>OZ007598.1:173874112-174620362 GCA_963931845.1 Maratus michaelseni | reverse complement strand
ATTTTTTTGTTATTTATTATTGCTCATTTATTATTTGTTTATTTATTTTATATTTACCATTTTTAGCAATGTTATGTACCTAATAATAAATTACTGTTTTGTACATGATTGGTAACAATAAATAAGATTGGCAACCATTTTTGGCAATCTATCTCTCCTGGCTAGGATAATACGCAAGTAACTCTATTATTTCTTGGTAACAATATTAAATTTAAAAATGATTAAGGATGTTTGAGTTATTGTTTTGAATTGAATTTTGGATACGACAATATAGGAGAGGAAAAACATTTGTCAAGAAACAACAATCGTTTAGAACTTGAGTTGTAATTTAATGAAATATATTTTTAAAAAAATAAACTATTCAATTAAATTATTTCAATAATGCTTGCAAGCCTCATGCTTTTTCGTTTAAAAACTTGTCAACTAGTGTGATATTATTCAACGTAAAAATATATATTTTTTCTTTGGTCGCAACAACTTGGTCTGTTTGCAGCCTAAGTATTAAACCTCGGAATAGTGCATATCACATTGTTCACTATTCAGAGTTAAAGTCATACGAATGGAATGTTGTCATATAAATTTTCATTCCTAGTAAATGTTGTGAAATGAAAATGTGTTTGCAGAGACATCTGCTTTTCAAGAGTGTTCATTACAGAGATTTTACTATATATTAATCAAGCATCTCCAAAAAGTAAAATTCTACTTTTTTAAAAAGCAATTTTGATTATTTTTTAAATTAATGCAAAAATACGAGGAAAGCATTGTAAGTGTATAAGAGGGTGTGTGTGGAGAAAGGGATTTGATCCTTAGACAGCTGTCAAATTGAAGGCTTATATTATGAGCACATGAAAATGATGTTAAGAAAGTTGTTGTCTCTTCTTTCCAAAGGGATATTTTCTTTGGAATTTAAAAGGGAAAGGAAGTTTGCTTAAAGTTCTTTTTGGAAAATAATATATTTTGTCCCTTTTATACAGCACTTTTAGATAATTTCATTTATGTATTTCTGGAGCAAAGATCACTTTGACATGCCAGGGGTCGATCCAGGAAAAATTTGGGGCCTGTTTAGAGCCCCTTCACAAAAATCTATTTAATAAAATGGGCCCCCTCACAAAAATCTATTTAATAAAATGGGCCCCTTCACAAAAATCTACTTCATAAAATGGGCCCCTTCACAAAAATCAATTTGATAAAATGGGCCCTTCACAAAATTCTATTCCATAAAAACATACTATTTAGTATTTATTTATTTTTTGTGATGTTTTAAAATGTGTAATTTGTAAACAAACAAGTTCACCAGAGAGGAAAACTTCAGCAAAAGGATTTTAAAAAGTTTTTGTTTATAAATTCTTGGTTCGAATTTGATTAACTGGATTTCAACTTTCGTTACAAAATGTTATTTTTCACAAAAATATAATAAATTTCACAAAAATAACCTTTATTTTTCACAAAATGGTCCCCAAGAAAAAAAACCTGCATCAACCCCTGCATGCATATATTTAACTGAGAATTTTATTTTTTCCAAAAAAAAAAAAAGGGTGCGGAATCTTACCACTCAAGCTATCCAGTATATTTGTTTTTAAAAATTAATCACTGTTTCAGTCAACTGGCTTTTTCGGATGAGGGGGACTGGCCAAATTCTGGTAACCCTGTATTTATGTGACCTCTTTTTTTCAGCTAAGTGTATTTTGTAAAGTAAATTTCTAAGAAATGTCTGTCACATATTATAAATGTTTTATGTCTGGTGACTGATGTGTAGGACTTAACCAGTTTATTATAAAAATGCCAAATGTATTGTATGATCATGTAGCAATAATGGCTTGGTAGTAATCAAATCTGTAATGAACATTAGGTACTTCTTTGTTATAGGTGTCTTGGTATAACTCAGTAGTAAGAAAGTGCAATTTTGCACCAAATATAAACAATCATGAAAATGAAACAGCGACCAATGAAACAAATTTTCTAATCTGCACTTAGCTTGCTTTTCTCCAGCACATAATTTGTCTCTGATAAATTAAAAAATTGACATTTCTAAAATTTCTAACATGTTTACTATTTTTAATTTACTAATGAACCCCCCCCCCCCCCCCCCCAAAAAAAAAAAGAAAAAAAATCATTTTACTATTTGAAAGAATCTCTGTGAAACTCATCATAATATGCAACTTATATATTAGAGAAAAAATATCTGGAAATACAGTAGACTCTTCTTAAATCCACATAGCTTAAAAACAAGAGATTGGGCAGATTTTAGAATTTTGCAGATTTCTGGTCAGTTTTGTTTATATTTTTAAACAGTAATTTGAATTTAATAATGCACTCAAAAGTATAATAAATGCTTACAATAAAGTATAATAATAAAAATTAACAAAATTATTATTTTTTAAATATTAAAAGTAAAGGTCAAGTAAATAATTCATAATACATAACTAAATATGCATAGTGATGAGATATTTTTTCCTTGAATCATTCAGTGAAATTCTCCTTATAAATATACACTAATAATTCCCATCAAAATCTTAAAATAACAAAGTTTTCTTTCATGTTTAGCCATACTTAATAACCAAAAAGTTTGATTAATACATAAATGTATTTGTTAAAAAGATAAAGCCACTGATATCAGGACTATCTTGAAATTCTTCAGAAATAAATTTATGCTTCCTTCATGAGAAAACATGAGAGTTCAATCATATTAACTAGAATTCCATATTAAAATGTGTACAGAATGTTATAAATTTTTTTAAGAAAACTTCATTTTTTACATCTTAAGTCTCATTGTTTAAGTCTGAAATGATGTGCGGATTTGAGGGAGTCTACTGTACTATGTTGCAAAAAGAAGAAATGTGTGCACAAGGCAAACTAGTTCAATGGCTCTTAAATACCTTTTTCTTTCGGAATTGTGATTTATGTAAGGAACTAGAGTTAGGAACTGACTTTAGTCTGATTGTGGAAAAAAACTCTTAAATCTACTTATAAAGATTTAACAATATGATGAGATTTAAAAATGTGAATAAAGATTGTCAGAAAGTGACTTTGAAAATTTTGCTTTTCCTGCCAAATTTAACCTTTATTTCTAACACACCCACGGCATTTAAAAAATTTTCAAAAGTAAAAGAATATTCTCAATTTTAACTCCCCCCCCCCACCCTCCACCCCCCCCCCCCCAAAAAAAAAAAAAAAAAAAAAAAAACCCTCTAATTTTAGTTGTCATGAGGTCTGTACCTAAATCCAATCTTGTTTATATGAAATAGAGTTAAGTGGCAGTACATTGCATATGTTTTTGACTGTATGATAATTGTAGACACCCCCCTCCCTTCCTTTAATGATGTCGCTATCAATATCTACAAATTCTTTTTTATTTTACAATTTTTTTTTTTAGTTTTTTTTAAATGCCAGATGTTGGGGGTATTCCCTATTTTGTAATGAAATTACTTTAAAATCATTTAATGGCTTTAATAATAACTTTGTATTTTAATAAAAATACATAAAACTCTTTTGATGTAAAAAAAAAAAAGATTTTGGTTAGATAAAAAATAATAAAGATATCAAAGAGAATTGTTTCACTTCTTCTTGGAGATAGCTTTATAACATTATATATGCACAGCCCCTAATACATAAAAGTATCTAAAATTAAAAAACTGGCAATCTTGTATCATAATTTGCACATTGAATGTATAAGGAAAGATATTAAGTATACAATTTAATAACTAAAAAATTAAATGTAGTAGTTTTTGTTTAATTGATGTTTAAAAAAATACCCTTTTTTTACGATGTAAAGTATTTGCATGTTTTTTATCATGTAGAGAGTTTTCAATTTAATTGATTACTTATGGTTTTAATTTCAGATAGCAATGACTATTTGCAGAATATAATGAAGTATCCTACAAATTGGCCTTTGAAGCACCTTAGGTTTTGTTTGTATCACTATTATTTTAAATATTTTGTTATATAATTCATTCTTATTGTAGAACTTTGGATTTAATAAAATGTTTCGTTTCAGTAATCTATGAAATTTATCTGATTTATTGAATAAAAAAAAGTCTGTTTTTGCATTCATTAATTGAATTTACATTCATTATTTTATATAATGCAGGGTTCGCGCAGTTAAACCACAATTTTTTAACTGTAGAAAAATATTGTAAATTCTGTGAATAAACAAGGCCGTTACGATTTGATGTATTTAAAACTTGTATTTGGATTTTTTTTTTTATGGAGTATGCGAATCATGATATTGTATATGTATATATTGCATTTAAGCTTTGTATACATATCTATTATTTTAAGTGATTAGCATTTTATTGTGTAATGCATATCTTTTTTTTTTTTTTTTTTTTTGAAAAATTTAAGAACTGTTCTTGCACTCAAATCATGTTTTGATAATTTGTTCTTAATGTACCTTTTTGAATTTATGAATACATTTTAAAATATTGTGTAAATTTATTTAAATATTGAGTAATAGTAATAACCATTCTTAGAGACTTTTTTTGTACTATTGAAGGATACAAATAAACAAACAAAAAAATAAATATTGAAATGGCCAATATCTTGAATAAGTTTCCTAATAAACTACAGGTTTTTATTTTTCTCTTTTCTAGAAAACTAATATTATCATAAAATGTTACAATATTTTTTTTGTCATTAATTTGTACTTAAGCAATGTATGTTTATTCTTTATAACCAGGGACCGATTTACAAATTTGGAGGCCCTGGGCACAGATGCGTATGGGGGCCTCCTTGCACCGATGCTTACAGCAGCCTTGAGTAATATATATATATAATATTGAAAACAGTACTTATTAAGATAACTGCTATTAACTTTAATAATTTCTTTAAAATATCAGTTTAAAAAAAATAATTTGATAATCATTAATTTACTTTTAAATAGTTATTTCATAATTATGAAATTTCAATTGAATTTTATTATGAATTGTGTGGTGCTGATTACCTTTCTCTATGCAAGTCCACATATCTGGAATGATAAAGTATGCAGCAACTAATAATAAATTTACTGCAGTACCAAGCTATAATTATTGAAAATATTAGCATATCCTATTAATCAAATAAATTTTTCTTTCAAATACAAGATTTCACTGAAAAAAAAAATATATATATAAAAGTAACTAGCAGAACCACATGCCTTTGTCCATGTTAACCATAAGGCATAACAGGTAAAAGAAATAAAAATGAAATAATATGGCGATTCCACAAACAGAGTTCTGTACATTCTTGCACATAAATTGTTAAAAAATCAGGAAAAAATAAAGTTACTTTGACAAATCGTAGATAATCTTTGACAAACACATTTTTCCATATTTTGTTTTTTAACCATTAAAACTGTTATGGCCAATAATTGAAAAATCTTCAGTAGCATTTGGGGGCCCGAATGCCTTGCCGTAAATCAGATACTGTTTATAACTATATTTGAAACTTATATTTGGATATATATTTTTTTTCTTTTCTTTTGTGAGTGTAAACAGTAAAACATAAATATTGGAAATTATTTAATTTATTCTCCATTTTCACTCTAAAACAGTGGTTCCTAATGTGGGGCATCCCCCCAATTTGAATTTTTAGGGTGGCAATTCCATATTTGCTATACTCCCATTCCCTTATTAGTTATTTTGTAAAAGTAATGTTGTAGACTAAAAATAAATGTTACACATTCAAATTTCAAAAATAAAATGAAAAAAAAAAGTTTTTTTATCCAATTTTTGGAAAGTATACCTTCAAAAGTTCAAAATACAATCACTACCAGAATAATTATATGAAAACATTTAGACACTTGTATATTTAAAATTACTTTATAATTTTAATGATCTTAGACAACTTTTTTGACTTTGCATTTAATGAGTCTTGTATGTCTTTTCATTCTGCAATATATTAGATAAAGAAACTTTTACAAATGAAACTATTCAAGTGTATATTTAACATGTTTGCGACAAGTGTCCTTTACAGAATTTTGAATTTTTTATTACCAGTAATTTTGGTAAGAAAATTTTGCCTAACGTAATTACAAATATAATCACTAAGTCTAATTTATTCACTATTCTGTGATTAAATAAGAAAAGTTTTCAGGATTCTGAGTGCTGTGTGTGTCACATATATGCAGGTGGTTAAAACTGACTGTTTTAATCCTTTATGCTCAGAGTCCTTTTAAATTGAATCATAATGTTATAAAAACTATTTGATTCATCCATTACCTACAGTATGTTTCAGAATCAGTTTTAAATACTTTACTCTATTATAGATAACAAAAATAGTCCTGTGAATCAAAAAATGAGATTTTCTCGCCTATGTCTCATTCTAGTTTCCATTTTCCTGCGTGATATGCAATGCTAAGTTTCTGCTGTGAAACATCTCAACAATTTGTAATTTTTTTACTTACATTTCAAGGTCTGGGAAATAATATTATTTCTCTAAGTATGTTTTTTTTTTTTACTTTATTTTTAAAATGTTTTATAAAGTGGTATTTATAAGTACCAGTATTAAGAAGAAAGAAGCAATTGTTAATATGTATACTTGTAGCTCAGGTATATCAGAATTTAACATAGCCTAAGATGATTTGTATTTCTTTCAAATGAAGTTTTTCGTACAGATTTTTTATGATAATGTTTGGCAAAATACTCAAAAAATTCTATTAAATGCAGTTTCGACACAGATCATGGATTTCTGTTTGATTCCTCAATTACAAATTTAGTGCTAAGAACATTAGGATTTTCGAATGAAAAGTTATAAATTTAGTGTACGGCAGACACTAATATACATTATAGCAGACACGACCTTTTGCTGCATAGGAAACAATTGCAAACAGTGCATAAGGTGGAGGTAGACAATAGACATATTTCTTCGAAATGAAGAAAATGCATTATAATAATATTTAAAATACTGCTTAAAATTAATAAAGTTATACAGAAATGATTCTTGTTTAGTGCTTAGCTGCCAACTGCTCTGATTCTTTGGCACTAATAATTAAGGACAGAAATTTCTCCCTTTTCATATCGTAGAATTCTGTGAAGAATTCTTATGAAGAATATTTTAAATAAAAAAGTGATGCTAAAAAAATCTTAGCAGTTGGCAGCTATGATTGTATTATGCAAATAGAGATATTAGCACCCAAAAACTTTTCACATGTATAAACGAGGTGCTAAAATTAATCACAAAATATATCATTGCTATCACATTTAATTCCAAATGCGAGAGTCTCTTCAAGAAATTTTGTCAAGATAAAAGTACAGACCATGAAATACTACTTTGGTTTCACACTAAGGTAAATATAAGAAACAAAAAAAAAAGACTCTTTTAGATAAGAATGCGAAAATAAAGTTAATTTCATTTATAAGGTTATATTAAAAATATATTACTGATAACATTATTACTTGTTTTATAAGCTTAACACTATGTGACATTACTTGTCATTTGTATTACTTTTTAGGCTTCCACCATGTGAATTTACCATGATGAAAGATCTTTTTGATAAAAATTATATGTTACAGCGGGTAAAAATTATTTTTATCAAAATATAGCGAAAATACATATTTACTAACAAAAGCTTTGAAAAATGCGTTTGTTGGTAGCAAATGTAAATATTTTCTAACTCTTCATTTATGCATAAAAAATTTAGAAATACACCTTCTGTGGAAAAATCAGCAAAGTTTGTGAAGTTAAATACAACGATGTCTATCTGAAGTAAATTTTTATTTAAAACTTCTATGCTTTTACAATCTGGTTTTACATTTTGTACACCAAAAATTTACCATACAAACACACCAATTTGTATTGGTGTTCAATGTTTTTGTACTTTCAGTAAAATTTTATGTAATCAAGTTGAATTGAAAGAATACTAGTTATTTTGATTTGTGTTTTTTAAGACAAAAAGGCTTTAGAAACATTGTTTAGTGCAAGGTTTTTTTTTTTTTTTTTTTTAATCAGCTTGATCTTAATCATGATTTAAATCAACCACATATTAAAAAAAAAAAAGAAAAAGAATAAAACATTGCTTTCACTTAACTTTTAAAAATTATCAAGGTATTTTGTAATAAATGTTATGTTTTGCCTAAAATGCATTGGAAAATTTAGGAATGTGAGAGACCAAAAACCCAAAGTCGATGCTTTTGTAATTTAATTTAAATTAAAATCTTAACAGATTACCATAAGTATTTACCTATTAGAAAATATTTAAGTCTTTTGGGAATTTTAGAATTAATACAAAAACATGGAGATTTTTTGCAAAGATATAGAAAACTTCAGAAAAAGTATAGACCTTTCCAAAGATTTTTTATTTATTTTTATCTAAAATTTTCATTACAATTTATTTAGTTATTATTAACATGTAAATAACAAATTGTTCGATTTCCAATGCAGTTTATTTATAGAAAGATTTGGAAAATAAACTATTGATAACAAACTTTAAACGTGTGCTATTTAAAAAATTTTAATGAATGAATTGTTTTAATGAACGGTAACAATTAATTGTTTGATCCCTGACCTTTTTTCACTAAATTTTGCATATCTATTGGTTTCACACTATGCATGAAAATATTCAAATTCTTCAGTATTACTGTTTATAAAAGATAAATGTTCCTCTGTAGTATAATACATTAAAGAGTAGGTTATTAGAATGCACAATAGGTCTGAAAGGATTAATTGTAAAAACTATTGTGAATGGAGAAATTTCCAATCAAAGTTGTTTCTTAAAAAATAAAAAATGAGCGATATATATTGGATTAAATTAAATCGAATAAAAGTTAAATTTCTGAGTGTTTGTCATTTTTATTTTGAGAATATATGTAACAGAAGTTAAAATTTGTGGCTTAGCAAAAATTTCCAATAATATTCCTAGGTTCTATATAAAAGTATACATGGAAAATTAAATAAGGTATATTTTTAAAATCTTGATAAGACAAGCACATTTTTGAAAATTTAATGGGATTTTATATATTAAGTGTTAGTAGTAATAATTGAGCTTTATTAATAAAATATATTTTTAATCAAAATTTTGAAAACATACATAATAAAATCTTTGAAAAAATTCCTCTGTTGGCAGTAAGTGTGAATATTTTCAAACATTTCATATATTTATAATTAATTTAGTAGCACACGTAAATATTTTAAATACCAAATTCAGCATTTTATTTAGTTTCTATAAAATATTACTGATTTTTGCCATTTTGAGGATTTTTTTTTTTACAGCTAGAATTATTTTCTTTAAAGCTAAAATGCTGAAAGTTTATAAGGTAAGTACTAAAAGGATACGCGAAAGCATAGATAATTGATGACATTGTACAGGCTATTTTAAAAATTTGTCTGCAACACAGATGATGCACTTTAGTGTTGGGCGATGACAAGAATGCTTTTCAAGAAGCATCATTTCTCTCAATTGTATGGACATCTCGAGTGTGTTACTTGTTTCTCAATGATACCAGTCTATAAATTGTTATTTCTATCTGATTCTCTCTCTAATTTTAAGTCATAATTTCTCATTGAAATGGCTTTTCCCATCTTTTTTGTTATTAACTGAAATATGAGGAAGCAGAGTGTTTATTATTCAGGATAAAGGGGATTTCGAGATACAGTTCTAGCTTTGGAGGGTTTTTCCCTTTAATTTCTAACTTTCTCTGGTTTTATCACCCTGGATTGGCTGCCCACAATGAATTTATCCTATAGTTGTAGGCATATGCATTTTCTATAGATACCTTTCTTATCAGCATTTGCACAGTTTCTTCCAGCAGTTTTCCAGTTTATCCTCCTTCTCCTGTTTATATACACTTTAACACATAATGTTATGCATTTTGGATTGCATTTAGAGCAGATAATCTGATGCATATGCACCGGGAGGCATAGTCTCTGAATACAGTTATAGCTTTATGGGTTTTATTTTCTTTCTTTTATCTAATTTCTTCTGGTTTTATGACCTTGGGTCGCTACCCACAGTGAATTTATCGTACAATTGACAATATTGTAGGCTTATGCATTTTCTATAGGTACCCCCTTTTTTCAGCATTTGCTTCGTTTCTTCCAGCAGCCCCCTCCTTACTTCTATAGAATTTATTTTTCATCTCACTCCTCTTTCCTTTTCTCCGTTATCAAGACGCTGACAGCTTAGCTCCTCCTTACCCTTATATACACATTATCTTTACTCTTCACTCCACTCTGTTTCTGGGGTATTCGGAACGAGTACCATTAGGTTGTCCTCCTTAAATGTACCTTTACTTTTTCGATAGGGTGCCTTAGTTTCTGAAATATGAAGGGCTTTTGTTCCTTATTTTCAAATTTACTCCTTTCCCTCCTTTATATTTTTTTCTATGCTGGGTTTTTACCTTTTTAGGTTCATGGTCCTATGCCCTATCTTTCCCTAATTTTCTGTTTTATTTGGACAACATTTGTAAGCTTTAGCAGATTTTTGCCCCCACCACCATGTGGCGGTTTTGTTATTTGTATGTTGTTTGTACACATATTTCTTGTCTTCTAATTATCCAATTTTTATGCAACTTTCGTCATTGTATCTGTAGTCATTTCGTCCTCCACATTACTTCCCATCTTCTGCAGTAGAAGGCGCTCAGTATTCTCTTTTTATTATCTTACCAGTATCTGTCCGGCTAGTTCTACTTGCATCTGGCATTATTGACTTTGCATATTTCCCCCCTCCCCTCCCCTCACCATCTTTATTTTAGTTATCATTCTGCCCCCTAGAGGGCGCTCTCTTTCTTGCGCTTAAAAAAAATAAGATCACAGTTGGTTCTTAGAACATACAGTAATAAACATCATTAAAATAAGTAAGAAACAAATGTGATCTTAAATGTTTTTTTTAAAAATGCGCAAGAGGGCGCCCTCTGCCGGGGAATATGCAAGATGCTAATAGAACTAGCAAAAAAAGGCGAGATACTGGTAAGATAATAAAAAGGAAAGAATGAGTTTCCGCTACTGCAAAAGATGTAAAGTGACGTGAAGGAGGAAAAGATTACAGGTACAAAGATGAAAGTTGCATAAATAGAAAACAAGAATTACTATGTGTACAAACATACAAATAACAAAAGTGCCACATGGTGGTGGGGGCAAAAATCTGCTAAAGCTTACAAACGATGTCCAAATGAAACTGAAATTTAGGGAAAGAGAGGGCATAGGCCCATGAGACTAAAAAGGTAAAAACACAGCATAGAAAAAATATAAAGGAGTCAAGGGGTAAATTTGAAAATAAGGGGCAAAAGCCCTTACTACCTCAGAAACTAAGACTCCTATCGAAAAATAAAGGCATATTTAAGGAGAACAACCAAACGGTACTTGTTTGGGATATCCCAGAAACACAATGAAATGAAGGGTAAAGATAATGTTAAAAATATATATAAGGAAAGGGTAAGGAGGGTCTAAGCTCTCAAGGTTATGACAACGGAAAAAAAAGGAAACGGAAGAAAAGTGGAGTGAGATGAAAAGAATATCTATAGAAGGAGAAGGGGGGGGGGGGGAGCTGCTGGAAGAAACGGAGCAAACGCAGAAAAAAGGGCGTACCTAGAGACTGCATATGTCTACAATTGTCAATTGTAAGGATAAATTTACTGTGGGCAGCGACCCAAGGTAATAAAACCAGAAGAAATTAGGGAGAAAATAAATAAAATATGCCTCCCGATGCATACGCATCACGCTATCTGCTTCAAATGCATTCCAAAATGCATAACATTGTGTTTTAAAGTGTTTAAAAACATGTGTTGTGAATGCGTTTAAAAAAGCGATGCGTGTAAAAAGTGTTTAAAACTACACCTCACGAACACATTATTTAGCACCAGGAGTAAAACATATTTCACCACACGAGAACACTTGGAAACACATTATGAACGCATTTTATGCGTGCAAAAGTCGGCCCGTTTTTGTGTTAGTTTTGCGTTCTGTATTGTGTTGCCGGGATTTGCAGTGTAGTAGATAAGTGGAATCTGATTCCTACAATCCTTTGATTGCCTTGACTGCCTACAATTCCTTTTAAAAGATCGAAGCCTTTTCAATTTTGTTTTAAAGAAATTCGGGGGAGGGGGTGTCAAAATTCTGAAAAAAAAAATCCATTTTTTATCTATATATTTTTTTTAAATTAATAACATACTACAAAGTTAAATAAATTAAAGCAAACCGTTTATTCCTACGATGATTGCATTAGCAGATATAACAATTATTGTCAATTTCTATAAGTTCTGCTCTGCCTGTAACTAAAATTTTAAGTATTTTTATTCCAGAATGATTTTTTTTTTTAATTTGTCATGTTTCAAAGGATATATCTGAACTTCCTTGCAAGGTATTGTGTATAACATTTTGTACAGAATCTTTATAACAGGTTTTTAATAAATTGTTTTCAGAATTTTTAATTTCGTGTGAAAATTTTGAAAATTTATTCCTCAAATCACTCGCAAAAATCCCCTTTTTTTTTAAACTTTTAAATTTATTATAAATGTTGTCAGTATTTTTTTTTATATATAAATCCTGAAGACAAATTAACAAGAAACTTTTTCTGCACACAAGAGTGAAAAAAGTAATGAAATCGGTAAAGTGGTTCATGAGTTATATAAAAAATTAAAAAAGTATAAAATTTAAAATTTAAATTTTTATTTAAAAATTTCAAAGTTTAAATTTTTTTCATCTAAAAAGTATTTTTTATAGAAAGCCACATTTCAGGAAAGAAAATGCCTATAATTAAAGGAAATAAAATTTTCACCCCGGACCCACTTCTCTAATGACGTGATATTAATCTGCTTTCTGTACATACACATACTCATACTCCTTGTATTATTGAAAAATGTTTGAAAATTTCCGTTTTATTACCAATATGACGTCATATTAATTTTTTTTTTTTCAATTGGTGAAACTTTTTATTTCATTTTCATTTTTACACGTGGAAATCTTTCAATAGAAAATTAATTATTGTAGAAAGAATTTTATTGTGGATTTTTAATTGTTGGCAACTGCTATAACGAAAAATGTTTAAATTTAATAGGAAAAGGTTGTTATATTTTTGGTTTTTTATCTCTATATATTAAAATAATACGATTTTTTTCAAATTTTAATATTTTGAGCTTCATAGTAGGTATTTAGCTATAAGTACACAAATTGTCATGCCTGTAAGTTATATAGTTTCTAAGAATGGCTCTGTGATAACGGAGCGGGAGTAATAGGGTTTCGTGAGATGAACGAAACCCTAAAGAGTGTTGAGACTCCGGTACATTAAGTCTATGGTCACCTGATCAATATAAGAAAAAGAACGTGATAGTTTAGAATAGGATCAAGATTTTAAAGAAAAAGCTTTATGAAAGCAGCATTTTGGATCAGGTATTTTTTTTTTTTTTTGATTTTTCAAAGAATTACAGGTAAAAATATTATTCAATGTAAAATATTAAGTGCTCCAGATTTGATTACGTAGGACACAGTCAAATGCATAGGCTAATGTGTGGTTATGAGTGACTGTGTTCCAGATTTTTATAATCACTATTTCCAAAATATCAACCTTTATAAGGCGAATATTACTAGTCGGAAATAGTGGTTATAAAAAATCCGGAAAGACAATAAACCCTAAATTATGACATCAAATAAAATTTAGATGAACTTTCGAAGACCAGGGGTAGTGGTGATGATGTTGGGGGTGGGGGCATAGGTTCTCTGGTGCGTCAGATCCCCCACCCCCTGCTGTCAACGCCCGTGAATCTTACTCTATTTACAACTCTGTTTAAGCGAATTAATCCGATCGGATAATTAGTTGCCGAGATATTTGTAATCTTATTTTCCACACTCTTCGATATTTCATGACCCTGTATTTCATTCAAATTTCAATTCAAAGATATATTTTAGTTGGAAATGAGACACTTAATCCGACGCAGTAAACCGTTAGTTAATATGATTATCAATTTTGGAGTTATAAGGATGTTTCTTTTACGCAATTCAGTAATAGAGCATTTAAAGTTTATGACGTCATCAAGCCACGATTTTATTCGAATTGCAATGCATTTTATAAATAGTTTACACATGATTTATTTTCGTATTTTATATTATGCACATCCATGATGGGTAAGTATTATGGGTAAGTGGCCCCCCAACGACTAGTTAATTTTGAAATAAGTCGGCTATTAGAAATTTAGTAAAATTCTTTTTCTAAATTTACTTTGCGGAGGAGGGAGGGGGCGCAAAAATTCATGTTTGTCCCCCGTGAAAAAAAAGCTAGTTTCGGCCCTGCCTGGATTATTAAACCAGACAAAAATTTAGATGAACTTTGAAGAAGCAGGGGTGGTGGTGGTGGGGGAGGAGTGTCATAAATTCTCTGGTGAGTGCCCCCCCCCCCCCCCCACTCCTGTCAACGCCCGTGAATCTTACTCTATTTACAACTCTGTTTAAACGAAAATCGAACATACTAAACTAATCTCAAGATGCTTCGTGAAAGTGGGCCATCCTCTTCTCCACGTGCCTGGCATACTCTCGCGCGGTAAAACTGGCGTGGTCTCATAGCACCGCAAAACATATAAGCAAAATGTAATAATCAAAAAATCAAAATGCAGTGTCGTCGAAATAGTTCACTTTCTCTCTTGTCACTTTGCTTGTCGTGTCATCCCCGGGGCGGAGGGAACGTTCGAAAAAAGTTTTCCAAGGTCGTCTACGGAATGACTTGACCCCATGAGATGAAAAAGAGAACCTGTTCCCCATTATCTTTGATGTTGGTTTCCACTCTTGTCATCAATAACTTCGCTATTTAAGTGCGCGGGTCGTTTTAGGAATTTTTTTTTTTTCCTCTACTTTTTTTGTTTTTTCAGTGGAATGTTCCGAAAAAGATAAATACAGGACTGCAAAAGGTTCTCGAAGATTCGAATCAAAAATATGGCTGAAATTTAAAAAAAAAATGCTGTGTACAGATAAGAGTTGAGTACACAGCGATGTCAATGACACCTAATGTACGAAACAGTCCATTTAAATAGTTCGGTGCTGAGCATTGACAGGAAATGTAAAAAAGATTGATAATTTCATTTGCAAACACTTTCAGAAATTTTAATCTAAAGCAAAATAAATAAATAAACTAGTTATTGGGGCCACCGTAATACTTACCCATCATGAATATGCGTAGTATAAAATATGAAAATAAAACATGTGTAAACTATTTATAAAATGCATCGCATTTCGAATGAAATCGTGGCTTGATGACGTCATAAACTTTAAATGCTCTATTACTGAATTGCGTAAGAGAAACATCCTTATAACTCTAAAAATGATAATCACATTAACTAACAGTTTCCTGCGTCGGATTAAGCGTCTCTTTTCCAATTAAAATATATCTTTGAATTGAAATTTGAATGCAATACAGGGTCATGAAAAATCGAAGAGTGTGGAAAATGTGATTACAGATATCTCGATAACACATTATCCGATCGACTTCATTCTTTATGCAAAATTTATGTTTTTTTATTGTATTTTCTATTCACTACTTAAAGAAACAATTTCGATAATTTTTATATACCTTTTATCAGAACGAATATTTCGAGAGTCCGAAAAAAATAGTTCCGGATAATCGAGGTTACTGAAATTCAATAAGCTTCTTCTCATTATTACATACTAAGTACATTTCAAATTTCAGGTCTCTATCGCAATTTGTTCGGGAGATAGAGCGCTTACAGACACACACACGGCGAGACAGACGGACGGCATTTTTTTTTTTTTTTTTTTTTTCTAAAAATATATTTTTCGGAATCTCCGATGTCTGAACCGTGTAAATCCGTCAACATTTTTTTTTTTTTAGATTTTTAAAACGATTACAAGATTTACCCATCCTATGATGATATACGTATGATGGGTAAGTAATAAATAAACAATAAAAATAAATAAATGAATAAAATCTAATTGCAAATATGAGATAAGTTTTTGATCAATGATTGTAAAATTGTTTAATCATTTGATTATAATGTTTTTAATCATTTGATTGTCATGTTTTTCATTATTTTATTGTCACTTTCATAGTTAAAGTTTGACTGTCACACTCGCAAAAGGAAAAGTATTTGAAGACTTTATGTTAAAAAAAAAAAAAAAAAAAAAAAAAATGTATACAAATAAGTATTTGCAACTAGCGCATTTAAATATTTCAGTACGGAGCAATGTCAATATAGTCAAGAAATTTGAAATTTGCAGTTTCAATCGCTTTCATGAATTTGGTTGAAAAAACTGAAAAAAGAAAAGAAAAGAAAAAAAAAAAAAAAAAAGAAAAACCTGTCTTATTGGGATCGAATATATTTTAATTTTTATTAAAAAATGTATGTTTTGGCACTCGAAATTCCACTCTTGTCTTGACTATCTTGACTATTTAAGTAAACAAGTTGCAATGGAATAGTTTTTCTGTACTCTTTTTTAGGTGCGTTCGTAATTATATAAATACGTAGCACCTATAGTTGTCGTCTGGTCCGTCCGTCCGTCTGTCCGCATATAACAGTGCAAAAATTATCCAACCGAATGGTTTGAAATTTAATATATATATATAATCGTTGCAGGATTTTGTCGAGTCATTTCAAATGTTATGAAAATCGAATCAAAACTTTAAAATATATTAATAAAAGTTTTCTTCATTCTATTAAATCCTATCATACGTAATTAGTTCAATGATATCCCATGACAGGTAATGATTCTAGGTTGTCATAGTGATTTACGTTCTATTTAAGATGAAGTCATATTATTTCTGCATTACTGAATTTAAAAACCGAATTTGTATACTAAAATTGTTTAATTATAGCTATCCTATAATCTACCGACACTTTTTCAATAGATGTTTCCGGAGAAATAGATATTAAATGGGAAAAGAGTCTAAATATGGATTTCAAGTTCTGAAATTTCCACAGCCAGGCTTAAGTTTCCCATTGGAATTTTCAGTAAATGTCGAGAAAAGATAAAATGTTGCCAACTTAAAAATGTACTTATTTTATTACGGAAATTAATCATATCATAATAACAGACGATAAAGTTAATTTCACTGAAACTATTTATAGAACGAACGCAACTCATTTGTCACGTTTGACGTACAATTTCCAACTTGTTTATATTGCTTTCATTTTAGTACATATATTTTGTATAATTTTCTGTTTGTGATAATTTGTTATTATAAGAGTTATTATTTATACAAAATATTATTTAATATTCTAATATAACAATTCAATAGAAATCTTAAAATTTTTGGTGTGGAACTATCATTTAACAACGAACTGTATAACGTTCTAACATGTCGACGAAAATCATACCGAAAATACCTGCTAACATGTAAAATTTACAGTTAAAAATAATAACATTATTACATTCCAGTTCTTTTTACTTGCTAACCTTCCGCTTTTTTCATCGGCATGGGAAAAAATCAGTGAAAGAATTATAACAAAAGCCTGACATTCGTCAAACAAAACGATGAGAACAATTCCCCATTCTACACGAGTGATCAAATTCCCTTGTCATGACAGCTTCCAATTTTGCTGTCACAAAGCTTGTAATTATAATTATACCCCTCATTTTATGTAATGATCCTTTTTTTCCCTTTATAATCCCTGTTTACGCACATTGGTGGCCAGTAGCTTGATTAAGTTAATTACTACTTGTCTCTATACGTTCAATTGTTAGGAACAACTGCTGGGTTTGTCCCTCTACTGTTTCCTTTTAAATTCGCAAAAATGTTTTTACAGGTAATTTGTTTTCAAAGGAAACGTCTCTCTGGTGAGTAATTATTAAGATTTCTTTGTTTGAGATGAATTTCCGATGTTTTTCATAATAAAAGTAAAAGTTTTGATATGGCAAATTGCGGTCAAAGGCATTTTCTCTCGCAAATAAGAATTCTCCCACTATAATGTTATGTTTAAAACTAATATTTAACTATATTAACTTGTCATTGCTAAAACTCGTTGTAACTATTTATATAACCACAGATAATGGTCAGGTTGTACTCATAAAGTGACCATATAATAGACAAGCTATAATTATGTAAACAGAATTTCAAAACTCTCTTTTTTACAAGCACTTGATTACGTATATAAATGCTCTTGAAGAGAATAGTGGATTATCATGCATACTGAAAACCTTGACAGTCCAAAAAAGCATTTTGTGTGTGAAAGTTTCTTTTTTTTCCCCTCTCTTTCTACGCTTTGTTGGATATAATAATTTACTAGCTGATCAACACCCGCCGTTGCCCGGGCATATGATAATAAATTTAAAATGAAACAAAGTTTTTATTATTTTATATCTTTAACCGGATTTTGTATGAAATTATATTTTAAAATTAAAAAATCGCGAAAAAATATTGATATTTAGTGATAAAAGTGCTCATTTTCTTGTTTCTTTACGTAGGGTCGTTTCATAGTTTTAAAACAAAAAGTTATTTTTGTCCGAACTCTTTGAAATCTTTATTGGTGATAGAAAAACGGTTTTACATCCCGTTTAAAAATTGCATGAAAAAATATTGTTATCCAGTTGTAAAAGACAGGTTTCCTTCTCGCTTTTTTGTTTGTTTGTTTGTTTTCGCGTTGGCTCCTTTAACATAGCAAAAAAGAAATAGTTCTCATCTTCCGAACTCTTTGACATTTCAATCGGTTATAAATATAACTATATCCCAGCTCTCTTTAAAATTTTGAATGAAATTTTATTTTAAAATGAAAATTTCGCGAAAAAATATCGATATTTAGTGATAAAAGTGGCTCATTTTCTTGTTTTTTTACGTAGAGTCGTTTCATAATTTTAAAATAAAAAGTTATTTTTGTCCGAACTCTGAAATCTTTATTGGTGATAAATAAAACGGTTTTACAGCCCGTGTAAAAATTTCGTGAAAAAAATATTGTTATCTAGTTGTAAAAGAAATGTTTTCTTCTCGCTTTTTTGTTTGTTTGTTTTCGCGTAGGCTTCTTTAACCTAGCAATATAAAAATAGTTCTCATCTTCCGAAATCTCTGATATTTCAATCGGTTATAAATATAACTGTTTCCAAGCTCTCTTTAAAATATTGCCAAAAAATATGCATATTTAGTAGTGAAAACATGAGTTCTTTAAAAAAAAGATTTAGCTTTCAACCTCAGAGCACAAATATATTAGAAGTTCTATTATTTCAATGCAGTGATACACCTTCATCCATTTTCAATTAACCCTTTTCAATCCCCCTAGGCTAAACAGGTGAATCAATCAGGTTTCCCGTTACTGATGAGAGAAGCCTTCAAAAAACCGTTGACGCATGCGCAAAGAGACAATATTCGTGTGGAAAATTTGAAAGAATGTTCTTTTCGTTTTAAATATATAGATTGCCTTTCGCTTGCTTGTCAATATATTTTACGTTAATCAGCAATTGAAAATTATGTAAACTGATTGCAAGAATGGCATAAATTGAAAATAAATTTTACGTTTGTAGTATAGAGTTAATTTTCTTCATAATGCTTTGAACAAGGGAAATCTTAGTTTATGCATAATATCACATTAATTACTGAACATTGCACGCGAATCTTATAAGAAATCTTCCTTTAATTTTTTGAGGTCGTTTGGTAATTTCTAAGGTTCTAATGAGTGCTAAGTTCTTAAGGCTGTTCTCAAATTCAAATGGGCTACTTTTAGACACATTTTTTAATTAATATTTGATTGGTAGGAAATGAAATTGGCAGAAACTGTGTAATCGAAACACGTTTTCCATTTTTTTGTAAAGACAGGAGGTCTTTCAAAAAACGCTATTAAAGTCGGCACTTTGAACCAAATTTCGGAAGCTCAGCGCAAGATAGTGAAAAAGCATGTTGTCACGTGGCATAACTCGCTTATAACTCAATAAGCAATTTATTTATCGAAAAAAAAAAAAGGAGAACTCATTTCGATTCCAGTTTGCTTCAAGTCAGGCCTGCCAATTTTATATGCCTTTGCGTTTA
Source organism: Maratus michaelseni (assembly GCA_963931845.1). NCBI lineage: Eukaryota > Metazoa > Arthropoda > Arachnida > Araneae > Salticidae > Maratus > Maratus michaelseni. The sequence goes on along the minus strand of OZ007598.1, from coordinate 174,600,501 downwards.
AAAATGAGTCAGAAAATATTTCGGAAAGTTTTGCGTTTTTGAGCAGATCATTTGAGAACCACCTTAATAGTATTATTAGTACTATTTCAGAACAGTTAGTACTAATGATTGGAAAAACTAGCTGTTTTGAAACAGCATCGATATATATTCAAATTGAAGAATCTGATAATGATGTCGATAAAACAAAAAAGTACTTTTTTTGTATTGTTATTATTTTTTTCGATATGAAAGAATCTAGGTTGAGCTTCAGATGATGTGTTAAGATCACGGCCCAAACTCGATTCCTCTTTCTCCTTCCGCTTATACGGCCGTAACAAAAAGTCAAAATCTCTTTGTTCAAAGGGGAATCAGATTTTCACTCCGGAGAAGTGCAGGTGCCTGCGCTTTTACCCACCGTCACTAATGGGGAATTTCCTTATCTTTGCCTTCCACTCTTGTGTTTTCTTAGGTATAATTTAAATAAAACTGCGATTTTTAAATTTTTCAGTAGAAAATGGTTTATTGCTGCGTTCCATACTGCACTTCAAATTCACAGAAAACAATTCTTAGAATTTCTTTTAATGAATTTTCTTCAAAGTTATACTTAAGGAATAAATGTTTGAAACTTATATCAATGAAACATTTCTCTTATTAATATGAGCAAAATTCTTGCCCACCATTTAAAAAATATGGCAAGGAATTCTACAAATGAAGCCAATTCATCCGCATATAAGAACTCTTTATCAAGAAATTTTTTTTAAGTTTACTTAATTTTAATTTTATAATATTTACAGTATGCTTTGCTGTAAAAATTCTCAATGTTTAAAGTATAATCAAGATATATTTTGTAAATTGTAAGTAGCAATTTGATTGTCATATTTTTATTTGGTAACGTGTAGTCTATAAGAATCAAACAATATTTTTACAGGGATGATATTGAAGCGGACAATGTTATACAGTCGAACCTCGTTAACACGAAATTGAAGGGACTGGGAATTTTTTTCGTGTTATCCGAAATTTCGTGTTAACCGTCATAATAGTGGCGCCATCTATGTTAGATATAAAAACTAAATAAATTAACCTACAAATATATCCCTGCTCAAAAAATCATAAATTAAAAGAAATAGTAAATTTCATTAACAAATTAATTATCGTTTTTTAGGCAATAATAATTTTATTTACATGCTAATCATATTTTTAAATAGTCCGTTATTGACTTAGGTTTCAATTTTTGTAGAGTACATTTTTTAGGAACGTATGGACCTAATCTAATTTGTCCAAAGCTCGGAAAGTATCCTCTTGATCCATAAGGAAACGTTGTACAGTTTTCAATGCTGCGGTAGATTTATTTATTGACACTAAACATTTCCGTTCTGTGTCAATTTCTTCTTCCTTGTCTGACAATGTTGTCATCTTTATTTTTCAGTAATTATTTCTTCATCTGTCGTCACATCTGAAGTCAGCACATCTTCATCTATGCAAATGTACTTGGAACAAACAATGTCTAAGAAAGAATTTACCGATTTTGCTACATATCTTTCTACAGGCAAGTCTATGACGCTATTTAAATCTTGTCAGTCATCCGTTAGAAAATATGAAATTGCTCTCACCGAAAGCATCAGCAAAAGCCTCTGCTTCATCTTGCAAAACTGCAAAAGTTAAAACAATGTTCTGACTTATTGCCTCTTTTATCCACTGCAAGAGAGCAATTTCAATTGATTCATTCTTTCTTCTACACATTCGTTTTCTTACTGGTTTGAATTAATTCACAGCATAAACCGCTACAATCTTTTCGCGATTATTTAAAATTATAGAAGAATTGTAGATATCCCATACTTCGCCGCATTTTGTGATTTTTTTCAGCACTTTATCGCTAACTTCGTTTAATTTTTTTTGCTTGGTTTCTTAAGATACTGCTTGCTGTTTTCGACTCATCTTTCACAGAATTCTACAGAGCAACTGTGAACAGCGTTTCCATTATGTTAGGTAGTGAAGTAGAGATAGTCACTTCTTTCACTCACAGATAGGAGAATTCAGACTCACGGTTTATTGTTTATGTTACTGTCAATAAAGTCAACCGAGTAATGGAACAATCACTTTCAAAAAAAGAAATGCCTTCCCCAAACTTTCATTGTGACTAATCTATTGCTCATATGGTTAATGTGGGAACACTTACCTATATAAGAGATCAAAGAAAAGCAGGGATTATTCAGGAATTCAGTATTTCAGAATTTTCTGAAACCGTTTTTCACTTTAAATCTTTTTCAAACCATGAGAAAATTCCCCTTTTAATAAGAGTATGTGACATTTAAGTTTGAAATATCGAAAACATTGCATAAGGAATCGTGTTTTGACTTTGAAGCAAAAAAAAAAAAAAAAAAAAAAATCGCTTTAAGCGGGATATATTTCGTGTTAAACGAATTAATTAACATTGATTTTCAGACTCATCTGATGGGACCTGAAAATTATTTCGCGTTAAACGAAATTTCGCGTTAAGCGATTTCGTGTTAACGAGGTTCGACTATATATCTAAAAATCCTAGAACAATGAGAGTATTTCAATACATTTCAATTCAATATTTTCTGCATATATCTACAGTTACATTTTTTTTTTTATATAAGTATAGTGAATATATTTATGAATTAATATTTTTAAATTCTGAAAAAAATATTCTGTAATTTCTGCAAAAACTATTTTGGGATGAGTGGCGTACAAAAAGAGTGAAAAAAAAAGACTTGTTCATTCTCTAAAATAATAAAACATGTAAAAGTTATTATTATTATTATTATTATTATTATTATTATTATTATTATTATTATTGTTATTATTATTATTGTTGTTGTTGTTGTTGTTGTTGTTGTTATTATTATTATTATTATTATTATTATTATTATTATTATTATTATTTTGTTTTTCTTTCACTGTGTTTCATGAGCATCATCTACTTAAATTTACTGAAAGAAGAGGAAAATCGAGTTCGGCCGTGGTTAAGATTCATAAGATTCTCAATTTAAATTATTATGGAACGGAGTTAATGTAGATGAAAATTTGCTTTCATATCAATGACGTCAGTTGATCACAACATCACAACATGGCAACCATTTCTTTTGTACTATCGGCATCAGTTCTCCCATAATTATGTCAGCATTTCTCTCATAAAAGAATTTAATTTTCATATAACGGTGTTAATCCAATACCTAATGAGAAAAGATTTTGCTGTTCATAAAAATCAACTTCGATAACAAAAACATGACAACAATGACATCGACCGAATCAAACATGATGATTTGTTTCTTGACTACACTACATTTCTTCAGTATCAAAAATTTATCGTCAGAGTTAAAAATCAAGCCCTTAACAATTATAGAGGGTGTCCACAAAGTAACTTTTACAATTTCAAGCTTTTATTATAAACACAAATGAACAGATACATGTATGGAAATTTAGTACAATATTAGGTGTATATCTTGAAGGAGTATTTATTTCATAATGAATAGAGGAAAGTATATATTCAACTAGGTAAATTATATCCAGTGGTTGTCCCGGCATATTTTCGCTCTGTTGGAAAACATCTCAACTATGATACTCCAACCACTGGGTATTTATTTATTTATTAAATTCCTACTATTAGCTCACACTCTCTATATATATCATTAGATAGATATATATCTATATATATCTTAAGAATTTTCAATCGTTAATAAAATGTTTTCTATTCATCCATTCAAGTTCAAATAAATTTCTTTAAACTTGTACTGGATGACAATTGATTTTAATGCAGTTTTTTTTTCAAATATCAATTCATTAATTAAATTTAATTAATTTATTTTAATTTTTATATTTCAGAAAATAATTTCTCCCATTGTTTTCATAAATGAAATGAAAGATTTATCTCAAATGAGTGATGCCAACAAAAAATAAAATACCGCAACGATGATTATAAAATAATGTTCAATAAAGATAACGTGGGACATTAATGCTGTACGGGTTTATTTTATATATTTATGATTAAAAAGTAGGAATTGATTTTAATTTTTTTTATATTACTTGTTTATTTATTTAGCATTAATTAACCCTTTTCGCTCTGGTAGGTGAATTTCTTTCAACATAATTTTCATCTCCAAATATCACATTGCCACCGGAATTTTAAAACAAAATTTTCGGTTTATTATGTACATGAACAAATGCATTTGCATGTTTCCATACAATATTAAGGGTACATATTGAAGGGATATTTATTTATTTATTTATTTTGCATTAATTAATCCTTTGCGCTCTGGTAGGTGAATTTCTTAAAACATAATTTTCATCTCCAAATATCACATTGCCACCGGAATTTTAAAACAAAATTTTCGGTTTATTATGTACAAGAACAAATGCATTTACATGTTTCCATACAATATTAAGGGTACATATTGAAGGGATATTTATTTATTTATTTATTTTGCATTAATTAATCCTTTGCGCTCTGGTAGGTGAATTTCTTTCAACATAATTTTCATCTCCAAATATCACATTGCCACCGGAATTTTAAAGCAAAATTTTCGGTTTATTATGTACATGAACAAATGCATTTACATGTTTCCATACAATATTAAGGGTACATATTGAAGGGATATTTATTTATTTATTTATTTTGCATTAATTAATCCTTTGCGCTCTGTTAGGTGAATTTCTTTCAACATAATTTTCATCTCCAAATATCACATTGCCACCGGAATTTTAAAACAAAATTTTCGGTTTATTATGTACAAGAACAAATGCATTTACATGTTTCCATACAATATTAAGGGTACATATTGAAGGGATATTTATTTATTTATTTATTTTGCATTAATTAATCCTTTGCGCTCTGGTAGGTGAATTTCTTTCAACATAATTTTCATCTCCAAATATCACATTGCCACCGGAATTTTAAAGCAAAATTTTCGGTTTATTATGTACATGAACAAATGCATTTGCATGTTTCCATACAATATTAAGGGTACATATTGAAGGGATATTTATTTATTTATTTATTTTGCATTAATTAATCCTTTGCGCTCTGGTAGGTGAATTTCTTTCCACTTAATTTTCATCCCCAAATATCACATTGCCACCGGAATTTTAAAGCAAAATTTTCGGTTTATTATGTACATGAACAAATGCATTTGCATGTTTCCATACAATATTAAGGGTACATATTGAAGGGATATTTATTTATTTATTTATTTTGCATTGATTAATCCTTTGCGCTCTGGTAGGTGAATTTCTTTCCACTTAATTTTCATCCCCAAATATTATACTGACACCAGAATTTTGAAACAAAATTTTCAGTTTATATTATGTTCATGAAAAAATGCATTTATTAATCTCCAAATAAATTTGATCCAAAATTCCGGTGCCATTGTGACATTTGGGGATTAAAATTAAGGTTGGAGAAATTTACCCACCCGAGTGAAAAAAGTTAATAAACTTATATATGTGCAACATTGGTTGCACGAAGCACGTCAAGGCAATAATCGTGGACATTTTCGTCTGATACTCTTTTTTCCACCCATTGATTTATCCAATACTGAGCCCAGTCTCTGTGAAATTCTTGTGCCTTTCACAAATTGATGTACGTGGGTACAAAAATTTCGTGGCGTCTGGTTCAGTATTGGATAAAGCAAAGGTGGACGAAAAAAAAAAGAATATTAATTCATGAAAAAGAAACTTCAATATATACTCCTAATGCTGTACAAATTTCAGTACATGTATATGTTAATTTGTGTTTGTAATAAAAGTTTAAAATTGTGGACTACCCTGTATTTCTTGAAAATAAAAAAATTATCGACAAGATTAAAAATCAAGCCTTTGTATATGTTGTTATAGTTACGCCCATAGAAAAAAAAAACGGTATTCTTTACTTTGATTTTGTAGGGATCAACATTGAACTACCCAAATAATAAACTCAATCAAGGCCAAAACATGTCAAATTTGACGTTCTTCCATTGATGATAAATATTCCAGTTCGATAATAACAATCTTTTGTTTATAAATTAATAACAATAATTAGAAAGTTAATCCTATCATTAATTAAACAGTAATTTAAATTACGTACTGTTAAGTGCAGCCTGAAATGATGAGAAAAATCTCGTGATAAAAATAAAACTATCTTTTATTGTCTAATGACTTTATCTATTTTTCAAATTATAAACCTTGGGTATTTTTTAATAAATCACTTAATTACTGATTGATTAATGAAATTATCTGAAAACCCCGTACTTTCCTCTGACATAAGTAAAAATGAATGTAAGGAAATTGGATTTTTTTTTTTATTCCTTCAATTGTTTTGGAATTAAGGAATAATCTTGACGTGAATTATTCTCTTTTGAGGCTAAGCGAATGATTAATATTTTCAACCTCTGTGCTTGTTTTGAGATTTAATGATTAATAAAGTACTTAGAAGGTGACATGATGGTAGTTATAAATAAAGCGCACTTTGAAGTGAAAAAAAAATATACTTGGTGTATAATTGAGTTTTTTCATAGTGAAGATGATTGGGAAATGAAGTAAAAATTGTTATATCTTGTGAAACTTTAAATTTGTTAGAAGATATATTTATTTAACCTGATTTTATCTGTTCTTTTTAACACTTTCCAACCTAGTTGAAAAGTGTTTATGACTTCGGTTTGTCTGGCCGTCTGCCGTATGGCCGTCTTCCGTCTGTCCGTGCTCTAACTCCCGTAAATATGCTCGGATTGCCCTGCAATTTTTATATGTTATAATCGTTATCTATAGCATGTTCCCTATTTCAACGTAAGTGTGTAGCACTTATAGTTTTTTTACAGGGACACTCAAAAGAATTCCGTTCCATTGCGGTCTATGGGGAAAAATCATTTGCGGTTTACTTAAATAATGTTTCACTATTTTAAACGCATTGAAATTTATATATATCACTAAGGTGCATTAGAAGAAGCTTAATATGGAATAGGGTGTGCATAGCACTTATACTTACTTTACAGGGACAGTCAAAAGAATTCCGTTACATTACGTCTATGGAGAAAAATCGTCTGCGGTTTATTTAAATAATGTTTCACTATTTTAAACGCATTGAAATTTATATAAGGTCCATTACAAGAGACTTACTACAGAATATTGTGTGTATAGCAGTCATCGTTCATTTACAGGGACACACAAAAAAATTCTCTACTGTATGTTAACAATAATTCCTGGTAGTGCGTTTTAAGTTACTGAATGCGATTTTAATTTTAAATCGCTTTTTGTATATTACGTGGTGTGTATAAATTCTGTAGATCCTATACAGGGAAGCACAAAAGTTCGGGAACACATTTACGTATTATTTAACTCCAGACGGAGAATTTTAAACCGTGCTACGTGTTTCCTAACTGAACTAAAATTTAGCATCCTATGTAGTATATATACAAATCTATAGATCCTATACAGGGCTGAATAAAAGTATTCGGATTACTTAGATGTTATCTTTTAGCTTATTAAAGAGTATGATTCGTAAAATTATTTTGGAAGTGTTGGAAAGTGTTACATAATCTATGCTTGACGCATGATTTTTCATTCTTGTTAATTTTGCATTCAATATATATAATTCATTTTTAATTTAAACTCTAATATGAGTTATATCAAAAGTGTTCGTTGTATATCTATAATATAAAGCAATGAAATGTCCGTGAATAACGCCTGACGGTCATATTGACGGCGACAACGGGATGACCAACAAATTTCACTTTGACTGCAATTTTTTAACTTCCATCCATCACACAATTTCAATTTTTACATCGCTGAATAGAGAAAAAATGTTTTTTCAAATTTAATTTAGGGGAAAACTTTCTTTCAATTTATTGATGTTTTTTGTTGCTTTTACAATAATTTTCAAGCATGATGAAAAAAAAAATCAATCTCTATTCATGTGTATACCAACGGTGTTGTGCTCGTGATTGACTTTCCATCTTGTGCTACGAGGTTGAAGCCTTGCCATATAAGAGAGAGAGAATGCTAGACTGGATCTCGTCCGGATGGCTTAAATGGTAAAGCACTTGGTGAGTTATACCAAGGGATCCGGGATCGATACCCGGTCTGGACATTTTTTCACTCTATCGGCTGTACGCTGTTTAGTAAAGTGATTATTCACATCCTTTGTATTGTAAAAAGTCTATTAGAGTTTTAAATAGTAATAATAATAATAATAATAATAATAATAATAATAATAATAAAGGTGTTCATTTATATTCTATAACCCGAGAAACCCAGGTTGGATTACCCAGCTTTTTAAAAATTTTAAATATAAACCCTGCAGCGAAATGCAGGTGATTCCCGATTGACTCAACTGGGGATCATTCACATATAATAAACCAAACACAAACAAACTAAAACACAAAACAAAAACACAAAAAATGTTAGACAACAGCGGAAAGTTATTTAAGAACAACTATCGGACTCTGAAGGGCATGGAAAACTCTTTCAAGAACGCCAAACAGATGATTCCGTTCGAGATTAATAGCGTGAAAATTATTTCTGACTCCTGCTAGTCCCAAACGCCCGGCACAGAAAGCTCTGACTACGCATAGACACGCAGGATTGGTTTCGACCCAAGGTCCGACTTAGGCCTGGACGCCGTCACTTGATTGACGATCCTCCGGCCCGGTTCCTCGTAATCGGTCGGTCCAAGAAGAGGTGCAGATCCCCTCCCAAAGAAGGTGATACGATGCACAGACCTCAGACCTGAGGCTGACTGACTCAGACTCCGCGACTCGAACCACTCTTGGTCAAACGAGCACTTCTCTTTCCAACCGAAATTTGAGGGCGGCTCACAACTACTCCAGCTACAGAGGGAGTCGCAAGGGACAATCGGGAAGGAGGTTTACATTGGATGATTATTACCCACACCCCACGATTATCACCCACACCTTCCGTCTCGTCTACGTTCCGCCACCTGACAAAACCGAGATGCTGCACGCCGCCTCACGCACTGACTAGACGTCACAACGGAACCCAAGCGATCCTTGTCCTACAGAGTCCGCCCTCGCCTTCGTCTCGCCTTAGATAAATTTGGAAATTGTCCTACCACCATTAGCTAGCCGTTGCCCTCGTGTCACCATCCTTTGTGGGTTCAAAGCGCCTTGGCACGCGCGATGTCCTTTTAACATCCGGCCATCCCTTTGTCCCGCGGAGACACCAACCTAAGTCCCACATCGGTTGGCGTTACCGGTTCGGACTAAGTGAAGCTCTGCACATGAGACCTCAAGGGCCAACATGAAGACGCAAACATCTTGCAGCCGAGAACCGGACCAAAGAAGGGGACAGCCGAGATCGTGTGGGTGGCAAGTACACCCAGCCCCAAGCACTGTCGACTGTCGGCTACTCAGACACCACTTTAACACCGACGCACCACGTTGAGGTGGTGGTTCGTCAGCTTACCTGCCCCCGTCGTGTCGGAGAACAACTCGCAAAGCCGGGCTCACGGTCATCTTCCCCACTTAAGGAGCCGAGTCAGGACCACCCGGAGAGGTCTGCCGAATGAATCGTCGGTAATACGAACACAGGCCTAGAAAACTTCAAACATCAGCAATATTTTCTGAAACAGGGAACTTTGTAACAGCAGCTACCTTTTGTAATCGGGATAGATTCCATGTTGATCCACTAGATGTCTCAATATGGTCAGTTTCTTTTTACCGAACGAGCATTCACTGCAGCCGACAAACAAGTCGTTTCCTCCCTCCCTAGGACTCGATGATCGGAAGCTGTGGTAAAGCAAGAGTCTGTCGGGGAAACACGGCTTAAGGCCTAGGACCCAGTCACCTATTTTGGATTCCGGATCCGAAGCTGTCGGGCGACTCAGGCGGACTCCCTAAGTGTTTTATGGTGGTGTCCTCTTAGTTTGGGCTCCACCGCATGTTGCAACGACTTCTGTCGTCAATTCATTTGGGTTAGGAAGAAGAACGTAGGAGACGTAATCCCCCGTACGCTCGTTCCCCAGGCCGAAGAGCCCGGATAAACCGGCCCTCATTGGCGGATTACTCGTATGGGTTCACGAGAACCTGGTTTCGGTGGTGTAGTACGTCCGCCATCGGCGACGTAGCTTGTCATTACCAAATGAACATTTCTTGGAATTAAGCGTCAAGCCTGCCTCTTGGATACATTTCAAAACTTTCCTCAGGAGTAATTGTTGCTCTTGAAAATCTGGTGCCTAAACAATAATGTCGTCCAGATAGCAGAGACAGATATTCCATGCGAGGGACTGAATACTACATCAGCTTAAATACATTCGAGGTACTTTCTCGAATAGAACATTCCAGGCTTGGAAAGTTCTAGAAATTGAATAACAATTAACATAAAGAAATTCTAGAAACTAAATAATAATTAACATAACAATATTCCTGAGGGAATAAGAAACACGAAAACGCAATTTCTAAACAGAAAACGGATTTTAGGCAATTTGCCTCCGATTGGGTTCGAACTCAGCACCTGCCGCTCTGCAGTCTAATACTTTTCCTCGGGACCACAGTTTCTTGCAGCCGAGGATGCTGGTTTTGCTACAATATAAATAATTTTTTGTCTGTTTCGCGCGCACTTAATCTCACTTCGTAAAATGTCATACAGTTAGAAGGAGAAATAGGTATGCGCTCCTATTAAATTTAAAATTAATAGATACTGTTATTTAACATTAAATTAATCATATAAATAATTTCTCTTCAAACTAAGCATTGTGAATGCGTGCATCCTTGAATAAAATACAGTCATTTGGATACTACTTGAATTAAACTGGTTAATACGTTAAAGATTGCTGGAGTGATTACGAACCTGTCCAAACTATTACAAATATGCACAGTCTCGCAGGACGACCTCCTTTTATTTATATCTTGAAATTCACAAAAATAAATATAGGTAAGAAAATTCGCTTACCTGTTTTCATTATTGGATCCACCGTCGACAATATTTCACAAATAATCCAGTGATTTGATGTTGCTTCCGACCATCGACACACTCGGCACTATTTGGCTACATTAAAGAAGAAAAAATGTTAATTAAATGTTAATCCTTTTGAGTGTTGCTTGGATGCATTCCTTTTTAGAAAAAGACTCCAGTGGTGTAACTTGGACTGGATTCTCTAGATTACATATTGTAAAGAATTGAGCTTCGACATCCAGCTGCACTATGTGTCATTCTAGCATTTCCTGTGAGTACACTTAACTGCATACCTTCCCTCGCTATTTTTGCCTTGAAGACTAGCAGACGCCGAATTCTATTGTACTGTGAGCGGAAAGTTCGGACAGTGATGAAGTGGTAAGGCGTTACCCAAAGAGGGGTCTTATGCTTTGATCCTTGCCGAGTTCGTGGGAAAGAGTTCATCTGCGAGAGAAGCGATCTCTGCACACGATTTTTAGGTTTGCGCCCGAAACTTTGCCCTTTGTCTTAGAACGTCCAATGACGGACTTAGTGAAAACGAAACAGAGGGATCTCAAGGCTGCTAAGAGGCTGGAGAGTTTCGAGGGGCCCGCCTCGACAAAGCCCCCGCCCCTAGAAGGAGTTCTCCTGCGAGAATGAAAAAGTGAGAGAGGACAGTTTTTGGAGAGATCGAAAAGGAGAGTGTTGACTCTCTGGAGAAGGGAAAAGGAAACGTCAGTTTCTAACTCAGCGTGGTGTAAGCGCTAGTGAGGTCCGACCTCTAGAATTGATACAGCAGGTATCCGCTGAAAATCCCAGCGAAGTGAAAAAGCACACCAAGTGCGAGAGTGAGAGTCCTTAGACTCAGAATTAACGAGCATTAGTAGATCTTCCGAAGAGAAGGAACGGACGAGCCTTGGTCCGAATGAACTTTGTTTTGTAGTCACGACTGTCTGTAATGTTTAGAGACTTTTGTTTGTTTCAGTTACACTTGGAGTCAAGAGGTCATTAATTTATAAGCGATTGACTCACGAAAAATAATTAAATGCTGTATTGACGTCTTGTATATATTTTTCATTAGAATTAACATTGTTATACAATAAACTTCTATTTTCTAATTTATGCGAGAAATTCTCTGTGCCAACGATCCGATCTCGCTACCACTCACCATCTTTTATCGGGTCGGTATAGAGGAGTTACTACAACTGGTGGCTTGCGGTGATGGATTAATTAGCAAAAATTAATGACATTCTCTAAAGACAAAGAGTGGACTCCGAAATTTAAATCATCAAAGTGCTCCAAGAAAGAGTCTCCTTGTGACTTGTAACCTGAGTCTCCTTAGACGCCCCTGTGGATCAACACAGCATCAGAAAGAGAAATCTACCAAGAATTCTGGAGAGTGTTCCCCCATCAGAAAGAGAAATCTACCAAGAATTCTGGAGTGTTCCCCCATCAGAAAGAGAAATCTACCAAGAATTCTGGAGAGTGTTCCCCCATCCGGAAGAGTCCCCATCCGAAAAGTGTGATAGAGAACCCCGTCTGTGCTCCTGAGAATCTCTGAAGTCTGTGCTTCTGACGCCCTGAAAGACTCTTAGTAATGGAGGTAACCTCTTTTTATACTCAGAGTGGCTTTAATTGTTATTAGTGTTTGTATAGGTGTTGTAGGCTTCAAAAAAAAAAGTTGTATGTTTATTTTTGTGAGAGTAAATATTTTGAGAAATTTTTCCGGTAGAAAAAAAAAAGTATGATGAGATACTTCCGAGATTACTGTAACTTATTTAATAGACAAATTTTGTAGTTAAAAATTAAATTATTGTTGAATTAATTTAATGCAAACTGAGAGTTGTGCAGTGTTACAAAATTTTAGCTGAATCTATAAATGAGAGATCATTAAAAAAAAAAAAAAAAAATTATCGAACGCATTTCATATTTTAAGATAACAGAGCTGATTTTATATGTTTTTTGTGAATTATTCTAAATCTTTTAAGAGTGGATGCAGAGATTAAGACCACCATTGATTAAAAGAGAAAGGAATTGAATAAGACTTTTGCAATTTAAAATATTTTTACTGTGCTTTTTGAAATTGAAATTGTTGTTTTGTGTAAAATTTATCCCATATGTATTTTATAACCAAATACCAAGGTGAATGTGGACGATAGGATAGGGTTGCTTATTTTTATATGTTGCATATTTCCTATATATTATTGTTATGCGTACTTTTTATGAGTGTATATTTCAGTATTATTTTAGTGCACTTGGTAGAAATCACATTTAATCTTATTGTATTGTTTTATATTTGTGGGAAAGATAATTTCTAATTTTATACTTTAAAAATTTCGGAGCTTAAATATTTTAGGAAAGCTGATTTGCAAACGTTAGCTTACGAATTTGAGGTCATTTTAGAAGAGAATGATACAGTACCGAAAATTATAAAAAAGATAGAGTCGTCAGAGGGATTTGATAAAGAGCTAGCCTTAGCGCAAATTAAACTGTTAGAAAAAGACAGGGAAAATAAATTATTGACAGAGAAGGAAGAGAACGATAGACTTCAAAAAGAGAAAGAGCGCGAACATGAGTTAGCTATGTTAAAAGCGACACAAGAGTCAGATGACCGGAGTACCGCATCCAGTAGCATCTCAGTTAGAACGAATCATTTACCCCTAAAAACAATTATGCATCGCTTTGATGAAAAGAATTCGGATATTTCGTTGTTTTTGAATTTATTCGAGAGACAGGCAAAAATATGTAATCTAAATTCGGATGAGTTGGTGACGAACTTACTATCATTATTACCTGTGGGAATGGCCGAGTTAATTTTGAGAGAACCCGAAGACAAAATTGATGATTTTCAATATGTGAAAGAAAAACTGTTAGAACGCTATCGTTTGAATGCAGAGACATACCGACAAAAATTTAGTCAACATCCACGAAATCCTAATTCAGTTTGGAAGGATCTGATATTCGAGCTTAATAGTTTTTTAGAAGGTTGGCTGTCATGCTTACAAGTTTCGGATTTTGAGGGTTTGAAAAATTTGCTTGTCACGGACCAAATCAAACGGAGAGCGTCTCCAGAAATGCGCGAACATTTTATAGATAACTGGGCGGAGATTAAAGATCCCGAAGAATTAGTAAGGCTTTTAGATGCGTACGAGGCAATCAAGCGCCCCTCTAAAAAGACGTGGAATCCGAAACTCCCTTTAGAGAAGAAATTTGAAAGACCCAAGACTTTTGAAAATGGGCGAAACGGTAGCAGAAATCCGGAGACTAACTTAAACTGGAGGGATCGCGATGATCATAAAGAAAGGGAAAGGGTTTACGAAAAAAGGCGAGAAGTTAAGTGTCATGCGTGTTTTCGAAGCGGGCACTACAAATTAAATTGTCCGGAAATTAAAAAGAAAGAGGCTGCGCGGGTCAGTCACTTAAATAGTAAGCCGACACTTGGAGAAGCCTTCTCCCCTTATTTGAGTAAAGTATTAGTGAATGGAATTCGGGCAACTGCCTTGAGGGATTCAGGAAGTGATATTGATTTGGTTGCATACGATTTAGTCAGTCAAGATAAATTGAATGGAGATCACGTTTGGATTAAGACTCCGCTGGACAGTAAATTATACTGTTTACCCATAGCAGAGGTCACTTTAGAAATTGAAGGCGTGGGGGTTATTGAAACGAAAGCGGGAGTAAATAATAGAGGTTCAGATATGAATTATTATTTGTTGGGTAATCAATCTCAAAAGTTATTAGAGCAGGCGAACATGAAACCCGAGTTAGTAAATGCAGTTCTGACGCGCGCTCAAAAGAAAAAAATTGACCATACTCCAAAGTTGGAAGATAAGCGGATTATGCTTTCCGATAAGGAAGGGGAGAATGTTCACCGACGCGATGAAGCGGAAACTTTGAATTCGGTGAAAGAGAAAGAAGAAGCAGAAGCAAATTTTCGCGAATACGGTGAAACGGAAACGTTGAATTCTAAAGAAAAGGGTGAGGAGATAGACAACCCCATCGAGTTGGATAGTTTAGACAGAGGTTTGCTGCCATTATTGATCGAAGACGGATTTACGAATCTGGCTAAGATAGGGAGAGAGGATTTTAAAATGGAACAAGACAGCGATCCATCACTCAAAGAGATTAGAGATAAGGCTAAAGTTAAGAAGTCTCACTTTGAAATAAGAAATTCTCTGATAATAAGAAACACGAAGGATAATCGCGGGAACGAGAGAACCCAGGTGGTTGTTCCTTTGAGATTTCGTGTTGACATATTAGGCGCGTGTCATGAAGGAATTTCGTCTCACCTAGGGGAAATGAAAACCAAAGATAAAGTATTGCGGTATTTCTTTTGGCCTAATGTAATAAAAGAAATTGAGGATTTTGTCAAATCTTGTGACCCGTGTCAAAGAATCGGAAAAGCAGGGGAAAAGAAGAAAGCGCCACTTAAGCTAGTACCAATAGTGGGTGAAATATTTTCGAAACTAAGCTGTGATCTCGTCGGGCCCTTACCGAAGTCAAACAAAGGAAACAAATACATGGTCACTGCGGTATGTTTAGCATCAAAGTACCCTGAGGCTATACCAGTGTCAGATATGAGGTCTGAGACCATTATCGAAGCCCTAATGATGATATTCAGTAGATTAGGATTTCCAAGGAAAATCCAGACGGACTTGGGCCGGAGCTTTGTTAGCGATTTAACGACCGCCTTTCTTAAAAAGTTCGGAGTTAAGATAGGAAACTCAAGTGTGTGTCGACCTGAAAGTAACAGTGTTGAACGATGGCACAGGACGGTTAAGAGGCTTTTAAAAGTGCTTTGTGTAGAAAACGGGTCGAATTGGGAAGCAAACTTGCCTTATGCATTGTTAGCATTACGGACGGTACCGCATAATTCGACTGGGTTCAGCCCCGCTGAACTAGTGCACGGAAAAAATTTGAGGACCCCGGAAACATTATTGTTTGAAAAATGGATGGGAGAGGCGGAGGAAAATGAACTAGTGACGGAATATGTGTTTAACCTCACGAACAGATTAAAAAGGTGTCAGGATTTAGCCGTTGAGAACATGACTACTGAACGAGAAAAAAGGAAATTTTGGTTTGACAAAAAGGCGGTAGAAAGAAAATTTAACGTGGGAGATGAGGTTTTGGTTTTGGCGACCAGTAAACCAAACAAAATGTCAGTAAGTTGGATAGGACCGGGAAAAATTGAATCGAAAATCTCGGAAACAAATTATATTGTAAATGTTCCTGGGAGGCGACAAAAATCCCAGATTTATCATGTGAATTTATTAAAGCCTTATAAAAAACGGGTGGAGTTAGTAAACATCTTAACGCGAGTGATAAACGAGGTTGAGGATAAACAAGATTTAGATATAGTTTTTCCCTGTGCCGATTCCGAAGTTTATAAGTTCGATGAAGTCGTAAGAGAGAGTGATTTAACAACTAGATGCACTTCCGAGCAATTGAGACAATTGGAAAATTTATTGGACCGTTATGGGACTGTATTTTCGAATGACCCAGGGCGTACCGATCTAATCGAGCATGACATAGAATTGTCGGAGTTAAAACCCGTTCGTTCGAGACCCTACAGAACATCACCCAGACAAACGGAAATATTGCGCAAAGAAATAAAGCGAATGTTAGAATTAAATCTTATAGTAGAAGGCGAATCTGAATATAGCTCTCCGATTATTCTCGTGGAAACACCAGGAAAAGACCCGAGACCCTGTATAGATTACCGCAAACTAAATGCCATCACAAAGGTAGAATTTTATCCTTTACCCAATATTGAAGAAAGAGTTGAAAAAGTCTCTAGTGCTAAGTATATTACGGTTTTAGATCTAACGAAGGGCTACTGGCAAATTCCAATGACCCCGAGTGCTCAAAAATTAGCGGCTTTTGTTACAAGCTTTGGGTCCTATTTCCCTCTGGTCATGGCTTTTGGACTCCTGAATGCATCCTACAGGTTCTCAAAATTTATGGATATAGTATTGAGAGGGCTTGAGGAATTCTGTTTACCGTATCTAGATGATATGGCGATTTTTTCAGACAGTTGGGAGGACCATATGCGTCATCTAGAAACAGTATTAAAAAGGGTTAATGACGCGAAACTAAAAATCAAATTGGCGAAATGCAAGTTCGCTCAGAAAACCGTAAAATATCTTGGGCATATTGTAGGGGAGGGCAGACGGAGGCCAGCTGAGGCGAAAGTAAGGGCAATTAAGGAATTACCGGTTCCGAAATCGAAAACTGAAATTCGTAGATGTTTGGGAATGGCTGGATATTATTCCCGGTACATAAAAGATTATGCAGTGATTGTAGAACCATTAACGAGGGCGCTTAAAGGGAAAAATAAAAAAGAAAAGATTGCATGGAGCGACGAAATGGGAAAAGCCTTTGAGACTTTGAAAATGAAACTTACTGAAGAACCGGTGCTTTACGCTCCTAATTTTCAGAAAGAATTCATAGTACAAACTGATGCTAGTGACTTAGGTATTGGCGTGGTTTTGGCTCAAAGAGAGGGATCGGAAGAGCACCCCATAATATATTTAAGTCGAAAATTTACTGATAGTGAGAAAAGTTTCTGCGCCACTGAAAGAGAGTGTGCAGGGATTATTTTTGCGATAAAAAAGTTAAGGCATTATATTGATGGACGAAACTTTTCTATCGAAACCGATCACAATCCTTTGGTGTTTCTAAAAAGAAATTCTGGAAATAATCCCAGATTATTAAGGTGGTCCTTAGCTCTGCAACCTTATAATTATGCCATTTCTCATCGCGCAGGCAAAGACATTCCGCATGTTGATTGTCTGAGTCGAGTTTAAGGAGATTTCTTGATAAACTTTTGTATATAATTATTTTAAGATTTTTTATTTTTTATTTCACTGTGTTTTATTTCATTATATGTTCATGATTTCTTATCAGAGCGCGGAAAAAAAGGAAGGTAGTATTATCTTATTCATGTATGTTTTATTTCTTGCCACTCTGATGTAATTTGAGCTTGCAATTCTTTATCCGACTCTTAGAGATTCTTAGTGTTTCACCCTTAAGAATCGTTTGAGGAGGGGGTGCTGTAAAGAATTGAGCTTCGACATCCAGCTGCACTATGTGTCATTCTAGCATTTCCTGTGAGTACACTTAACTGCATACCTTCCCTCGCTATTTTTGCCTTGAAGACTAGCAGACGCCGAATTCTATTGTACTGTGAGCGGAAAGTTCGGACAGTGATGAAGTGGTAAGGCGTTACCCAAAGAGGGGTCTTATGCTTTGATCCTTGCCGAGTTCGTGGGAAAGAGTTCATCTGCGAGAGAAGCGATCTCTGCACACGATTTTTAGGTTTGCGCCCGAAACTTTGCCCTTTGTCTTAGAACGTCCAATGACGGACTTAGTGAAAACGAAACAGAGGGATCTCAAGGCTGCTAAGAGGCTGGAGAGTTTCGAGGGGCCCGCCTCGACAAAGCCCCCGCCCCTAGAAGGAGTTCTCCTGCGAGAATGAAAAAGTGAGAGAGGACAGTTTTTGGAGAGATCGAAAAGGAGAGTGTTGACTCTCTGGAGAAGGGAAAAGGAAACGTCAGTTTCTAACTCAGCGTGGTGTAAGCGCTAGTGAGGTCCGACCTCTAGAATTGATACAGCAGGTATCCGCTGAAAATCCCAGCGAAGTGAAAAAGCACACCAAGTGCGAGAGTGAGAGTCCTTAGACTCAGAATTAACGAGCATTAGTAGATCTTCCGAAGAGAAGGAACGGACGAGCCTTGGTCCGAATGAACTTTGTTTTGTAGTCACGACTGTCTGTAATGTTTAGAGACTTTTGTTTGTTTCAGTTACACTTGGAGTCAAGAGGTCATTAATTTATAAGCGATTGACTCACGAAAAATAATTAAATGCTGTATTGACGTCTTGTATATATTTTTCATTAGAATTAACATTGTTATACAATAAAATTCTATTTTCTAATTTATGCGAGAAATTCTCTGTGCCAACGATCCGATCTCGCTACCACTCACCATCTTTTATCGGGTCGGTATAGAGGAGTTCCTACAATATGATTGTAGCTATAAGAATCAAACATTATGAGCGGGCTAAAGAACGACCCGCATATTAAGAAATACAACTACATAAATGAATAATAGAAGGGACAGAGAGAGAATAGCACATGTACATAAAACCTCAAGTGAAGGAGAATATCCCTTACGCTGTAAAAACATATGTGAATGTCTGGAAAGAAAAGTCAAAGCGTTTTTATCTAAATGACTTACAAAAGTTTTTATGAAGAGTTCGTATCAGGGTTTATTCTGCATAACACAAACAAGACCAACGTGCAGTAATACAGTTTATATCGGCAGAGGGATGCAAGCCTGTTGAGATTCATCGCAGAATGGTTGCTGTGTATGGAGAAAAGTGCTTAACAAAGACAACTGTTACAGATTGGTCGCGAATATTCCGCAACGGCCGTGAGGAAACGACGGATTTGCCACGTCCAGGTCAGTCGCACAAAATTGTTACCGAGACATTGCGGATATTGGCAATGCCGTGAAGATGAGCCGTCGACGAAGCATTCGTTACTTGGCAAGTGAATTAAACGTTCAAACAGCAACCGAAATCTTTCTTCGTCGACAGCATTGGACGTCTTCCCAAACAATGGGATGCGTGTCTCAACGCCATGGGTGACTTTTTCTAATCAAATATGTATGCTGCAAGTTTAAATATATACTATTCTTTCTATTTCATTCAGTTTTGTGTTTCCTTTATTCATGTTCCGCTTACTAAAACTGTCGAATGGGTTTCATTTGAATAAGCCTCATTTATAAAGACTTGAATTTTATTCCGTAGATACTGGTTTGTTATTGAAGTTATGTAAAAAAGAATCAAGTAGTTTTATAGAAAAATAGAACCACTAAGGATATCGCACCAGATGCATCGAAACACACGTTTCTAAGGACATGGAACCAGTAAACGCTTCGAAAGACCTTACTGAGCGTGTTATATGAATTTTATTTAAAAATTGTTCCATAATATTATCATTAATTTTAAATAAAAATCATATTAGCTGAAATCTTTTCCCATTTCACGTCCCCCTACTTTATTAATATCTGATAGTAAACTTTAGTGTGCACATACTATTAGACAGGATTGTTTCCCCTAAAATCCTTAGATTTTATTTTCAATTATCAAATGTTTTTATCGATTTTTATTTAATTTAAAAATAAAACAATTTACTTTTTTTATTCTTTTAATTCACTCAGTTTAGCTATCACAGTCACGGTTTTCAAAATTGCCTATAATTGTGCACTATCGATGAAGGGTATGAACTGGATGGAGATTTAATGTGATTGATTATATTGTGTCAATGTTGTGGGTTTAACAAAAATAATCAGCATATTCATCCTTAAAATATAATAAAACAGTTACAGGCTTCAATATTCAGCAATAAGGTCCTCTAACTATCTTTCTGGCCGTGTTAGACGTATTTTATATACTTGGCAATGATTGATTTTATTGCGTCAATAACGTTTACGGGTGTATTCAAATCCAAACTGCTTATTTTGAGACACATTTGTAAATTCATTTTTGCTCTAAAATGCATCCATTTGGCAGGTTCTCTTATTCAGAAACTTTATAATATCCATATTGTCTCGATTTTTTGAAAAAGGCAGAATATATTTCAAAAAATGCTGTCAAAGTGGACATTTTGAACCGAATTTCCCGAAGCGATAGCGCTGGAAACAAAAAAAAAACTGTGATCGTACTGTGACAATAATTGTCTGTGAATCAATTTCTAATTAATTGAACGAAAAATAAAAACATGGGGCCCTTATAAATGTCTTTATAAATCACGCCGCCAAGTTTCCTGTTGTTACTTTTAAAAATGAGTCTGAAAATGTGTCTCAAAATTTTGAGTTGTTGAGCGTGGAAAAATGTTTTTTTTTTTTTTTTAATACCGCCTTAAGAAAAATAATTAGCATATTCATCTTTAAAATATAATAAAACAGTTACAGACTTCAATATTCATCAATAAGGCCCTCTAACTATCTTTCTGGGCGTGTTAGACGCATTTTATACACCAGTTATTTTATTATTTATAGAATTATTTTTTAAATAAATATATCATTAAAGCTAAAATCTTGTCTTCCCCCTAAATAACGTGTGATAGTTAACTTTAACCTGTGTATATTTTTAGAGGGGGTTGTTTCCTTTGAAAATAGCATTTTTTTCATCATTAACTGTTATCATTTCTCATTTAATTTAAAAAAGAAGAAAATTTATTGTCTCCCCTCTTTCATTCAACCGGGTGAGGCTACCACAGTCACGTATAATGAGTCTTTTAAATTGCCTAATTGTGTAACTTGTGTATCTATAGATGAAGGATTGGACGTTTTGATTTGATTGCGATTGATGGATGACCCTTCCTTTTCCTTTGATACCAAAATGCCTGTCATAGATCTTATAAAAGCAACATTTTCCGTTCTTCTTGGCTATGAAAGCAATTATTAGTTTATAATTGTATCCAACGGATAAAACTGCAATTAGTACAGTGTTTCGATTATGAGCCGGGATTTGAATATCTTGTACACGTTACCCTAATCTCGATGATCTGTTTTTTTGAACTGTAATTATGCCTCAAAAGTTTTAATGTATTTTGATGAATACGATGAATATATCAAATGTTAATATTTATCATCGGTGATCCAAATTAATTCAGTGAAAGCTCGGTAGAGCGATGTTATCGTAAGCCAATTAATTTCGCTATAGCAATGTCTTTTAATGGGTCCAGAAAATATGCAAGGAAAAAGTTTTAATGACATGACGGGCAACAAGTGGACAGCTACAGCTTATTTGTGTCGATATACCCAAAGAATTATTCAATTTCAAAAGAAAATAAGAAAAAAAAGCTGAATTTGCAGATTTGATCTATGGTTTAGCTAAGTTTTAGCTGCGTGTAATAGGTGCTTTACGCAGTTAATGATAATGACGCCGTTCTTTCATTTACTTTTATTTTTAGGTTGATGCTTTAATTTTTGCTGTTTCCCAGCATATGCGTTTTGAAATTGTCTCACAATGTAATTGGGTTTATAAAAAAAAAAATTCTTAAACATCCACAGACACGAAAATGTTCGCACATTGATTTGTACACTATCGTCCTTATTGTTGTATTTTTATATATTACAGAAAAGCTTATTACTTTGAATGTAGAGTTCTACATCGATTCGAGTATCCCGATATTATCCAAACACGACCCAAGCCACCGTTCGGGTCAGCGGCTCAGGTCGAATGGACGCTAATTTTTCTCATTTTGGGTTGGGTCTTGACTTTTTCGGGTCGTGGTTTGGTTGATCGGATTTTTCAAAAGAAGGTCTTTAACATTTTTCAAAAGAAAAACTTTATATCCGAATATTAATGATTGTACACGTATTCATTTTTATACAAAAAGAGATAAAATTGATATCAAAGGTAACATTATAGACTAATTTTTCTGTGATTATATTAAAATAGGGATTAATTTTTTTTTTCATTCTTCACTTAAAATCTCAGCACACATTAAATGATTTAGGTCAAGTAAACAATTATCTAAGAATAAAAATAAACAAAATTGAAACCGGATTTACTCTGAAACAAAAATCTGAAACAGAAGAAATTGTGAAAAAGTTTGATCTGGAAGAATCAAAACCCTACAGCACTCCTATGGATACAGGGTACGTTTACAAGACAACGAAAAATAAATTTCAAACAACACGAAGTATAGGCAAGCGATAGGAGGCCTACTTTACATAGGAACAATAACTAGACCCGATATAACAACCGCAACTAACATACTAAGTTCAAAAAATGAAAATCCAACGGAAAGGGACTGGAAAGCAGTAAAAGTCTTTAAAAGATATTTAAACTCAACGAAAAATTTAAATCTAGTACTAAGTACCGAATCAGCTCCAATCCTCGAAATAAATTCGAATGCAGATTGGGCAGGCGACACGAAAACTACAAAATCAACCACCGGAAACGTGTTCCTACTAGGACAAAACCCAATACAGTGGAACTCTAAAAGACAATCATGCGTAGCTTTATCAGCAGCAGAAGCAGAGTACGTAGCAGTAGCAAGCGCCACTCGCGAAATAATATGGATCATAAAACTGCTTGAAGATCTGAACCTGCCACAAAAATTTCTAATCACACTGAATGAGCCTAATTTATCCTGTAAAAAAATGGTAGAGTCCGAAAAACATTCAAATATATCCAAGCACATTGATGTGAAGTATCACGTGATAAAGCATCTAAAAGAATCAGAAATCATCACTGTCCCAGTAAAGAGATGATAGCAGACATCCTAACCAAGCCCGCACCCAAGCCTGATTTTTTGCGGAACAGACTGAAACTAAAATTACAAGACTTTCCTCCATGGGCAGTTTAACGGGGAATTTTGGAAAACCACACTGTAATCACCCAATTAAGAGAACAGAACGCACGGAAAATATGCTAATCAAACTTAATAATTGTGAATGACCCAGGAATGTAATACCAAGTATTTGAACTCTGAAAGGAAAGTGCTAATGACCCTTTGAATCATCTTTATAACGAATAGCGTGATTTCCGATGAATGACCCGATTTTAACCAAAAGCAAAAAGAACTGATCATTACACATGCAGTAAAAAACTTTCTTTTTTAGACTCTAAACTGTTTCAGACCGAGAAGGTCGCAAAACGATGTAATACTTAAAATTAAGAGGAGCAAATGGTAAGACTCCGCACATCGCTGTAATTTTTTTTAACAATTATAATTAAACTTAAATCATAGTAAAATGGATATAATTATTTTATCTCAAACAAACAACTCCTTTTCTCAAATATAAGAAGCGTTTTTTCGACACCAACAGCTCCCTGGATTATAGTGTGTTTGCACCCCCATGGAATAAATTTTATGGATACACGAGCCCAATTATAGATACCTGCACATCTCCAAAGAAGAATAAGGTAAGTGGAAAAGTTACGTACTTCAGTTTATTTAACTAGTGCATTTACAAAAACCAATTTTTGAGTAAAAGAGAAAGCGCGCGCCACCGACAAATAGGGTAAACTGATTATTTGTAGTTTTTATGCTATAAATTTGGATTAACTCTTACACAAAAAGGCAAAGCTGCATAGCATTTTCATCAGCAGAAGCTGAATATGTCTCAGCGCAGGATAATGCAGCACAGGATTTACTATGGATTACAAAACTCTTGGAAGATGTAAATTTACCTCAAGAGCAACCATATTTGAGGACAATTAACCATGTATAAAAATGGCAGAAAGCGACAAATACATTCATAGAAGTAAACACATAGATATAAGATATCATGCAATTAAACAGCTTAATGAGGAAGGAATAATATACCTAAAACATTGTCCTACAGAATTAAGCTGACGTCCTTACAAAACCCAAACCCAAACCTCAATTTGAGAAACATCGTAAAAATCTAAATCTACTACCTTATACCACCCAAGAGATTAATAAGGGGGGATGATGGAAATCCCAAAGCAATCTAATCGGAAAATTCAAATATTTTTATAATATAAAAAATTCTGCTCATTCAAAGAAAAAAAATCTTTTCAGTTCCCTAAATTTAGAAGCAAAGAATCTATTTTATATATGTAAAGAGTTTTTGTATAGCATCATCGTGCAGAAAAAAAGAAAAATAATTTGAGTGAAAATGGATTACTTAAATTAAAAAAAAAAAAAAAAAAAAAAAAAAAAAACGTAAAGTGCAATCGTATTTCACTTGCCGGATCAGAAAAATCAAATATTTTTGAACAAAAAATTCTGCTCAAACAAAGAAGCAAAACTCTTTTCATTTCTCTAAATTCAAAAGCGAAAAACCTCTTAATTTACAAAAGAAAAATCACGTACTTTAGAAACGAAAGATCTTTTATTTTAGAAATGAAAAATCGCTTTTATATAAAGTGCTTTTGTGCACTAGCTTGCAGAAATGTAGGAAAATAAATTTGAGTGAAAACAGAGTAAAAAAAATGAAAAATCTCATTTCAATTGCCGGATCGGGATATTAAAATATTTTTTTATCAAAAAATTCTGCTCATGCATAGAAACAAAGAAACAAACAAACAACAACGACAAAAAATAAGTTCTTTAAATTTAGAAAAAAAAATCTCTTTTATATAGAAAGCTTTTGTATAGCATCATAGAGCAGAAACAAAGAAAAATAATTTTGAGTTAAAATATACTATTTAAATATATAAAAAGAAAAATAAAGCGGAATCTCATTTCATTTCCGGATTTGGAAATTAAAATATTTTTGTATTAAAAATAATAATTTTGAATTAAACTGGACTACTTAAATATATATACATATATACAAGGTGTCCATAATTAAACGACCCTACTTTAAAGTTGTCTACAGACGAAACTATTGGTCAGAAAGTTGTGGAATTTTGTGGAGAACATAATGAAGGGATGGGAATTTGTTTGAGCGAAGAAAAAAACAGTTCAAAATTTCGCCACCAGAGGGCGTTTTTTTAACGAATTACACATTTAGCATACATTTATGATAGATTAAAAATTTTATTACAACATGTCATGTTTCACATGATGGCCATCATTTTCATCTACCATCTGGAATCGTAAGGTAGCATGTTCCACATTTGACCGCAGTGTGTTTTGGGAAATGCTAAGAACATGTCGTGAAAAAAGTTTTGTTGAACATCTTTTGTTGTAATAAAATTTGTAAACTATCGCAAATGTATGCTAAATGTGTAATTCATTAAAAAACGCTCCCTGGTGGCAAAATTTTGAACTAATTTTTTTTTTTTTTTTTTTTTTTTTTTTTTTTTTTTTTTTTTGCTCAAAAAAATTCCCATACCTTCATTATGTTTTTCACAAAATTTCACAACTTTCTGACCAATAGTTTCGTCTGTAGACAAATTTAAAGTAGGGTCGTTTCATTATGGACACCCTGTATATAAAATAACTGGAATCTCAATTCACTTACGGAATCAGGATATTAAAATATTATGTATAAAAAATTCTGCTCATGCAAAGAAATAGAAATGTTTCCTGTTCTCTAAATTTAGAAACGAAAAAGCGCTATTTTATATAAAGAACTTTTGTATCACCATCGTGCAGAAAGAAAAAATAATTTTAAGTGAAAATCGACTATTTAATGTATAAAAAAACATGTAAAGTGGAATCTGATTTCACTGACGGAATCGGGAAATTAAAATTTTGTTTAAAAAATTCTGCTCATTCAAAGGAACAAAAATCTTTTCAGTTCTCTAAATTTAGAAGAAAAAAAAATCTATTTTATATATAAAGAGCTTTTGGATAGAATCATCGTGCAGAAACATAGGAAAATAATTATGAGTGAAAATGGATTACTTAAATATGAAAAAAAAAAAAAAAAAAAAAAAGCAAAGTGGAATCTTATTTTACTTGCCGGATTGGGAAATTAAAATATTTTTGTATAAAAATTCTACTTATGCAAATAAACAATCGAAGATTAAAATATTTTTGTAGTATAAAAAAATCTGCTCATTCAAAGAAACAAAAATCTTTTCAGTTCTCCAAATTTAGAAGAAAAAAAAAACTATTTTATATAAAGAGCTTTTGTATAGCATTGTCGTACAGAAACATAGAAAAATAATTATGACTGAAAATAGATTACTTAAATAAAAAAAAAAAAAAAAAAAAAAAAATAGCAAAGTGCAATCTCATTTCGCTTGGGAAATTAAAATATTTTTGTACAAAAAATTCTGCTCATGCAATTAAACAAAAATCTTTTCAGTTCTCTAAATTTAGAAGGGAAAAAATCTATTTTATAGAAAGAGCTTTTGTACAGTATCATCGTGCAGAAACAAAGAAAAATAATTTTGAGTGAAAATGGATTATTTAAATATATATATTAAAAAATTAAAGTGGAATCTCATTTCACTTGCCGGATTGGGAAATTAAAATATATTTGTACAAAAAATTCTGCTGATGCAAATAAACAAACAAATTTTCAATTATCTAAATTTAGAAACGAAACATCTCTTAATTTACAAACGAAAAATATCGTAGTTTAGAAACGAAAAATCTCTTAATTTACAAACGAAAAATATCGTTGTTTAGAAACGAAAAATGTCTTAATTTAGAAACGAAAAATCTCTTTTATATAAAATGCCTTTGTATAGCACTATTGTTCAGAAACCTAGAAAATAGATGTGAGTGAAAACGGAGTAGTACAAAAAAAAAAAAAAAAAAAAAAAAAAAAAAGTGAAGTAGAATCTCATTTCAATTGCCGGATCGAACATTAAAATATTTTCGTATAAAAAAATTCTGCTCATGCATAGAAACAAAAAAAATTTCTTAAAAAGAAAAAAAAAACTTTTGTAAAGCAATATCGAGCAGAAACAAGAAAAATAAATTTTAAGTTTAAATTTACTACTTAAATAATAATAATAAAAAAGTAAAGTGGAATCTCATTTCACTTGTCGGACTGGGAAATTAAAATAATACTTTTGTACAAAATATAATAATTTTTAGTTAAAATGGGCTACTTAAATATATAAAAAATAAGTGGGATTTTAGTTTACTTACAGAATTGGGAGATTAAAATAAGTATAAAAAATTCTATTAATCCAAATGCATAAAGAAACAAAAATCTTTCCAGTTCTCTAAATTTAGAAACGAAAAATCTCTATTTTGTATAAAGAGCTTTTGAATAGCACCGTCGTGAAGAAAAGAAAAGTAATTTTGAGTATAAATAGTATAAATAGTATCTAATGTATTAAAAAAGGTAAAGTATAATCTCATTTCACTTACGGAATCAGGAGATTAAAATATTTTTGTATAAAATATTCTGCCTATCCAAAGAAATAAAAATCTTTTCAGTTCTCTAAATTTGAGAAACGAAAAATATTATTTTTATATAGAGAACTTTTGTATAGCATCACCATGTAGAAACAAAGTAAAATAATTTTGAGTGGAAATTGACTACTTAAATATTTAAAAAATGTAAAGTATAATCTTATTTCACATACCGGATTGGGAAATTAAAAAAGTTTTGTACACAAAATTCTGTTCATGCAAATGAACAAAATTCTTTTATATTCTCTAAATTTACAAACAAAAAAATCTCTTAGTTAATAAATGAAAAATGTCTTAATTTAGAAACGAAAAATCTTTTTTATTTAAAGTGGTTTTTTATAGTACTTACAATATACAGAAATACAGGAAAATTAATTTGAGTGAATTTCATTTCAATTGCCGGGTGATTAAAATATTTTTGTAACAAATAGTTTAATCTCCCGATCCGGCAATGAGCAGAGAATACAATCAGGCATAGAAACAAACAACAACAAAAATTCGGTTCTCTAAATTTAGAAACAAAAAATCTCTTTTAAATAAATAGCTTTTGTATAGCACTATCGATCAGAAACAAAAATAATAATTTTGGATTAAAATGGACTGCTGAAATATAAAAAAAAGTAAAGTGGAATTTTATTTCACTTGCCAGATATAGGGAGATTAAAGTATTTTTGTACAATAATAATAATAATAATAATAATAATTTAAAAAAAAGATACCAACGAAGAAAAATAATTTTGAGTTAAAATGGACTACTCTACATATATATATATATATATATATATATATATGAAAGATTTTTGTTTATATATATATATATATACAGGGTGTCCTAAAAGTCTCCGTACAACTTCAAAAATTTATTACACAAAAAATAATAAGCCTACAGCAAAAATAATTACAGCAGTACATAGAGTAACTCAAAAAGTTTTTTTTCTACTACCGTAGTATACTTGTACATGAGATCATTTCGTTGGAAGAAGAATATCAAGTCGATATTCCAATTCCATCCACGTGCGTTTCTGCATGCTAACATCAACAGTAGTTACAACTGTTTGGATCTTTTGTTTCAATTCCAGGAGACTGTTCACTTAAAACAAAAGATCCAAACAGTTGTAACTTTATATTAAAATAATTAAAATTACAGTTGTAAAAAAAAAAGTTGTAACTTCTGTTGATGTTAGCATGCTGAAAAGCACGTGGATGGAATTGGAATATCGACTTGATATTCTTCGTGCAACGAAATGATCTCTTGTACAAGTATACTAAGGTAGTAGAAAAAAACTTTTTGAGTTACTCTATGTACTGTTGTAATTATTTTTTCTGTAGGCTTATTATTTTTTGTGTAATAAATTTTTGAAGTTGTACGGAGACTTTTGGGACACCCTATATATTCGATTATCATTAAATATCGTATCATTTTCCACAATTCCTTTCATTAATATCATCATTATTATTAAGATTGGATATTGTTTTAAAATATGATAAAAATAATTTATAGGTGTATATGAATTACATTTAAATTTGTAAAAATAGTTTATTTTATTAACTGTCAATGTAACGGTTATATATGCAACGTGCATTTCTAACGGACAATGTGGTTTTTGATAGCTAAAATGTTGATGGTACGGTATGTTTTAATGCAATTTCTGTTTTTGTCGAACAATTCTTTATTAAATACGTTTATGTATTTAATAATGCTCCCTATTCATTGATTTTTGCACATATCATGTTCAGTTACTCAATATTTGACCATTTTTAATGAATTTTCTTTAGATTTGACGCGGTAATTGATCGGGCAATTTGAGTTAATAAATTAGGTTCATGGCTATTAACTCGAACAGAAATCAATTACATTTTACTTATTTTAGTGGAATATTGCCCGTGAAAAAGTGTTCCACTACATAAGTTTACAATTGCGTCTTGTAATAATTTTATTTTCTGCATATTGGATTTTTCCTCTGCATATCTTTAAGTATTTTTTCCCACTTATTTTAATTTTGAGAATCTTAAATTTTTTTATATATTTATGTATTGTATTGTAACTATCGGTTTATCTATTGTCGATTATTTATTGGTTTAATGGTTATTATTGTAAAAGTTTTATTATTATATATATATATATTTATATTCAGCTCATGCAAATCCAAATAAACAAAAATCTTCCCAGTTCTCTAAATTTAGAAAAGAAAAATGTATTTTATAAAAAGAGCTTTTTGTATAGTATCGTCGTGCAGAAAATAAAAATAATTTTAAGTGCAAAATGCACTACTTAGTAAAGGGTAATCTCATTTCACTTGCTGGATTGGGAAGTTAAAATATTTTTGTACAAAAAATAATAATTTTTAGTTTACATGAACTACTTATATATATAGCATAAAATAAATGGAATCTCAATTCACTTATGGAATCGGGAGATAAGATAATCGGGAGATTAGATATAAAGAGTTTTTGTATAGCATCGTCGTGCAGAAAAGAAAAATAATTGTGAGTGAAAATGGGCTACTTAAATATAAAAAAGGTAAAATGGATCCTCATTTCACTTGCCAGATCGGGAGTTTAAAATATTTTTGTACAATTCTGCATATACATTAGAGGAAAAAAATCATTTCAGTTCTCTAAATTTAGAAACGAAAAATCCCTTATATAAAGAGCAAACAAAGAAAAGAAATTTTTGGTTGAAAATTCTCAATTCACCTATGAAATCGGGAGATTAGAATATTTTGTATAAAAAATTTTGCTTATCCAAAGAAATAAAAACATTTCCAGTTGTCTAAGTTTAGATATAATAAAGAGTTTTTGTGTAGCACCGTCGTGCAGAAAAGAAAAATAATTGTGAGTGAAAATGGGCCACTTAAATATAAAAAAGGTAAAATGGATCCTCATTTCACTTGCCAGATCGGAAGTTTAAAATATTTTTGTACAATTCTGCATATACATAGAGGAAAAAATCATTTCAGTTCTCTAAATTTAGAAACGAAAAATCCCTTATATAAAGAGCTTTTGTATATAGCACCATCTATCGTGCAGAAACAAAGAAAAAAAAAATTTGGTTGAAAATTCTCAATTCACCTATGAAATCGGGAGATTAGGATATTTTGTATAAAAAACTCTGCTTATCCAAAGAAATAAAAACATTTCCAGTTCTCTAAGTTTAGATATATAAAGAGTTTTTGTATAGCACCGTCGTGCAGAAAAGAAAAATAATTGTGAGTGAAAATGGGCTACTTAAATATAAAAAAGGTAAAATGGATCCTCATTTCACTTGCCGGATCGGGAGTTTAAAAATTTTTTGTACAATTCTGTATATACATAGAAAAAAAAAAATCATTTCAGTTCTCTAAATTTTAGAAAAGAAAAATCCCCTAAAAAGAGAGCTTTTGTATAGCATCATCCATCGTGCAGGAATAAAGAAAAATAATTTTGCTTGAAAATTCTCATTTCACTTGCCGGATCGGAAGATTAAAATACTTTTGTACAAAAAGAATCCTGCTCATACACAGAAGCAAAACACTTTTCAGTTCTCTAAATTTAGAAAAGAAAAATCCCTTTTATATAAGAGCTTTTGCAACGTCGGACCTGCAGAAAAAAGAAATAATTTAGAGTAAAAAAAAAAAAAAAAAAAAAATTAAGTGGAATCTTATTTTACTTTCCGGATCGGAAGATTAAAATATTTTTGTACAAGAAAATCTGCTTATACAAAGTCATTTGCCGGATCGGGAGTTTTAAAAATATTTTCATGCAATTCTGCATATATTTTAGAATTAAAAATCATTTTAGTTCTCTAAATTTAGAAACGAAAAGTCCCTTATATAAAGAGCGTTTGTGTAGCACTATCGTGCAGAAACAAAAAAAAATAATTTTGCTTGAAAATTCCCATTTCACTTGCTGGATCGGAAGATTAAAATACTTTTGTACAAAAAAATCCTGCTCATACACAGAAGCAAAACACTTTTCAATTCTCTAAATTTAGAAAAGAAAAATCCCTTTTATATAAAGAGCTTTTGTATAGTCCCATCCATCGTGCAGAAACAAAGAAAAATAATTTTGCTTGAAAATTATCATTTCACTTGCCGGATCGGAAGATTAAAATACTTTTGTACAAAAAAAATCCTGCTCATACACAGAAGCAAAACACTTTTCAGTTCTCTAAATTTAGAAAAGCAAAATCCCTTTTATATAAAGAGCTTTTGCATCGTCGGTCCTGCAGAAAAGAGAAATAATTTAGAGTAAAGATGAACAAAAGAAAAAAAAAGTTAAGTGGAATCTTATTTTACTTTCCGGATCGGAAGATTAAAATATTTTTGTACAAAAAAATCTGCTTATACAAAGTTACTTGCCGGATCGGGTGTTTAAAAAATATTTTCGTACAATTCTGCTTAGAATTACAATTATACTTAGAATTAAAAATCATTTTAGTTCTCTAAATTTAGAAAAGAAAAATCCCTTTTATATAAAGAGCTTTTGCACCGTCGGTTCTGCAGAAAAGAGAAATAAGTTTGAGTAAAAATGAACACACACACACACACACACACACACACACACACACACACACACAAAAAAAAAAAAAAAAAGTTAAGTGGAATCTTATTTTACTTTCCGGATTGGAAGATTAAAATATTTTTGTGCAAGAAAATCTGCTTATACAAAGTCACTTGCCGGATCGGGAGTTTAAAAAATATTTTCGTACAATTCTGCTTAGAATTACAATTATACTTAGAATTAAAAATCATTTTAGTTCTCTAAATTTAGAAAAGAAAAATCCCTTTTATATAAAGAGCTTTTCCACCGGCGGTCAAAAAAAAAAAAAAAAAAAAAAAAAAAGTTAAGTGGAATCTTATTTTTCTTTCCGGATCGGAAGATTAAAATATTTCTGTACAAAATAATCTGCTTATACAACGAAACAAAAAACCTTCTAATCGCTGTACAGAATACAAAACACATTTTTCTCTTTATCGTGAATCGTCCTTTCATCGAACCTAATGAACTGATCTAATTAGTATTACGCAAATGACACAAGGGGGGTGTCGACGTGAGACTGATCAACGGATCTGGCCAATTAGGCCCGGAGGCGGGGTCCCACAGACAGATATTCAACCCTTCCTTCCCCCCCAAAAGAGCGCATGCGTCAGTCGAAAGGAGGGTGACTTGATCCATTGTTAAGTTTTGATTGTTGCGTTTGCCTTAGGGCGGAGCGATATGCTTGGTTAAACCTGCATGATGTTTTTGCTTTTAACCCGTTACAACAATCTTTTGTAAAGAGATACAAGAATCTTTTGTAAAGAGATTCCGAAAAAAATCTCATCTAAGTATGTTTATTTTTTCCGAATAAGCGTATTTGTATTGAAACTGCCTTTTTCAGTTAAATTAAAATACAAGAATGACTTTTTTAAAAATATGTAAGACCACTGATTTCATAGAAACAATCATCTTTAAAAAAATTTATTTAAAAAATACATAATGTTTGTGTTTTTTTTTTAAATAATATTTTTTCTCAGATTTTAATTAATTAATCATGTGTGCTCCGTAATGTATTATTTCGTAATTAATTACCTGCCATTGTGTAATACAATTATGCATATTAATTTGCATGACATAGTGCGATAAATAACATTGTGGAATTGTGAAATTAATTTATGTAACAGATATTTTATTATGTAACTAATTCATGAAATTAATTTCTTCAAAATGGATGCATTTTAAATTGCAATTTTAAGGAATTGCTTACAATTTAATTATAATGCTGTGTAATTAATTTTCTTCAGAATCCGTGCATTTATATCACATCTTTCTAAAACTATATTATTTATATCGCTGCACTTAAAAGTATGCATTTTAACAACGTAACGGCATCAATTCTAATATACAGGCAGTGATTCTGGAACATTTTTACTAGAAAATGAAAACTTTATGAACAATTTATTAACAAAAAAAATTAAACATAGAGAAAAGTAAAAAAAGCAATTGATTTTGAACAGTTAAAAAAAGAAAGAAAAAAAGAAAGTTTTGCTGAAATAACAGCATTAATAATAGTTACATAATGAAATATCTGTTACATAAATTAATTTCACAATTTCACAATGTTATTTATCGCACTATGTGATGCAAATTAATATGCATAATTATATTACACAATGCAAGTAATTAATGACAGATCACCCATATAATGGTAGAAGTTGCAGTAATAATAACGACATACCCCCCTCCCCCCCCTAAAAAAGAAATAAAACTGATTAAAAAATTGACTTGAACGATTTTAGTAAAAAACAAATATCTTCAATACACGTCGATAAAGTATTAAGCTTTTAGCGTTTTTTTTTTTTTTTTTTTTTTTTTTTCTCCACGAAGAGTGCGTGACATATTTTTTTGCAAAGAGTAGTTACGCTATTAAACATCTAAGGTTTTTAGATGCGATCGTAATTGTAGCACCTATTGTCGTCGTCTGGTCCGTCCGTCTGTCTGTCCGTCCGTCCGCATATAACAACACAAAAACTACCCAACCGAATGGTTTGAAATTTAAGATATATTATCTTTGCAAAACTTTGTCGAGACATTTCAAATTTTATGAAAATCGAATCAAAACTTTAGAAGATATTAATAAAAATATTTATTAGGAAATTTGATTTTTTTTTTTTTTTTTTTTTTTTTTTTTATTTTATCGGTGCTTTCTTGTTATAGGAGCTTCCAAGGTTTAATCGTCAAGCGACCGAGATACTTATTTTATGACAGAAATTAATCTGCAGAGGATATAATTCATTTCACAGAATTAAATCTTAGAAGTGCAAGTTCGATTGCGCGTTATCTCAAAGAATTGTTTTTTCAGAAAGTAAATA
This sequence comes from Maratus michaelseni, assembly GCA_963931845.1. Taxonomy (NCBI): domain Eukaryota; kingdom Metazoa; phylum Arthropoda; class Arachnida; order Araneae; family Salticidae; genus Maratus; species Maratus michaelseni. Next base: position 174,565,995 of record OZ007598.1, on the reverse strand, counting down.
ATTATTGAGACTGATCAACAATTGGGAAAGGAAAATTGGAATTGTCCTACCTTTTCTTTCGATGATCGCCATAGTTGTATAAGCCATGTTAAATCACGATATCCATTAGGTTTCGTTCACAATGTGCTGTAATAAAGTCACTATAATCCTTTGTGACTATGTTTCTAAAAAAGAACTGGTTTAGGAAATTATTATTGACTAAAATAATAAGTCATTTTGTGTATAAGCAAAATATTTATATATTACGTAATTTTACAGTTAATTGAATTTAAATCTTAGATTAAATTTAGTAAGTTACAAAAAGATATTCATATTTTAGAAATTACAAGAGCCATTCGCTCCTTTTAAATGTGTTGACCGGTTGAGTTTTGTAGGCAGACTAACTTAAATGTTTTTCAGTCCAAAAGAAAGAGAATGTTCTTGTTTTTAATCCTTGAACTGTTTTTAAAGTCATGGGATTCTCTTTATTTGGAGTTTTCTGGCATATTTCACAAATAGACGAGCACACATGACGAAGCACATATAATACACCACTAATTAGCTGTGATTTCTTACTTGTTGCACCAATTATACAAGTTCTATGTTTTCACTCACTTTGTTCATTATTTGATGATATAAAATAAAATAGTCATTAATTCACTATCACTTTTAAAGATGATAAGTTGGGTACTGCATTTGAAGATAATTGGATGTAATAGTCAACAAGATATTTATATTCGCGGATCTGTTCATGAGATATTTCACTAAGCGGAGGAAAAACTTCTGCTGCATTTTCTTTTTTTGAACATCTGTGTTTTCGAGTGCTTGCAGAGATTCCAATTGAATCCAATATGAGGAATTTTTTCTAACATTAAAAATCATCAAGATCTGAATATTTATACAACTAGCTACAGTACGAGCGCACCTCGTTTGTCACGTTTGACGTACAATTTCCAACTTGTTTATATTAGTAGAATAAGAACAGTTGGAAGAAAAAATATGCATACCAGTAGTTAAAATTAAATTTCAAATAAAGTGCCATTTGAGAGAACTGATTTTTGGGGAAACTTAGGTTTGTCGTAAAATTTCCGAAAGCACTCCCGCTGGAAGATTTTTAATTATTAAGTAATTAATTTGAAGAAAAATTATTTGAAGAAAAAAATACGATAACGGATAAGTTAATTATAGAGTGATTTCAAAAACAACGTAAAAAATAAATATTATAAAACAATAATTTCTTGGTGTTGGTGTTTGTTACGGCCGGATATCCGTGGGAGAGATACAAGCTGAGGGAAGGGGGGTTGTCACCCGTGGGATGTCATTTTAACGGAGCTTAAAATGTTTTTACGCAGGTTGGACGAAAACCATAGAAAACTCCGAATGGTTAGGACGACGAGCGTGACTTGAGTTCGAATCTAGCACCTCCTGTCTTCCACCTTTGAGGGCAGAACCTTTCAGCCGCTGTTGTAACCAAGCAGTGTTACCAGTCGACTAAAAAAAAAAAAAAAAATCAGATTGCTTGATTGCCACCACCTTTTTTTTCAAATAGTATAATTTGCTTTATTTAATCCGCCACTACGGGCGAATATTACTACTATTTCAAAAAAGTGGGGGCAATCTAAATAAATAAATAAAAAATAGTAGCCGGTTGACAACACTGGGCTCTAGATTTTATTTTTTATTTTTTTAGTAATATATTATTATTTTTGCATGTATAAATTCTGTTACACAACTTACAATGAATGCTGTACGATAAATTCAGATATTGAATCAATAAAGATAGAATAATAAGATAGAACATAAAGATAAATGACATGAAAACAAAAATCTTAGCAATATATAAAAATTAAATCATAATTATAGAGGTTGCTTAAAACTTCGACATTATTTCAAACATTTTGCAATGAAAATAAATACAACTCTGTTTTAGATTACCATCCTATGCGTATAACTTTTTTTTATTTTTTTTGCTTTAAAAGTTAATCCTCCTCCTGTTATAGCGTTCTCTGACAAATCAACTCTGCTAATTGACAAATCTTTATTTGTGGACATGCCCCCTCTCGCCATTTGTTACCGTAGCACCGGGTGAGTTTCACATCTGCCCCCTTCACATGTCAACCGTTACGACCGAGTCGCAAAACACCTTGACATTCCTATCAGCACTGTCGTTTCCGGACGACCCCAAACCAGAAAATTTATTTGGCGCAGATAAAGATTCTTTTTTATCCAAGTGGAAATCGCGGGAAAAAGGAATAAAAAAAAGCTTAAAACACAAAACGATCTTCTCCTCTTATCGATAATGTGGTTTTGCAATAAAAGTTCGGTTTTTTCGCTGAGAGAAAGTAAAATAATAAAGTAAATCCATGGTCCTAAAAAAGATAATGTTCAATTAAAAGCAAAAAGCTAGCCTGCAAAACTCAGGTAGTATATTTGCGGCATTTTTTTTTTCTTTTTTCGATTTTGGTTATCTCTTTTGAGTTTTGCAAGGTTCACTGCCACTAGCTTTTAAGGAAATGTCATAAATTGTAGATATTAGACATGTGAATGAGACAGTCTAGTGATGTAAGTGATTATGAAGTAATTAAGAAACCCTGCGCCTAACGCTCGTATTCACTAATAACTTCGACCGAGAGTTGAACCGAGGGTCCAGTAACCCCAGGTTGAGGTTTTCAACCGAGAGTTGAAAACTCGTATTCACCGTCTACTTCGGACGAAAAGTTACCCAACTCAGAGTTACTCGACCCCGGTTGAATAAAGCGTGCTAATTGGTTAAAAAAATCAGATGACGTTTTCGGTTTCGCGTTGAAGCTTTGTTTGTTTATATTATGGAAGAAAAGTGCCGGAAAAAAAAGGAAATTAAATGTAGTACTTATTTTATTTTTTACAAAATATATGCACAAAATAAAAACTTGTAATTACTAAATATGGAGATTAACTTATTTTAATTTCTTACAAAGTTTAATATTTTTTTTAACAATTTATTCAAATTTTATGTATTATTATTATTACTTTTAAACATATATGTGAGTTAAGAAAGGGATATGAAATGTGTTAATTGCTAAAGTAAATTTTATAAGTTTATTTTTCAAATAAAATTTGTCTTAGTAGCTAAACGAAAACTTGATTTGATCAAAACGAAAATTTTATTTCAACAGCAATTATGTTGATTTCTATTATTAATAGCTATAATTAGTAATTAATTAAATAATTTCTAATTAAGAAAATATTAAAATGGAGAAAAAGGGAAAAATTCCAGAAAGTAGCCTCTAGTACTATTTTTATTTTGTCGAATCAATTTATATATTAAATGATATCCAGATGTATTGATTTGATTTTTTTTATTTTCAGCAATCTAATTAAAATGATTAATTCTAATACAATTAGATAGTAATTAATATGCACATTGACAAAAACAACAACAAAAGAGTGGAAATAATATCAACAGAGCTTCAAAGAGTGCTTAAAAGGTGGTGTTTGTGGTTCTAACAGTGCCCTGGCACCAGGCACCTAAGTTTTTCAGGAGCTCCAATGGCGCATTCAATTATCGCTTCCGATCGGTTAACAAACATTTTATTTTAACTAGTCGCTAAATAATAAACTCCAAACTTGTTTTTAGTTTAAACTGTCAACCATGGATATATTGCTATTTTATTAGATGTTATTTTAATGAACACTAATATTTTAAACCTTTTAAGGCTACTATAATTTTCATTCAACACAGAATCGAATAAAGTCTTTTCTAAATAATGATAAATGAATTCTGTATACTATCTGGACATAAAACTGTGAAATATTACAAAAAGTTGATTTTTTTAATTGTAGCTTTTAGAAGCCCCTTTACCCCTTTTGTATAAGAATTTTTCCATTATCAGATTTACAAGTTCAAAGGTATTCACTTGACTGCCTTTGAATATTTTTTAATAAATCAGCCTAATTACAAAATATTTTTACATGCATAGACATCTATTTTTAGATCCAGTGCATCATTGAAAAAGATGTATTTATATAGAAAATTATACTTCATTTTCTATATTCTTTCTAGTTCTTAAATTTTATTTTTTTCACTCATTTAGATGTCATTTCATAGATTCAATTACAACTTTATTTATGAGAGAGAGAGAGAAAAAAAAAAAGATTTTTAAATATTTTTTTATGAATGAATGGCGATAGATTTCTAGACTAGATAGGGAAAATAATGATAGTTCGTAATCTGATAAAACAATCTGAATTTATTAACGATAATTTCAGATAATTTTATAGTACTGAATTTTAAGGAATATATTTTTTTTAATGTGATTTAGTGGAGAAGAATAAGTGCCCCATTTGCCCCACCCTACCCATGCATCTCTCCGTCTATCTCTTATTTCTTTCTTTCTTTCTTTCTTTTTTTTTTTTTTGGTCAGTGTCTTAAGTTAATTAAAGTAAATTAAAACGTGATTCAAGATTCTGTGTAAGATATAGAAATAAAAAGAAAGTTTAAAGTATTAAAAATAGAATGTATGTAATCTCATATATATATATATATATTATCTGCAAACTTTTTAGCTGGTTTGTTTATATTTATACATACAACTCATATATTATATGTTTAATTATTTGCTTACATAAATATTCAAGATCATGAAGAGTAGAGTTTATTTGCCTTAAAAAATTGTCAACATTACCTAAAGGGCTAATAAAACATTACTAAAATAATATATTTTGCATTTAAGGTTATTTATTTTTTTCAAATTTTCATTAAAAAAAATTAGGAATAACGAATTTATTTTAACAGTAGCGAAATGACTCCTGTTTACATAAATGAGATTTCAGATATCAAACTAATTAGTATTTTTGATTTACCAACTAAAGTAAAAAAATTCAAGGTTTTTTTTTTTTTTTTTTTTTTTTGGGGGGGGGGGGGGGGGACATTTTTGTGAAAAGTAAAAGAAGTTATTTTTGTGAAATGTATTATATTTTTGCGAAAAAAACATTTTGTAACAAAAGAGGAACTTCAGTTATTCAAATTCAACCAAGCATTTATTAAAAATAACTTCTTTAAGTCCTGCTAAAGTTTTACTTTTTGGTGAATTTGTTTTGTTAGTAGATTACACATTTTAAAAGCTAACACAATAAAAATAATTAATGAAGAGTATGTTTTTGTGGAATTGAATTTTGTGAAGGGTCCTGTTTTATTAAAAGGAGTTTTGTGAAGGCCTTGTTTTATTAAAAGGAGTTTTGTGAAGGCCTTGTTTTATTAAAAGCAATTTTATGAAGGGCCCTGTTTTATTAAAAGCAATTTTATGAAGGTCCCTGTTTTATGACATGGATTTTTGTGAAGGGACCCTAAATAGGCCCCAAATTTTGTCTGGATTGATCCTTAGTATGTGTATATGTGAAAACATGATGGGAAAAGGGGGAGGGGATAAGTTTGGTTCTGTAAGTTTATTATGTACAGCTGTTATAACTTTTTATATATAGTACAATCAATGGTTTAGGTCATATAAATTCTGTCATGATAGACAAAATTGGAAGTGACAAAACGTTTATTTGAAGAGAAGCATTATTTTAAAACAAAGGTGTTTCTGGATTTTTTGCCTGGTGTTATTTTAAAAATGAACAATTTTTTATCAATGTATTTCAGCCCTTCTATTGTAATATTTTAAATTATATATAATTTTGAAAGTAAAACACAGTTGAAACTTAAATGTAATTAAATAAATATTTCAAATTTCTCAAAAATTGGGAAATATAACGTAAAGCTCAAAAACAGAAATAACAATAGTATCGTGTTAATCAATGATAGAGTTGTTTAATTAATATAAACATATTCGTGATTTAAACAAAGAATAAACCTACTAAAAATCTTCAATAGATAAATACAACTCGGATGATATATTGTTTAATTTAAAACCACAGTATCTAATTTATAGAGCTAATCTTATATTTATATAACAGATCGTACATAAATAATAATAGTGTATCTTTCACACAAGACACAAAATTTAACTTTCACCCATATTCTACGAGTACCAAAATCGAAAACCTACATTGAGTCGATGGATACTTGAACATAATCTAAGTATTTTTTACTTAAAGAAAAATGCAAATTAGTCTGATGTCTCAAATTTTAATTAGAACTTACGTACGACATTTATTTCGCCACTATTAAAATACATTCATAAATTCTTTTTAAGATCAAAATTGCAAAAACAAATAACCTTTAATTGCAACAATTTTTATTTTAATAGCAATTTATCTACCATTAATGTAATGTTGACTATTTTTTATGGCAAATAAAATTCTTCGCGACCATGCTTATTTATATAAACAAACAATTGAACATAAAATATAGAGGATTTATATATAAATATAAACAAACCAGATAAAAAAAAAAATGAAGCTAATACATATATATGAGATCACATACCTTTGCATATTGTTCTTTTGTTTTATAATAGTAATAAATTTCTATTATATCTTATACACAGACACTTGATTCAGTACGTAAGCTCGTAAGCCGCCATTATTATAAAATGTGACTAGACTTGCTCCCTCGTCTTGTTTTTTGTTAACTACGCATGCTCGGTTGAAAAACTTGAACTTCAACCCTCTGTAAAGCCAGGTCCAGTAACTGACAGTAACTGAACCCAGCGTTAGATTTCGCCTTCAAACCGGTCCAGTCAGGTAGACGATGAATACCATTTTAGCTTTCGACCCGGGTTTTCGGCTTAACTCGGGGTCGAAGTTATTCGTGAATACGAGCGTAAGTTACCTATACACACTAAATTTTGATAAACACACGGGAAAAAGGGGGAAATGGTTATCAAACCGATTTGATCAGAGACACATTAAAGCACAACTTCGTGGTCCTTATGCCTTTGTCGATTGTACCTTACAACCAATTGTTTCATGTGGTCGATTCTTAAAAATTGGTATTGTGCACATCCAATCGAATTATCATTTGGTTTGAATATTTGAATTTAAACTTTTAATCAAAAATTACGTTTTCAGCAATTTGACAGTAATTGTTTATTACAGTTTTTTTAGTAATTCAGCATTCTAGTATAGAAAAGTTAAAGTAATTAAACAAATTCATGATCTTAAAAGAGATAATGTTAATTAAAAGTAAAAAGCTAGTCTGCAAAATTCAGATAGTATATTTGCGGCATTTTTTTTTTCTTTTTTCAATTTTGGTTATCTTTTTTTTTAGTTTTGCAGTGTTTAAATTGTTGATTACTAGACATGTGAATGAGACAGTCTAGTGATGTAAGTGGTTATGAACTTGAAAAGTAAGTAAGAAATCCTACGCCTAAGTTACCTATACACACTAAATTTTTATATAATCACACGGGAATAAGGGGGAAATGGTTATCAAACCCATTTGATCCGCGACAAATTAAGGCACAACTTCGTGGTCCTTATGCCTTTGTCGATTGTACCTTACAACCAATTGTTCCATGTGGTAGATTCTTAAAAATTGGTATTTTGCAGTGCATATCCAACCGAATTTTCATTTCATTTGAATTTAAACTTTTAATCAAAAATTACGTTTTCAGCAATTTGATGGTAATTGTTTGTTACAGTTTTTTAGTAATTCAGCATTCTATTATAGGAAAATTAAAGTAATTAAACAAATTCATGATCATAAAAGTGATAATGTTAATTAAAAGCAGAAAGCTAGTCTGCAAAACTCAGGTAGTATATATTTGCGGCATTTTTTCGTTGTTGGTTATCTTTTTTTAGTTTTGCAGGTTTCACTGCCAATAGCATAGGGATCCAATAGGATCAATATAGGATCTGTCATAAATTGTAGATACTCACTGTAAAAAAAAAATCTGTAAGGTTACTAAGAATTTTCTAGGAAACTGGGATGCCTAGAACTTGTCATGTAACTGCAACAAAAAAGATTCATGTAAAATTACAAAAGTTGTTTTAGTAACTGTTACTAAATAATGTTCAGTAAACTTACTAACGATTTTTTAGGAAGTTTACTAAAGAATTTTTTGTAAATTTACTAAGGATTATTTAGTAAACTTACTAACGATTTTTTAGGGAGTTTCCTAAGGAATTTTTAGTAAATTTACTAAGGATTATTTAGTAAACTTACTAACAATTTTTTAGGGAGTTTCCTAAAGAATTTTTAGTAAATTTACTAAGGATTATTTAGTAAACGTACTAACGTTTTTCAAGGAGTTTCCTTAAGAATTTTTAGTAAATTTACTAAGGATTATTTAGTGTCTATAGACATGTGAACGAGACAGTCTAGTGATGTAAATGATTATGCGAACTTGAAAAGTAATTAAGAAATCCTACGCCTAGGTTTACACACTAAATTTTGATAAACACACGGGGAAAAGGGGGAAATGGTTTATCACATATAGATTTGTTCAGAGACAAATTAAAGCACAACTTCGTGGTAGTTATACCTCCATCTAGGATGGTCGATTCTTACAAATTGTTATTGTGAATAGCCAATCAAATTTTTAACTCGTTTTTAGCAATTGATTAGTATTTGTTTGTTACAATTCTTTAGTAATTCGGTATTCTGCTAGGAAAAGCATGGTAGTTAAAACATGATCTTAAGAGAGATAATGTTTAATTTAACGCAAACAATGCCTCAATTTAGGGTGGTCGATTGTTCAATGTGGTCGATTCTTAAAAATTGTTATTGTGGATATCTAATCGAATTCCTATTGATTTGGATATTTGAATTTAAGCTTTTAATAAAGAATTACGTGTTTAACAATTTGTTAGTATTTGTTAGTAATTATTTGTTACAGTTTTTAACACATTTCTACATAGTTGAAAAGTGTATATGAATTTGGTTTGTCTGTCTGTCTGTCTGTGCTCTTATTGGCGTAAATATATTCGAATTGTCATGCAAATTGATATATGTTATTGAGATTTACTATCGTATTTTCGGTATTAAAAATAAAGTGTGAAGCACTTATAGTTTTTTTTTTTTTTTTTTTTTTTTTTTTTTTTTTTTTTTTTTTACAGGGACGCTTAAAAGAATTCGTTACATTACGGTCCATGGGGAAAAAATCATTTGCGGTATGATATACAATTTTAAACATATTGAAATTGATACACTGTAAAAACAATCCGTGAAAATACAAGAGATTTTCCGTAAAATTTTACAGAGAAGTTTCATTTTTCCAAAATTACAGTACAATTTCCGTAAATGACATTAGTTCCGTTAAAGAGACTTCACATCCGTAAATATGCAGAAAGTTTTCCGTAAATTTAATGGATTTTTTCCGTATTTCTTTCAAAATAGTACAATGTCCATACGTCTTCTAAATCAGTGCAATTTCTGTAAATGACATTTAGAGGTTTGTTTACAGAAATAGCCTTGTTTGAAATACGAATTAATATTGTCGCATTTGCTACAGTTCTTCAAGTATCCATGCCTAGCCCGGCTCAACCCGCTTGCCCATTCTAACCGGGGCCATGTCTGTACGGTAATTCTTTGTCAAAATAATAGTAATATTTATATATTTTAATGAAATATTTAGAAATTTTCTTTTTATAAGTTACAATTATTTTTTTTTTTAATCTACCTTTTTTTTTTTTTTCTTGATAGTGCTGCAAAATTATTATTATTTTTTCCACTAATTTTTTAATATTTTATATTAACTTTTCTAACGTGAGGCAATATTGGGTTATTTAAAGGTTTCATAACATAATATCTCTGCAAATTATCGCTGTGTAAAATGGTATTAAATTGACTGATTTGGCTTATAAATTTATATTTATGAATTAAACTAAAATTTATTATTTTATAAATTATAATTTCACAAAATTTATAATTTTTTCCTTAAATTTATAAAATTAGTTAATAATATTTTCTTTACTTTTATAAAAATAAAGTTTATAATTTTATAAAGTTTATAATTTTATAAAGTTTATAATTTTATAAATTAAACTAAATTAATAAGTTCAAATTTAAACTTACTTATCCCAAAATAATTTACTTCAAAATTTTCTCTAAAAATCTATTTTTTGTTTTAATATTTTAAAAACTATTCAGTTTAACAGAGCCGTACACTCTGTAGCGCAGCACTCAGCCGTACGCTCTCAGCATAGTTCACATATAATAATTTAATTTATTATAAAATTGTTATTTACATAAGTTTTTTAAAATAAGAGATAAAGAAAATTTATTTTAAATAGCAAAGGAAAACAAAGTCTGCTTACTTAAGATATTTTTTTATATTATTTATTATTATTGGAATTGATAAATAGATCATGAGACGAATAATTAAAAAATATATATATTCGAAAAAAGAAAATGTTGGTACTATTGCAAAAAGAAGAAACATTAATCTGAATACAATGTTTTATGCATATAATACATAATAAGTTAAAATTTATCTACTATAAAGTATGACATAATAAAGCAAAATATTGAAAATCATCAAAAGAAAATATTAAAAACATTGGAACTCTGAAAAAAAAAAAAAAATACATCTGACGATGAAATCTTAAAGTTTTTGCATCATAAAAATCGATTAAAATAAGTAATAACATTTGAGAACGCGGCGTGTCCAGTCATAGAGTAGTGGTCGAGATCGTCAGTTTAGTAAATGGAAGATTGCGGGTTCGATTCTCCTCGTGGCAAGAGTTGGGTATTTACTGACAACTCTCTCAGAAAAAAAAAAAAAAAAAGCAGAAATGTTTCTATCCCTTACAAGGCTATCCTTGAGCAGTAATTTTTATATTATATTATATTACGGTCTATAGAGAAAAATCGTTTCAGGTTTATTTTAATAATGTTTCACTATTTCAAACACAATTGAAATTGATATATATTACTAAGGTGCATTACAAAGCTTACTATAGAATATTGTGTGTATATCACTTATAGTTCCTTTACAGGGACACTCAAAATAATTCCGTTTCATTATTGCCTATGGAGAAAATTATTTTAATAATGCTTCACTATTTCAAACATATTGAAATTGATAAATATCATGCACTAAGGTGCACTATAAGGCTTACTATAGAATACTGTATGTATAGCATTCATCTTTTATTTACAGGGACACACAAAATAATTCGGTACTATCTGTTAACAATAATTGCTGGAAGTGCGTTTTTAGTTGCTGAACGCGCTTTTAAATTTAACTCATATTTTGTCAATTACTTGGTGCGTATAAATTCTATAGATCATATACAGGAAAGCATAAAAGTTCTCGAGTACATTTCCGTTTATTGACGGAAATTCCAGAAAGGGAATTTTAAACTGTTCTATGCATTTTCTAACTGAACTAAAATTTAGCATTTTATTTTTTCATTCAAATCTATAGATCATATACAGGGCTGCACAAAATAATTCGGATATTTTCCGAATATTGTTGGTAATTTCTGAAATCTGGTTTTAAATTATTATCAGAATAAAGTTAAATAACGGTTATGTATAACCGTTTTCTATAAAAACGGTTGAATTGCTGGGACAGTTTGCTGCAAATTTTTAACAGGGCGTTTTGCTATGAAAACGTGAAATAACACAAAAAAGTAAAATTAAAGAAATAGTAAAATTAAATAAATTCAAGATCCTAAAAGAGGTAATGTTTAATTAAAAGCAAACAGCTGATAAGGGAATTCGTCCCAGCGCGGAGAAAATATTATCGTGTGATTAAAATTAGAAAAACTGTTCTAACGATACAAATATACTTAAATAAAGAATAAGAAAATCTTCTTAGCTTTTATGAAATCGCAATTGTTAATCCATATTTTGTGAGTATCCTATTGGCACTGGCACATCACTTATTGGTTTTAATCCCTTTCTTAGCTGAAATACTAAATTTATATAATAGACGACGCTTAATAAATACACTTGACTTTCAATCTAAGAATATATAATTAAGATTAAATTCTAAACGTACAGGCATTCTACAAACTACTGTTGAGACATTTAGATATTAATATAAGGCTAAATATTATAGTCAGATGTAGTCCTATCTTAGAGCTTTTTCAGCTCTCGACTACTTGCGTTACATTTTATGGCAGAAGTAAAATTGAAAATTAATGTTCTATAAATAAAGTCACTTTGTTTCTCTTTAGATTACGTATTTTAAACTTTACACTGTTACTGCATTTTTTTTGCAAGAGATGAGAGCTGTCAATTAGCGATAATATTGATCATATAATACAATTAATGTTAAATCTTCAGCATATTTCACAGACACTCATTAAATAGAAAAGGTTATTTTTGCCATTGCTGGTTGATGTTGAAAAGCTATAAATCACAATTATAAATTCCTTGTTTAGGATGTGGTGAATGAATGAATGGAGGTTTTTTTTTTTTTTTTTTTTTTTTTTTTTTTTTTTTTTTTTGTGCTATGTAACATCTGCTACTTTGATTATTTCTTTTAATACTTTTTTATAATCCCGAGATGAGATTAATAATTCCGACAACAGCTAACCTGATAAACTCAGTTAGTATATTTGTGGCAGATTCTTTTTTCTTAAGGTGTTGGTATCTCTTTTGAGTTTTGAAGGCTTCATACTGTCACTAGCTTTTAAAGTTAGGTCATAAATTATTAGACATGTGAACGAGACAGTCTGGTGATGTAATGGATTATCAACTGAAAAAACGCATAAGTTATTAAACGACAGTGAAAATCATGACATTCCATGGTTGTAAAACAAAAACAAAAAACGGAAATGTTTAATCAGTCAGATTTGATCACAGATTAAAAAGTCCTTCCGGCCTATACTGGGAGTAAAAGTTAGCTTTCCTATATCTTCGTTTTATAATTTTAGCTAATGTTATTCGAAATCAGCAAGCTCAAATGCAAAGAATCCGATTACAAAAGAATAGTTAATACTGGATTTGAATAAGAAAGTCGCCAAATTATTGAGCTATATTAAAATATGCCTATTCCAGGCATTTTGGCATATTTTAATATAGCGGCACAAAGTTAAATCCACCTTTTTAGATATTGAGCTATAGCCAAGTTGGCTTCATTTATGGAAGCTTATTTTTGATCGCCAAATTTGGCGAGAATTTGACGCTAACGAATATGAATATAGTTTTATGCGTATGACTGGGAAACTGATTACAACAATGGAAGATAATAATTTGCAAGAAATCCTGTTTATTAAAACTAGTAAATTAATTCCTGATTTGTTTTAATCTGTTGTCTTGTTTCAAAATGTCAGCCACTCTAAAATTTCAAACTGCAATATCTCAGCCATTTTTTAAGATAGAGGCAAAACAAAAAATGCTCCGGAATCCTTGAATCAAGGCCTAATACTTAAGCAAAAAATAAATTCGAATTTCAAATTTTTTGTAGTTTCAAATCTTTTAGTGGCCGCTATTTTGAAACAAGGTGGCGGACCAAACTCGCGAACGAACTCGGTCGAGGTATTACACGCTTAATTTCAACCAAAACTTTTTATAAAAAACAAGTGCTATTGTATGACATAGATTATATATATATATATATATATATATATATGTGTGTGTGTGTGTGTGTGTGTGTGTGTGTATGTATATATATTTTTAATTTGACTCTGCTATTTGGTACTGTGATTTCATTGTGTATGGTCAGTATCTTATGTTTCAATGGATTAATTGTATATTAAGTTTATATATATATATATATATATCAACATTTGAACGGAGGGTGGTTTTGGAGTCTGGGGGACATGATCAGGGAAAATATACAGAAATTTACCGGAATTGCTTTCCTCCGAACGGCTGCAATAGGAGCTTTATACTTTTTGTATTGAAAGCTACCTAAAAGAGAGGATCATAATCTCTATGCATCAATCCGGAATAGCCGATTGTGACAATACCTTGAAATCGATTGTACAATATAACTTTAAGATCCAAGAAATTTTTCAATTTATCGATATGTAACCTAAACAAAGGCTTCAGAACTCTGCACAGAGGTGGTATCCGGCAGCAAAATTTTAAACTATGAGGCTAGAAGGCACCGTCACGATCATTTCTGGTGAGTATTAAGCCATTCCGGAATTAATTAGTGGTAAAATAGGAAATGATGTTGACTATCACGATTGTGACGGCTGCGGCTTAAAGGGATATTATCCATTCCAAAAATTCACGCGATCCACTTTTACACTGGTTTGAACATTTGTTTTAAATTGGTTCCTGCCATGGGAAAGTAAAATAATAATATAAATTCATGGTCTTGAATAAGATAATGTTCAATTAAAATTTTAGACAGTCTGAAAAACAGAATATTCTGTTTGTATACTGCCCGTATTATATTTAAATATAGAAATTTGCTTGGCGGGGACAAACGTATCTAATGATATGATTCATGCAACTATTGGCAACTATTGGCGGAAAATGTTGAAGGAGAGGGAGAAATTGAGGGAAAAACGAAGAGAAAATAGGGAAAAGCTTTATTAATCTCCTGCCAAGAAAAATGTAATTGGAAATTGAACATCATTTGGACTGAAGAAGCCACAGGAGATAGTGGTGAAAGTGCTTTTCAAGAGAGATAGCGTAGTGTGATTGTGTTTGAATGCTTAAAGTGAAATATAACAGTATTTTCAGACGAATTGAAACACGGAAACGTGAAATGAAAGATAGAAATATAAAAATGAAGAAATATTAAAAGAAATATTTTCATGAGAACTGGATATGTGTTATACTTTTTAAAACATCGAACACCAATGCAAAAAAAAAAAAAAAAATGTTGATTATACCGTAAAATTAACAGAAATAAACAGAAAAATAAGCAGTAATACGCTACCGCGCATGCGCGGTAGAGCATTACTGCTCAGGGTCAGATTAAACACTTGCTCTTGGCGGCCATGCCTCAGTCAAGGTCTAATTATCGTAAGGGTTTACGGAGCAGTGCACTGGTCTCCCAATTCTAAAAGGGGCCCCAAAGCCAAAAATCAGGTATTTTTTCTTAAAATGAGTACAAATTGTGACTAAAAATTTGCTATGAAGAGTCCCAACTAAATCTTTGCCCGTGGGCCCCATGTAGGGTTTTGGCCACAACTACTATGAATGGCCGGTAGTATCGATTGTACCCTGTATTTCAAAATCGACTGCTCAGTTCTGTCTGCTCTTAATGACATAAAAAATTGACACATCATAGGTTTGAATATATCTGAATTTAATATTTCACTGAATTTCATTTTATTTGAAATTTTTAACGGACGGATTTGTTTAAATGCTCATTAATTTAAATTAAAACAAAATCCTTATGAACATTACATCTGAATACTTCTATTCGCTTTTAAACTTTATCCTCAGTACAACAGGTAACATAAAAAAAAAAAATTCTAAGCTGTTTTTCTGTTTTAAATTGTTCAATGTTGAACTCTTAACAATCTAATAGTTAATACAATTTTTAATAATGGTTCAATTGGCTAACGATTATTTCTAAAATAATATAATTATAATATAAATATATATATTTAGTTTTATTGTCTTCATACTTAATTGTTTTACTTTGCTATTTAAATTTTTGAAATCTTATTCAGAATTTCATAAAAAATTCTCAATCGTAGAATCACTCATGTTTATTAATTGTCCATAAATTTAAATTCAGCTATTTGTATATAAGATTTATATTCACAATCAACAAGTGCACGAAATTATTTTCTTATAAGCTGAACTATCTAACTGATCATGTCCATTATTTATCACTTTTTTCCTTATATTTAAACATTTCCAATCCTATTCATCATTTCATAAACATTTCTGGATCGTACAATCACACATGGTTCGTGACATTGTTGATAAACGTAAATTCAGCTATTTGCATGAAAGATTTATATTTTCAATCAACAAGTGCACGGAATTGTTATTTCCTTATAGGTTGAATCATCAAATAGATTATATTCCTTATTTATCATTACACTTATTTTTATTACACTCACACTTAGTTTTTCCTTGATATTTAAATATTTGAAATTGCATTTATGCCATAAAAAATTCTCAGTGATATACAATCGTACATTATTTTTCTATGACAGATAAATTGAATGAATTACAAACACTTCAATAATTCGGAACTCCGAAACACTAAAAAATTAACATTTTCCAAATCGTTTTAACATAATTTTGCCATTAAGAGCTTTTATTCTTAAGAATAAAAACTTGAAAATCCCATTTGCTTGTTACCATCGATTAAATTAATTTCATAAATCCATCGATAGGTGAGGAAGACGCGACTTTCTCTCTGTAATCCATCATACTGCTTCCGTCAATGGCTTGTTAGTGTTTTATATAAAAAAAAAGTGTCTACTTTGATATAAATTGCCAACGCTAAGAAAAAAAGAGAAAAAAAAATCCAACAAAATAAAGAAGAATACACTAATGAAACCATAGTATAAACTCTGAACAGGTGACCCTGGAGCAGTTGATTAATGACAATTCATCCGAATGACAGCTTTCAGTTTGAGGACCCAGATTAGGAATCTAGTATAAAAATGCTGCCAGATTAAAAAGAGAAGAGATATTTTTTGGTGTTCATTGATTAAGAAAGGGCAGGTGGGTAGTTTCAGCGTCTTGGAAGGAAGTCGTATGATTGTGAAGTTGACAAGCTTGGTGTTAAAAAATGGCCGTATGGGGGTATTTAAAGGTTTTGATATTTTTTTTATTTGTAGAAGTTGCAAAATATTATGATGAGAATGCTTCTGTTATGTACAGAACCATCTCTTTTCCTGAACAATTTCTTGGACGCAATTAACAGGTCAAAAATATATATGGTAGTAGTACACTGAAATACTAGAACAACGCTACACCATTGTTACTTCGAAATATTTTCATAACAACGTTGCATTGCAAATTTGTAACACAGTTATCATGTTGTAATGACTTGACTGCAGTGTCCATTTGTTCATTTATGTGTTCACGTTTCCACCCAGCTTAAAAGGATAGCATTCTGACCACTCATGTATGGAGCTGGAAGTAGAATTTGCAAGTTCAGTTTTTCGCGCCTATTACTGCAATGCATTTTGGGATTTTCTTGTATAAAAATTAGAACCAAGACCCTTTCAAAAGTCTTCCATGAACGCATTCATTAATGACAATTCATCCGAATGACAGCTTTCAGTTTGAGGACCCAGATTAGGAATCTAGTATAAAAATGCTGCCAGATTAAGAAGAGAACAGATATGTTTTGGTGTTCATTGATTAAGAAAGGGCAGATGGGTAGTTTCAGCGTCTTGGAAGGAAGTCGTATGATTGTGAAGTAGACAAACTCGGTGTTAAAAAAAAAATGGCCATTTGGAGGAATTAAAGGTTTTAGTTTTTTTTTCTTATTTGTAGAAGTGACAATTCATTATGATGAGAATGCTTCTGTTATGTAAAAAACCCTTCTCTTTTTTTAAACAATTTCTTGGACGCAATTAACAGGGTAAAAATATATATGGTAGTACACTTAGTACATTGAAATAGTAGAACAGGGATACACCATTGTGATTTCGAAATAATATCATGAAAACGTTGCATTACGATTTTGTGGCGTGACCATGTGACACAGTTAGTTTTATGGGTTCACGGTCCCACTCAGCCTAAAAGAATAGCATTCTGACCACAAATGTATGGAGCTGGGAGTCGAATTTTCGAGTTCAGTCTTGCGTGCACATTACTGAGACGCGTATTGGGATTTCCTTGCATGAAAATCAGAACCAAGACCCTTTCAAAAGTCTTCCCTGGATGCATTCATTAATGACGATTCATTCGAATGACAACTTTCTGTTTGAGAATCCAGATTATAAATGCTGCCAGATTAAAAGGAGAAGATATATTTTTGTGTTCATTTATTGAGAAAGAGCAGGCTGGCAGTTTCAGTGTCTTGGAGGGAAGTCGTATGATTGAAAACAAACTGGGTGATGCAAAATGACCATTTGAGAAGATTTAAAGATTTTGGTATTTGTTCTTATTTGTTGTTATTTGTAGTAGTGACAAATCATTATGATGAGAATGCTTCTGTTATGTAAAAAACTCTCACTTTTCCTGAACAATTTCCTGGACGCAATTAACGGGGAAAAATATATATATGGTAGTACACTGAAATACTAGAACAGCGATGCCATTGTGACTTCGAAATGATGTCATGACAACGTTGCATTGCAATTTTGTGACGTGACCATGTGACACAGTTACCATGTTGTAATGACTTAAATGCAGTGTCGATTTGTACAGTTATGCGTTCACCATCCTACTGGGCCTAAAAGAGTAGCATTCTGACCGCAAATGTATGGAGCTCTGAATCGAATTTGCGAGTTCAGCCTTACGCGCCCAGTACTAGGCCGCATTTTTTGGATTTCCTTATATGAAAGTTAGAATCATGATGCCTTGAAAAGTTATCCCCGAATGCGTACACTAATGACAATTCATTCGAATGACAGCTTTCAGTTTGAGAACCCAGATTATGTATCTCGTATAAAAATGCTGCCATATTAAAAAAGTTCTTTCCAGCCTGTACCGAGAGGAAAAGGTAGCTTTCATAGTCCATATTTTTAAAAATTCAACTGATTTTACTCAAACACCCGAAGCTAAATTGCTTGGAACACGATTATAGAAAATTCAATAACGGATTTCGTTATTACTAAATTTAAATGCGAATTTCAGCATGAGAATTACATCATAATAAAAATCAGATTGGTTCAAAATGTAAGCCACCCTAGAATTTCAAACTGCCATATCTCTGCCATTTTTTAAGATAAAACCAAAACAAAAAATGTTCCGGAATCCTTGTATCACGATCTAACACTTAACGTAAACAATTTTTTCGATTTATAATTTTTTATACATCGTTTAGAATTTTTAAATTTTTTTTAATTTAACTTACCGCCATTTTGAAACAAGATGGCGCATAAAGCTGGCCAACGAACTCGGTCGAGACTTTGGTATGGTCTGTACACATGATGAGTCACATTCATTTTGGTTCCTAAATATGAGAGTTACAGCATAACAAATATAAGATTGTTTCAAAATCTCAGCCACCCTAGAATTTCAAACTGCTCTATCTCAGCCATTTTTTAAGATATAGCCAAAACAAAAATGTTCCAGTATCCTTGTATCACGTTCTAACATTTATTAAACAATTTTTTAATTTATATTTTTTTTGTACATCTTTTTGAATTTTTAAAAAATTTAAATTTTTTAATTGGTCGCCATTTTGAAACAAGAGGGCGGATGAAGCTGGCCAACAAACTCGGTCGAGATCTTGGTATGTCATTTACATATACTCAGTCACATCCGTATCGGTTCATAAATAAGAGAGTTACAGCATGACATACTTCAGATATATGTATATATATATATATATATATATATATATATATAAATCAACATTTGAACGGAGGGTGGCTTGGGGATATGGAGGTCATGATCGGGGAAAATATACCAAAATTTTTTGGAATTGCTTTCCTCCGAACGGCTGCAACTGCTATTTTTTGTAATGAAAGCTACCTAAAAGAGAAGATGGATTTTTTGGTTTTCATTGATTGAGAAAGGACAGGTGGGCAGTTTCAGCGTCGTGGAGGGAAGTCGTATAATTTTGAAGAAGACAACCTAAGTGTTCCGTTTCGGAGATTTAAGAGTTTTGGTATTTTTTAATATTTTTCTATTTATTTATGGAAATAATAAGCAAGCTTGAACACAGTGTTTCAGATATGTAATGGACGCTCAATTTTGATAAATTCCTTGCTCGTTACTAACAGAAAAATAAGTTCTTACGGTAGAATCTTAAAACGCCAGATCAACGATGCACCAATGTGACATCCAAGTAAAGTTCTTCCAACGTCTCATTGTAACTTTGTGGCGTATCTGCTATGTCATAAGACCTTTATCTTCTGGGTCAGTTTGTTAATTTATTTACTCATGGACACACTCTGACCAGTGAGTAGTGACCTGAGCTTAAATGTGTGGATATCTGAGTCAAAAGTTGCCCATTCGATAATTTCATCTTGCGCATTCAGAAGAGAGTGATTGGATAAAGTTTTTTAGGTTTTTTTGGCGAAAAAATAAAACAAGATTACATTTTTTACATAAACTCTAACAGAAGTCGTTGATTAAAAAAATTCGGCTGAATAAGAACGTTTAGTTCGAAGATTCAGATAAGGAATCTCTTATAAAAAATACTACCAGATTAAAATGTGAAGTGATATTTTCTTTGGTATTCTTTGATTAAGGAAAAGCAGGTGCGACTGTGCGAATTTAGCGAAAGTGAAAGAAGTTGTAAATTACTGTGCCGCAGGCAAGCTCCGTGTTAAAAATGTCCATTTATTGGATTTAAGGTTTTGACATTTTTGATTATTTTTTGTTTTATTTGTGGAAATTACAAGCGAACATGGTAATAGAGCTTCGATTAAAAAAAAAAAAAAATCCAATCATTTTTGGTGATAAGAAATCCACTGTTCTATAGATTTTCCTAATAATAGTAATAACAATAATAATAATAATAATAATAATAATAATAATAATAATAATAATAATAATAATAAAATAACATCAAATATCATATGGCATTACACAGCAAAATATAATTGCAAAACTATAATATCGATTATTTTATTGTACCGTCCATTGTAAAGTTAATTATGTTTCACAAATTAATATTTCAACCAATGGCTGGTTAACTCTAAAAAACTACAGCTAAGAGTAGACTTCATTAAATAACAAGAACGAAAAATCATGCGTCAAGCATAGATTATGTAACACTTTCCAACGCTTCCAAAATAATTTTACAAATCATACTGTTTAATAAGCTGAAAGATAACATCTAAGTAAACAATTTGGAAAACGCATAACATATTTAAAAACATAATTTCAGGAATTTCCAACATATACAATATTCGGAAAAATATCCGAATACTTTTATTCAGCCCTGTATATGATCTATAGATTTGTATATATACTACATAGGATGCTAAATTTTAGTTCAGTTAGGAAACGCGTATAGCACAGTTTAAAATCCTCCTTCTGGAGTTTCTGTCAATTAACGGAAATGTGTTCGCGAACTTTTGTGCTTCCCTGTATAGGATCTACAGTAAAGACACCAAGTAATCACCAAGTAATAGACAAAAAGTGAGTTAAATTTAAAATCGCGTTCAGTAACTTAAAACGCACTTCCAGGAATTATTGTTAACAGACAGTAGAGAATTCTTTTGTGTGTCCCTGTAAATGAACGATGACTGCTATACACACAATATTCTGTAGAAAGCGTCTTGTAATGCACCTTAGTGCTATTTATAAATTTCAATGCGTTTGAAATAGTGAAACATTATTTAATTAAACCGCAAACGATTTTCCTCCATAGACGTAATGTAACGGAATTCTTTTGACTGTCCCTGTAAAGTAACTATAAGTGCTATGCACATCCTATTCCATATTAAGTTTTTTGTAATGCACCTTAGTGATATATATCAATTACAATGTGTTTGAAATTGTATAACATCATTAAAATAAACCGCAAATGATTTTTCCCCATAGACCGTAATGTAACGGAATTCTTTTGAGTGTCTCTGTAAAAAAACTACAAGTTCTACACACTTCCGTTGAAATAGGGAACATGCTATAGATAACGACAATAACATATAAAAATTGCAGGGAAATCCGAGCATATGTACGGGAGTTAGAGCTCGGACAGATGGCCAGACGGCAGACGTCCATTACGGCAGACAAACCGAAGTCATAAACACTTTTCAACTAGGTTGGAAAGTGTTAAAAAGCCAAACTTCACACACCCACGTATATGTAGATACTCATTTCACATTTCTTTACTGCGTAAATTTATTCAATCGATTTTGATATGCGTTGTATCTGAGCAGGCTTGATGAGGTGTTAAAAACTAAGAAACAAAATAGGAAAATAAACTGATTATAAAATTATTGCTTGAAACATGATGCAAGGAATATCTTATAGGATTTAATAAAACTTTTACAAAAAAAGCATTTAAATTTTTAGAGCTATAGAATAATGCAGTGATTTTGAAATGATGATATTTATTATGCAGAGGTTTCACAGTGCAGTTAAAAATAAGCAGAGTCGTAATTAATATTTTTTTTGCACCCGATGAAAATATAAATTTTTGGGCTCCCCCCTCCTCTATATAAGGAAATTTTTACTAAATTTCTTTTATTTTTTGTTTAAATATGCAATAGTTGTTATTTAAATATATTAATCTTAATATTTTAAAAATCATACACGTATGTCATTGAATTAACTGCTATTAATTCTCGATTAGCTATGGTAATGTAAACTGATATTATCTTTGGACAAAGAAAATTATGAATTTCCTTTAGCAACTATAAGTAATAATATATCTGAATTATGTACCAAGAATTTTGAGAACAGTTATAGCGTTACAAACTATTACTATTGGTACTGAATTAAAAATACTCTATATCAGATTTATAAAGTCGCTTAAAGGATACTCAAACTCTTTTCGTTCGTCAAAATAAAATAAATAAGAATAAAAATAGCTTAAAGAAAACGTCTTATCTTTTTCTTATTCATTTGCTACCATATAATTTTGTTTTTTTAATCTGTTCTCCAAAAATCCCGCACAGGGCTTGGTTTTTGTTTGTATTGCTGCTAAACGCTTGTCCAAATTTCATTATTTGTTTTTCGTATTGAATGATGACCTAAATTTTCATTTGACTCCCCATTCCACTGACACCCGGGGCATATGCCCCACTCGCTCCTCTCTAATTACGGCCCTGAAAACAAACAGCTATTAGGCTTAAAAAATGTTATTATTTGAATTACTCCAATTACAGATACTTTATAAATTCTTTAATGAAAAATATTTTTTCAGAAACGTCTTTCTGTAGATTGATAATTAGGCCGTTGTTATATGAAGTGTCCCCAGAAAACCAAAACAAAATAGGCAAATATGAACAATCCAGCACATGGCTTGGTTTTTGCTTTTTAGTATATTGCTGCTACATTTTGTCCAAATTTCATTATTTGTTTTTCGTTATGAACGTCGACCCAAATTTTCATTTGACTTCAGAAATGTTTTACTGTAAGATTAATAATACGTTTTAGGCCGGTTTTATGAAGCGTCTCCAGTAAATAAAACAAAATGTGCAAATATGAACAATCCCATACATGACTTAGTTTTTGCTTTTTTAGTGTATTGCTGCTACACTTTTGTCCAAGCTTCATTATTTGTGTTTTGTAATGAACGACGACCCAAATTTTCATTTGGCGCACCCTTCAGCTGGCGTTCTGGGCTAATGCCCCGCTCGCCCTTCTCTAGTTACGGCACTGAAAACAAACAGCAATAGGCTTCAGAAAAAAAATTTATTATATGGATTACTTCATTTACAGATACTTTATAAATTCTTTACTGAAAAATATTTCTTCAGAAATGTCTTTCTGTAGATTAATAATATGATTTAGGCCGGTGCTATGAAGTGTCTCCAATAAAACAAAACAAAATAGGCAAATATGAATAAGAAGTAATAGACAATACATAATACAGCAAAATTTTTTTAATAGAAAACAATACAATTGCAGTACAAAAACATTTCATTTTTCTGTTGAATGAATTGCAACTAAAAAAAAACTAGAGTTCAGGATATTATTAATGACGAAAATACACTTAAAAACTTTTTAAGACTATATAAGTATTTAAATAATAATTATTCACAGTAAAAAATTATCCCTTTTTCCTATAAAATTTTTTTGAAACGACTCTAATGATTTGTGAACCGTTTGATCTGAGTCGGTTTGATGAAGCATTCCCAATAACCAACAAGCAAAACAGGCAAAGCAAACTCTTTACTAAGTGGCTAGTTTTTGTAAGCGCACGCTTTTGTAAAAAAATCCTTTACATTTTTTAAGCAATTTTTTATGGAGAGTTATGTAATAATGCAGTGATTTTGTATGATGATACTTACTATAAAGAGGATTAATAGTGTAATTAAAAACAAAGAAGTATAGGCTTAAGAAAAAAAAATATTATATGGGTTACTTCATTTACAGATATTTTATAAATTGTTTAATGAAAATATTTCTTCAGAAATGTCTTTCTGTAGATTAATAATATGATTTAGACCGGTGTTATAAAGCGTCCCCAATAAACCAGCACAAAATAGGTGGCAAATATGAATAAGGAGTAATAGACAATACATAAGACAACAAATGTTTCGTTATAGAAAACAATACAATTACAGTACAAAAACATTTACTTTTCCTGTTGAAGTAATTATAACTAAAAAAAGTCTAGAGTTCATGATATAATTAATGAAGAGAATACATTGAAAACTTTATTTAAATGACAATTATTCATAGTAAAAATTTATAATTTTTTCTATAATTTCTTTTAAACGACTCCAATGATTTGCGAACACTTTTGAGCCGGTTTGATGAAGCATTCTCAATATAACCAACAAAAAATAGACAAACATGAATAATGAGTAATATACAATACATAAATCCACAAATGTTTCGTTACAGAAAACAATACAATTACAGTACAAAAACATTGCTTTTTTATGTTGAAATAATTATAACTAAAAAAAAAATATCCAAAGTTCATGATATAATTAATGAAGAAAATAGTTTTAAAAAACTTTTTAAAGACTATATAAGTATTTAAATAACAATTATTCATAGTAAAAATTTATCATTTTTTTCTATAAAGTATTTTTTGAAAGGACTCTAATGATTTGCGAACCGTTTGATCTGAGCCGGTTTGATGAAGCATTCCCAATAACCAACAAGCAAACAGGCAAAGCAATTATAACTAATAAATAATTATAAATAAAAAAAAATCAGAGTTCATGATATAATTAATGAAGAAAATACACTGAAACTTTTTAAATAAATATTTAAATAACAATTATTCATAGTAAAAAATTTTAATTTTTTTCTGTAATTTTTTTTGAAACGACTCTAATGATTTGAGAACCATTTGATCTGAGCCGGTTTGATGAAGCATTTCTCAATATAACCAACAAAAAATAGTCAAATATGAATAATGAGTAACAGACAATGCATAAGACAACAAACGTTTCGTTATGGAAAACAATACAATTACAGTACAAAAACATTTCATTTTCCTGTTGAAATAATTATAACTAAAAAAATCCTGAGTTCATGATATAATTAATGAAGAAAATACACTTAAAAACTTTTTAAAGACTATGTAAGTATTTAAATAACAATTATTCATAGTAAAAATTTATCATTTTTTTCTATAAAGAATTTTTTGAAACGACTCTAATGATTTGCGAACCGTTTGATCTGAGCCGGTTTGATGAAGCATTCCCAATAACCAACAAGCAAAACAGGCAAAGCAATTATAACTAATAAATAATTATAAATAAAAAAAATCAGAGTTCATGATATAATTAATGAAGAAAATACACTGAAACTTTTTAAATAAATATTTAAATAACAATTATTCATAGTAAAAAATTTTAATTTTTTTCTGTAATTTTTTTTTTAAACGACTCTAATGATTTGAGAACCATTTGATCTGAGCCGGTTTGATGAAGCATTTCTCACTATAACCAACAAAAAATAGTCAAATATGAATAATGAGTAACAGACAATGCATAAGACAACAAACGTTTCGTTATGGAAAACAATACAATTACAGTACAAAAACATTTCATTTTCCTGTTGAAATAATTATAACTAAAAAAATCCTGAGTTCATGATATAATTAATGAAGAAAATACACTTAAAAACTTTTTAAAGACTATGTAAGTATTTAAATAACAATTATTCATAGTAAAAATTTATCATTTTTTTCTATAAAGAATTTTTTGAAACGACTCTAATGATTTGCGAACCGTTTGATCTGAGCCGATTCGATGAAGCATTCCCAATAACCAACAAGCAAAACAGGCAAAGCAAACTCTTTACTAAGTGGCTAAGTTTTTGTAAGCGCACGCTTTTTTCTTCTCTACTGCGACTGGCAACGGTGTTAATGAGAGCTGCCTTGTCATTGATTAAACGATTCTAGTGGAGAAAACAGGCAATTTTCTCCAACACGGTCTGCACGATGGGATAGAAAGATAGCATTAATAACAATCCAAGATAATAATAATAATACTAACGAAGAAAAATGCCCTAACATCAGCAACGATATAAACTTATTACGAAAGACCAGTTCTATAATTTTTTGAGCTGAGGAAATATATCTTTGGCCGTGCTTTGAAATCAAAGGGTTAGACCGTGTAAAGCTCTCAGAATGTGATAACTTCATTTCTAAATAAATCAGGATTATATTGTCTTTATTTTCCAGGCCTGCGATAATTTAAGAAATTACAGTTCTGGCGTATGTGTTCATGCTCATACATTTTTCTTTCAAAAAGAAATCAGTTTTCTGCTGGCTGTACCCCTTATAAATCAGCTGATGGTAAAATTAGAGTTTAACATTACGTTACAATAATTTTTATAAATGGATTGTTAGTAATTTCCGAAAGATAAATGCGTCAATGAGTTTGAAAAATGGGATTGTGTTTTCTTCTTAATTTTTCTGGTAAGAATAGACGATGTTTATTTAATGGTTTATTCTCTTTTCAGCAATCACTAACAAAAGAGTGTTGTTTTGTGCGGAATTTCTATTAACTTTCAAGGTGTGGAGATAATATTGGAAAATTTCTTTGTTCATAATATATTTCACAGTATGCGTGTGAATACAAGATAATAAGAGTTTTCTGTCATCAACTCGTGATTGAAAATGATTGCTTTTTATATATAAAAAAAGAAATAATTTTGTCTAAAGGTAAGTTGATAATGTTTTCTATTATTATAAAACTGATATCAGGCGTTGATAAATGAAAATCATTTTGTAGAATGTTATTCTTCATTCAATATTGAGGCTGCAAATTCAAATCAGTCAGTTTCAGTGTGAAAGAGAATAATTTTATAAGCCGAAAGTTATATTAATTTTGTTCTAGAAGTGATTGGAATGAAGTAAAGTTGAATAAATGAAAAAACAAGTAATATAAAAACTTTTTTTTAAAGCCAATTCCTACTTAGGTCAAATAGAATTTTTTTTCCAGCTATCTACACGCTTCGCCACTGACGGTATTTATTCCTAAATTTATATCCTGCTAAATATCTTACATCAGAGAAATTTTTGAAATGTATTAAAAATTAAATAAAAAATAAATAGCTAAAATACCAAAAAATAATAGCTCGAAAAGTATTTCTCACAAAATTGTTAGACAAACTGCGTTAGAAAGGTAAAAAAATTGTATTTTTCTTGATATAAATTTAAAATCTAATGATTATGCCGTTTTTCAAATATTGAATTAAAAAAATTACCAAACTTCACAATAAAGTGCCATAGCAATGTTACAGTTAGCGATAATACAGTTTTTTCGAATATTAATTAATTAATTAAATTTTATTATTTAATTTTAGTTTTATACTTCATTTCTGTTCAAAAGTATAGACTCACTCCACATTTATAGTCTCCTTTGTCCGTGAGCCGCCTGATCTTCATCCGTGAACAGCCCCATTATCTTTTTACGTCTGAAGGTGAGACTATAAATATGGAGTGAGTCTATACTTTTGAACAGAAATGAAATATAAAATTAAAATTAATTAATTTAATTTAATTAATTAATTAGTATTTGAAAAAACTGTATTAACATCAATTGTCATCCAGTACAAATTAAAAAAAATTTATTTGAACTTGAATGGATGAATAGAAAATATTTTATTAACGATTGAAAATTCCAACAATATATATAGAGAGAGAGTGTGAGCTAATAGTAGAAAGAATTTAAAAAATAATTCACCGTAATACTATGTCTTTACTTGTCAAACGGTTTTATGTATATGGTCATAAATAATAGTTAATAATGAATATAGTTAATGAGCTTTCATCGATGAAAGGAGTATTCTCGGTACTTTTCCGTAATATCAATACCATTTGTTTCCAAGCGTAATAGTTGGCACAAAATGAAATTCACGTAAAATGAATCATCTAAAAAACAAGTAATATAATTTTTTAAAGTAAATTACTACTTTTTAATCATAAATATATAAAATAAACCCGTGCAACATTAATGTCCCACGTTATCTTTATTGAACATTTTTTTTATAATCATCGTTGCGGTATTTTATTTTTGTGGCATCACTAATTTGAGGAAAATCTTTCATTTCATTTATGAAAACAATGGGAGAATTTTTTTTTCTCCCATGTAAAACTAAAATTATTTAATTTAATTTAATTTATGAATTAATATTTGAAAAAACTGTATTAACATCAAGTGTCATCCACCGCAAGTTTAAAAAAATGTATTTGAACTTGAGTTGATGAATAGAAAATATTTTATTAACGATTGAAAATTTGAACAAGATATATAAATATATAGAGAGTGTGAGCTAATAGTAGGAATTGAAAAAAATAACATTGTTGGCCCGAAATTGAACTTTAAAAATACATTTGAAAATGGCGGACTTTCAGGAACTGTTTTTTAAAAATTAAGACAAATACAGCCCGACACGAAACGCCTTAATTTTAAACAGTTATACTGAATATAATAAACAACAATGACAATTTTGTTATTTGGTACACGGTAGCTTAGATGTGGAAATTTACATTATGTAATAGAAATGATTTTTATTTCAGGTGCTGAAAATCGTAAAAATTGAAAACTGAAAAATGACAACGAATTCTAAACAAACCGTGTGGTGGTATACAGCATAGAACTAGGAACAATAACCAGAAGAAAAATAAGGGGTGTTTTACGCAGTATCTTTCCGGCTCACTGTGTGCCACAGGATTATTTTATTTACGCTGATTTCCGAAACTAATTCAATGTAGGGGGATAGTATGGCGTACTTATCGTTTGCTTGGTACATTTTTCCACCGATATTTTCTTATTTATTTTAATGTTTGATGGATTGTTTTGGTTTTGCTACGGCCGTTGATGCGAAGGATATATTATCAAAGGGGTGAAATGGAAACATAATTCAATCTATCTCAAGCTTTGTTTTTAAAGTTATGTATATTTTCTTTTTGTTATGGGCGAGGGGGGGGGGGGGATATATTTTTCTTAAATGTCTTCTTTAACTTTCATATGCAATGTGGTGAAATCCATTATTTTTTTTCAAGCATCGCAAGCAAATCTGGTTAAGATTTAATAATTAATTAATTAATTTACAGCTTTACAATACAGAAATTACAAGAAACATCTAGGTATAAGTACACAGCTCTTATTTTTGTATATTTGTTAGGATACTAGATACTTATTAAGCTTTACTGTAATATGACATAACGGTACGGAACCCTCAGAGTGTGACTCATGAACATAGAAATAGATAAGGACTTTTAACAAAATAGTGTTAACATCGTGTGGCGACTGACTAACTGAATGACAGCTGTGTAGCTACGCGCATGGCTCTGCGCAGCCAGCGAGCATCCCTGCTAATGTAGCGCCACCTACAAATAACAAACCGAAACTGTCACTACCTATGTTTCGCATTGCAATGTCAAGCAGATGATTTGAAGAAGCAGACGAACTGGTGACGTATTGTGCTGTCCTAAAAAAAAAAAAAAAAAAAACCATTTTTAAAAATTTTCTCTAGATAAAGTCTAGTAAAGAATTAAAAAATATTAAACATGGCTAAATTTTTACAGCTTGTTCTGACTAAGAGTTTAATGTTGAGCATTTTTCATTTTATCACTTTATTACAAAACGGCAGCCAATTAAGCGTGAATTTGAAAAAAAAAACCCACTTTTCCAAAAAATAACCCATGTTACCTGAAAAAACTCCTCACCTGACATAATCAGCTGAAAATGAAGCATTTTATTACATATTAATGGTTTAAGATTTAAAAAAAAAATCAAAAATATATGTAGATCCTTTTAAAATTCTATTACAACAAGAAAATCTGTAAAAATAAAGCAATTCGGGACTTGTTAAGTTTAAATTATTTTAAAACTAAATAAGCACTCCTTAGGTATTTTAAACTATTTTTATTGTTTTAAATGGTACATAAAAACAGAACAAACCAAAAAATTGACTTCAGTGAAATATTTGATGTAGTACTAGGGTGGGTGTTTTTTAGGAAACATTTCACTGTTGGTTTTTTTTTTTTAGAGGACAGCACAATATAGGTTAACTGTCCTACACAGGAGCTACCTATATGACTACCTATATTTTTATTGTTTTAAATGGTACATAAAAACAGAACAAACCAAAAAATTGACTTCAGTGAAATATTTGATGTAGTACTAGGGTGGGTGTTTTTTAGGAAACATTTCACTGTTGGTTTTTTTTTTAGAGGACAGCACAATATAGGTTAACTGTCCTACACAGGAGCTACCTATATGACTACCTATATTTTTATTGTTTTAAATGGTACATAAAAACAGAACAAACCAAAAAATTGACTTCAGTGAAATATTTGATGTAGTACTAGGGTGGGTGTTTTTTAGGAAACATTTCACTGTTGGTTTTTTTTTTTTTAGAGGACAGCACAATATAGGTTAACTGTCCTACACAGGAGCTACCTATATGACTACCTATATTTTTATTGTTTTAAATGGTACATAAAAACAGAACAAACCAAAAAATTGACTTCAGTGAAATATTTGATGTAGTACTAGGGTGGGTGTTTTTTAGGAAACATTTCACTGTTGGTTTTTTTTTTTTAGAGGACAGCACAATATAGGTTAACTGTCCTACACAGGAGCTACCTATGACTACCTATATTTTTATTGTTTTAAATGGTACATAAAAACAGAACAAACCAAAAAATTGACTTCAGTGAAATATTTGATGTAGTACTAGGGTGGGTGTTTTTTAGGAAACATTTCACTGTTGGTTTTTTTTTTTTAGAGGACAGCACAATATAGGTTAACTGTCCTACACAGGAGCTACCTATTTGAAACATTTTTCAAGGAACGATTTTCTTTTTCGAAAGGCTATTTCGTTAGAAGGCCTTACCTATTTCTATGTTCATGGTGCGACTCCTACTCGCACTTGTTAAAGGGACCCAAAATTATGCCCCCCAAAGGGCCTCTAATTTTCATTTTTAACACATTCCAACATAGTTGAAAGGTGTTTATGAATTCGGTTTGTCTGCCTGTCTGTCTGCCATCTGTCCGTGCTCTAACAGGAATACTCAAAAGAAATCCGTTACATTACAGTCTATGGGGAAGATCGTTTGCGGCGTATTTTAATGATGTTACACTATTTTAAACATATTCGATTTGATACATATCACTGAAGTGCACTACAAGGCACATACTGTGGAGTATGGTGTGCATAGAATGTATCGTTCATTTACAGGGACACTCAAAGAAATTTAGTTACAGTACTGTCTATGAACAATAATTGCTGGTAGCTCGTTTTCAGTTGTGGTACGCTTTTTAAAATGCAAATGATCTTTTGTGTATTTGATTGCTGAAGGGGAATTTTCAATTGTGCTATGTATTTCTTAACTGAAGTAAATTTCAGCATACTGAGTAGTATACGTACAAATCTATATATCATATACAGGATTGGACAAAATAATTCGAATATTTTGTTCGAATATTGGTAGAAATTGCTGAAATCGGGCTTTCAAATGTGTTATGCGTTTTCTAAATTGTTTATTAGTAAACTGGAAAGTTTCACTACAGTATTCTGAATGTTATGGAAAGTGTTTCATAATCTATGACTGACGCATAATTTTTCGTTATTGTTCTGTTTTTATTATTTTTTTAAGCTGGTCTTATTATTATAGCATAAAATAAACTAAATGTACAATTCAACCTATGTAATATTTTCTACCTCTCTTTTTCTATCTATGCATGAATCAATCATATTCATGCGTGTGTGTGCAGGGTTTATATTCGTGTATCAGTATAACATGCAGTTATTAACATGTACTAGTGGAAAGCCCGTTATACGGGCAGCGTGCGTGGCAAATGACAAACATTTAAAGCGTATATCGATAACCAACTCATAAATATTCGCTGCTATAAAACAATTGCTCGTTATAAAATATTTTTTATTGGGCCACCACAACCCGGCATTGTTAAAACAATAC
This sequence comes from Maratus michaelseni, assembly GCA_963931845.1. Lineage (NCBI taxonomy): Eukaryota > Metazoa > Arthropoda > Arachnida > Araneae > Salticidae > Maratus > Maratus michaelseni. The sequence goes on along the minus strand of OZ007598.1, from coordinate 174,534,064 downwards.
CCCCTGAAATAATTAAATTTTTTTTGCTTAATAGGTAGATTACAGTTTTTTAGGTTTCAGAAAGGACATACTATCACCCAGCTTTGACAAATCAAAGACCCTAAAATAACTTTATAGTTCCTATATGTTGTCTTCAGTTTAGTTGTTAAAGATTTCATTGTACACTGTAAAAAATAATTGTAAATTCACGGGCATCTTCCGTAAATTGCTGCCGCAATTTTACGGGGAATTTCCTTTTTCAGGAGAAACAGTCAAATCCCGTAATTTTCATGTTTTACCACCAAAACCCGCAAATTTATGGGTAAAGCTCGTTTATCTAGGGTCAAAAGCAGTTTTTTTTATGGACTTTGCCTGGAATCTCTGCTGCAGTAATTTTACTGCAGTAATTTTTTACAGTGTATGCCACATTTTTCGTAAAATATTTGTCAGAGTTTCGGATTAATTTTCCTTCTTGTGGTCCTTGATCAATTTTGACTTTGATGTCGGAACTATGTCGTACTCGAGGGCATGCAACATACAATTGCCCATGATTAAATACAGGGTCAGGCAAATAAATGCTAACAAATTGTATCGTTTGTCAGAAAATTGTATACATACACTGTTTAACGAGTAATTACTTTCTAATATTTCTTTTCAAAGTGTAGTTAATTGGAAATAATGAGTGAACCAAGATTAACTTTTGGAAAAAGAAAATTTATTTTAAATTACTATTGTAAGTATGCAAATATAGCAGAAGTACAAAAACAATATTGCAGGCAGTTTCAGACAGATCCACCTATGCGACTTACAATTCATCGGATAAAAGAAAAGTTTGAAACGAATGGAGGTTCACAGGCAACGTTCCGTAACCACAATTGAGTAAGAATGCGCCACAACACCAAATGAAATGTTTGTTGAAGTTTGTGAATCTATAGCCCACCGTTATAAGCAGTGTATTGACCAGAAAGGTAATATTTTTGAACATCTGCGGTACATTTTGGAGGAAAAGTTATACATTTCATGCAGATTCTTTTGCAATTTAAATAGTAATTATATGCGAAAAAAAAGTAGAGTTATAATCATTCAAAGTGTGTAGATATTTTTTGACGCACCCTGTATATGGGTTCTGCGTCAATTCGTCGCGCACAATCCATCGCGGAACAATTCATCGCGTACAATTCATCGCAGCATCAATTCGTCGTGGCGACAACTCATCGCAGCATCAATTCGTCGCGGCGTCAATTCATTGCGACGTCAATTCGACGCAAAGTGAAATGTTTTTGAAGGCTATGATGATAAAAGTAAAGATAATTTAGTAAAATTATTTAACAATAATTTGTTTTTTAGATATAGGGAATTATAACTAACAATTTACAGCATTAAATAATTTTACTAAATTATCTTTACTTTTATTATCATAGCCTTCAAAAACCTTTTCCTTGCGACGAATTGACGCCGCGACGAGTTGTTACTGCGACGAATTGACGCTACGACGAATTGACGCTGCGACGAATTGTGCGCGATGAATTGTTCCGCGATGAATTGTGCGCGACGAATTGACGCGACATCCTGTATATGTATAATCATTAGGATAAAAAATAAAATAAGGAAACATGAAAGAAAAAAAAATAAAATCCATCAATGCATGATATTTTCTGTGATTAATTTATTTATTGGGGATTTTTATTCTTATTTATTTATATTTTTTAACGTAACAAAATTTTTATCACAGAGGACATAAAAATGACTTCCTGGGAGTGAACACAGCATATCAACAAAAACCGGATGTAATCCGATCCCATGACTGTATTTAAAAACGAATACACTTTTTTATGTGTATATTACCAAGGCATCATCTTTTTAATTAACTGATCGTATCTCGAAACGTATTTTTAATTTATCGTTCCCTCAAATGACACCTAATTAGGCATATATTTTCAATATCTATAATTTATTCCTTCTTATCAGTTATTGATATCGACCAATATCTATAAAACACACCTGCCTTAAAGCATAGAAGCATAATTTTCGACTACATATAAAGTTTCATAATAAACCGTTATTTTGATGTAATCTACGGTAACAGATGTCTTTGAAACAGTGAAATTTTAATTATTTTAATTGTATTTAATGCTACACTATATTTCCAATGATGACCGGTCACTTGCGATTTTAGACGTTTTGTTAAATATCTGGAAAGATATGTGAGAAATTATCCTGAAACTTCAGGAGTGTAAACAACATAATAAACGTCATATATTTCTGAGAAGATTTTTTCCCGAAACCCCATAAGGGGCCGTCAACAAATTGAAGAAAAACGAATATCTTTTGGATAACTCTGTAAAAACTAATATTGCAAAAGCATTCAAACTGTAGATTATGATTAAGTGGCTTATTATAATAATTTGGGTTCATTTTTATGAAGATAGCATGTACACTCGAAGAGAAATTCAGGTTTTTATAAAAACAGTCCCAAATTTTACTTAGTTTTTTGCTTATTATTTGCAGAGTTTTTAATATAAAAACAAGTTATTTTCAGAAAATATGAAAAACAAAATTATACACAAAACCCTTCAATCAGAATTAAAAAATAATAAAAATTGTATGAAAAATGAGCAGGTTTACTAAATATTGTTTCACTGCGCATGCGCGAATTCAATCAAAATATACTGTGCATAATATATTAGCTAAATGTATAGACTAACTTTTATGAAAATCTCAAAAACATAGCTTGAAAATTCTGATAGTAATCGTCGATAGAATAAGCTCGAATTTCGCTGTTCCCAAAAGGAAGCAAAAAGATGAGGGGTTGTATCCAAATATACTAGCTTATGAAAGTTGACATAATAAGAATGAAGCGTCTCTCATTCTATATTTGATATATCTTTCCAGATATTTAACAAACCGTTTAAAATCGCAAGTGACCGGTCATCATTGGAAATATAGTGTATGACTGATATTTCATTTCTATAGAATAAATATTGTTATTTTTATCTTTTGTTTTATATCGTTAGTTCCCATCGTAGGGTGAAAGGAGAGCAATTGGATTTTAAGGGGGCCAGTTGGAAAATAGTTATTAATAGGAAATTTCTTATGACTCGGGTGTTTGGAGCCTAATATAAATATACACATTTGATAACATACACATTTTTAACACTTTCCAACATAGTTCAAAAGTGGTGACATCGCACTTATTGGCATCGCTTTATCTGGCCATCTGCATAGTCGCCTGTCTGTCTGTCCGTGCTATAACTGGCGTAAATATAATCGCATTGCTATGTTATTGATGTAAGTTATTGAGGTTTAGAATGGCATGCTCGGTATGAAAATGAAGTTAGTTTATAGTTTGTTTAAAGGGAGAAAGTCGTTTGCAATGTATTTTAATGACGTCACACTATTTTAAACTGATATACAGCACTGCGGTGTACTACAAGGTTCTTACTGTAGAATATGGTGTGCGTTGTTCATTGCGCATTGTTGAACATTTATTGTTCATTTACAGGGACACACCAAAGAATTCGGTTACAGTACTGTCTAGGAGCGATAATTACTGGAAGTGCGATTTCAGTTGTGGTATGCGGTTTTAAATTTAACTATTTTTTTGCATATTACTTGGTGTGTATAAATTCTATAAATAATATACATGGTTACACAAAAAATTCGAGTACATTTCTTTATTTGTTTTCATTGAAATTGCTGAAAGGGAATTGTCAACTGTGTTATGCATTTCCTAATTGAACTAAATTTTAGCACATCCTTTTTAATAAACAGCTACGCGTTGCTGACGACTAGCTTTTTCGATAATCGTTGCCACAGATTAATCTCGGAAAACGAAACATTTGAAGTTACTGAAATAATTAATAACTCGGAAAGCATTTGCCAGAAAATTATTAGACAAACTGCGTTAGAAAGGTAAAAATTTGTATTTTTCTTGATATAAATTTCAAATCTAATGATTATACCGTTTTTCAAATATTGAATTAAAGAATTACCAAGTTTCACAATGGAGTACCATAGCGAAACCTTCACGCGTAAAAATATAATGATAATGATAATGTGTCCTGACGTGTATACTGGCTATAGCACGAGTCCCAAATCATACTAGCCTTATTATTCTGTTAAAATATAAAAGTTAATTATGATGTCACGAGTGCATGATTTTTATTTAATTCTCGACAAATACTAGATGCGCCATTTCTTTTTAGTTGTGAATTATAGGTTAATTCACGTCTCCTATAAAATGTGATAAAGAGTTGGTTAATTACATATGTTTTTAATTATCGGGGATGAAATGTTTTCCTTAATTAATGCATTTATTTTTCTTTTGATGTTACGTGAACGACGTCACGGATAACAACAGCTAGGTATGTTATATATATTCAAATCTGTAGATCATATGCAGGGTTTTAGAATACTTTAAATTGTTTGATGAGATATCATCTTTCACCTTATTAAACGGCGAAGTTTTGTTTACACTATTCTGAATGTGTTGGAAAGTGTTTCATATTCTTAATTGACGCACGATTTTTTTTCTTGTTAAAATTAAATTCAGAATGTACCAATTCGGTTAGTTGGTGGCACCACAGACGAGAAAACATGTTAATAGCATAAAAGGAGGTAATAGGGAATTAATGCTATAGAAAATCCCTACCCTACCGGTATTGCCTCCAGCTGACTATACAATTTATATTCTGATTAAGATAATAGTCTGATATAGGGTTATACTATAATACTGGCTGAATCATCAAGCATTTTGATAGACCACTCAGCCAGCGATTCTTACTCACGTGGTGTGGCCAATCGTTCTTCTCCTACGTGCAATTAAATGGCGGCTTGAGTCAGCCCGGATTGTAGGAGCCTTAGTCTGGGACGGAGCGTCACATTTTTAAACCAATTCTAGCGTCGATGATTTTGGTATTTATATGATAGACTAGATGGAATAGATAGTGAAACTGGCAGTCAGCTGGTACATCAGCAGGAATGTTGCCATAGCAACATCGCACAGCCATCAGGAATGTGAAATGAAGGGCAACTTGATTACTGATGTTACTCCGAATAGGAGGCATCATTAGTAATTAAGTTGCCATTCATTTTACAGCGCAGCGCTTTGTAAGTCGCTTCTATAGCAACATCCCCCTCCCTTCCCACTTCTTCGCTGGTGCACCAGCTGGTTGACAGTTTCGTCATCTGCACCATCTAATCTATCATACATACCAAAATTACAGGATTATAAACCGCCAATTTTAAACAAAGTGAAAGTAATTTAGAGTGTGCTCACAGCTTGTAATATTGAAGGTGCTTGATACTTATGGAAGTTATATTGATAAAGGCGAATTTGCTAAAGAAATGTTATCGCGCAAATCATTAGAATCTTACATTGGAAATAATGTTCCTGCTATGATGGTGAAGATTAAATGCTGTTTGGATTGATGAAAAGCGATAATTCGTAAGTTCTTCCTGTGCATCATTATGTTCACATGAGTGTGTGTGCCTCAAAATATTTCTTAATGAGATACTAGGCCTTTTAATACTATCAAAGTTAGTGTCAAACATCAGGATGTCTTCAAGTAATTTTGTGAAGATAAAATGCAGCCTATATAAGGGTTATATTTTTCAGTGAGGTAAGATTGTAAGAAATAAGTAAAAATCTTATTGACTCAAAGGCAAAGATATTTGTTTTCAATGCATTTATAATTATGCAAGAAGCACGTGTCATTGGTTAAGAAAATTAGAGTTCATTACTGCAGTTTATTTTAATAACCTCTTAGGTTTTCATCCCGTGAATAATAATTCTCTTTTAAATTAATAAAAAATAAACATCACAAGATCATCATGATAAATATTTAATTTTGGGGATTTTTAAGTGGGACATAAACAAAAAGCAGTTCAGAGCTACTTGCGTTAAAATAAAATTATATTGATTAAATATTATCTGAAATTGAGGATGTTTCAGAGCTACTCCCATAGTCAGTCCGTAAGTAAGCAGTCATTTCACATTTTGTAGCTCCGCTTTCACCGCTAAATCCCACCGCCAGTAAAACTTGAAGCAATGGCTTATATTTGGCTATCTGTATGCCAACAGTTCCCACTAACGGCACTAAAGTGGCCGTCTGTAGGCCATTACTCGATACTTTCATGGACAGTTTAGTGTTTACCCAAACAGTAAATTTTCCGATCCCACCCATTGATTTCTACAAGCTATAGAAGTCATACACAAACTGGAGAGACAATTGTTTCCACACACCATTTAAATTTACCAGACCTTTATCTCCAGGGAAATGTAATATTTTGTACAGCATTGTAAATGTGTTTTTGTGTTCTTGTTTTTTTTTAGAGTGTCAATTTCTTGTTCCCAATATTTTCAAAAAGGGCAGAAAGGATGGAACTCCTAAGAATGAATCTTTTGGAAGTAATTATAAGCATTTAATTTACAATGTGATAAAAACCCGCGATGGAAAAGAGTTTATCGGAAGACTAACTCTTTCAGTCATTTAATCAGCAAACTGAACAAGTTAAATTAAACTTATCTTTTCGAAACTCTTTTCGAAATGGATTGAAAGGATGAAAATAATAAAACTGAGTCTTTTGGAAGTAATTATAAATAATTAATTTATAATGTGATAAAACTTGGGAAAAAGAGTGTATCGGAAGACTACCTTATTTAGTCACTGAAACCGAGCAAGTTAAACTTAATTTTTTTAAATATATATTATAATATTCGAAAACAAGCAGTAACATAGTTGCTAACGTCTCGATTTTTTTTTTCATATCAATATCTTAATATTTGTTTTATTTAATCGTACAATATCTGCAATTTAATAAAGCGAAAATCTTTGTAAGATTTTACTGGTATTAAAAAAATCGGGAGGATGGCAGCTATGCAGTAATATTCTAAAATAAGCAGTCAGTGGCGGCTCGTGCCCTATTTCACAGGTGGGGCATCTATATGATAAGTGTGACAGTGTAGTAGATGTCAGTAAACTGGAGTCGTATACTATATATTTTACTATAATGCGAATAGTACTGTATGTACAGAAAACAAGATTTGCACAGCAATAAAGCAACCAAGTTTTGAAAAAAGGGAAAAAAATACGCTTTGCATTTTATTAAAATTATTGCGAGTGTTTATTTTACATATTAGATAATTGAAAACCTCTAGATACCAAAATTTCTCATACTATGAAAATTTATAAAGTTTTGATGATTTTGAAAATAAAGAAAGAGAAATTGAAGTTTGAGATGAGATCTTCAGTTATGCAGTAAAGTTGTCACTGCCACACTCATTAAAACACTTTTTTTTTTTTTTACTTTATTGAGTTATTACTGCTAATATGCACTTACAAAAAATGTATATTACTCATGTTTAATGTGAAGCTATTATTCCAACAAACAACTATTCTTAACAAATGGCTTAATTAAAGTATTATTTTATTTTAAAGGTTTAAAATCTAAATCAACATTATTATTTTTCCCATGTCCGCGCTCTTAAGTAAAACATTCACCCTAATTTTTAATACATTTCGGGAGAAAAATACCAGAAAAAATGAGAGAAAACATTTAAAATTTATTCTGTTAAAATGTAAAAGTTATTTTTTAAGTTACAGATAGTCACAAATATTTGCTTCATGGTTGGGGAAATTTAAATGTGAAACGACCAATATAATCCTGCATCGGGTCGTGTAAAATGATTTAACCCGAATCCGACACGACCAGTGGATCGGGTCGAGTCAGACTGACGCTGTGAGTCGGGTTCTCTTTAAATGTATCGGGTACTAGTCGGTTTTGAGTTAGATTTTGAAGCTTTCGGGTCAGGTTCGGGTTGACCCGATTTTTCAAAAGAAAATCCTGAATATTTTATATCTGTATCTATTAATATTATTAATATAATTATATCCGTATTTTTTTCAGTAGAATCCGAATATGCAATAAAAAAGTGAGGTTTCCATTTAAGATTTCAAATTTGCCCTCCTTTCCCCCCAGGGAGGCAGAGTAGGGGGGAAGGCAATTTTGATATCTCTAAATAGATTTTTCAAAACTATTGAACATGCATTTTTCCTGTTTTTCAATCCCATGTATATTTCTCGAGTTATTCGACCGTTTCCAGACTTTTCAAAGGAAACGATTCTCACTGCATTTTACTCGACTACAGCGCCATCTGAGATTTTCCGAAGAAAATGTTAAAAGCAAAAGTTACGTAATTTTTCCCGTATAATCCGAATCTGTAATAAAAAAGGGGGTTACCATTTAAAATTTCAAAGTTGCCCCCCTTTCCCCCCAAGGGGGCAGAGTTGGGGGCAACTTTGATATCCCTAAATAGATTTTTCAAAAATATTGAACATGCATTTTTTCGTTTTTCAATCCGATTTATATTTTTCGAGTTATTCGACCGTTTCCAGACTTTTCGGACACCCTGCATATATTTTACATGTGAAAATCCCAATAAGCCAGACAATTGTACAAAAATCTATATCTTTCATGTGCTTCAAATAACAACAGAAAAGCTAATCCTGTTTCTATTTTAAGATATACATTTATTAATCATAATTTACGTACGCTAAAGCTTACAATTTCTTCGAAAAAAAAAAAAAATAGAAAAATTGAAATACGCGATAGAAGGTAAACCATACTTGCACTTAAATCATCTTCAACGTTTCTTCCAATCAAGTTATACTCACAAAGCAATCCGCAAACTCATTTTTCAAAAAATAAAAACCCGCTTAGCTCTTTCCAACTCGTCAAAAATGTCATCAAGGTCGCATATTAAGTTAATTCCGCCAAAAAAACAAAAACTGCCGCGCAATCCTATCCCGGACTCGCGTCCTTGGTTATTGTTCTAAACATGCACATGTGTCTCTGAAGTTCTTATCTTTTTTCACTGTTTACAATAGTCGATGATTTATACATTGATTTGACAGCCGAGGTTCTGCTCAGATATTGATCGAAGAGTTTCGTAACCATTTCTTTCTTCTTTAATTTGCCGCGGGAATTGATTATTAAAATCTTCATAACTCTGTCTTTAGCAGTAGCAGCGAGTTAAAAAGATATGAAATGAGTTATGCAAAATGGTTAGAAGCTTTGCGAAATACCAGCCAGACGAAGTTAATTATATATTTTTCGTACGGTAGTGATGTAAATGAGACGATAATGGCCAATTTTGATTTGATTGCGATGTATTTATAAGAGGTATTAGAGCTGTTTGTTTGATATTTAAGTGGATATGTATTTATACTGTTTTTTGTTTGTAAAGATAATTAATGGAAATTCTGCTTGTTTATGCTTATTGAGAATTGTAGAAGCAAATATGTTTTGTACTCAGGGCTTGATAAATGCATTCACCAGGTCGCCACTGACGACCAAGTTTTTTTTTTTTTTTTTTTATCTGGCGACCAAGTTATATCATCTGGCAGGTTTCTTTTCTTTTTTTATTAATACAAAAAATGACCTAAGAAGTAAGATGTTGCAAAGTTACCAAACATTAAGAAATAAACTTATATTAAAAATTATAATAAAATTATAATAAAATCATAATATAAAAATATTTTTAACTTTAATTTTTAATTTGACAAAAATAAGTTCATCAACTGTAAAGTTTAAAATAATAAAATCAGAATTAGTTCATTGACTTCGACAGAAAAATAGGTAAAAGTTGTTTTCCTTCTTCATTATTTCATCGATGCCCCCCTCATGAGATATAGATTATGTAGCACTCAATTATCCGGACATTTGAAGCGTTCGGCCATCAACATTTCCCGAATATGTCGGTTAATGAATATGTATATATATATATATATATATATATATATATATACCTACATATATATGTTTGAAAAGGAAAGTGTTTAACCAATGTGTTTTGCCTGCACTAACTTATGGGCCACAGACACACAGATCCTAAAAAAAACCGGATGGTACAAAGATTACAAACAATACAGCGAAGTATGGAAAGATGTAGACAGCAGACATGAGACGATGAATTTCGTGTGTTCCAGCACCCTCAGTGACCAAAACCCGAACCACACCTCTCTGCTCTTCTTTGCTTGCCTCCATTTCTAATGCTGGACAAACACATTTTTCACTACGTTCACCTAGAAAAAAATATAAAAACAACTGTGAGAACCTGTGGGCTATCATTATACATTTCTACCAACCCTCGAGATGGAAGTATCGATATGTTACAATAATGTTGCCAACTTTGGCAAGGAATGTGTTTTATGGAGGGTGTTCTGTTTTTATTTGACTGTCCTCATATATTTATAAAATAAACTTGATATATTTTGCTCTACAGATAATTTGATAGGAATTGTAAGTCGTACAGGAGAGAGTAGGGTAAAACTGAGTACGCGGGTCAAACCGGGTACCCTGTTTTCTCGCTCATGAGTGTTGCCTTGTGGACTGAACCCGTCTGTACTGCATCCCTTAGCGTCCCCTAGAAGTGTGTTATCAGATTTTGAAGTAAGTTAATCTCTGTAGTCGTCCTGTGCTATTGGAGAAAAATTCACTTTAAAAGTTTTAATTTTTCACCGCCTTTTCTGCTCTTTAAATAAATCTAGCCTGACAGATCGATTTAGGTAAGTAAATAACTGTTTGTTATAGCTTTCACATGATATTTTGATGCCAAGTAGAAGAGTGTACGTCTAGCTATTCAGGACAATGGCCATGTTGATTTTTGGTCGTCTGTTTGGGCAAAACCGGGTACCCATGGTTTTGCATTGAATTCTGCAATGAATTGTTTCTCACTCAAAAGGTGGTGAAGGATGGATACAATGTCAAAGAGTGGGAACATGAGGAGTTCAGCAGATACGAGAAGTAAAAACTGAGAAAGCCATTACATGACAACATTAAGAATTACTTGAAAACCTGAAAAAAAATTACTGACCTTAAAAAATGTATATATGTTTCAAAGTTTTATTCAAAATTGATAACAATAAAGTTTTTTGTTACTGGAAGTGTAAAAACTTAATTTCTGATTAGTACCCGGTGTTGCCCTACCACTGAAATTTGGAGCGTTTTCAAATGATCCTAGTAAACGGATTTTGCCAAGTAGAGAGAATTTTTCTGTGGCAAGAGGTGGAGTTTTTCAGTAGCCCAGATGTCCCCAAACACTTTGATGGGATAATCCGATTTTTCCGCCCTTCTAGACAACAAAGGAAAACCTTTAGCGATACCCGGTTTTACCCTAATTTTCTCTACATTTATAAGAAATTGTAGGAACAAAAATATATTTCAATAGTCAATAACTATTCCAAAATTCTGACACTTTCAATTGCATTAAAATGTTATTTAGTATGACGTCATAATTTTTGTAACACATTTAACTGATTTTATTTATAAAAAAATCTTTAAACATATCTCCAGAATGCAATAAGTCACTATAACAAAAAGAAACGCATTATATGTTTATATATTGTGTTTGTTATAACGAATCTATAATATTTTGACTCTTATTCAAGCTTCTTATAAAAGTATGAAACTGAGCATCGCCGCTAGACGTATCCGATTACACGAAAATGCTATTTCTATGGCGACATAGACCTTGTTAAATATATTTATTAATTTTATTTTTCTCAAACATCGATGTTATGCGAAAGAAGTGATTACATTTTTATTCATAAAATATCAGTACAAGTAACGTGGCTTGGTGATAGAGATGCAATTGACTAGCATTAAAATATTCACTAATGTACTAAGATGCAATAGTAAATTTCCCAAAGTTCAAAACTGCAATTTGACTATTAAAAATTTCGCCAATCTATCTTAGTAGCAGCATGTTGAAAATATATGAATTGGCATGAAATTGGCATGAATATGAAATTGGCACGTGTAGAAAGTGGTTAGACGTTTTCAGCAATGCTACCAGACGAACTATCCATCTTAATTATGCATTTTCTGTACAATAGTGATGTAAATAAGCCAGTAATGAGATATTTTGATTTAACTGCGGTGTATTTAAATGACATTAAAGTGTCTTGTTTGTTCTTATTTGAGAGTTAGACGAGTCTGTATTTATAAAATACTTGTTAGATGTGTTTTCGCGTAGGTAACTGATGAAAATTGATGGTTATGCATATCAAAAAATCTAAGAAATAAATATGTGTCTACAGCTATCAAATCTTTAATTATAATAATCTTTTCAAAAGACTTTGCTATATCCGATTGCATAAAATATAGTATTTGCAATGGCGACAAGAAAACCGTTGACAATGATAAATCATTTATTCTTTTTTTAAAGATACCGAAAAAAATTCGGTGTAATTTTATTCATTGGAAATTACTAGTCTGTGATAAACAAGCTCTAATAATACTTTCTGTAAAGACTTTAGTACTTATTTAAAATTAACATCTAATTACTTACCCATCATACGTAGTATAGGGTAAGTCTTGTAATCGTTTTGAAAATCGATTTTTTTTTGACGGATTTACACGTTTCAGACACCGGAGATTCCGAAAAACATATTTTTAGAAGAAAAATTTTGCCGTCTGTGTGTGTGTCTGTAAGCGCTCTATCTCCGAAACAAATTGAGATAGAGACTTGAAATTTGGTATGTACTTAGTGTGTAATAATGGAAAGAAACTTATTGAATTTCAGTAACCTCGATTATCTAGAACTATTTTTTTTTCGGACTCTTGAATTATTCGTTCTGATAAAAGATATATAAAATTTGTTGAAATTGTTTTTTTAAGGAGTGAATATAAAAGATAATAAAAAAACAAATTTTGCATCAAGAATGAAGCTGATCGGATAATTAGTTGCCGAGATATTTGTAATCACATTTTCCACACTCTTCGATTTTTCATGACTCTGTATTTCATTCAAATTTCAATGTGAAGATATATTTTAATTAGTCAAGAGACGCTTAATCCGATGCAGTAAACTGTTAGTTTAAGGATTATCATTTTTAGAGTTTTAAGGATGTTTCTCTTACGCAATTCAGCAATAGAGCATTTAAAATTAAGCCAGGATTTTATTCGAATTGCAATGCATTTTATAAATAGTTTACACATGTTTTATTTTCATATTTTATATTATGCATATTCATGATGGGTGAGTATTACGGTGGCCCCCAACGACTAGTTTTCTGTCATGACACGAATGTTGTTAAATATATTTAATATTTTACCTTATTATTGCTGCAAACGCATACCTATTCACTAAAAATAAATACAAGAACACATGGCTTGCTGATAAGGATGTATTTATCATGAAAACATACGGTACTTACGTATTATCCGTGCCAGTTTTAAGCCAACTGAAACCAGGCATGGAGCCAATATTACTAATTATAGTAAACCTTATATATTTATTTCTTGCTACGTGGTACATGCTTATGAGAATAATCTATAATATTATTCTTTCTTATTTACTATGCTATGCTATTTACCATTTATTAATTTTACTAAAATAATGTTATTTACTATTTTTAACAATGTTATAAATGTAATAAACATATATTACATTTTATTTATTTTAGATTAATTGCCATTTTTAACTATGTTATTTGATAATGTTAAATTACTGCGTTTGAAAACATGTTTGGCAACGATAAACAAGATTAGTACTTGGCAACCATTTTTGGCGATCAATCTCCTGGCACGGATAATACGTAAGTACCAAACAAACTGTAATACTGAGAAGCAGACTGTTAGAATATGCATTGCTTCTTAAAGGGACGGTGCACTTAAAAATATTTTTCACTATTTATCACATTCCAAGTTATTCAACGAAGCGTTCTGTACAATAAATTTAATAAATATTTGAAAAAAAAAAAAATCAATTAATATTTGAAAAAAAAATCAATTTACTGAAAATTAAAAATTTTAAAGCTATACCTTGAGTTACCAACCTACTAACTTTCATTGGACTTCATTTAATAGAATTATTATAAAGTACATTTTTATAGTTTTTTCTGTAATTTTCCCGACAGTGCATTTATTATACGCATTGAATTTTTACTCACTGCAGCAGCACGGAGAAAAATGCAATTTATTTAAAACTCCGAATCAGACAAAAACTCTTACACAACTCACTATTGTTTACTTGATTCAGATTAGTATGGTTTATATGTTTATTTATAAAAAAAAAAAAAAAAAGAAAAAAAAAACAGAAGCTACAATTGATTTGGATTATAGTAATGTCGAGAAAGAACAGCCGTAAGCATCCTTTTCGGGAAGCAACTCAAGGCACTTTTGACCCCCCCCCCCCTTCCCCCATATTTTTGCGATGGAGTTTCCCAAAAATCTGGAACTTCGTTTATCTAGAGCAGTGGTCACCAATTATTTTTTCCGCAGATCCGTTTCAAAATTTTGCAAAACTTTCGCGTTTCAGAAAACTTAAGCCTCCCCACCACAACTCTTTATACCGTCCCCTCATCTACGCTACCAACTATTCTACTAACTTTGACTACCTGCTTTGCTTAGTAAAATTTTTCTTTGAAATCAGTTGTTATCTTATGTGCAGAACACAACGGATACAAGAGAAATAAAGTACATAAATACCAAATGAATCGTGTTTTATTATGATTTTTAGAATACAAGAAAAATAGTACAAAGTACATATAAATTCAAAAAGAGTACTGACTAAAGTTCATTATGGTTAATGTTCAGTTGGGAAAATAACACGTTTTATTTTGCAAAGAGTGCCTGAAATTTGGGGTCAAGTTTGTGCTGCTGATTCTCATCAAGCTATTAAGGTGGTCATTTGAAAGTAGAGATGTGTACCGGTTCTTAATGAAGTTCATTTAAAATGTTGCTTCACACGCATAAGTTGAGCTAAACATGGTACACAATTATATGGCTAAAGAAATTAGTTCTGGATTTTTTTTTCATACACATTTTTTAAATCTAAAATTAGTCACTCTCAAGAGTTTTCATCTAGAATTTTATCGCAGTCCGTACAAAGCGTGCCTGCGGTCCGGATGCGGACCGCGGTCCGCCATTTGGTGATCACTGATCTAGAGTATGTGGCACACAGGACCAAAATTTAAAATTTCACGTTTCTGTCTTTCCTAGTTAAGACGATATAGGAACTCAAAGTTTCGATTTTTTGTCACTCACTCACTGACTTAATCACCCGACATAAAAAAGATAAGATAGATCCCGTAGCCCTAGAAACTTGAAATTTGGAATAAAGGTAGTGTTTAGGATGCAAAGAAAGGAAAAATTAAACAATCCGGAAAATTCGTTAAAAAAAAAAAAAAAAAAAAAAAAAAAAAAAAAAAAAAAAAAATCCAACACAATTGAATATTGAAAATAATTCGATCTTGCAGTCTTAGAAACTTAAAATTTGGTGTGGAGGTAGTGTTTAAGATGCAGAAAAAGAAACAATTAAAAACACAATAAAAATAGACAATATAATTAAAAAATCGAAGAAATCGAAAGTTTTAAAATAATTCGATTTTATTAGAGCTAGAAACTTTAAATTTGGTATAAAGGTAGTAATTGGGATACAAAATAAATAAAAATTAAAAAATCCGAAAAATTCCAAAAAATCCAAAAAAAATTGAAAAATTGCAAATAATTTGATCTCTTAGCCTTAGAAACTTAAAATTCGGCGTAAAGGTAGTGTTTAGGATTCAGAATAAGAAATAATTAAAAACACAATAAAATTCGAAAATATTCGATTTTATTTTTAAATATTCGAAATTTGAAAATATTCGATTTTGTAGCGCTAGAAACTTGAAATTTGGAATAAAGATAGTATTTAGGATACAAAATAATAGACAATTTAAAAATCCGAAAAATTCGAAAAAATGAAAATAATTTGATTTTTTAGTTTTAGAAACTTAAAATTTGGCTTAAGGGTTTGGTTAAGGTTTCGTTTGCAATTCAATAAAAGGAAAAATTAAAAAAAAATCGAAAAATTGAAATATTTGTAAAAAATCAAATATTCGATATTTTTTCGATTTTGTTGTCCTAGAGACTTTAAATTTGACATAAAGGTAAGGCAATAGATTCAAAGTAAGAAAAAATTAAAAATTCCGGAAATTTCGAAAAAAGAATGATTTGTTGGAATTTTCCGCAATTTTTAATTTAATTTTTCTTTTTATCCTAAACTTTACTTTAAACCAAATACCAAGTATAGGACTGAGAGTAATACCTTAGATTGATAGCACCTTTCCTGGAAGCAACTCATGGCACTTTTGAGCCCCCCCCCCCCCCCTCCCCATATCTTTGCACTGGATTCTTCCAAAAACCTGAAATTTTGTTTATCTAGAGTACGTTACAAATGGGACCAAATTTTCAAATTTCACTTTTTTTATCTTTTCTAGTTCAGGAGACATATGAACGCAAAGTTCCTATTTTTGATACTCACTCACTCACTCACTGACTGATTATCAAAAAGATAAGGTATATCCTGTAGCTCTAGAAACGTGAAATTTCGAATAAATAGAGTGTTTAGGATACAAAATAAGACAAAATTGAAAAGTCTGGAAAATTCGAAAAAAAAATTAAAAATTCGAAAAAATCGAAAAAAATCGAAAAATTGCAAATAATTTGATCTTAATGAACAGAGGCCTCTTTTCCTCTGTTCATTATGACCTAATTACATGGTATACAGGAGTTTCAGTGCTATTTAAGAATCATCATGAAGTGTTATAGTTATAGCTTGGATGAATGAAATTAACATTGCAGTTCGCAGCATTGTCCAACAAATAAGATTGAAATATGCCAGCCAGGATATCGTCGGGATAGCTCAGTAATGAGAGCGTTGGTACGGCAAACAAACGTACCCAGGTTCGAGTTTTGGTTAAGGCTCTCGCTCTGTTGAAAAAAATCTCAACTATGGTAACATTGGATATAATTTGATCTTTTAGTCTTAGAAACTTAAAATTTAGTGTAAAGATGGCGTTTAGGGATTCATTAAAAAAAAAAAAAACTTAAAAATTCGTAAAATTTGAAAATAAAATCGAAAAATCAAAATATATGTAAAAATTCGAAAGTTCATAAGTGGCATAAAGGATACAAAGAAAGAAAAAAATAAAAAATCCGGAAATTTCGAAAAAAGAAAAAAAAAATTCAAAAATTCAAAAACAGAAAAATCGAAAATAGTTCGATTTCTTAGAATTTTCCTATTTTTTTTTTATTTTGCCTTTCTTTTTATTCTAAACAGTACTTTTATGCCAAACATCAAGTATCTAGGACTGCGAGTAATAACACGTATACATATGATAACACATTTCCTGGAAGCAATTGAGAGTAATTTTGACGCCCCCTACATAACTTAGTGCTTGCCTCGGAACCTGAAACTTCTTTTTATAAAGAGGACTTTGCAAACGGAACTAAATCTCCAAAATTTTGGTACCTTCAAATAGTGGGGACGGATGTGGGCTTGGCTAAAACAAGTGGATGATGTCTAAAAAGAGCCCAAAGTCAAGAAAAGGAGCATTGCTTACAAAAAGAAGTAAAATTCCATCAAAAACATCACATGTAAAAAATGTAGCCAAGTCTCGTGACTTTTTTATCGAAAAAAAGGATTTCAAATCGCGTAAAGCTATAAGTTCAGCTTTCGTATTAACTCTGAAATTTTCATTCACATATCTCTCCCAGTCTCTACATTTTTAGTTAATGATTATTTGACTTGGCAATTACGCATCACAGGGAAATTATTACACCTTACATGTTATAGGATGGGATGGGATTATTTGATTAAGGCTAATTATAGTATACATCATATTCTCGTGCTGCGTAATTGCCAAGTCACAAAATAATCATTAACTAAAGATGTAGAGACTAGGAGTGATTTGCGAATGAAAATTTCAGAGTTAAAACGACATCTAAACTTGACTTTACACGACCTCAGAACTTTTTACGGTAAAAGAATCCCGAGACTTGGCTTCATGTTTTTACATGTAATGTTTTTGATGGGATCTTATATTAAGATGTAGACTATTACATGTAATTTGTAGCTCTCTATCAAGCGCAAACTGTAACACAAATAAGTTTTCTACACCTAATGAGAGAAATTAACATGCTTTACGTTTTTGTTAATTTAAAAAATTGCCAGCAGCATGGCTTAGTGATATGAATCTGATTTATTTGCATTACAGCATTTCGCTAATATTGACATGTATATTCCAATCTTGCACACCTAACCTGTAAAATGAACTTGTATTATATTTTTATCAATTAAAAATAATTACTAAAGAATAGCCTACAGCTATAAATGCACCTATATTGTATTATGACGTTTCAAATGGAAGTATACAGTGTTACTGCCTGTTTGCACTGTGGTTGTATTTGTATAAGCGCCGCAAAAGTGAATATATATACTATATATATATTTTATATTGAATTGTTTTGGTAAGCTAAATTCGCAATCTGACAATGCATTCAAGTTAATAAATTAAGTTAATAATGCTAAGTTAATAATGCTAAGTTAATTAATGCTAAGTTAAGTTAATAATAATTCATGTTAATAATGCTAGCAAATTGGATATTGAAAACTACTAATTAAAAGGAAGTTTACAAAGAGTAAAAATAATAGTAATAATTAGCAATATGTGTGAAAACAAAGTTATAGCTATTCATAGAGATGTTGAGGTACATCAATAAATGACATCGAATGGTAAATACAAAACTATACATGTTTCGTACATTCCCGGGTGGCGTTTTTTTTTTTTCAAATGTAATACCGAATGTAAACATAAAATTGAAATTGAAAAATCCCATAATGTAAAATGAAAGTAGAATATAAAATGTTACGTAAAATATTTCTTACAATTGGGTTTTAACACATTCGTCATGGTTTGACGTGAATTCGCATCTTTTGGATACATGTAACTGCACCCATCATGGGCGGTACTTTTGTCTTTTTCATGTCACATTATTTCTCAAAAATATACACAATATTCTTATTTATACAATTAGTTTAACATGCATATAAATTCTTTTATTAGAAGCATATTATATACATAGGCCGGGAGGTGGCAGCACAGACAATCACTTCATCGAGTTCACGGCTGAAATTCCAGAATTAGTTAAAACTTGATTCGCATATTAAAACGCAATCGGTCTGCCAAGTCATATCTTGGTGGAAAACACCCGAAAACCCGATTTTAGCGGTTGACTCGTAGGTTTACCATTGTGTGTTCCTGCTCCCAGTCTTCCATGTTTTCATACCTTTGGGTGCAGGAAAACACAATAGTAAACCTACGAGTCAAACGCTAAAATCGGGTTTTAAGGTGTTTTCCACCAAGATATGACTTGGCAGACCGATTGCGTTTTATTATGCGAATCAAGTTTTAACTAATTCTGGAATTTCAGCCGTGAACTCGATGAGGTGATTGTCTGTGCTGCCACCTCCCGGTCTAACATTAATTTGTAATGTAAACGCGAACACAGAAAATCTCTTTATTAAATATAATAGAACATGCAAGAGTAAAAAGGTTCCTGATTAAAAGTCGAAAATTGGCCGTCACAAATGTGTTAAATATTGGAATACAATTTTAAAAAGATATTGCAACTGAAACGTAACTTTAAAGTGTCAGAAATTGATTTTATAATGACCCACCTATTCCGAGAAATACCTCCACTGACATATTATGGACAATATGCGATGTCATTTATTATTGCATGGTTATACTGTGTCGTCAATCATCAAGCAGTTTTTAATATTAAAACCTCATACAATATACAACTTAATACAGTGGATAGGTACCTTGAATGTTCTCGTTACAGTTCAAAGTTCTCAGTTGCCGAATCAAATTCAATTCAAATATTTGACCAGGTTTTCTTAAGTAACTGTTTTACTCTAGTTCTAATTGGTTCTCTAGGAATGTTGGTTTTCTAGGTCTCTAATTAGATAACTCTACACTGTAAAAAAAAACGGGGGAAAATACTGCTGATTTTGCAGTGAATAGCTTCACTCACATTAAAAAACAGCATTTTTGTAATTTCAATACCGATTTACAGGAATCGTCGTATTTTTAAGATCGGCGAAAGCACCCGGACCGCATTCCAAATGAGATTACCCACAGGTGCGTGTGAAGTGACCAGAGAGCAGGGTATTATTATATTAGCGTTAGTGTCGTTCGATGGTAGCGTCGTTCTTCATATGTGCTTATTATTGCAATTCATAATGTCGTTTTTGGATACACAAACTAGAGCATAGAGACTGGATAAATATTTGAAAAATTAAGGGTAAGTTTTATTTTTATGTTTATTTTTGTCATTGATTTTATAACCATAAAATAGTCAGTTCTCTTATATAATGTAAGATACAAATTTCGCTTATGACCACGTGCATATAAATGTTCACGTCAATAACGTGTATAAAGATTAAATATTTTGGCTTCAATTATAACAAAACATTATTTTAGCAGTTTATCTAATTTTTAAGTAATTTATTTAGCGTTTTCTCATAAAACTTTATTATTATTTACTTAGTATCACATTAAAAGAAAAAGGAAACGAAGTTCCTTATTCTTTAGATATGCTTTATTTCGCTTTTATGTATTTTTCAAAACTTCATTTTATCCGTTTGTATTTTAATATAATTACTAATCTAAATCATATAATTATTATTTTATTCTCCAAAAGTTTAGGTTCACTTTGTGTGCTTATTTAAATAGTGTTATTTAGTTAATGAATTTTATTGTACTTCACTAAATTTTTAATAACAGTCTTACTACAACTAAAGATGATTTTGTGCCAGTGATATTCAAATTTTATCGATTATTTTTTACGTGCATTTATTTTAAAATTTTTAAATGCGATTTTCAATTTATTTATTGAGTAATCTGGATACGCTATTTTACTAATTCATAAAATATTTCAAAAGTTTGTTTACTATTATTGCAGCATTAAATATCAGCAGATCGCTTTTTTTTTTTTTTTTTTTTTTTTTGTTCATTATCTAACAATAAAAAATAATTCGTATCCAGAGATATTTTGAGTGTTTTCGATGCATATTGTATAGTATTCTACTTGAAATTGGCATATGAAACACTCTTTGCAATGAGTTATAATACTTTGAAATTTTCTATTTATTATTTTTTTGGTGTATTTTATAATTTAGTTTTATGGTGCTAAATTTGTATCTATGTATAATAGAATTGATTATATAAAATGTTATTACAACAATGATATAAGTAAGCATAAAGATAACACTTAGTGCTCTTTGTCTGTTAAATATGTCTCAGTATCATAAGAAAAATTCAAAATAAATATAAATAATACACAGGGGGGGGGGATACAAATATATATCTACAAAAAAAAATATAAAAATTTTACAGTTATGCTATTAAGAGTGCAGTAAAATTAACAGCAAAAAATGCTGTAAAAATTTACAAATTTACTGTAAAATAAAAAAACTGAACTGCTGTAAAATTAACTGCAAAAAATGCTGTGAATTTACAAAAATGCTGTTTATCCATGAAAAACAAAATAGCTGTAAATTTACAGCAAAATATGCTGGCACCCATATTGCCAGCATTTTTTGCTGTAAAACTACAGCAGTTTTTTTTACAGTGTAAGAAAAAGGGTCATGAAAGGTGGTAACATTAAATTTTAAGGGAAATGATGACACCACACTGAAAAAAGCAAAATTTAGTGTCTGTTTGGGAATTTGGATGTTGGCATTTTTCGCTGTAAATGAACAGACATATTTACTTTAATTCAATAATAAAGAATTTTAATTAATATTTACTTTTTATATGAATTGCTACTAAAGTTTACAGCTAAACATGCCGATACCTCAATTTTTCCACAATTTTGGTCTTTTTTTTAATAGAATGAACTTATATCCACCCTATGTGTTTGTCACCATAGTGGCGTATCTTTCAGCTATAGATTTACTTAAGTTCTCTGCCGAACACCATCTAAAGAATAACTTCTTAATTCATCCTCTACCTATCTATTGTTCAAAAGTTAATTCAAAGTGACTAAATCATATATACTTAGAAGCAGAAATGCATTATTCATGCACTGGAAGCTATACCTTTAAATGATTAATGGCCAAAAACTTCGAGCTTGCGTGGTTCTTTTTCAAAATTCATTCTTTACCGAACTTTTCCACTCCCTACATACACTCTTTTTTCCACCGAAGCTAATCCTAGAGAAAGTACTTGCTAAGATGTGGCTAGTTGGAAAAAAAAAAAAAAAAAGAAATAAAGAAATCCTAACCTCTTGCACGCAATGTTTGACACGTGGTCATATATTAGCCTGGATTTTTTATTCATTCTCTTTCTATCCCACCCTACGCTGCTACCATCATTTCTTAGAAAACTTTTCCAAGTAATTTTAGAGTTTTCAAAATAATAATGACGAAAAATTAATGATACAGTAAATGATTCCAGTGATTTAAAATCGCGTACATTCATATTTCTTTCTCTTATTTTGGCAATGCTATAATTCAATTTCTTTTCTTCCTTTTGAATGTAACTTTTGAAGGTTTCGGATGTTTACTACGGAACGTTTGAAATGCGTTTTTCATCTGGTATGTGATTTGCATAACGATTTATGACTTTTCGTGGTTATGGTTTGATTAGAAAAAAAACTTCCTGAAAATTTAACTAGAATGATTTGTTATCGTAAAATGGTGTTTTTGTTAAATTGGACTGGCTTGAATGATTCGAGTAACATAATTTGAGGTTTCTTCAAATTATGTTTAAAATTGATATGGCGGAAGAGTAGAAATAATTTATCTTTGTGTATCATAGCAAACTTCCTT
Source organism: Maratus michaelseni (assembly GCA_963931845.1). Taxonomy (NCBI): domain Eukaryota; kingdom Metazoa; phylum Arthropoda; class Arachnida; order Araneae; family Salticidae; genus Maratus; species Maratus michaelseni. Next base: position 174,511,419 of record OZ007598.1, on the reverse strand, counting down.
AAAATAACTGTTATATATCGCACTTTTTTTTTAAAAAAGGAGCATAAGTTAATTTCGGAAGATATATTTATGCCAGATTACCAGTCAATAAAAGTGTCACAGGCGAAATAATTTGTTTACTGCATAAAGGAGAGAAACAGTCGGGCATAATTCTTTAAGCCATTGTAATATCATGATAGCCGATGATGAAGTAATCTCTCTTGAAAATTTAATATGAAGTTTATTAAATAGAAGCGATTAATACAAACTATGTACACTTGGAAAGAACTATATACACTTTTACTATTTTACTTATGAATAACAATACTTCCATAAAACCACTCACATTACTTGTTAAAATGAAACCGAAATTTACTCGTATGCGCTACCGGCATCCTACCCCTAACATAACACTACCACTGATTGACTTTTACTCTCTTCATTTCAATTCACCTCCAGTCGGAGAGTTGGTCTCTTCATTTCAATTTCTTACGTTAAAAAAAAAAGGGATTGGAAGGATGTTGGTTGCACGACAATGCGCTACTAGCATCCTGCCCACAACAGAACACCACAACTGACTGACTTTTACTCTCTTCCCTTCAATTCCCTTAAATTAAAAAACAAGAACGAAAAATCATGCGTCAAGCATAGATTATGTAACACTTTCCAAAGCTTCCAAAATAATTTTACAAATCATTACCGTTTAATAAGCTGAAAGATAACATCTAAGTAAACAATTTGGAAAACGCATAACATATTTAAAAACGTAATTTCAGGAAATTCCAATATATATAACATTCGGAAAAATATCCGAATACTTTTATTCAGCCCTGTATATGATCTATAGATTTGTATATATACTACATAGGATGCTAAATTTGAGTTCAGTTAGGAAACGCGTAGCACAGTTTAAAATTCTCCTTCTGGAGTTTCTGTCAATAAACGGAAATTTGTTCGCAAACTTTTGTGCTGCCCTGTACATGATCTACAGAATTTATACACACCAAGTAATAGACAAAAAGTGGGTTAAATTTTAAATCGCGTTCAGCAACTTAAAACGCACTTCCAGGAATTATTGTTAACAGACAGTAGATAATTATTTTGTGTGTCCCTGTAAATGAACGATGACTGCTATACACACAATATTCTGTAGTAAGGATCTTGTAATGCATCTTAGTGATATCTATAAATTTCAATGCGTTTAAAATACAGAAACATTATTTAAATAAACCGCAAACGATTTTTATCCATAGACGTAATGTAACGGAATTCTTTTGACTGTCCCTTCAAAGTAACTATAAGTGCTATGCACACCATATTCCATATTAAGCTTCTTGTAATGCAATTTTGTGATATATATTAATTACAATGTGTTTGAAACTGTGCAACATCATTAAAATAAACCGCAAATGATTTTTCCCCATAGACCGTAATGTAACGATATTTTAGTTACACACTTCAGATGAAATAGTAAACATGCTATAGATAACGACAATAACATACAAAAATTTCAGGGCAATGCGAGCATATTTACGGGAGTTAGAGCACAGACAGACGGCAGACGGCCAGACGGTCAGACGACCAGACAAACCGAAGTCATTAACACTTTTCAACTAGGTTGGAAAGTGTTAAAAAGGATTGGAAGGATGTTGTTTGCATGACAGCCATCATAGACTTTAGCATCTTTGTTTCAATAAAAGACAGATGTAGAGCGTCTATGCTATCTTTATGCACGCCAGTCTCTTAAATTTTCAGAATTACAAATAAAACCAAATCTGAAGGAAAATACTTGCATATTTGCTTCTCAATGCAGCTGAAAAATAATAGCTGATTTTGAAAAATTGGTTACTCTGTAAATTGATCTTAGACAACGGATTTTTTCATCAGCAGTAGCAAAATAAGAAAAGAAACAAAAAGTGCTTTATGAATACCAATAATATTTTCTTGTTGAACTTAAATAATCCATTAAATGCAAATAAACTTGGTGCCGAACTTGCCTTATTAGAATTGACATATATTCATCGACTGATTCAATCCTTGCAATACTTATAAGGAATTATGAAAACCCACATGCTCTGTGTTCGTATGATGATAATGCACTATAAAATTTGACCATTATCGTATTAGGTGGATATTATCTGTGACTGCTTACTCGACATGCACTTTTTATCATTGCAATTTAAGCAGGGATGAGATTTCTTCGCTTTTTTGCATACCAGTATAATCTTACAGAAAATATTTTTGTATTTAATTAGAGCTTTCTGCGATTTAGGAGAACAACGTTTTCTTTAAGATTATACTGGTATGCAAAAAAGCGGAGAAATCTTATTCCTGAATTTAAGTCTTCGAAACATCGGATCTCTTTGGAAAGAATTTTATGGGTTTTGCTGACTAATGTGCCAGCGTGTATGTATTAACGCGGGGTTTTCTTACATCATAAAGCTTCAGTACATTTGTCATTACAGTGCATTTTTTGGAATGAATTAAGGAGATGATGTAAGATAAAGATGAAAAACTAAGGGTTCAAAACAAGGTCAAACTGAGTGCCAAAATGTTTCGAATAAGTCAGTTGCATGTTGTAACAATGGTGAAGGGTATTTTGAATCCTTTAAATGATTAAATGGGATTTAACTCTCAAGTTTAGGATTAATTAGTTAATATCAATATCTTTAATTTTATCCCCTCACCCCGTATTGTGCAACTCCTATATACGTACTATGTGCCTACATGTGGGGGGGGGGGGAGAGGGCGTACTGGAAGCAAATACATGTTAGAAAATCTGCTGTACTATGCAATGGAAAATTTAAACTAATATAATAAAAATAGAACTGATTACCTCTTTGAAAAATTAAGGTAAGTGAGAGGGACTGGTTTATTGAACCGGAAGTCTTTAACTGAGTGGCATTTATTTATTTTCACTTCAAATTTCTTTAATCTTAAGATAGCATCTCCAAACTTTCATACATGTTAAAAGAGTCATTTCAACAAAGAATTAATTCTTCTCAAAATTTCTCCGTCAAAATTTTCATTCTTCTGTCACAAGCTGCCATACAAATCAGCATTTATCAAAAATCTATCCAAATGAAAAGCATGGTGCAAAAATGCTACCCACTGCTCTAACTGTCAGATTAATGAGAACAAAAACTTATGTATTATAAGTTTTTTTAGATCATCTATTTTTTTGAATAAGACTTCGTAGACAATTAATTAAAACACACATAAATATCGCCTGCATTCAGCATTTAAAAGTATACAATTATTATATAGACATACATGCATTAAATACAATAATCCAACATGGAGTGAAAAATTAGCCAGCACCAGGAATCGAACCTGGGTCCACAGCGTTCTGGTCTGTTGCTCTAACCACTGAGCCACTCCGACAGATTCTTGAGTCTGCAATTTCTCACTAATAAACCATGTTGGAGAGAAAGTCACTAGCCATCTAACAGACAGCCTTGGATGACCGGACAATGGTGAATACGGTAACCCAAGGCTGTCTGTTAGATGGCTGGTGACTTTTTCTCCAACATGGTTTATTAGTGAGAAAATGCAGTTTCAGAAATCGGTCGGAGTGGCTCAGTAGTTAGAGCAACAACCCAGAACGCTGTGGACCCAGGTTCCATTCCTGGCTCTGGCTAATTTTTCACTCCATGTTGGATTATTGTATTTAATGTATGTATGCCTGTATAATAATTGTATATTTTTAAATGTAGACAATTCTTTAAAACTAAAGAGTTCTGCTTTCGGTGCAGTAATAAAACGTAACAAAAAAATTCCATGGCATATACTGTAAAAAAAAAAAAGGGTCGATCTACTAAAAAAATTTCAGTTTTTCTCATTGATCTTTGCAATTACTAAATTTTTTTTTGTATTCTTACTCAATTACAAGAAAATCTGTAAGAATTACTAGAAAACAGCTAGCAACATTACTAGAAAACAGCTAGCCACATTACTAGAAAACAGCTAGCAACATTACTAGAAAACAGCTAGGAACGATTTCGGTTTATAGTACCGGTTACTAAAAAAAATCTGTGGAATACAAATATACTAAAAAAAAAGTAGTAACCTCAGGATTTTTTTTACAGTTTATATTGTGTTTTTTCAGGATCACAAAATATGCAGTTTTCTATTCTTGGTTGTACTTTTACAGCTTGAAAATTATTGTGAGAGTTCCTAGTGTTTTAGTTCCCAAATAATTCGAATCGAACCTTTTTTTATGCAAGTTAGAAATAAGGTTCAAAGTACAAGAAAAAAAAAGGGGGGGGGGATATAGTTAAAGAACAACGATGTATTTTAAAAAGCAAGTTGCAACAAATGGAATTAATAAGAAATAACTGTAAACTGTAGATGAATAAAAATTAAGGGTACGAAATAAAGACCAATTTACGAAGTAGAAGAAGAGTAAAACAAAGAAGACACATATCTAATAAATTAATATTAAGATATATAAAATCTACTTATGATAAATATCATACATAGTTTGCCAATTTGAATTATGGACAAGTGGAAGGCCCTAATAGTATTGAACCAGGAGTCCTTAATAGGGTGACAGTTAATTAATTATTTTCGCTTAACATTTCCTTAACCTTTTAATTACAGATTGAGACATATACGTCCCACAGGACTATTTTTTTATTCTATTTGTATCACTTTTTGAAAAAAAAATTCTCTTCTGTTACTAGGATATCTTCAAGAAGAATCTACCACAAGAAAAAAAAAATAAAAAAACATAAGTAAATAAAATAAATTGTGGTACGACTGAATATAAAAATAGTTGCTATTCCTGACCCACAATTCATAGGGTTAATCTTAAAACACACATATAAAAACTTAGATAGATGTTAAAAGAAATATTCCATCAAACAACTTTTATGTTGCAAGCTGCTACACAAATCAGAACTTATCAAAAATCTATTCAAATGAGTTGGGTTGATTATTGACGGCCAATTATCTACACTTGGGATATAGGCCCGGGGGGAGTGCCCTTCGTGTGGGTCTTTCTAAGGGAACCTAACCCGTATTTACGCATGGATAAATCCACGGCTCGAAGAAAACCACGAAAACTCCGAACGATTAGGCCGACGGCCGCGATTGGGATCGAACCCAGCACCTCCGGTCTACCAGCTTCGAGAGCAGAACCTCTCAGCCACTGGTGGGGCCATCTATTCAAATGAAATGTACGTTGTAGAAATGCTACCTACTGCTCTAATTGCTAGTTTCACGAGAACAAAAAACTGAAATGTGCTTAAGGGGTTACATGCGTTCTCAACTTTAAAAAAAAATGATTTTTTTTGTAGGAAATTAAATCCTTATAGTGTGTAGAATTATGGTCAAAAATATTTAAAATGATATCTCAATTATTAAGAAAGATATGAGCCAAAATATAAGCGCACGCGATCGAGAAAACCGACCTCGCCGAAAAAAGATTCTACTAAAGATTCTACTGTTTTATTGAAGCTGCATATGGCACAGGAGGGTCCACAGTATGGCGCAAAAATAACAAATTAAGTGCAAGTTGAAAAAAAATATATCAGTATATATATTTCTTTCTTCTAAAACATGAAAGGACTTTCTAGAAACTACATTTTTCAACATGGTCAAAAGTATGGTCATGGTCATGGTTTAAAGGTCAAAATTTTAGACGAAAGATGAAATTTTTTTCCCAAACTAGCGCAATTTTCTTATTTTTGAAAAATTCAAAATTTTAGCCGATGGCACTTAGTTACAACCTTATTATACAAGAAGAAACTGAGATTTTAATAATGTTTTATTTTTACAAGAAGTTAGGATGCTGCCCATCGAACCCGGATATTTTGGTACAGGTCAACGTGGCTGTAGGTTTCCGATGTAATATATGACCCAATTTAACAGCAACAACAAAAAATTAAATACTTGAGGCAATAAAAAACAATGTGGAATTATTAATTTTTCAATTAATTTTACTCCCTTTCTAAAAAAAATTCCAAAATATGCTAATGTTTCGCCGCCGAGAACGTACGTACCTTATGTTTTGTTTGTTTTATTGAGAACATACATCTGACTTGTGCGCTTGACATCAAGACGTATGTACATTAATCCAATATTTATGACTTACTATTTTCCTTCTTAAACTTTAAAAGTGCAATAATTTCAGTATAATTGATGTCAAACATTTTCCATGATAAATTTAGCAGTAAGGTTTAATGTGTACAAAAAATAAATGTAAAGTAGTACAAAAGAAAGATAAATTTTTTTTCACATATAACGAAGAACAAGTAATATAAAAAAATTTTTTAAAGTCAATTCCTACTTTTTAATCATAAATATATAAAATAAACCCGTGCAGTATGAATGTCCCACGTTATCTTTATTGAATATTTTTTTATAATCATCTTTGCGGTATTTTATTTTTTGTTGGCATCACTAATTTGAGGAAAATCTTTCATTTCATTTATGAAAACAATCGGAGAAATTTTTTCTCCCATTTGAAACTAAAATTAATTAATTTAATTTAATTAATGAATTAATATTTGAAAAAACTGTATTAACATCAAGTGTCATCCACTACAAGTTTAAAGAAATGCATTTGAACTTGAGTGGATGAATAGAAAATATTTTATTAACGATTGAAAATTTGAACAAGATATATAAATATACAGAGTGTCTCAGGATTATTGGGACAAACTTTAAGGGAAAGTAGGGGAGATCACAAGGATTCAGATTTGCATAGCAACCCATGGTCGGAAACATCATGGGAAAGTAGTATGACAGGTACAAGAAACGAAGAGACACAAGGCTGAGATCATCTTAAATAATTTATTGGTCAAAGATATTACATGTGCTGTAGTAGATGATATGTGAAAATGTCACAAAAGATGTTCAAAGTTTCCACCATTGCTAGTGATGCATGCATTACACCGTTGGAGCATGGATTGGCGGACTCGCTCAAATACACCTGGATTTTGTTGGATATCCGCAGCAGCACAGATGAGTCTTGCAACCAGATCCATATCGGAATACACAGGCGTTGCGTACACAGCACTTTTGAGTGCACCCCAAAGAAAGAAATGTATGCTGCGTAAACCAGGAAAGCGTGGACCAATCCATCAGTGGCCAAACACCTGACTCAAATGTTCACGAACATATCTGCCATAATGTGAAGGTGCCCTATCACGTTGAAACCACATATAGCGTCTGACACGTTGGGCATATTGTCAAGTAAGCTTGGCAGCACCTCTTGCAAAACACTGAGATAATCTGCAGATGTTAGTTGTTGGCAACAAGTAAGGTGTCCTCCAGTGCTCTTGTGAACAACATCACGTAACGGCGAACGAAGCCGTTTCCGACCATGGGTTGCTATGCAAATCTGAATCCTTGTGATGTCCCCTACCTCCCCGTAAAGTTTGTCCCAATAATCCTGGGACACCCTGTATAGAGAGTGTGAGCTAATAGTAGGAATTGAAAAATTAAGGACAGGAAACAAACACTCAAACTAGGAATTAAAAGATAAAATGAACAAAGGGAATATGAAATAAAAACATATTAATATGTAAGAAATCTGCTGTACAATTTTACAAAAAATACCTTATGAAATTAATGTCATGAAAATCACATCATCATCTCTTTGAAGAACAGTCAAATGAGAGGGACTGGTTTTATTGTACTACCAGAAGTTTTAAGTGAATGGCAATTATTTATTTTCACTTAACTTTTCCTTAATCTTAAAATATACATATAAGAACTTGCATGTATGTTTAAAAGAGTCCTTTTAACAAAGAAGTCTTCTGTCACAGGCTGTCATATAAATCAGCATTTATCAAAAATCTATTCAAATGAAATGTGCCGGTGCAGAAATGCTACCTACTGCTCTAATTGCCAGATTAACAAGAACAAAAAGTGAAAAGCGCTTATTTATTGCATATTTTTTGCGTCATCTCCATTTTTGACTAAGACCTCGTTAAATGTAGACTCAAACAGATAGCTCTTTAAAACTAAAGAGTTCTGTATTCGGTCGAAAAAACAACAACAAAATTCCATGACATATATTGTATGTTCCTAAGATCACAAAAAAATGCAGTTTCCTATTCTTTTGTCTGGATAATTAAACCATTTCTATAGCCTGGTTCTAAGCGAATGACAAAATTTGAAATTTATAGCAGAGGCCGCTAGTGTGGTATTTAGGACTTCTTTTTCTGACTTTAAAGACGTCGTTTAAAATTTCTGCACGGCAAACGTGAAGGAAGTTGTCATACGGGGAAGAATAAATAAGATTTTTTAGAAATTAAAGATAACGAATGTGGAGCAGAAAGTGTTTGTTTAGTCGTAAATAATGAGTGTTGAGAAATTTAGCATTGTTTTTTCATTACAAGGGGTATTTATTTATTTAATTAAATATACACGTGCTTTTGTAAATACTAGTGATCTACATCGATTATATTCCTAGTAGCACACTAATGTTGATTTTTTTTTAACCCAACATTACGTCAATATTGTATTCGTCTGAAATACTTCTAAACTAATATTGGTTAAATATTAGCTTTAAATCGGAAATTTTGAAAATTACAGAAATATGGGCCTTCTGTTGGAAATATGTGCAATTAGTTAAAGAAATATTGGTTTTACATTCTAAATATTAACAATGAAATAAAAATATTTCTCGCCAAGATTCTACCATTATTGGTTGGCACAAAAAAAATTCCAAAAAGCAATCACCCCAATATCTCATGACAATATTGGTCAAAATATAGCCAATTCAAACAAATATTGGTCCAATTTGTTCTGCCACTTTTGATGCGTCCAATTCTACAGTAATAAATCATGGCCCCAAAAGGAGAAGTATGTATAAGATAAATGTATATTTTAGAGAGTATAATTTATTTTAATCTTTCACATTTGGCCACATCTATTAAAATTTGGATTCAATGATCCACCCCAGTTTCCTTTGCGTCTCGGTCCAGGCTGTATATGTCTTATGAAAAAGTTTAAATGTATGTTTCTACTGATTTAATGTTTTCAAATGCCATGCTTTTGACTGTAAAAGGCTTTTCTGATGATATCTGTGAAAAATTCATTTTCTTAATCCACTGAAACACTCTATTTTTAAAATGTAATCCATGCTGAAACAGGTAGAATAAAATGCTCCTAAGAAGAAATCGTGATTTTGAAAATTTAGATACAGCTAAAAAGGACCAGAAATTCAATTTAAGCAAAAACAGAAAGATTGGATTGTAGACACTTCTTTGATTATTATTATTATTATTATTATTATTATTATTATTATTATTATTATTATTATTTTCGTAGTCTAGTCACTTTTGGCTAAGCATTGACTCTGGATTTGAAGGGGGTGAATTTAGGAATCTTGATATTACTGAATTAACGATTAGAAGCATTAAATGTATATTGGCAGTTCCTGACTAAACAATGAACCTTACAAGCCATGGAGAATTTAAACATGACAAAGATGCTCAATCTACAACTATCAATCCTGCATTACCCAGAAACTTATCGTGAGTAATCAGAATAAGTTTTTGAAGTTGAGTAAAAACTATAAGGAGTTTCTTCTCAAATTATTATTGAAAAATACTGTGCTAAAAGAAAAAAAATCCTTTTCATTTCGTTGTAAACGCTAAATTTAGAAGTACAAAAGTGTTTCATATTCTATATAAAAGGTAGCAACAATTAGTGGCGGGCTCGGTCCAATTTTCATTCACGAGACTTGAGCCGTGCTGATCTTGACTCTTTTCGGCTCAGGCATTACTTTTTCCTGCAGTCTCAGTCCGGGCCGGGTTAGACTTCTTCCCGACCGAGCCGGGCCTGGATTCGGAACAAGAGGGAATGAATTTAGGTGACGCACGGGAGTAGTAGAAGAATAAGAGTTAGACCCCAGCAGGAGCCGTGAGCGTGGTGGAGGTGAGGCTCCTGGAGGTGGAATCGGAAGTGATGGAAGATAAGACAGGAAGTGATGGAAGATAAGACAGGAAGTGAAAGAAGATAAGACAGGAAGTGAACCGGAAGTGTTGGAAGATAAGAGAGGAAGTGAAGTAGGGGAGGGCTTATTTTTAGGGGGCTTAATTTTTTTTTGTGAAAAATAAAGGGTTTTAATCAGATTCTTTCTTGTCAGGGATTTTTTTTAAATTGGGGGCCCACCATAACCACCCGCTATGAAAACAATTCATAACGCCACATTTTTTTTACCTATTCTTTTACACCAGTCATCTGTGAGAGACCTGTAACGAAATAAAAGGGTTTAATTATTATTATGCTTCAGCAAAGTCGAGTGGAGTTGAGGGGTAGGAAGCCTGCTTTAAAAATAACAGAATGCGAACAGTGCGAGTGGAGTTGAGGGGTAGGAAGCCTGCTTTAAAAATAACAGAATGCGAACAGTGCGAGTGGAGTTGAGGGGTAGGAAGCCTGCTTTAAAAATAACAGAATGCGAACAGAATGTACAATATTTTTTTTTTTATTGTGGACCCACCATAACCACCCGCTACGAAAACAATTCATAACGCCACATTTTTTTTTTTTTTTTTTTTTTTACCTATTCTTTTACACTAGTCATCTGCGTGAGACCTGTAACGAAATAAAAGGGTTTAATTATTATTATGCTTCAGCAAAGTCGAGTGGAGTTGAGGGGTAGGAACCCTGCTATAAAAATAATACCTGTAAAAGAAATATTTATGTGCTACCTTTCGCGCTCGTCGACCTAACTGTTCAGAGTTTAACATGAGATTTACTTATAATTCACCTGTAAAAGAATTTTTTTTTTTTTCATTCTTTAAACATTAACTTAAATGTGAATGAGATTAAAATAGATGCGAGGGCTAAATTTTTAGAGAGTTAAAATGAAAATTCACTAAGAGTTGCTAAATAAAAGAAGATGATCGACTTTGACAGCATTTTTCTAAAAGTTTATTTATCGAAAAAGGAATCATACGTTTCGATTATATTTGTTAACTATTATAGTTTAACATTAAAAAGCAGGTAGACATTCACATATTTAGCGCTCGTCGACCTAACTGTTCGGAATTTTCTTCGAACCCATTATTTTTGACTTTATAAAAGTTTCATATAAAAAAATTATTCTTTAAGTATTAACTGAAATGAGATTAAAATAGATGTAATGGCTAAATTTTTAAGGATTTAAAATGAAAATTGTGATAGCCATGTAAATAAAAGTAATGTGATTACTTTATAAAAATCTAACACGAAAAAAGCTGGTAGACGTTTACCTTTCGCACTCGTCGACCTAACCGTTCGGAATTTTGTTTAAACTTCTCTCGAGTTCGTCGACATAACCGTTCAGAGTTTTCGTCGAAATCCGGATATATATTAACTTACAATAGCTAACTTTTTTAAGGGAAGTTTAAATAACATATTTCCCAAAGTGTCTTACAAACATTTAAGAATTTATACACACATAAGAACCTCGCCTACAGGTGCAAGGTTCTGACTTTAAAGCTACTAGATGTTGAAATTTAAACTTCTTGCGCTCGGCGACCTAACCGTTCAGAGTTTTTTTTTCAAACCTTGTGTCAATACGAGTTAGGATCCCTTAGAAAGACCTACATAGAGACACTTATCCCTAATATAGATAATCAACCCTAAACTAACCAGTTACAACATACAAGACATAATCGTTACATTCAGTTAATAAGTGATTTGACATGCAAAATATTAGATATAAAAACATATATGATATATACAACACACAAAACAATTTTAAAGATTTTTTTCCCTTTCATATGAACAATTTTTAGCAATAATTTAACTTGAGAGCAGGTATTTGTTTAGAGTTATACGATTATAATAAATTTTCATTAGATTTGACATTATACAACCAACATTTAAAAAAAGAGAACGACATCTAGTTTTTTAACGTCACATATTTGAATTATTAACCTATTTTAGTTAAAAGTATGATACTTAAGTGATTTTATTTGAAAAATCAATACAACAGTTTAAAAGCAGTCGAAAGATTTTTACTTTTAAAAATAACTAACAGAATTTTTTAAAGCAGTAAGGTAGATGACACTAACTTTAAATTAATTTTTAATAGGTCACTTTAAATAAAATACATATTTTTTATTATTATTAAAGAAATATAAACTACTCACACATTATTATGCTGCATTTTAACATAACTGAAATACTACAACCTTTCTGCTAACATGTGGTCACGGAGGAAATCTTTTCATATAGAAGGTAAAATAAGATAATGAATTGATAATCATGATTCGTTATGCATATGTTTAAACAGGAAATTATTTAAGACGTGTGATTAAGACCATTTTACATGGTATTACAGAATAAATCTTTTCACAGGATGCAAGATAAGATAATATCACGTAATGATTTAATAAACACGATTCGTTATGCATATTTTAAAACAGGAAATACATCCGCCAGATAACATTACTTTGTTTATATGAAGTGACCAAATACAAATTTTGCTGATAAGATTAATTTAATTTCGAATTTGAAAATAGTATTGTCAGAACATTCAAATTTTACACAATATTTTTAAAAATTTAAATAAGGGAAATCAGAAAATTGTACACGATATTTTAAAAAATAAATAAATAAGGGAAGTTACAAAATGTTGTACACTCTTTTATTTAGAAAAAGAGAGCGGGTATTTTGTTTTGAGTTATACGATTAAAATAAATTTTCATTATATTTGATTTTACACAACCAACATTTTCAAAAAAGAGAATGGAATCTAGTTTTTATAAATTAACGTACTTCAATTTTTCAAATACTTAACACCCCCTCTTTTGCTAGACTTTATACACATAAGACATAAAAGGTGTTTTCGAATACATCATTTAGAAATTAAGCGACTTGATAAGTAAAACATTATTTATAAAAGCAATAGATACGAAAGTAATAAAGATTTTTACTTACAAATGTACGAACTTCTGATAGGTAAGACTTTCTTAATCACTGTGCAAGAATTAAGTGGTGATTAAACTTATAACATTATATGATGAAATAATCACGTGACGTATTTTTAAACCAATAAAATGTCAGTATTTTTAAACTAATACAAAGTTAGTATTTTTACACGAGCGCCCTCTATCATTATATAAATTTCAATGAAACGAGTTCATAACATTTTACTGCGACCTGATATCGTTGTAATAGGTTGTATTTTTCGTTAAGTTAGTTTTCATTTAAATTATTATGGAACGAGTTATGAATTCTTATGTTGGTGATGTAACCAACTTGGAGTGTCAGCACTCATCACCAGAGTTAAATAATCAAGAGATGGATTCTACACTTTTATCTAAACAAGGACCCGTTTCGAATTGTGAAGTGAAACCCACCTCATCAGGACTAAAGAAACAGAAGTTACCTCATGTGTGTAAGATGTGTAACAAGGCATTTCCTCGAAAAGTTAACTTAGTGTTTCATATGAAATGTCATTTAAAGGAAAAGTCTTTTCGTTGTGAGGTGTGTGCTGAAGTTTTTTCGCGAAAGAGTGATTTACGTATGCATCAAAAGATTCACAAATCACCCAAACAATACAAGTGTGGGGATTGCAACGAACTGTTTTCAATAATGTATGATTTATTAATTCACAAGAAGACCCATAAGACTCATAAACAACATTCATGTATAAAGTGTAGCGAAATGTTTGATTGTGAATCAGATTTAGTACAACATTGTGATACTTTTCATAAAGTTGTGAAATCACCCTATTCAAAAGATTTGTTATTTGAAAAAGTGAAGCATTTTAAAAGACAAAATGATGTGCGAAATATTTTTACTAAAACTATCATTGTATCCAATGAGATGAATCAAAAAGACTTTCATTCATTTTTTAACAGTATTCGAACGGATGTTTTAAACGAATTAAATTATCAATTGCAAATGAAAAAGTCAATAAAATGGTATGCAGCCGTTAAAGTGGATGTCTGTCGTGAATCACAGGATGGTAACTTAGAGAGAGCAACCCCCTTTTTCCTTTCCAAAAGTGAACTGGAATTAACAGACCAAAACATACAAGTGCATGTTGAGAATGCCTTTCTAAAGTTGTACAACGGCTTTGAAGATTTTACAGAACGTGTGTTTAATTGGACATTACAAAAAATTTTAAAATTAGAATTGATTACAGCTCAATATGACAGTCTTATTTGATTTGTATTATTTTAGATGAATAATAAATAGTTTGGTTGTGAAAAAAGTGTTATGTGTTTTCTCAAGCTTACACTGTGTGATGTTTGAACTAATGATGTATATTTCGATTGACTTAGACAAAATAGGAGTGTGTGTTGACATTTAAAAAGATTTTAATATGAGATAAGAGAGTTATAATTAAAACTGGACTTACCTAAAATTTTTTCAAGATAGTCTCGATATCCTTTCCATTACAATTGTTTTAAGGAAATAGAATTCAATTTTATTGCGAATAACACTTTGTTATTAACATCATGTGGTTTGTCTTATCACAACTATGAGATAGATCACTTCCGATTAACATGATAACAAGAGTATAAAAATGACTAATGCAAACCGATTTTCCTGCCTAAACTTGTTATCAGCTTGCATGAGTGACTCATCTTTACTTGACCTATATCGCCACCAGCTTGTGATATTTCAAAACTTTGAAAATTTATCACATTTTAAGAATAAAACAAACATTTAAAAACTTTAAAAATTTGTGTTAGTGAAATTTGTTAGATTGACACAATTTAAAAATAAAACTTAAAAATAAAACTTAAGCATTTAAAAACTTTAAAATTTCGAGTTAGGGAAATTTGTTGGATTGTCACATTTTCGAAAAAATCTGTTAAACATTTGAAATTGAAAAATCAACATATCATTTTCAAAGCAGTGAATAGATGTATACCTTTAAAAATTCGACTTAGTGGAATTTAGTAGTGAAATTTATTAACCTAACACACATGCTAAAAATAAAACTTTATGAAATTTTCCCATTTTTAAAATAAAACTTATTTAAAAAATAAAAAATAAATAAGCAACTATTAAACATTTTGAATGTCTTAGACAAAGTAGGAATAAATTTGTTGAAATTCTATAAAACATGAAAAATTTCATAACTTTTAAAGGAAATTTTATTTTTGGTGAAATAAACTCGAGGTATTTATTATATGTTACTTAAACTACATGAGAATTGATTGAAAATGTGTTACTTTTAATCACTCACAAGATAAGACATGATATTACAACATACACATAGGAATTATAGATGGGTTTTTCTCCCACACATGACGTCACTGATAACATATTTACTGATCAAGTCATAAAATCATCGTTTAGGGTAGGTTTTTAAGCACGAAGTTTAGTTGAGATTTAAGATATTTAAGAAATATAAACTACAACTTTGACTACTTTTTGAAATTTCCCCCTACATAAGAAAAAGAACATAGAAAAATAAAATGAAAAGTCGTATTTGAATGGAATCGAATTATTATCCTTTCACTTAACAGCTGAATGCGTCGGCAATTACATCACAAAGGCACTGATAACAACTGATTGAATATATTGTGTTTCTTTTTTAAGGTTAAATTGATTTAATATTCAAGTTATTTCTTAATGATACACTTAAAAACAATAAACTTAATTAGCATTCAAAAAGCAAACGATCACATTATTGTGTAAAACAATCAAATGTTTTAAAAGTCACGAGTTAAAATGAAATAATAGTTTTTTGTATAGCCCTCTATCGGTGGGTAATAGAATTAAGAGATAATTAAAAGTTTTAACTTGAATTCGAACCCACAACAAAAATTATTTTTCGGTTTTATAATTTAGGGTAGGTTTAACTGAGCAAGCCATGATATAACAGTATTTATAGACGATTTAAGATATTCGATAAAGGAAATCATCTAAATTTCTAATGTAATTGAAGGGTTTACTGCTTAAAGTACTACAAAATGAGTACAACACGATGCATAGTTTTTTAATTAATTATATTTTTCGAAAGGTTAAATTGAATTATTGATAAACTTAGGATTTATGTTTAAAGTGAATAAATTTGATATGTTAGGTTCACTTAATAACAGAGGGTTGAATAAGTTATTTTTAATAAAAATAAAGTTTACTAAAAGTTTTTAAAGTTAAAAAAAATGTAAGTTACGTTAAAAAAGTTAACAAAAATATAGTTTTAAAAAATTTAAAGTTTACAAAAAGTTTAAAAATCTTTAAGTAAATCAAAATTAACTTTTTAATTTTAACTAATGAGAGACTATAATCTAACTGTTTATCCTTGTAACCAACTGGTGCATATCAACTATCTGCACATGTGCAGTAAAAACATACACTAACTTGAGTCCGATTTTAAATTATTTGCTAATTTTTATACAGCTCGATTACCTTTCAGAAACAAAACAGAATGAAATACTTACCATAAAACACGTCAACGTCTTATACTTGCTTTCACTTAACTAATCTTTCTACATTAGCTTTGCTAGGGGGCGCTGCAATCGCCGCTAGAGGCGCTACCAGTTTCCGGTTTGTGACGTAGTTTCCGGTTTGCGATAAGAACAAGGTTAAAATAAAACCCACGTGCATTCAGTTGGTGTTGTTTACCTGTACCTTGTTATAAGCCGTTTGCCTTCTCTTGGTCACTCGCTTGTCCAGACTTGTTTATGTGCTGCACGCCTGTTTTGCTGACGCATCTCTTGCTTTAACTGTTTGAACTTGTCTGATGTCAACTATCTCAGGTCTTTTGTCATAGCTTGAATGTACTTTATGTCGATCACTTTAATATAAAAGTTATGTCCCAACTTACTTAAACTTTGATAAAAATATTATTTATTTATAAATTATATCAAATTCTTGTTTTTCTAACACATTTACTAAGTCCCTTTCGTTCAAAAATATGGTAAAGCCCGATTTTAAATTGAAGTTTAGGATAAATTCCCCAAATTTTGTAACATTTTAGCACTAATAAGAAATATTGTAAACACCCTGTACATAAAAAATAATATTAAATTCCCAAATTTTGTAACATTTTAGCACTAATACTAAATATTGTAAACACCCTGTACATACAAGTTTTGTAAAAATAATATTACTTATAGCTAACTCGTTTAGTCGCATGATAAGAACCTTCAATATCGCTAAAATCAGTGTTAAACGAAAATGCAACCATAGGTTTTACCGTCTAATTACATGTCTTTACATATTATTTTAAAATGTAAAGCATTATATCTGAACGAATGATATGACCAAGAGAAGGCAAACGGCTTATAACAAGGTACAGGTAAACAACACCAACTGAATGCACGTGGGTTTTATTTTAACCTTGTTCTTATCGCAAACCGGAAACTACGTCACAAACCGGAAACTGGTAGCGCCTCTAGCGGCGATTGCAGCGCCCCCTAGCAAAGCTAATGTAGAAAGATTAGTTAAGTGAAAGCAAGTATAAGACGTTGACGTGTTTTATGGTAAGTATTTCATTCTGTTTTGTTTCTGAAAGGTAATCGAGCTGTATAAAAATTAGCAAATAATTTAAAATCGGACTCAAGTTAGTGTATGTTTTTACTGCACATGTGCAGATAGTTGATATGCACCAGTTGGTTACAAGGATAAACAGTTAGATTATAGTCTCTCATTAGTTAAAATTAAAAAGTTAATTTTGATTTACTTAAAGATTTTTAAACTTTTTGTAAACTTTAAATTTTTTAAAACTATATTTTTGTTAACTTTTTTAACGTAACTTACATTTTTTTTAACTTTAAAAACTTTTAGTAAACTTTATTTTTATTAAAAATAACTTATTCAACCCTCTGTTATTAAGTGAACCTAACATATCAAATTTATTCACTTTAAACATAAATCCTAAGTTTATCAATAATTCAATTTAACCTTTCGAAAAATATAATTAATTAAAAAACTATGCATCGTGTTGTACTCATTTTGTAGTACTTTAAGCAGTAAACCCTTCAATTACATTAGAAATTTAGATGATTTCCTTTATCGAATATCTTAAATCGTCTATAAATACTGTTATATCATGGCTTGCTCAGTTAAACCTACCCTAAATTATAAAACCGAAAAATAATTTTTGTTGTGGGTTCGAATTCAAGTTAAAACTTTTAATTATCTCTTAATTCTATTACCCACCGATAGAGGGCTATACAAAAAACTATTATTTCATTTTAACTCGTGACTTTTAAAACATTTGATTGTTTTACACAATAATGTGATCGTTTGCTTTTTGAATGCTAATTAAGTTTATTGTTTTTAAGTGTATCATTAAGAAATAACTTGAATATTAAATCAATTTAACCTTAAAAAAGAAACACAATATATTCAATCAGTTGTTATCAGTGCCTTTGTGATGTAATTGCCGACGCATTCAGCTGTTAAGTGAAAGGATAATAATTCGATTCCATTCAAATACGACTTTTCATTTTATTTTTCTATGTTCTTTTTCTTATGTAGGGGGAAATTTCAAAAAGTAGTCAAAGTTGTAGTTTATATTTCTTAAATATCTTAAATCTCAACTAAACTTCGTGCTTAAAAACCTACCCTAAACGATGATTTTATGACTTGATCAGTAAATATGTTATCAGTGACGTCATGTGTGGGAGAAAAACCCATCTATAATTCCTATGTGTATGTTGTAATATCATGTCTTATCTTGTGAGTGATTAAAAGTAACACATTTTCAATCAATTCTCATGTAGTTTAAGTAACATATAATAAATACCTCGAGTTTATTTCACCAAAAATAAAATTTCCTTTAAAAGTTATGAAATTTTTCATGTTTTATAGAATTTCAACAAATTTATTCCTACTTTGTCTAAGACATTCAAAATGTTTAATAGTTGCTTATTTATTTTTTATTTTTTAAATAAGTTTTATTTTAAAAATGGGAAAATTTCATAAAGTTTTATTTTTAGCATGTGTGTTAGGTTAATAAATTTCACTACTAAATTCCACTAAGTCGAATTTTTAAAGGTATACATCTATTCACTGCTTTGAAAATGATATGTTGATTTTTCAATTTCAAATGTTTAACAGATTTTTTCGAAAATGTGACAATCCAACAAATTTCCCTAACTCGAAATTTTAAAGTTTTTAAATGCTTAAGTTTTATTTTTAAGTTTTATTTTTAAATTGTGTCAATCTAACAAATTTCACTAACACAAATTTTTAAAGTTTTTAAATGTTTGTTTTATTCTTAAAATGTGATAAATTTTCAAAGTTTTGAAATATCACAAGCTGGTGGCGATATAGGTCAAGTAAAGATGAGTCACTCATGCAAGCTGATAACAAGTTTAGGCAGGAAAATCGGTTTGCATTAGTCATTTTTATACTCTTGTTATCATGTTAATCGGAAGTGATCTATCTCATAGTTGTGATAAGACAAACCACATGATGTTAATAACAAAGTGTTATTCGCAATAAAATTGAATTCTATTTCCTTAAAACAATTGTAATGGAAAGGATATCGAGACTATCTTGAAAAAATTTTAGGTAAGTCCAGTTTTAATTATAACTCTCTTATCTCATATTAAAATCTTTTTAAATGTCAACACACACTCCTATTTTGTCTAAGTCAATCGAAATATACATCATTAGTTCAAACATCACACAGTGTAAGCTTGAGAAAACACATAACACTTTTTTCACAACCAAACTATTTATTATTCATCTAAAATAATACAAATCAAATAAGACTGTCATATTGAGCTGTAATCAATTCTAATTTTAAAATTTTTTGTAATGTCCAATTAAACACACGTTCTGTAAAATCTTCAAAGCCGTTGTACAACTTTAGAAAGGCATTCTCAACATGCACTTGTATGTTTTGGTCTGTTAATTCCAGTTCACTTTTGGAAAGGAAAAAGGGGGTTGCTCTCTCTAAGTTACCATCCTGTGATTCACGACAGACATCCACTTTAACGGCTGCATACCATTTTATTGACTTTTTCATTTGCAATTGATAATTTAATTCGTTTAAAACATCCGTTCGAATACTGTTAAAAAATGAATGAAAGTCTTTTTGATTCATCTCATTGGATACAATGATAGTTTTAGTAAAAATATTTCGCACATCATTTTGTCTTTTAAAATGCTTCACTTTTTCAAATAACAAATCTTTTGAATAGGGTGATTTCACAACTTTATGAAAAGTATCACAATGTTGTACTAAATCTGATTCACAATCAAACATTTCGCTACACTTTATACATGAATGTTGTTTATGAGTCTTATGGGTCTTCTTGTGAATTAATAAATCATACATTATTGAAAACAGTTCGTTGCAATCCCCACACTTGTATTGTTTGGGTGATTTGTGAATCTTTTGATGCATACGTAAATCACTCTTTCGCGAAAAAACTTCAGCACACACCTCACAACGAAAAGACTTTTCCTTTAAATGACATTTCATATGAAACACTAAGTTAACTTTTCGAGGAAATGCCTTGTTACACATCTTACACACATGAGGTAACTTCTGTTTCTTTAGTCCTGATGAGGTGGGTTTCACTTCACAATTCGAAACGGGTCCTTGTTTAGATAAAAGTGTAGAATCCATCTCTTGATTATTTAACTCTGGTGATGAGTGCTGACACTCCAAGTTGGTTACATCACCAACATAAGAATTCATAACTCGTTCCATAATAATTTAAATGAAAACTAACTTAACGAAAAATACAACCTATTACAACGATATCAGGTCGCAGTAAAATGTTATGAACTCGTTTCATTGAAATTTATATAATGATAGAGGGCGCTCGTGTAAAAATACTAACTTTGTATTAGTTTAAAAATACTGACATTTTATTGGTTTAAAAATACGTCACGTGATTATTTCATCATATAATGTTATAAGTTTAATCACCACTTAATTCTTGCACAGTGATTAAGAAAGTCTTACCTATCAGAAGTTCGTACATTTGTAAGTAAAAATCTTTATTACTTTCGTATCTATTGCTTTTATAAATAATGTTTTACTTATCAAGTCGCTTAATTTCTAAATGATGTATTCGAAAACACCTTTTATGTCTTATGTGTATAAAGTCTAGCAAAAGAGGGGGTGTTAAGTATTTGAAAAATTGAAGTACGTTAATTTATAAAAACTAGATTCCATTCTCTTTTTTGAAAATGTTGGTTGTGTAAAATCAAATATAATGAAAATTTATTTTAATCGTATAACTCAAAACAAAATACCCGCTCTCTTTTTCTAAATAAAAGAGTGTACAACATTTTGTAACTTCCCTTATTTATTTATTTTTTAAAATATCGTGTACAATTTTCTGATTTCCCTTATTTAAATTTTTAAAAATATTGTGTAAAATTTGAATGTTCTGACAATACTATTTTCAAATTCGAAATTAAATTAATCTTATCAGCAAAATTTGTATTTGGTCACTTCATATAAACAAAGTAATGTTATCTGGCGGATGTATTTCCTGTTTTAAAATATGCATAACGAATCGTGTTTATTAAATCATTACGTGATATTATCTTATCTTGCATCCTGTGAAAAGATTTATTCTGTAATACCATGTAAAATGGTCTTAATCACACGTCTTAAATAATTTCCTGTTTAAACATATGCATAACGAATCATGATTATCAATTCATTATCTTATTTTGCCTTCTATATGAAAAGATTTCCTCCGTGACCACATGTTAGCAGAAAGGTTGTAGTATTTCAGTTATGTTAAAATGCAGCATAATAATGTGTGAGTAGTTTATATTTCTTTAATAATAATAAAAAATATGTATTTTATTTAAAGTGACCTATTAAAAATTAATTTAAAGTTAGTGTCATCTACCTTACTGCTTTAAAAAATTCTGTTAGTTATTTTTAAAAGTAAAAATCTTTCGACTGCTTTTAAACTGTTGTATTGATTTTTCAAATAAAATCACTTAAGTATCATACTTTTAACTAAAATAGGTTAATAATTCAAATATGTGACGTTAAAAAACTAGATGTCGTTCTCTTTTTTTAAATGTTGGTTGTATAATGTCAAATCTAATGAAAATTTATTATAATCGTATAACTCTAAACAAATACCTGCTCTCAAGTTAAATTATTGCTAAAAATTGTTCATATGAAAGGGAAAAAAATCTTTAAAATTGTTTTGTGTGTTGTATATATCATATATGTTTTTATATCTAATATTTTGCATGTCAAATCACTTATTAACTGAATGTAACGATTATGTCTTGTATGTTGTAACTGGTTAGTTTAGGGTTGATTATCTATATTAGGGATAAGTGTCTCTATGTAGGTCTTTCTAAGGGATCCTAACTCGTATTGACACAAGGTTTGAAAAAAAAACTCTGAACGGTTAGGTCGCCGAGCGCAAGAAGTTTAAATTTCAACATCTAGTAGCTTTAAAGTCAGAACCTTGCACCTGTAGGCGAGGTTCTTATGTGTGTATAAATTCTTAAATGTTTGTAAGACACTTTGGGAAATATGTTATTTAAACTTCCCTTAAAAAAGTTAGCTATTGTAAGTTAATATATATCCGGATTTCGACGAAAACTCTGAACGGTTATGTCGACGAACTCGAGAGAAGTTTAAACAAAATTCCGAACGGTTAGGTCGACGAGTGCGAAAGGTAAACGTCTACCAGCTTTTTTCGTGTTAGATTTTTATAAAGTAATCACATTACTTTTATTTACATGGCTATCACAATTTTCATTTTAAATCCTTAAAAATTTAGCCATTACATCTATTTTAATCTCATTTCAGTTAATACTTAAAGAATAATTTTTTTATATGAAACTTTTATAAAGTCAAAAATAATGGGTTCGAAGAAAATTCCGAACAGTTAGGTCGACGAGCGCTAAATATGTGAATGTCTACCTGCTTTTTAATGTTAAACTATAATAGTTAACAAATATAATCGAAACGTATGATTCCTTTTTCGATAAATAAACTTTTAGAAAAATGCTGTCAAAGTCGATCATCTTCTTTTATTTAGCAACTCTTAGTGAATTTTCATTTTAACTCTCTAAAAATTTAGCCCTCGCATCTATTTTAATCTCATTCACATTTAAGTTAATGTTTAAAGAATGAAAAAAAAAAAAATTCTTTTACAGGTGAATTATAAGTAAATCTCATGTTAAACTCTGAACAGTTAGGTCGACGAGCGCGAAAGGTAGCACATAAATATTTCTTTTACAGGTATTATTTTTATAGCAGGGTTCCTACCCCTCAACTCCACTCGACTTTGCTGAAGCATAATAATAATTAAACCCTTTTATTTCGTTACAGGTCTCACGCAGATGACTAGTGTAAAAGAATAGGTAAAAAAAAAAAAAAAAAAAAATGTGGCGTTATGAATTGTTTTCGTAGCGGGTGGTTATGGTGGGTCCACAATAAAAAAAAAAATATTGTACATTCTGTTCGCATTCTGTTATTTTTAAAGCAGGCTTCCTACCCCTCAACTCCACTCGCACTGTTCGCATTCTGTTATTTTTAAAGCAGGCTTCCTACCCCTCAACTCCACTCGCACTGTTCGCATTCTGTTATTTTTAAAGCAGGCTTCCTACCCCTCAACTCCACTCGACTTTGCTGAAGCATAATAATAATTAAACCCTTTTATTTCGTTACAGGTCTCTCACAGATGACTGGTGTAAAAGAATAGGTAAAAAAAATGTGGCGTTATGAATTGTTTTCATAGCGGGTGGTTATGGTGGGCCCCCAATTTAAAAAAAATCCCTGACAAGAAAGAATCTGATTAAAACCCTTTATTTTTCACAAAAAAAAATTAAGCCCCCTAAAAATAAGCCCTCCCCTACTTCACTTCCTCTCTTATCTTCCAACACTTCCGGTTCACTTCCTGTCTTATCTTCTTTCACTTCCTGTCTTATCTTCCATCACTTCCTGTCTTATCTTCCATCACTTCCGATTCCACCTCCAGGAGCCTCACCTCCACCACGCTCACGGCTCCTGCTGGGGTCTAACTCTTATTCTTCTACTACTCACGGGGTAAATTTTAGGCATTTTAGTCTAAATATCTTTTATGCAAAAGTTTAAATTTTAAATAGTAAATAAAATACGGGCAAGTTTTCATTTATACCATATTAATTGATATTTGAAATCTAGAATGAAAACTCCATAGCAAATTTCAAATACTTCATTTATGATTTTTTTTTATTGAATGCTACAACATTAAGTTATATAAATTTTTTCTTGTTAAAGGAATTCCGTAAAAAAAGCTTGAAAGCTTAGAAGCTTAAGCTCAAAGAAAAAGTGTCACTACTTACGTGTTGAATATTGTGTACTATTCAAAGGATACAAATATTTTAAAAATTATATTGTTACATTTTAAATAACACTATAGATCAATTATTAAAGATATAAAGTACTTGTTCTCCGGAAAATATGCAACCAGAATCATACATGAACAAATATAATTTGCTAAATGTAAGTAAAATTTGGCACACAGAAAAAGATCCTTTTCATTTTTTATATTAAAACACTTGCTGCATTGACACACATTTTGAAAAGTTTAAAGACGTTGTACAGTAATCCCTTAATATTTTCGAGGACCACGCGAATGTCAAATCCGCAAATGTTGAGTCTATCTCTCTGCACTAAAAATGGAGTTTGGCGCACAGAAGCAGATGTTTACTGATTTTTTAATTTCTTTGCAAAATGTCTGATGCTATAGATCATGACGAAAAAAATATTGGCCATAAGGTTTTGCATAAATTACACTAATATAGAATTCTCTTTCTTTACTGCATCTTAATAAAAACTATGAATTATGAACACTTCTTTAAGGTATGATTTTGGCATTGCTTCATATTAAAAGACTTGCTGCGTTGACCTACTTTCTGAAAAGTTTGAAGACTTTATATATATATTAAATGATGCAACTTTTCACATTCTCTTTGGGATATCAACACTTTAAGGTTCAAATAAGTAAATTTGAGAGAGAGAATAGATAGTAGTTTAAATATCTACAAGTAGGTAGAGCTTGGTTATGTTAACCTTGAAATGATAATGCCCGTCTTTCAGATGGATACACTTTTAAAAACGTCAACAGTGACATCTTTCCGGGAAATTGCAAGTTGTATTGATTTTTTGAACTATTATATTTTGCGAAAATGAACCCGTGTACAGTGTTGAATTCAGACATTTTTCTCCGTGGGGATTTCTGTGGTACAAGGGGGACATTATAGTTTCGGGTGGGGGGGAGACATTTCAATGCTTCGAGGGGGAATGCCTCCTCGGGCCTGAATTCAACACTTGGGGGAATGTCCCCCCTCCGGACAACCTCCTGAATTCAACACTGCCCGTGTACCTTAATCATACCTTTAAAAAAGTATCCTTTGCAATGCTTTATATTACAACATTTGCTGCTTTAACACGCTTTCTGAAAAGTTTAAAGACGTTCTGTTCACGTCTTATGAATAGATATATTTTCAGAACATGCAATGTTTTCATAGGATTCTTTAGGCTATCAAGATCAATACTTTTAGGGTTAAATAAGTAAATTGTGGAGAAAAAATAGGGCGTATATTAGCTGTCTCCATATAAATAGACCATTTATTAGCATTTTTATGTTAATACTGAAATAGTAATGTATGTCTCTGAGACGGTTACTTTTTTTAAAACGGCAACAGTATCATCTTTACGAGTAGTTGTATGTTGTATCGATTTTTTAACTATTATATTTTGAGAGAAGGAGAATTTATATGTTTGATTTCAATAATTAAATGGTATTTTTTTACTAGAAATGTAATTATTGCCTTTTAAAGTAAAGGTTTAAAATAAGTATTACCAATTAACAGTTAAATGAATAGATTTGTATTGTTGTTCCAGACAATTGGCTGCAAAATATAACAGTGAATTTTTTAAAAAGTTACAGACCAGATAAGGACTGCAAAAATGCAAGACATATACAACTTCAAAAATTTTTTAGTAAATTAAAAATAATGCTTTTAGGTATAATACTGTGAAAAAGCCAGAACGATTAGAGAGATTTAAATGAATACCGCTAATAAATGTGCCACACGGGGAAAAAGTTTTTGTTTACAATAGCAATGATTACTTTTCTAAATTGTTGTTTTCGACTTCTTCCGATATTGAAATCTTATTGTCAGTATTAAGACCGAAGTTTATACTGCAATACAGCAGGCCAGTTGTAGTACATCATAGTTTTATATAATTCACAAACTGTGGTGTCAATGTTTTAGCAGCATATTAATGTCGCAACAGTATCATAAGATACATAGTTTTGTGATATATATTGAATTCTCATTAAAAGTTGCGCGATGATAAATAATTAAAATGAAGGCGATATCCTTAAAGCATTATCAGTCCGTGTGAAGTTACATCAGCGTCACATATGATTAGAAGCATCACAATCGTAGTGTATCGAAAATGTGACTTCTTTAGTTAGTTGCTCTCAAATGTTCGTTCATCCTTTGAGGACTCACATACGAAACTGTTATTACCGTTTCACATGGCGGCTCATCAATTGGAGCAACATAAAACCACAGATTGTGCAATTATAGTTGAGTAAATTTTAAAAGCATGAGCAAAATAATGTTGTAATAAATTTGATGTCTTTTTTCAACACGTCAAAAGTAGGACATATCGACACCACAGTGATTTTAGAAGGTGACATTTAATAAATTTCCCACGTCATATAACAAAACACTTTTGTCATGGTACACCAAATGTAAAAGTAAAAATTAAAAAACTTTTGTTGTTCTTAAAAAGGTTTGTTGCAAAATAAAGACTAACAAAAACTAGAGTATCTTAAAAAATCTTACTATATTTAAAAAACTTTACTCATATGGTGAAAAATAATCATAATCAGCAGCAGATAGGTGTCAGAAAAAACGTAATTTCGAAAGAAGAAACACAATAAATAATTCTGGTGAAGTGTGTCGATCATGATTTCACATTAAAAATTCTTGTAGTCTTTTCTTATTTTATTTGACAACACAGTAAACACAAAAGTAAATTAATAAAGATTATTAGACTGAAAAAAATATTAAATTTCAGGAGAGCCGCCAAGAAGCTCCATTTTTCACGATATAAATTATTCCAACTGAAAATACAAAACTGTTTTCTAATCGGATCCGAGACTAACGAAAAAGAAAGGCTACCGCGGTGCTTTACGCGTATCTTTTTTAACAGACCGCGGGGGTCACGTGATGCTGGAATCCACCAATGCAGATGTACGAAAAGAGCATCACGTCACACTAGCGGTCTGTAAAAAAAGATAAGTGGAATGCACCGCGGTAGCCTGTCTTTTTCGTTAGCCTCGAATCGGATCGAGGTTACGTCACATTACGTAACGTGCGCCGTGAGCATAACCCCGCCCACAGAACATGTGATCAAGGATTTCGTAACATATGGTGAAATCTTTTTCCAACACAATATCTTTTACCAAACAGTTAGACTAACTTCGCAACAGTTATTGACACAAATTACGACATTAAATCAAATTTAATAACTTCACAATTTAACTAAGATAAAAAACTCCCTATGAATCCAAGTGCTGTGGTTTCGTTTTGTTTGGAAGTGGTATTATTACTTTTTGCTAACGAGAGTTAAAACGGTAAATGTCTAACCACTGCAAACTTAGCAAAAACCAGGATTTAAATCCCACACTTCTGGATGAATGATCGAGAGGCTTATTAATTTCAGATGAAATCCATGAAAGTTAAATTTTCTTTGCCTAAAAGCTTGATCAACAGATATCTTGATCCTTACACTTGTATTATCTTAGAAAAATACTGCTATTTGATATTTTATCTCAAAATTTAGAGTTAACCAAGATTTTAAAGTTCAACTAAATATCTATATCAGATACGTTTAACGAATCACACCATCAAATTTTGTAAAATCCAATCTAGTAAATATATTACCTTACAGGTTTTAATATAGACTATACACTCTTAAAACTGTGCCTCTGATTTAAGAGGTACATATTGCCTTTGAGATTCAGAGGCACAGCATAATTGCCTTTGAAATTAAGAGGCACAGCATAAGTGCCTTTGAAATTAAGAGGCACAGTGTGCCACTGGAT
Source organism: Maratus michaelseni (assembly GCA_963931845.1). Classification (NCBI taxonomy): domain Eukaryota; kingdom Metazoa; phylum Arthropoda; class Arachnida; order Araneae; family Salticidae; genus Maratus; species Maratus michaelseni. The sequence continues at coordinate 174,483,460 of OZ007598.1, read as the reverse complement.
TTATATGTTCAAGTGCTTCTTATTTAAAAATACATTCTGTGCCTCTTATAATGGTGGCACATGCATGTGCCACCATTATAAGAGGCACAGAATGTAATTTAATTATATTTTATATTATAATTATATCTTTACAGTAAATTCTGTCTACTGCAGAAAGATTTTCCAGCATGACATATCCAAAGACATAGATTAAATTTTGTCTAAGGGAGAATACTATCTATAATAGAAAATTTTCTCCCCCCCAATTTATTGAAAAAAATATTAAAAATGTGTCCATGTGGCTTTAGTCAGTTCTGTGGTTCAATAAAGAACCTTGTCAACATATCACTTTATTTTATACATAACAAAAAACATAAAAAGGCATAAAAGCTTATTAAAAACGAATAAGACAAACATTAAAAATAATCAGTGTAAAATAATCATAATATTGATCTTGTGATAATGACAACAATTAATTTCAAAAAGTAACTCTTATCATAAATATTTTATTACTGGTATCCTAAATGTTAAATTTATTTGAAAATGACTAATTTGTTTCATTAGTATATACTTTCATTATATTGAATTCTGATTCTAAATAAAATATCTATTGCTTTTTGTAGGATGTCCATTACTGAAATTTTGAGTGTTTTGATTTATTTTTGTTATTGCAGTTAAATTTCGATTACAATGGAAAATGTAGCTGAGATTAGTTAAATATCGTTGACAGATTAATATCAGTATTGAATTCAGACGTTTTTCTCCGGGAAGGATTTTTGCGTCTTCGGATGGGGGGGGGGGGGGGGGGGTTGCACTTTTTGTCCATTAAAAATAATAAAATCTCACACTTTTCGGAGTGGGACATCATTGTTCCGGAGAGGAATGCCCCCCCCCCCGGGCTACCCCCTGAATTCAACACTATTAATATAATACAAAAGAAACTGCACTTTAATAGCTATAACTATTAATTAAGAAATTAAATTTCTCAAGGGAATGATACATTTACCCGGTATATACATATGTTTGTAACAAAAAACATTTCTTTTAGAGTGTCAATTTTTATACTAAACATTCAAAGAAAATAATCAAGTACTAAACTAAATATACTTACTTATTGCAGGCTTTTCTATATATAACTTCATCATGATCCGCAGGTGGATGATTGCAATAATGACACTATCCATTGTACGTAATGTTATGTTTCCTAACATAAATTCATTGCATTTGCCACAGGAACACTTACCTCTGCGGCGTCGTTTTAAATCGTAGGGAAACATAACTCCTATAATCAGCGATTAATATTGTTGCAATCCTGATTCCTGAACGACAATAATAACAAGAGCGTAATTAAAAAACGAAAGCACAAAACCTCTTGAGTCAAAATAATCGTTTTGCGAAAAGGATATATATATAAACTCGGTTTGTGTCTTCAGTTGCCGCCATTTGAATAATTTACAAGAGACCACGCCAGACGCCATTTCTTCTGGTCAAGGGTCCATTCTTCCTCCAGACCCCTATCCCTCATTGAAAGTAAATATCCCGCTCAATGCATCATGGGTTAAACATTTGTACGCATACGCGCTTCATCACTGTACCGCTGAATAAATGACCGTTTTTTTAAAAAAAAGGTACACATTTAGCTTGGTGCCTCTGACAAATTTCTTTCTGTCATCGGAGCCTCTGAAAGATTTTGACACAGTCATCTGTGCCTTTCATTTCTTTGTGCCTTGGATGTTTATCGGCTTATCAGAGGTACTTTGTCTGTGTGACTCTCATACTAAATTAATAGAAGGCACGATGCGCTGGTAGCTTATATATCAGAGGCACAGTTTTAAAAGTGTACATATACATAATAAAAGAAAAATGTTTTTTCAGAAAAAAAGATAATAGTAAGAAAAGACGGCTCGAAATACCCCTAGAAAAAACTAATTTTATCTTTAGCAGTCTTTCAACTACTTGTAATTAACTACAACAAACTTTTCCAATTAGCCCGCATAATTTGACTCTTTAACATTCATTTCTTAAATTTTCGAAAATCCTCGCCGCTTGAAATACCTGACTAACTATCTATCTGATAATATCGGACAAGAAACCAGTAACCCGTCACCAAAACTTTCATTCCATAGCTACCAAATTACTCGAGACCATTACAGTAATTAACCGTCTAAGATCCGAAATGTAAAGACATCATTCCTATGCTCGTAGGGCCACTAGTTAATGGACATGGACAGTCATTTACATCGTTCCGATGGGTATCTGCAACGGATGAGTCATTAGATGAAAAATTATTAGACTGTTTTACGAGCAATGCTGTTTTTTGCTTTTTCGTCAGAGCAGCAGTGTTATAAAAACATTGACAAGTTTGTCCGCAGGTAAATCTGATGATATATTGCCTAAGGTTGGTGGCAATAATGCGACAGTGAGCTAAATTTTGTCTAGAAAGTAGATCAGTGTTGTAATTTAAATGCAACAGGTTAACTGACTGTTTTACGATCTTTACACCTTTTTTTTTGGTAATTTAAAATGATATTGTTTACTGACATGGATATTTACAATGAATTAGCCATAATATGAAAAGTAATTGAGCAGTTTTGCTATTTATTTTCGTCATTATAACAATTTTATAGACACTTTGGCAGGTTTGTTCGACACTAACTTATTGTCGTCATTTGATGTCAGAAACATGACAAGGAGCTATATTTTAGGCGAAAAGTAAGTCAGCTTTGTAATTTAAATGCAAAATGATAACGGCGGCGTTACAATGTTTTCAAAAACCTTTTTTTTTCAGTTTAAAATGATAAAATTTACCAATGTAATATATCTACAACGAATTAGTCATTATACGAAACATTTATTAGACTATTTTGTGCTTTTTTTCGTTTTTCCATTAGAGTAAACTCATAGGGACATCGACAGGTTTTTTTAAAGCTAAATATAACGCAGTGATGTAATTTAACTGCAACTTTTTAATGGTTATGTTTCAAACATTTTTTTTTCGTAGTTTTAAATGGCAAGGTTTTAGGATATATGCATTTATTACGAATTAGCTATTATATGAAGAATTTATAAGACTTTTTTTTTCAATAAATTAAGTCATTGCTTCAATTTTATACAAACATTGACAGGTTTTTAAGCAGGTAAATCTGATAACATGTTATCGATATTTAATGGCAGTAATGCGACAGTGAACAAAATTTTAGCTGTGAAATAGATCAGTGTCTTAATTCTTATACAAAATGCTAACTGGCGGTTTTATGATGTTTTCAAACACTTTATTGAGATAGTTTTAAATGAGTTTTATTGATTTTTAAGTTTATTGATAAAGATATTTGAAACAAATTAGTCATTATAAAAGACAATTATTAGACTTTCTTTCAGTGGTTTTCATCGTTATTAGAATCTTATAGGAACATTAACAGGTTTATCTGCACATTTGACCAGTGGACCCGTGCAAAGATTTGGCACTTCAGTCTAATATTTTTTTGATGCAGGTTTAAACTTATAAAAAAAAAGAACAAAAAATATCTGCTAACAACAGTAGCCAAGCCAGAATAGCATATCATTTATTCTATCAAAGTTACAGTAAAAACTAATCGCAGATAGCGAAGGCCAAAAAAAAAAAATCATATTTTAACTACATTAGAGGATGGCATCATCTGTTTCGGAAAAAATGTAAAAAAAAAAAAAAAGAAAAAAAAAAAAAAAAAAAAAAAAGTAAAAAAAAAAAAACATGGGACAAAGAAAAAAAAGGAGCATTTGAATGTAAATTTTGCTTTTTAATCATAAATTTAAAATAAACCCGTGCAGGAATAATGTCCCACTTTATCTTTATTTTACAATTTTTTTTTCATTACTGAGCACGATATAATGCGATATTTCATTTTTGTGGCATCATTTATTTGAGAAAAACCTTTTATTTCATTTATGAAAACAATGCTCATTTAATTTTTTATTAACTGCAATTTTTAATAAAAAACATGTTTTAACGAAATTTAAGTGTACTATTCTCAGAAGACGGATAAAAATACTTTCATATGGTTTCTCATTTATCATTCTGAGTTTTGATTTGCTTTAGAAAAAGGGATGTTGACAACAGAAATAATATATATGACCTGTGGACCCGTGCGAAAATTTCGCACTGCAGCCTAATATTTTTTTACCAATATCCAATATTTTTTAGATGCAGGTTTAAACTTCGAAAGGAAAATTAAGGACTAAAAATATCTGCAAATAACATTAGTAAAGCCAGAAAATCATCCAATTTATTCCATCAAAATTACAGTAAAAACTGATCGAGATAGCAAAGGAAAAAAAAAAAGTCAATCGTATTTTAACTGCATTAGAGGATGACAGCATCTGTTTCGAAAAAAAAAAAAAAAAAAAAAAAAAAAAAAAAAAAAAAACTTGGGACAAACAAAAATAAATTGATCATTTTAATTTAAATTTTGCTTTTTATTCATAAATTTAAAATAAACCCGTGCAGCAACAATGTCCCCTTTTATATTTATTGTACAATTTTTTATAATAATTATTCATCATGATATAATGCAGTATTTATTTTATTTTTGTGGCAACACTCATTTGAGAAAAACCTTTAATTTCATTTATGAAAACAATGCTGAGAAACACCCTGTTGGTGCGCCAGTTTTTTTTTGGATACCTATGGGTTTATTCCAAATGGATTATTAGAGACAAAGCCACCTTCGGCGTAGCATAAGTCTCAAGCTATTGCAAACAAACAAACAAACAAACAAACAAGCAATGCCGATTTATTTTTCAACTAACAGAAATTTTTAATTAAAAAACGTTTTAACGAAATGTAAGTGTGCTATGTTAGAAGCCTGTTGAAAACCCTTTCATGTGGTATGTCATTTATCATTCTTCGTTTTTTATTTGCTTAGAAAAAGGGATGTTGACAGCAGAAATAATATATAGGATGTGTGTGATGAATGCATATTATCAAAAACTGATGACTAAACTATGACAATGGGCTACATTTTTGTCGAAAAATATCAATTGTGAAATGTAAATTCAAAATGGTAATATTTTGTGTTATGCTCCTTTCACAAACTTTCTTCTGTAATTTAAAGTGTTTAAAATTTCCCGTTGTTTATTATTTAAACTTTTCTTAACACGTGCTCTAATTTTATAAGAAATGCTTTTGTTGAAACAAATTTCTAACATAGGTCTCTACAATATAAATAAGCTGTTAGATGAAATGTTATTAATTTTTTTTTTTTTTTTTTTTTTTAAGTATGCGTTTTACTTACCCATCATACGTAGTATAGGGTAAGACTTGTAATCGTTTTGAAAATCAAAAAAAATTTTGACTGATTTACACGTTTCAGACACTGGAGATTCCGAAATACATATTTTTAGAAAAAAAAAATTGCCGTCCGTCTGTCTGTCTGTGTGTGTGTCTGTAAACGCTCTATCTCCCGAACAAATTGAGATAGAGACTTGAAATTTGGTATGTACTTAGTGTGTATTAATGGGAAGAAGCCTATTGAATTTCAGTAACCTCGATTATCCGGAACTATTTTTTTCGGACTCTCGAAATATTCGTTCTGATAAAAGGTATATAAAAATTTTCGAAATTGTTTATTTTAAGGAGTGAATATAAAAGACAATAAAAAAACATAATTTTGCATAAAGCATGAAGTCGATCTTATAATGAGTAACCGATATATATGTAATCCTATTTGCCACACTCTTCGATTTTTCATGACCCTGTATTTCATCCAAATTTCAATTAAAAGATATATTTTGATTGGAAATGAGACGCTTAATCAGATGCAATAAACTGCTAGTTAATAGGATTATTGTTTTTGGGGTTATAAGGATGTTTCTTTTAAGCAATTCAGTAATCGAGCTTTCAAAGTTTATGACGTCATCAAGCCACGATTTTATTCGAATTGCAATGCATTTTATAAGTAGTTTACACGTTTTTTATTTTAATATTTTACATTATGCATATCCATGATGGGTAAGTATTACGGTGGCCCCCAACGACTAGTTTTTTTCCTTCATCATTGCAGAAGCCTTACAGAGACATTGGCAAAGTTTCTTCGCATCAGGTAAATCTGATAACGTATTATCTAAAGATGAAAAATAATGCGACAGTGAGCTATATATATTAGCTAGAAAGTATATCAGTGTCATAATTTAAATGCAAAATGGTAACTAGCTGTTTCATGATTTTATCAAATCCGATCTTAGGTAGTTTAAAATGATAATGTTACCGACATGGGTATTTACAATGAATTAGCCATTACATCAAAAGTGATTAAATAGTTTTGTTATATTTTTCGTCATTACAGCAAATTTATATTCACCATTGGCAGGTTTGTACGGCGCTAAACATGATATCTTATTGACGACATTTGATGGCAATAACAGGATAGCAAGTTATGTTTCAGCTAAAAAGTAGATCAGTATCGTAATTTAAATGCAAAATGGTAATCGGCTATCTTATTATCTTTTTTAATTCTTTCTTTGGTAGATTAAAATGATAATATTTACTGATATGAGTGTTTACAAAGAATTAGCTATAGTACGTAAAATGAGCAGACAGTTTTGCGATTTATTTTCGCCAATTTGATTGGGGAATTGACAGGTTTGTTCAGCGCTAAATCTGATGACATATTTTCAGCATTTGATGGTAAATAACATGGCAGCGAGCTACATTTTATCTGGAAAATAGCTCAGTATCATAATTTAAATGCAAAATGGTAACTAGCTGTTTCATGATTTTATCAAATCCAATTTTGGGTAGTTTAAAATGACAATGTTTACTGACATGGGCATTTACAATGAATTAGCCATTACATGAAAAGTGATTAAATAATTTTGTTATATTTTTCGTCATTACAGCAAATTTATATTCACCATTGGCAAGTTTGTTCGGCGCTAAACCTGTTGACTTATTGTCGACATTTGATGGCAATAACATGATAGCAAGTTATATTTTAGCTAAGAAATAGATCAGTATCGTAATTTAAATGCAAAATGGTAATCAGCTATCTTATGATCTTTTAAATTTCTTTCTTTGGTAGATTTAAATGGTAATATTTACTGATATGAGTGTTTACAAAGAATTAGCTATTGTACGTAAAATGGGCAGACAGTTTTGCGATTTATTTTCGCCATTACGCCAATTTCATTGGGGCATTGACAGGTTTGTTCAGCGCTAAATCTGATGACATATTTTCAGCATTTGATGGTAAATAACATGGCAGCGAGCTACATTTTATCTGGAAAATAGCTCAGTACCATAATTTAAATGTAAAATGGTAACTAGCTGTTTCATGATTTTATCAAATCCGATCTTGGGTAGTTTAAAATGATAATGCTTACCGACATGGGCATTTACAATGAATTAGCCATTACATGAAAAGTGATTAAATAATTTTGTTATATTTTTCGTCATTACAGCAAATTTATATTCACCATTGGAAAGTTTGTTCGGCGCTAAACCTGTTGACTTATTGTCGACATTTGATGGCAATAACATGATAGCAAGTTATATTTTAGCTAAGAAATAGATCAATATCATAATTTAAATGCAAAATGGTAATCAGCTATCTTATGATCTTTTAAATTTCTTTCTTTGGTAGATTAAAATGGTAATATTTACTGATATGAGTGTTTACAAAGAATTAGCTATTGTACGTAAAATGGACAGACAGTTTTGCGATTTATTTTCGCCATTACGGCAATTTCATTGGGGGCATTGACAGGTTTGTTAAGCGGTAAATCTGATGACATATTTTCAGCATTTGATGGCAAATAACATGGCAGCGAGCTGTATTTTATCTGGAAAATAACTCTGTATCACACTGTAAACATATCCAGAGGTTACTAGAATTTTTTTAGTATTTTTGTTATTCCACAGAATGTTTTAGTAATCGGTATTATAAACCGGAATCGTTGCTAGCTGTTTTCTAGTATCGTTGCTGTTTTTTAGTAATTCTTACATATTTTCTTGTAACTGAGTAAGAATACAAAAAATTTTTTAGTAATTGCAAAGATCAATGAGAAAAACTAAATTTTTTTAGTAGATCGACCCATTTTTTTTACAGTGCATAATGTAAATGCAAAATGGTAACTAGCTATTTCATGATCTTTTCAAATATTTTCGTTGGTAGTTTAAAATACTAATGTTTATTAACATGAGTATTTACAATAAAGTAGCTATTACATTAAAAAATTATCAGCTAGTTTTACGATTTATTTTCTCAATTACAGCAATTTTATTGGGGCATTCACAGGTTTGTTCAGCGCTAAATCTGATGACATATTTTCAGCATTTGATGGCAAATATCATGGCAGCGAGCTACATTTTATCTGGAAAATAGCGCAGTATCATAGTGTAAATGCAAAATGGTAACTAGCTATTTCATGATCTTTTCAAATATTTTATTTGGTAGTTTTAAATGCTAATGTGTATTAATATGAGTATTCACAATAAAGTTAGCCTTTACGTTAAACAATTATCCGCAAGTTTTACGATTTATTTTCTCAACTATAAGCAATTTCATTAGGACATTGACAGATTTTTTTAAAATGCCAAATCTAGTGACATACAGAGGATGTTCGCACGGTTTTTTGACGAGTTTGTTTTGGTGTAAAAAATCGTCTGCACAGAGAAATTATTTTTCACATCTAATATGTTTTGGAAAGTATAAATTCTCGTCTAGCAAATGAAATTTTTGTTTACATGAAAAATGGCGTTTTTAAAGAACCAATGCATGGGAGGCTATATTTCTGCAATTTCTGAAAAATTCGTATTCGGTTATTAAAAAACGCTGTAAAAATCATAGTTTTTCTATATCTGAAGCCGCAATGGACAATATTCTTGTGACATCACTGTAGGTAAAATGGCAGCGTGATTGTTTGTTTATGCTTTGCATTCACGAAGGGTTTTTTCGCTATTTCTCTTAGTAATGTTATTTTATTGTCACACTTATGAGCTCAGAAAGCAAATTAATGAAAAGAAATACATATTATTTCATTATTTAATTATTAACTAATAAAAAATTTGATAAAAGCATGAATTGCAAAATTTAAATGAAAATTTTTCTGAATACTAAAAATTAACATTAAAATCATGAAATAAAAGCATATTTAAGTAAAATAAGTTTAATTTACATAATTTATAAACAAACCTCAATTTAAACACTTGAAATTTCACTTATATTTATAGACAATGGCTATAACCTAATTTGTTATAACGTTATATTTCTAATAAATTCGATAATTAAGGCAAAATTAATCTGAAATTGAATGAATATTCCTTATATTATTCAGATCTACCACATACATGTCTATCGTTTCAGTAACAAAATACAAGTGGGTAAGTGTGATCGAAGATCGCACAAAGGGTTTCGTTTAATATTCCTTTCAAAATACTTTATCCTTCCTTTAATAAATCCAAATAAATTTCATTTAGCAACAAAAAAAAGTTCATGTTTTTTTATAAAGTATAAATTTACCGGTCTATTTTTTCATTTTTTTGAATATCTAAACCGGCCCGATTGCGGACGAAGCCCTCTATTATACTCTGTCATAATAATATCTATCATGTGGACTAAATGCGAAAAAAAAATAGTTTATATGAAATAGGTATTTAACCTTATTGCTTAATCCTCTGTAATCCAGGTCCTACTGCCAAATTGCGTATTTTAGAAAGTGAGAATTTTTGTGACAGCTCTTTAAAAGTATCTACATTGATTTTAAAGTATATTGTTGCTAGCAAACACCCATGTTTGGAGCTAACATTGCCCATAGATTACAGAAGATTAGCTATTTTATATTTTACAAGCTGTGACCCGTGACGTCGTTCAGGTAACATTAAAAGAAAAATAAATGCATTAATTAAGGAAAACGTTTCACCCCCCGATAATTAAAAACACATGTAACTCTCTTTGTAACAAACTCCGTTTTTTCGAATATCTGAATAGGCTCGATAGCGGGCGAAGCCCACTATTATACTCTGTCATAATAATATTTGTCATGTGGACTAAATACGATATTAAAAAAAATAATAATTTCAAAATTAAACATGTTGTACACCTTTAAAATGTTAAAATATACGAATATTTCCATAATCGTGTTTTTATCATGATTCAATACGTTCCTCAAACTCATATATATACTGTTCTCAATTACTCATATTGATACCAGCTTTGTATTATTCTCAAACATTTGAAAAATCCGTTAAACTTCTAATATGACGTCAGATAATTTTTCTTTTTATTTCTCTAATGACGTGATATTAATCTGCTTTCTGTACATACACATACTCATACTCCTTGTATTATTGAGAAATGTTTGAAAAATTCCGTTTTATTATCAATATGACGTCATATTAGTCTTTTTTTTCAATTAATGAAACTTTTTATTTCATTTTCATTTTTCACGTGGAAATCTTTCAATAGAAAATTAATTATTGTTGAAAGAATTTTATTGTGGATTTTTAATTGTTGGCAACTGGTATAACGAAAAATGTTTTAATTTAATAGGAAAAGGCTGTTAGAATTTTGGTTTTTTATCTCTATTTATTAAAATAATACGATTTTTTTTTTCAAATTTTAATATTTTGAGCTTCATAGCAGGCATTCATTTATATTCTTAGGTTCCTGCAAACGAAGAAAGAGGTTATTTTGTTTTGAGCTAAGTGCTTGAATTCCTAAGTACTTTAGGAAGGATTCCTCTTCTCAGTCTTTTAGTGTTTTAATCTTATTTTTTTAATCATTTTTAGTTAAGTCTGCGCCACTCCACTGACAATTTCCTTTATTATTACTTTTATAAATTACTAGCAAGCTACGCTCGCTACGCTGGTCAATTTCTCTTAACGAACCTTTAATCAAACAAAATATTGACATTTCATAATTCACTTTCATTTTTTAACAGAATAATAAGGCTACTATAATTTGTGACTCGTGCTATAGCCAATATACACGTCAGGACACGACGCCCTTATCATTATCTTTTTACGCGTGAAGGTTTCACTATGGTACTCCATTGTGAAATTTAGTAATTTTTGAAGTTCAATATTTGAAAAATGGCATAATCATTAGATTTGAAATTTATATCAAGAAATATACAATTTTTTACCTTTCAAACGCAGTTTGTCTAACAATTTTCTGACAAATGCTTTTCGAGCTATTATTTTTTTCAGTAACTTCAAATGTTTCATTTTCCGAGATTAATCTATGGCAAAGATTAGCGAAAAACCCAGTCGTCAGCAACGCATAGCTTTATATTAAAGAGGATGTTGGAGCAAGGATTGTCACCATCGCTTTTGAAATCGGTTCTGTAGTTCCAGAGATTCCATAGAAAATTGTAATTTAGAATGATTTTAGAACGCTTTTCGCTCATTTCACCCTATTAAATTTCGATTTTTTTAAAACTTTATTTGTAGAGAGCATTTATATCTTATAAGTAATTACAATGCCAAATATAAAATTTCTAGCTCCTTCAGTATAAAAAAAGTCACAATTTTCGAACATTTTCCCCTCCTGCACCCCATTGGGATTAGTAGCACCGACATAAAATATAGCCTATGTTGGAGTAGGGATTGTCACCATCAATTTGCCACCGTTACTTTTGAAATCGGTTCTGTGGTTCCAGAGATTCCATAGAAATTGTAATTTAGAATGTTTTTAGAACGCTTTTCTCTCATTTCACCATTTTAAATTTTAAATTTTTTGTTTAATTTGTTCTTAGAGAGCATTACATCTTATAAGTAACTACAATGCCAAATTTCAAATTTCTAGCTCCTTCAGTATAAAAAAAAAAAATTGCTATTTTAGAACGTTTTTCGTTCCTGCACCCTCATGGGATTAGTGGCACCGACATAAAATAACCTATGTTGGAGCAGGGAGTGTCACCATCAATTTGCCACCATTACGTTTGAATTCGGTTCTGTAGTTCCAGAGATTTCAAATAAAATTTTAATTTACAATGTTTTTAGAACGCTTTTCGCTCACTTCACTCTTTTGAATTTCGATTTTTTTTTATTTTGTTCTTAGAGAGCATTTACATCTTATAAGTAACTACAATGCCAAATTTCAAATTTCTAGCTCCTTCAGTATTAAAAAAAAATGCAATTTTAGAACATTTTTCGCTCCTGCACCACCCTGGGATTAGTGGCACCGACATAAAATATAGCCTATGTTACAGCAGAGGCTGTTACCATCAATTTGCCACCACCACTTTTGAAAATGGTTCTGTGTAGTTCCAGAGGTTCCATAGAAATTGTAATTTAGAATGTTTTTAGAACGCTTTCCGCTCAACTCACCCTTTTAAATTTCGAATTTTATTAGAATTTGTTCTTAGAGAGCATTTACATCTTATAAGTGACTACCATGCCAAATATCATGTTTCTAGCTCCTTCAGCACACAAAAAATCGCAATTTTAGAACGTTTTTCGCTCCTGCACCCCCCTGGGGGTAGTGGCACCGACATAAAATATAGCCTATGTTGGAGCTGAGATTGTCACCATCAATTCGCCACCATCACTTTTGAAATCGCTTCAGTAGTTCCAGAGATTACCCCCTACAAACAATCTTTACTACTTTATAATATTAGTATAGATAGATTATGTTTTTGTTAATATCTGTCTCACGGATGTCTCTCAAATACACTGCCCAGAAGGGTACGTCAAGTATTTATATTGAAAAATTCTAATAGGGACATCTGCTACGAATGAGTCATTAAACAAAATGATATTACAGTGTAGTACAAGTTTAGGTTTTCAGACTACATGAGTGAAACATCATTATAAACTAGTTATATAAACTAGTGGCGAATCTTGCTACCCGATCAGCGCATACTCTTTAGCCTTTATTACCAGATTTTTTCTATAATTTTTATCCCCTTATTTAATAGTAAAAACTTCCTTAAAACCTTATTTAAAAAATATTAAAAATTACTAGTAGAAAGGAGCATGCTCAGTTTGAATTTAGGATTCGCAACTGATATAAACTACAGGATATGTATATTTCACAAGTATGATAGTGAGAAGTTTGTTTCCAAGTATATCTGGCGTTTGTTGTTTTCAGCAATCTTTTGATATGATTTTCGGCTGATGACCAGAATGTAACAGTAAGCTATTTGTAAGTAAGTAAGTAAGCTATTTGGTTGAAAAGTAGATTAGTGTCGTAAATTTATTACAAAGTGAGAACTTCACTCTGAACTTTGACAATGTTCGCCCACGATAAATTGACTTGTGAGTTATGCAATTTTAGATTAGTTTATTCTTTGATTATAGAGACAACCAGAATGAGAAACTAATAGAACATAATCTTTACTTAGCGTTTTCTGTACCATGTATCTCATTTTAACTAACTCTGCTTTCTTGTAGCGTAGCGATAACGAACTCTTCAAGGTCACTAGCCAACTTAACGTGGTGAAATCGTACAAATCGTTTTCAAAACATCAAAACTTTCTGAAAAGCCATCTTTCCAAAAGTATACAGTGTTTAAATCATAAAATGATAAGAGATTCATAACATATTTTCAGTAACTAGAATCTCTAATAGATCATCGATTTTTTTCAATTTTTAAAAATTGCTCTTAGACAGTTAAAAGTGGCCAAGATAAAAATTCACTTAAATAAGTTTCAATATAGCTAGAATGATTGATAAGCATTTCAAACAATTAGTACTTCTTCATAAGTTTTTTTAATTTAACCCAAATACTGGCATATCGTAGATTTATTTTGCTGAGGTATTTTTTTTTTTTAAATAAAAGTTCTTTATTTTCCTTGAATAAAAAGTAAAGAAAAATCACTTATTTATATCTCACATAACATTTCTCTCCAGCTGTTTGGTGACTTCAAAATACATGATGACATCTAAAATATTCTGAAGAAGGCTAACGTAATGTATGATTTAGGATCTTATTTGAATATCAATGGTAACTAATTTACATCGCTATCGCTAAGCCAATGAAAACAACAAAAGAAGTTTTACCCGTAAAGTCAAGTAAGTTAGCTAAATAATGAAGGAATGAAAAAAAAATCTTAAAAAAAATGACTTGTTAGTTATGTTATTTCAAATTTGTGAAAGTTATTTCAAATAACAATATTTCAAAGAAAAACGAAATATATCAAATTTTATAAAAAATTAGACTATATGCTCATAATATTGATTTGCAGTTAAAATGTGTCAATGTAAAGAGTAGAATATAAAAATACATTAAAAATTTTAAAATCTGTTTCTTAAAAAGTATTTTCTTTTCTTCTACTAGATAAGAAAATATTTGCATACTTAGGCGAAAATAAACTTTTCGTAATCAGAATTGTTATTAATAAATTTTGCATAAACATTTTATGAATGGTCAGACAAAAAGAAACAAAAAATTCCATATATTTTAATCTCCAAATTTTCACATAGAAAAACGGAAATAGCCATTCGATTGGAAATTACATCTTCTTTAAGGTTAAAATATAAGTATAGCGGTAATCTTCTTGATAAAATTGTACCAAACTGAAATCTTCGACACTTAAAATTTTGACATCATATTTATATTTTTCAGTAAAATTTACCGCGGGATACTAAATGGGACGTTATTCGGTTTAGGCTTCTCTTCAGTAAACTTCCCGATTCCCCTCGCTAATGTTATTCCTATGGGCGTAGGATGCATTCGTATTTTTAAAATATCTCCTCTGAAACTTCTGTTTTCTTTGTACTATTCTTAAAGAATGTCTCTTTTTTTCTTAGTTGTGATTTTTTTTTTTCTAAAATATATACTTAATTTTATATGAAACGTTAAAATCTTATTCAGTTTCGCTAAGATTTTAACGCATAAAAATATAAATTAAGCACATAATTTAAAAATATTTTGATAACTATAAGAAAAAAAGAGACATTCTTTAAGAACAGTACAAAGAAAACAGAAGTTAAAAATATTAATTTTCCCGAGGAGATATTTTAAAAATACGAATGCATCCTACGCCCATAGGAATAACATCAGCAAGGGGAATCGGGAAGTTTACTGAAGAGCAGCATTAAGTGGTTTAGAAATTATGAAGGTTTAAAGTTTGGAACTCTTAATGTTAAATACATTTGTAATCGTTGCAAAAGGCTTTTCGATGCGGGTAGTTTTTAAGCATAGCTGAAAAATAACTTGGCCGAACGTGCTGAAATTTTGGATTCGCATATTCGCAAATTATTTAAAAAAAATATATATATATTTTTAAACAGTATGAATTGAAACCTATTACATTTTTAAAACAAAAACCAATATCTAGAAGTTTTAAATATGCAAAGACAAAATTACAGCTCATTCCGCCTAGCAGTTTTAGCTATGCTTAAAAAACTACTGGCATTGCAATCTGTTTTGCAGAGACCACAAAAGAATATAACATTAGGAGTTCCAAATTTTGAACCTTCATAATTCCTAAACTATTGGACAGACTGACTTCCCATTTGGTAACCTGTATTATTTTCTTTCAAAAATCCAAATGTGATGTCGAAAGTAAGTGTTCGCATTGAGAGGTTGGTACAATTTCACTATGAATACGACCGTATTAGCTTATTTTGCCTTTAACATGAATTGAAAAAAAGACATAATTTCTAGTCGAATAGCTTTTTAAATTTTGTCTGTGACAATTTGGAGATTAAAATGTTCTTTTAAATTGTTAATAATGTTTAATATTCTTCTCTTTTAATTCTTAAATTATTATTTTTTTTTTGGGGGGGGGGGGGCGACTGTACATCTATGTAAATGAAAATGCCCCAATAAAGTGTTTATAATTTTATACAGAGAATTTCAAAACCTCTCCTTAAATTTGAAACAACATAACTCCGTAGAATAATATCAGGTAGAAATATGTAACACATTTAGCAGTCAAATTTGTAATTTTAATTATAACAAATTGAAAAGCTCTTTGCACATCAACTGTGATTTTAGTGCAATGTTCTTTAAATGGTGTAGAAATTTACCTTCGAAAACAGGAATAAAATCACATAACAATGGATTCCAAATGGACGCTGTATATACAGAAACATGATGCAGAGTTAACTTTAGAGCCACTTACTGCAATGTCTTACACCTTACAGATGAATCGATTAAGCTGTTCCAGCGTTTGAAGATTCTTACTTTAAGCATTAATATGCATGTGGCTTCAAAGTAAAAAATCGCAGGGTTTAAGATTAAAGTCCTGCATTGGGTCGGGTAACCCGATTTTACCGCGACCCTATCCGACTCGCGGCTCAGGTCGGGACGGGTTGACGCTATTTTTTTCGTTGCGGATCCGGTTGGGTCGAGTTGACTTCAAATGTTTCGGCTTCGGGTCCGTTTCGGGTTGAGTGTTAATTTTTTCGGGTAGGGTTCGGGTTGAGTCGATTTTTCAAAATAAATTCCTGAATATTTTCCAATGGAAAATCTATATATTTGAATACTATATACATGTTTATTTATATACAAAAAGTACAAAATTGATTACTTTTCCATAGTTGTATTAAAATATGGATTTTTTTTTCACTTCTGGTTCGGGTTTGAATATTTCGGGTTCTGGTCAGGTTTTGGGTTGACTTTAAGCAGAAATTTTGAATTTGTGTAGCATGTAGGGAATCCATGTAGATACAGATTATCATGATAAATGACTCTCTCACTGAAATATTCTTCCAGGAAAGTGAACACGCTGTTAAAGTGCGTTACGACCCGTTGGATACTATTTTGCATAAACCATGAAGAGTCTCTTTCCATACGTTTTTGTTAACTACATTATCTACAAAATGAGAATTCATTGTACGATCTGAAAATGTGGCTCAAAAGTGTTCAATTTTCCCCTATCAGCTAACATTTTTTAGGAATATTAATATTATGTCTTGACTGTTTTAGAATTATATAAAAATGTAGCATACTTATTGGCCATCCTTTTAAGTTGTCAGTCGATGTTTTAATGAATACGACCGAAATGCAATAGACAATTTAATTTCTCCAAATATCAAACAGTTTGTGTTTTTTATTCTTATTTTGAGTAGCACTGCATATAGACGATTGCATGTCACATATTATTATCTGCTGACACCAGCAAATAGACGTAACGTGACACTCTTTTGCTTGTATATTAATTGAACTATTAATTAATCCAAATGTAACTATTTCTCATTTACAATCGGACAAAAAAAAAAAAAAAAAAAAAAAAAAAAAAAAAAAAAAAAAAAAAGAGGACCCCAATACATTTTAAACACCCAATTTTTGAAAAAAAATCGGAAATAGTCATTTGAGTGGAAATTATGTGATCTTTGAATTTATGTTAAAAAATTTAGCTTAGAGAGTCATCTTCATAATGAAATTGTACCAAACCTAATCCTGTAAAATTTACCGGATAAATCAAATAAAATGTCAAAATTATGTGCTCGTATAGACAATTTTAAAATCTGATTCAATTTCAGCATGAAGATGATCCTTAAACTTATTCTTTTTAAAAATAAATTCAAAGGCGACGTAATTTCCAGTTGAATGTCTATCTCCCCGCTTTCTTCTGGGGTGTTCTCTCTCTCCCTTTTTTGATTTTTGGTGGGGAGGGGGAGGGGAACAATCAATTAACTAAAATAAAAATAATTAAACATTCTGCTTTATATAATTATTTATTTTTAATAATAACAGTAACACTTCGAAAAATTAATCAAAATTATAACTGTAATATCTCATAAAATAATTGCAAAAAAATGTATATTATATTTTTACTTATATGTAATAATTCATTTTATCGTCGGATGCATGTAAATAAGCATACAAATAAAAATTTAAAGGAACAAATATATATTATTGCTGATGTTTGTATAATGGAACATATTTGTTTATTGATCAGACTAAAACAAGTTTAATTAATTTGAATATTTGTTAAATGAGTGCTTTATGTACAAACAAAAAATGCAATGAAAATTAACAATAATTTTAAAAACATATATTTGTGAACTTCGCAGTAATATTTGGTATACGTATTGACTAAGCTAAAAATACAACAACAACAATAAAATTATAACCAAAACAATATTTCATATTTAAAGTTACAAACAGTAGGAAACATTTAAGTGCTACTTTAAGAGTCTTGTAACATCTCTTTAATTCTAAGCATCTTCGAGTATAACACAGTTGGATGTCTCACATACACCTATTTTTTGCGCAGTATGGAATCTCAGGTGTTTTGCAAAGAAAAAAGTTGGCAATTCCAACTTTGTTATCGGCACTTTGTAAGAAGGAAAAGTTTTAGATCTTTATTGAAAAGCTTAAGAGTAATTTACAACGTTTGAAATTCTCAGCAAGATTTGCCGTTTGGAAATAAGTTGATAGTTGTAAACATGTTAAGTTATGAGTTTTTATTGTTATGCTAAATAGTCACAGGAGAGAGGCTTTGGATATACTACAGAGCATTCATACACATCTAAATTGTAAAAGGTTAAAATGATGTTATTATTATTATTTTTTTAATTTAGGAAAATATATATTCGTAATAGTTCTGCTGAATACTAAAGCTTAAAAAGTGGAACAAGGTTTTAAAATATATTTATTTGTTTATAATTTCAAACTGAAATTGGAATCTGAGTTATAAGGTTACTAATAACAAGAAAAAGATTCGTGCATTTTACAGAGATTTCAGAACAATTTCCAATTTTACATTTCTATTAGTATAATAGATAATGTAGAAATAACGGTACTTTCCGAGAAAACATTTATTTTCAGAAATATTTCTACCAACAATTAAAACTAAAAATCTACAAGATATTATTTTCATAAACTGCGTTAGAAATCGATAAATTTAAAAAACTTTGTTAGGCTAGGGATTTCTAAATTACAGGAGAGAAAATTCCAGTGTTACGAATAATTTACTGGTCAACTTGTAATTATACCATTTATACTACATCAGGTTTCGTTGCCTTCTTCTTTAATACACACTTAATTTAATGTAATTTTGTTTAAAGAATATCGTTACTAAAATGCAAGATTAATAGAAAGAGCCAATAAAAAGTTCTTGTGAAGATAATGGTTTCATTGATATTAAATATACGAAAAGCTCATATGGAAATGATTTCAACTTTAATTCCGTTAGAATCAAGCAATGGATAATAGTTGCGCATCGAATGTTCAAATCAGTAATTAGAGAAACCTTCTCTGACTGCTATGCATACTTGTATATGTCTAGGTAAATAGTGATAAAGAATCATAATCTTATGTGGTAGAATTTGCAGGCATTTCTGAAATGTTGTTACAGATTTGCGATATCTTTGGGGTGACCAAATACAGCGGCCTGCCATATCTTACACATGCTCAATTGGCGAATTGTCTGGAGACTTTTCTGGCCAAGGAAAAGTTTGAAGAGTAAACAGTCATTCCACAGATACGTGAAACATACGATAGCTGGGATACCATATTTGAAAATCGCTTTAGGATGACATGCTATGAAGTGTAATGCAAACGACAACGGGATGTAATCATTATACAGTTGTGCTATGAAAATTATACTCAGTACTACTAAGGGAAAATTGCTGTTGTAAAAAATAGAATCTCGTACCATCACACTAGATGTAATGCCTGTTTGCCTCTGTATAACAAAGTCTACTTGGGAATATTGGTCAGGCCTCCTCTACACACGGACACATGATCATCTCTTTCAAGATTGAAGAGCGATTCTTTACAAAACACTATGCTATGAACACTATGCAAATCATGATGCTTAGAAATGACACATCTTGAAATACAGTTGTTGATGATGAAGTGATAAAGAACATTTTAAATGGAGACGTGATCGTAACCATGTCTCATACATGCGCGGAGAAATGGTGAAAGGAACCACGGGTGAGATGGAAGAAGCTGCAGCATGTTGCAGGGTAGACAATAATGTCTTGGAGCAATTCGTACATGTCACACAATCAGACATTGTTCTTTCGGATTAATGCACTTTGGCCTCCCAAAGGCTCTGCCCAACCATAGAGTGGCATGAAAGAAGCTGCAGTACGTTGCATGGTAGACAAAAATGCCTCTGGAGCAGTTCGGGCTTGTCATACAGTAAGCTGTTCTTGTCTTGGATTTATGCAGTTTGCTCTTAGGTCACCCTCAGCTGAAGCTGAAACTGAACATGGTCTTCCAGAGCCGTCAACCTGCCATCCATCCCATCGTGAGCAATCATTGCTGCCAGCATCTTTACGCATACATGTACATACGGCCCAAATAGTAGCATATTCCTCGACCAACCTGCCTCAGAATACTTCGGGGTTGAAATTTTTTTTTTTGCAAAAGACTGTGTGGGCTTGTCACACAGTAAGCTGTTCTTGTCTTGGATTTATGCAGTTTGGTCTTGGGCCACTCCGCTCAGCTGAAGCTGAAGCTGAACCTGGTCTTCCAGAGCCGTCAATCTGTCATCTATCTCATCGTGCAACAATCTTTGCTGCCAGCATCTTTACGCATACTTGTACATACGGCGCAAATAGTGGCATATTCCTCGATATGACCAACCTGCCTCAGAATACTTCGGGGTTGTTGTTTTTTTCTCGTCTTTTTTTTAGCTAAAGACTGTGTAATACCACTAGTACTAATCCAATCAATATTTAATTTTGTGGTAATACTGCACATGCTATTACCACCAGAGCCTGATCATTGGAAGAACAAACGTGAAAGCTGCTCAGCTCCTTCCCTTACAAGCCCCCCCCCCCCCCAAAGAAAAAAATCAGATTTATTTTTTGTAAGTGAGTAAACATTATGGCTAAAAATGTTAAAATTGAGGGCCCACTGGTGTTTCTTTGTCCCGAAACCTCAATAAGGTTAATCGTGCCTTAAATAGCACTGATTTTAATATTTCAATAAAATATTTCAGTGAAAATATTTCGATTTTTTGATGTATGATTTATTATTTATGTATTAGAGGGATTTGTAAAAATACATACTCACATCTTAGATTATTGTACATTTTTATTTTTAGTTTAATGTCAGCGTTTTAGTTTGTCCTTATATCCCAATAGGGATAGAGCTTCTTTAGCAACACATCTGACAATCAACAAAACAGATCTCAATTGTGTTTCTAATTCATAGCCTTTAACATAAATGGTATGTCTGATATGTACTTCTCACATTAAGGCCTTGAAATGCATCTCGTAGTTAATTACGTCAACAAACACATCACGTCTGTTTGTATCATATTGTTTCCGGATTAAAAAAAAATCTCATCTATCACACATTGACATAATTCATCTTTTAGACTTAGGAAGGCATACATTTTTTACATTTTCTACACTGTGAAGACTAAGATATCTTAATTTTATCTTAAACTTTCAAAAGATATAATATATGCCCTCATAACCCCCTCGATCTTTCTCACATACATACGTTCAAATTTATTTGGATTATTCAAAAACACTTTTCAAAACTCATCTAATATCTATAAAAATTACCTTCTTTGAAAGTATTCCCAACTAAAGCAATTAAATAATTTCACTTAAACGCATATTTAGCATGTCCATCAAATACTACTTTCCCACATAAAATACAACAAAATTTAATGCGACCAGTCCATAAAATAATGCATGTGTTACTCCATATAAAGTGTATGAAAATCAGAAAATTTATTACCTATACAAAAATATCTAAAATTTAAAAGTTACAATGATTGTTTCGCTATAAAGTTCTTTCAAAGTATTCCAAATCCCCCTTTTTTATGTTGTCTCCATGTAATATTTCATATGACAAAGAATAATAGAATCGAAACAAGGCGTATGACATTAATTGCCTGGATTCTATTTTCCTGTTAGCGTTTTAAGTGATCGTATTTACGATAAAACAGATTTTCAGTAATAGGTGGGCATAAAACATTCAAATAAAATGGAACATTTTTATGTGGGACTACTTTATAATACGGAAGTTATAAATGTTAACTGTCACGATCTCTGAAAAATAAAGATACCCAGTCTGAATAACAATTAATGCGGACAGTCCCGAAATAAGTACTTAAAAGTTATATTATCAATTTATTTACTTAATAGCTATTGAACATGATTGTCTGGAAGATTAAATTTAATATCTGGTGGAGCTTCTTTTAGGATATGTTGCTTCAAAATATTGAATGTTTTAAAACTTAATAAAAAAATTTTAAAGAATGTATTTTCTGGATTTCATTAAAAATGTTTTAATTTCCATATGGACAATTGAGATAATGATGCCAAATGCCATTAAATATTTTTAATGATTAAAAAAAATCATCACATTCTGTAAAGGTTTTGTAAAGGTTCTGTAAAGGCAGTGCTGCAGTTAAAAAAAAATAAACAGATGATATACGCTAGTATACGGAATTTAAGAAAAAAAAAATCCAGAGGGTATACGGCGTACACTGCCAGTGTCGTCAGTGGGCTACTTTTTTAAAATTCAGTTTTCTTCATTTCCACTAGTTTTTTGAGAAATTAAAATTCGCCTTATTTAATAATAGATAAAACAACCCGAAAACAAGGCGAATTATACCATTTCAAAGAAGTGGTACCAAATAAGCAAATTGAATTGAAAAAAAAAATGTAGCCCACTGGCAAAACTGTATACAGTCGCATACACCTTTCCTACACTCCTGGCTGTTGGAACACGCGTGTTCTCATCTGTCTATCTCCACTTTAATCAACCGCTACCTACCTCAGTCCAATGACATTTGCAACAAAATGTATTGAAGGCGAGATATTTTAGCTTTCAGATTTTTTAGTTAAAATATAATAAAGTTTATTATAGAATGCACAACACATCACTGCGCTTAAGCTTGCAAATAAAATGAAAACAGTTTTCAAATCTAGAACAAGTTATTTTTTACAAATATAATGTATTTTGGGTTTCTTTATCATATTTTCTTCATATCATTTTAAAAAACTTAGTTTTTTTTTCTTTTTTCTTTTTTAGAATGTCTAAATGAATGATGAATGAATAATGACAGCATTCAAGAATGTAAATAAAAAAGATTCAAAAAGCAGATTAACAAAAATTAATCATAATTAAGGATGTTACAGGTTTCTTGAACTCGTTCGAGATTTTGCGCTGAACATAATAAAAAAATTATTTTATACTAATTTATAAAAACTAAAGCTGCATTTTTCATTATGTGTATTGGTTAGTCAGGTCTTCTCGCTAATGGTAAAACTATGGGCGTGGAATGCATTCTTATTTTAAAATATCTCATCAGGGAATTAAATATTTTTAACTTCTCTGTTCTGTGTATTCTTCTTAACAGATTTTCCTTTCTGTTTTAGTTGAAGCAATTTTTCTAAAATATATGCTTAATTTTATTTGAAGTGTTAAAATCTTACTGATAACTCCTCAGCTTCTCTAAGATTTTAACACATAACACTCTAAATTAAGCATAGATTTCAGAGATATTTTGTCACTTGAAAAAGAAAGACACGTCGTTTAAGAAGAGTACACAGAAGAAAAGAAGTTAAAAGTATTAACTTCCTTATGAGATATTTTAAAATCTCGTCGGTTAACATTAGCGAGGAGAATTTAAGATCTCACTTTTGTATTTTCATAGAATATTTAATTGAATGCTTTTGTCCATGTTAAATGCATTTAACTTTTTTTAAGGTGCCTAATGTGGATCAACTCTGTGTGTGAAACAAAATACAGTGTTAGCCTAAATTATTCATCTGGTTTCAAAAGACTGTTTATTTACAAGTATACGACGTGCAAAGACAAGTGATGCATGAACAGATACATACACTCACCAAGTTTCTGGTGCATACTACAAATGTTCAATGTGGCTGCCCTTAGTCACTCGGCACACATCCCAACATTAATCCAGTTCCGTCCATACGTTCAGGAGCATGTTTTTGTCAATGTCCATCACAGCAGCAGTGATGCGTTCCTGCAATGCTTGCAGCGCTGTTGGCATTGGAGGTACATAAACTTTGTTCTTCACATAACCCCACATGGAGAAATCACAAGGTGTGAGATCTGGTGACCTAGGGGGCCATGGCAACAGAGGAACATCACCCAGACTTGGTGAGTGGATGTATATTGTCATGTATCACCTTTTATACCTCTCAATATACAGTGTTTTGAAACCCGATGAATCATTTAGGCTAACCCTGTACAATAAACAGACTAATTGAATTTACTATGAAGATACACATTCACACAGAAAAAGGTTTTGTTGAATCAACAAAAATTTGTTTGCCCCAACGAAACTTTTTGTTTAAATATGGGTCAATGAAAATTTCGTTTGAATCAACAAAAAAAAATAGTGTTGATTTTTTTTGCAATTCCAAAAAAAAAATTTTGTATCGTCAGCAAAAAAATGTTTTGTTAATTCAAGTAAAATGGTTCAATGTTACTTGAATTAACAAAATTATTTTTGTTACAAAGATATATGCTATGTGTTATTTTAACAATCTATTTTCTTTTTTCAACTACCTATATTTTGTTTGTTTAATCAATAAAATATGTTATATTACGAACTTGTTTTGTTTATACTACAAAAACATTTGTTAAATGATCCAATCTACATATGCAATTTTAACTAATTTTTAATTCATTTTCAACAGTGAATTACGCTTGTAAACCTTGAACAATAACAAGTGAATTTTATCCGACTTTTTTTCAAACGCAAACCGAGAGAATGAAAATTGCCCATGCCGGGAGTCGATCCCGGGTCCTCAGAACAGCAGCCTGACGCTTTACCACTGCGCTACCAGGAACGATATCTGAGTTCGGCATTTCTCATTCTTATATATGTCGGAACGGCTGCAATCGCAGCATAAGATGGAATGTCATAAGGAGCACGCAAATTTCTGCGGCAAACATGAGACGACAGTACAAAGCACAGCATACGGCAACACATAGTTAATTTTTTATTCATTTTCAGCAGTGAATTACGCCTGTAAAAAGCAGGATAAAAATTTCCTTGTTATTATTCAAAGATTACAGGAGTATTTGACTGCTGAAAATGAGATAGAGCTATTGCAGAAATCACGAAAAATGCAACATAGTAGCGCCACCTGTTGCGCGATTTAAAGTAAAAAGTAATCAGCAACAATTTATATCAGAAAGTAACTGAATAAAAGGTTTTATTAAATTCCGTGCATTAGTTCTTGAGATAAAAACAGCGAAATCGCGTTCAGGACAACCGGAAATCGAAAATTTTCATGAATCCAATTCTTTCTTCTTGCAAAGATAGAAGACGGTAATAAATGGGACAGGGGGATATTTAAAACTACCTTTGTCCGTCCCAGTGAAAAAAAGTTTTAATTACCCCAAAATTATGTTAATCATGTAATTATATAGCTATATAAGTCAAATAAATCAAGTTACGTAAGAAAGATATGACTACTACACAAGAATTTAAATTTTTCAAAAATAACAAAATTTTGCTGGAATTACAAAAATATTGTAAAATTAAAAGAAACAAATTTTGTTAGTTCAAGTAAAATTGGTGAAATTTTGTTAAAATTTTGTACGAGTGTTAACAATATTTTTTTGTCCAAGCAACAAAACCAATTTTTTTACTTGAACTAAAAATTTGCCTAAAACAACCAAAATGTACTCAACAAAACAGGTTTTGTTGTTTTAATCAATTCCTTTTTCTGGGTGTTCAAACCTAAAAACTGGAAACAAGATAAAATGACTTATTGTGTAAAAAAGTATATACATATGTACATATATTTGTACATATAAATATTGTAATAATGTATATAATGTATTGTATTAATGTAAATTATATATTGTAATAACATCTTTTCTGTATTTTCATCGATTATTTTGATTATTTATGAAAAGTGCTTTTTCAAAATACATGTGCAGCCTTGTTTTTACTATCTTCAACATATTTAATTATTTTAAGAAATATGTAGAAGTTTTTATTTTAATAAAATGAATATTTATATAAATTCATACTATAATTTCTTGTTATAGAAAATTACCTTTCATTTAGAAACTCTCTACTTTTTAAAGTTTTTGTAGTCTGAAAAACGTCCATATTTTTATTTGTTAACACTAAGTAAATACAGGGTGTTTCTTATTATCATTGATCAATAGCTAATTTATAAACTATTAGTTTTACAAACATGTTGTTACAGTTGAAAATATGTTTCAAATGTTGTTTTTCATACGTAAATCCATTTTCATAAAAATAGCTATTTATTAAAAAGTTACAAAATTAAAATATTTATACAACCCCTGTGCCCTACAAGTTGTATTTGGAAAAATGTTATACGTGCCCTGACAAGTAAAACACTTAAAATTTAATTCTTGTACGATAAAAACTCCCCGAATTATGGTACTTTAATAATTTGAGATATCACTAATTCTCTTAAGTTATGGAACCAATATGCTTCTTTGATAACAAATGTTTAAACAATATGATACATATTGTCCCTCGTCCTATTGAAATATATTATTCAACCAAACTAAATAAAGGCATATCTTAAGTAGGAAGAGAGGTAAAAAAAATATAATTTTTTAAATGTAGTAATATTAGTGTGTATTTGTGTTAAATGCTTTTTCTTTTATATTCTTAAAATTTAAAGGAAAAAATTTCAAATGTCTTAAAATTTTTTATCTTTAGAATTTTTAATGAGATAAACATTTTTTTTTCAATATACTGACACACACACACACACACACAAAAAAAACTGTTAAAAAGAAATTATCTAATTAAATCGAATCTATCTAATTAAAAATTTGGTATTGATTACATTTTTATTTATATTTTAATTTTTAACGCATATTCTTTGCGATATATTGTGAAAATCTTCGTTTATTCTATGAAAGATCTCAACCTGAATATTAAAAAAAAAAAATCATTTTAGAAAATACTTCAGGTTTTAGCATTAAATAAAAGCCGCATTTAATCCGAGAACATGCACATTGAATTATTGCTTGTTCTTTTAAACTTTTTTTTTTTAATTATCTACCTAAGGTGTGCTCAATTTTCTTTGTTATTTTTTAAATAATGTATTAAGGTTTAATAAAAAAATAAATTCAATTATTTTAATATAAGGGTATTTAATCAGCTTAGTCACTATATGTTTCTATGAGACCCAAATCTATTTAACAAGTTTTCTATCCCAGATTAAGCAAAACTAAAGAAGTACATTTATAAATAACATATTTGAAAACGAAGTTAACTACAGGTGCCCCTAATATATCTTCTATACGATAATCTTCAAAAATGTTCTCAACAAAATATTTTTATCTATTCAGCAACGTAAAATTTTCTAACTCATTTTTATACATAAAAGAATGATACTTGCAGGTATTATTATTGGAGTGATTTGCAATATTTATTTTTCATTTTTCGATAAATGAATCACATCGTGGGGTTATAAGCGATTGCATTTTTTTCCCTTCCTGCACTGTTGTGTTAGGAAATTTGGTTTAAAACGCCAACTTTGACAGCATTTTCTGAACCATTTTACCGAAAAACGAAAAAAAAAAACAGTTCAATTACATAGTTTCTTAATAACAACGCCTTCGAATTTGATACGTTTCCGAACAAAAATAATTAAAAATATGTATAAGAAAGTAGTCAGTTTGGATTTCAAAACAGCCTTAAGTATCTAGTCGGATGTGCCAATCCCAAAACTTTCTTCTATCTCATACAGGTTTCACATACACATAAAACGTATCAAGTTCTAACTGAATCTAAAGTTTTATTGAATTTCGTGCAATAGTTCTTAAGATATGACTATAGCTAATATCGTGTAAATTCTGGAAAATGCAGCATATTTGTCACCTGTTGGGAAATTCACAACAAAACCTAATCAACAACAACTTATGTCAACGCCTCGTCTAACTGAATCTGAAGTTTGATGAAATTCTGTGCATTAGTTCTTGAGATATAGCTATCGTGAAAATAAAGAAAAAAGTAAACATAGCAGCGCCATCTGTTGGGCTATTTACACCAAAAATTAATCAGCATCTATTTTTATCAAGGTCTAACAGAATCTGAAATTTGATGAAATTTTATGCATTAGTTCTTGAGATATAACTACCGTGAAAATCAAGGAAAAAGTAAACATAGCAGCGCCACATGTTGTGCTATGTATACCAAAACGTAATCAACATTTATTTATGTCATGGTCTAACAGAATCGGAAGTTTGAAGAAATTCTTTGCATTACTTCTTGAGATATAGCTATTGTGAAAATCGTGAAAATTGTAGCATAGCAGCGCCACCTGTGTCGCGATTTACACCAAAAACTAATCAGCACTAATTTATATCGGGGAATAACTGAATCTAAAGTTTTATCAAATTCCGTGTATTAGTTCTTGAGATAGAGCGCCCACAATTTTTTGTCACATGCAGACAGACTCACAGACTCACGGACTCACGGACAGACATTTTCTCTAAAAATAGTGAAGCCGTGTTCAGGAGCCTCTAAAATGAATAAATCCGTCGAAAATCGGATATCGAAAATTTTCATGAATCCAATACTTCCTTCTTCTAAAGATAGAAGAAAATAAAAATAGCACATAATCAGAACCAAAACACACTAAAATTGTTTAATGTTGTTTCAAAATACATTTTTTAATTATCTATCCAGAGTATACCAATTTTTTCTTGTCAAATTAGTTTTTATAGAGGATTTAAAAATATATCCATACATTAAAAATATTCAACATCCTTTCTAGCATAAAATATTCATGTTTTTATACATCTATTCTAAAAGATAAGCATGATATATAATTTTTTTATAACCCGAAGAACAAACCAACTAAAATCGATGAATGTTTTTTTACTGCAATTTTTTTAAAACTTTCTAGCTGAAACATGCCACTTTCATCTGATTAAATTTCTTTACTTCTGTTTAATTATTTTCGTAATTTTTTTTTTTTTTTTTTTTTTTTTTGTAAAAATAACTTTTTAAATTAGTTTTCATTAACTTCACAGTAAACATTAACTGAAAATGGTACATAAATCGAAAATAGACTAAAATTATTGAATTATTGAAACTTTCTTAAATATCCCTTTGATAACTTTTTTCTTAAAGTATTACAATTTTTCTTGTATGCTTTTTTTAATGAAGAATCAAACTTAATTAAAATGAGTTTGGCAAAAAAAAAAAAAAAAAAAAGTCTTTCTAACTTCATTTGGGGGCAAAGAATGTCTGTTGCTAAAATGTTGAAATGATGGTTGCCAGCAGAATTTACGAGAAAACTAATTTTAAAATAAACAACTAATTTTCTTCACATACATTATAAACGAAAATTTAAAAAAAAATCTAGGTACCATATGGCAGTTGGGAATGAAAATTAACCGATATAAATAATATACCACCGCTCTTCAAAGGGTAAACTACGGTATGAAACATTTCTTTATACATGTTCAAATATGTCTGGACAGTATTTTAACAAGTAAGCTTTAAGGGTAAAAAACTTATATAAACAAAAACAAAAACAAAACAAAGTCTTCTGAATGCAGTGCTTCGTTTCGCTTGCATGAAAGCGAGCAGAATTTTAACTACTATATGCGGCTATTTCAATGTGCGACAATTCAATCTGATATAGGAATTAAGATGGTGATTGATACAGGAGATTTGTAAACAGTGACACACTATTTGGAGATTGGATCACCTCTTCTTGAATTCCGATAGTTATTTACAGCTGATGAAATACGATAAAATATTTACTATTTTTATGATGAGACTGTTTATCATCTAATTATCATGAGCTGTTGAAGAATTTCACTAGATATCGTTAGGGGTTTTTATTTTCTCAGTAGGAGCACAGGCATGAAGATGGTGATTAATACATAAGATCTGTAAATAGTCACACACTACTTGGAGTTCGGATAAGTTCTTCTGTTGATAAAATGTTGAAATGATGATTTCAGAATTTACGAACAAATTTATTTTAATAAATAAATAATTTTCTTCATAAAATTTTATTAAAAATTCTATGGGCACCATATGGCATTTGGGAAAAAAAATTAAGCGATATAAATAACATACCACCACCTTTCAAAGGGTTATATACGCTACGATGCATTTCTTTATACCTGCTCAAATATGTCTGCGCGGTATTTGAACAACTAAGATTTAATGGAAAAGAAAACGTATATAAATAAAAACGAAAAAGAATTTCTTCTGAATGCAATGCTCCGTTTCGCTTGCATGTAAGCGAGCTGAATTTTAACTACTATATGGCTATTTCAAATTGTGTGACAATTCAATCTGATATAGGCATTAAGATTGCGATTGATACAGTAGATTTGTAAACAGTGACAAACTGTTTGGAGATTGGATCGCGTCCTCTTGAATTCCGATAGTTGATATTTTACAGCTGATGAAACACGATAAAACATTTACTATTTTTATGATGAGACCGTGTTTATCATCGAATCATCAAGAGCTGTTAAAGAATTCCACTAGATATCGTTAGGGATTTTTATTTTCTCAATAGGAACACAGGCATGAAGATGGTGATTAATACAGAAGATCTGTAAACAGTCGCACACTATTTGGAGATCGGATAGGTTTCTTTTGATTTTTTAATAATTTGTATTATACAACGAATGAGCATGATAAAATATTTGCTGTTTTTATGATGAAACAATGTTAATCATCAAATCATCCAGAACTGCTGCAGAATTTCATTAGATATCGTTAGGTTAGTTGGTGTTTGTAGTCAATTACTATCGCAATCTTGTTTTCTAATGTTTTAAATACTTTAAATTATAGAAAAGAAAACCAAAAAATGTTTCCGGATTATTAATCCCCATACATTAATTGATATTTAGGGTAATCAGCAAAAAAAGAAAAAAAATGATAATTACTTCAAAAAATTAAATGAAGAAATATCCCCTAAATTTTCAACTACTCTTGCATTCATCCTAGTACATATTGTATGATTGATGAAACATAATTTTTTAAAATTATTTTTGTGATAATATTGAGCTTATCGTCGAAAAATCAAGAACTTTTACAGAATTTTACTAAATATTTTCCGGAGTTTTTACTTTCTGAATCTGTGTATGTACATTTGTGGAAGATGATTGTTAAAGAATGGTGAATGTTTAGAAGGTGATTGACAGTGTAAAAAGTGGCACACTATTTGGAGATTGAAACGATTCTTCTTTCATCAATTCTGATAGATAAACTCGTACAACTGGTGAAACATGATATAATTTATGATGAGATAAAGTTTATGATCGCACCATAAAAATTTTTTGCAGAATTTAACTAAATGTTTTAAAGAATTTTTACTTTCTGAAAAGGGAGCATGAAGCGCTTATCATCAAATCTTCAAGAAATTTTACAGAATTTTACTTAGACAACTTTTGAAATTCTAGTTTTTATTTCATCAAATCAAGTAAATTTTCCCTTATTCTATAAACAAGTATTTATATAAACTAATTATCCCTAACATTTCTCATTTCTCCCAACATTTTCTCATTAGTTGATATTGTATTGATGATGAAATAAGATAATGATTTTGTGTGTAAAACAAAACATATTAGGTTCATAAATTTTATAAATACCGATCTAATTCTCCGATTCTCCGATTCTCCGATTCTCCGTCATTCTCCGATTTTAGAATTTATTTCTATTCCTGAAAATAATATGAAGACAATACAAGGAGTAGATGTTGACTTGAATTACATCTTTTACACTGGCCTCCAAAAGTTAAGGTACAACATGTTTTTCGAAGCTCACCAAACAAAAAATGGCAGTCAGATTAAACTTCATAGTTTATATGAATGACAATAATAAGCTTTAAAAAAAATTACGAAAAAATTACAGCTACCACTTTTATTTTATATGAAAGAATAGGTATTTGTGAATGAGAGAAAAATATGCAATTACGAAGCTTTCGTAATTTCACGTGTAAGTTTTGTTGTATTCGAACTATTGTTGTCAGTTTTGTTCACAACAGCCAGTAGAGTCTAAAAATGTCTAGAAGAAGTCATTTGCCCGATTCAATAAGGTGTCGGGCGGTAGAATGGATGGAAATGGGGTTGTCACAGGCCGATACTGCTAGACGGCTCAATGTGTCTCGCAGTGTAGTCCAACGACTCTGGGATCAGTATGAATCCAAAGATTCTGTGTCCAAAAGACATGTTACAGGTCGCCCACGTGTTACAACACATGCAGAAGACCGGTTTCTAGCGCTTTAGGCCCGAAGGAGAAGACGCACTACTGTGACGCAACTCATTGCAGACCACTTTGCAGCATCAGGGAGAAGAATCTCCGCTACTACGGTGCGAAGACGTCTTCACAATGCAGGTCTCTATGCAAGGCGACCAGTTGTGTGTGTCCCCTTCAACAGACGACAGAGAAGGGTCCACTTATGTTGGGCAAGAGAACATGTTTCCTGGACCAGACAACAGTGGCTTCTGTATTCTTCACAGTCGAGTCCAGATTCACACTGGAGAGCGATTCAGGACGTCTTCTGATCTGGAGAGAACAATGAACTCGATACCATCAATCAAACACTGTCGCAACAGACGGGTACAAAAACGGTGGAATCATGGTTTGGGCTGGGATCTCACTCGGAGGCCACACTGACCTGCATGTGTTCCATGGAGGAACTGTGACTGGTGTGAGATATCGGGATGAGATCCTTGATTCATATGTGCGCCCACATGCCGGTGCTATTGGCAATGGTTTCATTCTAATGGATGATAATGCGAGACCACACCGAGCTGTGGTTGTTGAGGATTATCTTGAGGATCACGGTTTTGAGAGAATGGAAGGGTCACCTCACTCTCCAGACTTGAATCCGATAGAACATCTTTGGGACTATCTTGGAAGTCAGGTTGTGGCTTTAAGTCCTCCTCCAAGGTCATGAAATGAGCTGGAACAAAGCTTACTCCAAGTCTGGTCAGCGTTACCTATTTCGGTGTCCGACAATTTAATTGAGAGCATGGAAAGTCGATGCCGCCAATGCATTCAAGTCCGGCGTGGACATATTCCGTATTAGAACCAGTTTTTAAATGTTTCTGTCACATTTTACTGCATAATACTGCGATGTACTGATTTCTCCAAGAATGGAATTTTCCACCATGAGTGCTTTTTTGTTGTAATTTCATTTATACGTATAACTTAAGTAAATTTCTATGTCGCATTTAATAAATAACAGTTTAGCGCACATTTCCACCAAATTTGTTGTTTCTGTATTCATTCATTTGCAAATTAGACGCAAAAAACCGGTTGTACCTTAACTTTTGGAGGCCAGTGTATATGCAAAACATAGTGGAATTTAATTTATACCTATATCACCGTACTCTTTCTAAATAAAACGATGATCTAATCTAACTTATGTTACCTTTCACAGTTTAATTCTCGTCATACACTTTCTATTTACTGTGACGGAATTTCAAACACCATTTTTCACTGCAGACTATTACCAAACATCAACACTCAAAATTTCTTTAGAACTCAAAAACAAAAAAAAAAAACAATGCCAACTTTTTTTTCTTAATTTTACTTATTCTGATGAGAAAATAAAATATAAAAGAAAAGTAAAAGAAGAAACCATAGCAAAGAAATAAAATAAATCATTTCATCGGCATTACCCAAAAGTCGCACGTACAAATAAAAATATTAATTTACCATCTCCTAACAATTTCAAATATTTCTGTAATCAGTTTCTTTTACAAATATTAATTATTGAATTTATTCTACAACTGTTATGAGAATTTCTTTAGATAACCTAAAATTCTTAACACCTGAAATGATATACTTCAGTTTAAATAAATTATTTTCATTATCTAATACATCCCTTTGACATTAGACATTTGAAGGAGATTGCTTTGAGACCTATAAGCTACAAGGCTGTTGACTCGAATGATCCATATTTTTTATTCACAGAAATACATACAGGACTTTGACAAACTACATAAATCTTCGTCATAAGGATGGGATAAACACACTGAAGACACACACACAATGACATCCATGCCTTACCAGTATTCGATCCCTGGCCCTCACCATGCTGGTCGCTCCCTCTACCAACCACGAAGCCAGTCCGGTGGTATACACCCCTTTGTGTAAATAAATGGTTCCCAGCCAATTTACATTAGATCTCATTTTACAGTTACATCCAAATTACCGCGAGTCACCTCATTTACTATACTCAAAAAATTAGTCGCTTAAGTTGAAATCATTAAAATTTATTTATAAGCTATCAATTGGCTCAAATTATCTAAATATCGTTATATAAACACTAATTTTTATAGTAAAAGTACAGGATATATATATATATATATATATATATATTGTAACAAATTAAATATCACGCGTCGTCCCATTTAGTTAACAAAAGTTAAACTTTTATTTTTCATTGTCAGTTCTGATTAATTATCCACCAAACCACAATGTACGAGATCTGAAAAAATATTTCGCTAGTTACTTTACTTACGCTTGCCTAGTTGAAAAAAGCTCCACTGTTATTTAAAGGGTAAGATACACAAATAGCCATCTTTGCTGCCTAAATAAATGACAACAAAATTCAGATTTTAGATGTGGAAGTTTTACAATAAAATCAGATATACCCCCCCCCCTCTTTTTTCTGTATTAAATATAAACATAACATAAATATATATAAATGCACTTTTTTGAAAACATATCCCACAAAATATCATCCGTAATTCAACTGCAATATCTTTCGTAAAATACGAAACATTGATGAACTTCTGATTATCAAAACTCAAACTTCGGTAACGAAAAACATTAATGAAAACACGAAAAGTAAGTTTTAGTTGGTGTTAAAATAATTGTACGACATTAGAAAAATGGCGCTTGTGTCAAGGGCAACCTTGACTAGCCTACACGTGCCTAAATATCAGCGCGTGTCTCATTCCAAAGCGAAAGTTAAAAATTCTAAGTTCAGAACTTTTTGCTCGTTTAACATAAAATTGCATATATTTAAACAAGATTTGAAACATACACGCAAGGATATTTTAACCATTCATGTAATATAAAGTTTCAAAATATATTTAAAGTGTTTTATAATGCATATCAAAAATTGATTTGCAAAACAGAAAGCATCAGTTTAGATAAAACTGATACAGAATAATATCATTTCTGAAATTCTGATGTAATTTTGCTTTCTTTAATAAGCACAACGACAAAACTATCATGCTAATGAGAATGTTCTTTTCAAATTTCTCGTTTGCATTTCAATATTTATTTATTTATTTATTTATTATTATTATTTTTTTTTGCATAGGGCTACTGAGGTCAATCTTTAACCAGACTCTTTTTTACTTTTTTTATTTTGAATGCAGTTTTTTTTTTTAATAAACGTACTTTCACTTTTCCCCGATTCGGAAACAGAACGTGACCCCATGAAAAAAAATATCTGCAACCAAAATGGAAAAAGTAAAATAAGT
Source organism: Maratus michaelseni (assembly GCA_963931845.1). Classification (NCBI taxonomy): domain Eukaryota; kingdom Metazoa; phylum Arthropoda; class Arachnida; order Araneae; family Salticidae; genus Maratus; species Maratus michaelseni. The sequence continues at coordinate 174,448,172 of OZ007598.1, read as the reverse complement.
GGCCGGTTAAAGATCGACCTCAGCTATCCTGCACAAAAACAGTCATTTAAATACATGAAAATGCAAACGAGAAATTAAAAAAAGAACTTTCCCATCGGTTTAACATTATTTTAGAGTGCCATCGTGTCACTAGAGTAGGCTCTAATAGTTCAAATCAGGTCAATGTGAAAATTAACAGCCCAACTTCCGAGCTTTTTCCACATTGATTGATGTTTTCTTTTAAACAATAAAATGAACGTACTCACTTAATGTTCTATAATATAAAATCTCCGAACTATCTGTCTTTAGGCTAGGGTGACGGCCTATGCTGCTTCTCTCAAAAAGCTTGGATGAAGAATTTCTTGTCCTCGGGACTGTAGGGAGAGGCTGCCGTAGACATTTTAACTTGAAGTTTTGCCCTATAAGGATAGTTAATTAAAACACAAATTCTTACCAACGCTGGCAGTCTTGCAATTTACCTTTCCACGTGCCAAGTAAAGAATGCAATGCAGAAAGCTCAAGAGAAGACTTCCTCCACGACACGTGTTTGATTGCAGTAGTTAACACGGCAAAATCCGTTGAAAATTGATTTTTTTTTCTTTCACCTCGTTTTATATAGCCACTACACGACCACAGTAATTTAATTAGTTTTCGCAAAATACACTCGACAACCTTATTAAATAGCTAGGCATACAGCCAGATGATATCTTACACGTAAAAATAATATCAGAAACCCTGAAGTGTTAATTATTGAATAACCAATAACCAATTAATTACATCACTCATCACATGTAGAAGGTCATTGTAAAGCACATCTATATTTATTAATCAACAGGGTTCGTACGTCTCCTGGAATTTTGCGACCAAGAAATTCTTCGGTAGCAGTATTTTCTTAGAGAAAATCTTTCCTTAAAAGAAGGCGAAGTGCCACGAGTTTAACCTACATTTCTTTGTCTATACAGAAAATATTGGTGAAACTCCTGGAAAAATCCCTGATCCGTACGAACCCTGAATCAAAACAACAACTGTCAGCAAGGTGCAATTTATTTTAATAAGAAAAGCAAGTTAATCTTTTGATTACGGGGAAGGACGGACGACTACTTTTATATTCACTCGTACAACAATTTACAAAAAATTTTCTTTCTGGTAGATTTCTGTTGAAAACATCCTGGCATAAGTGTCTGACAGATATTACTTTTCAAAAAGTAGTACGAATAGAATACAAATTAGTAGCTGGGACGACATATGTCCCAAATCCGTAATCAAAAGATTAAGTATGCCCAACCATTGAAAGCAAATACACATGTACTCCCGTGTATTGTTAGAGATGATGGACATCATCTCAGAAATTGCAAATGAATCATTTACTGAATTCTAGCTATGTTCATACACAAACACACTTTAAAAAAAAAATCTCATGCATATTGGCGCTTTACGCAACACTGAAATAAAACTAATACATCCACAGGAACATGTTTATGATACCCAAAAGAAATTATTTTAATGTAGAGCTAAAAATGAGGGAGGAAATTGTGTTTATTCATGCATCTGGACATATCGAGGATCTCCCAAATGTAAGATCTCCGATCTCCCGGAAAAAAAAATTACGAAAAATAATGAAATCGACCGTTAAAGTTTTAAAAGATGCAGCTATTTTTAAGATTATGCTATGCCTGAAAGTTGTAGAAATAATGTAATTCTGACCAGTAACGTTGGCTCTAGAAATATTGCTCACTTTTTCATGTGCTCTGTTATGCATACTTTTAATAAGAACTTGTGTTGATCACAAATACATCCGCTACATCATATTACATAATAACGAACCTTATAGGGAAAAGAAAAGTTATTAACAGAACCACGGTAATAACAGAAAACAGAAACACGTTAGTGACTTTACATTTGAAACGCTAGATAATTTGTGCTAAAATTATAAGGCATTGGAATTTGAAATTAAAATGGGTAGACAAGTATTTTAAACTTGCCAAATTAAAAATAAGTTATATTAGAATGTATTTGTAGTCCTATAAAATCCATTTACATTTCCAAAATTCATGCACATTTTAAGAAATTGTCGCATTGGAGTGTGGATTGTACTGTAAGACTGAGAAGATTAAGATGTTTTATAGCAAAAGAAAAAAAAAAACAGTTTAAATGTTCACTGATTAGATGGCACTATTAAGTTCCTTGTTATTAAAAAACATAATAAAAAATGTTGATATTATACAACAGGTTTTTATTTGCACTTATATTTGCAATATACTACATATTCCAATACGACAATTTATTAAATTTTCGGAATCTTAAAGAGTTATGGGACACTCGATGTATGTAAACATGCACACATACATATAAACACTATGGAAAACCATGGAAGAAAAAAATGACCACAATCATAAACTTAAAGAAAATTTTCAATTGTGTTTGCATGCAATGTGCTGAATTTCAAACAACCGCTGATCTTGCTGAGCACGATCTGATAGCAATGATTTGATACAAAAATATTGTAATCTGTCACATTCTATCTAAAAGAAGATAAATAACCCATTCATTTTTACAAGCTTGTATGATGCGGTTAGTAAAATATGGGACAGGTTTAAAGAAGCACTCTCACCATTTATTTTTATCCCACGATGTTAAAAGTTACTGAAGTAGAAAGAATGAAAAGTTATTCTCCTCATTAATTCCAAAAAAACTTACAATAAGGGGACCCATGCCTCTTAAATTTGCAAGAAGAAAAATGTTATTATTATTTTTTAAGTTGGTTTTCTTAACATTGTGGAACAAAAATTGGAAAATTAGGTTTTATGTAGCCATTTAAAAAAATATATACAGTGGGTGATCGGTTAACGAACACTCAAGAGAGATTTTATGTTCGGATAACGAACACATGTTCGGTTAACGAACACCTCACAAAACAAAGCCAAGAAGAAGCAATGCTGTGTTAGATTTGCAGAACTGTATTTAATTTTCGGGCCCTACATTTTAGGACCACCAAATTAGAATGATCAGATTAAAAATATTAATTTTTATATTTTGTGTCCCTTTTAAAAAATATATTTTTAGTTGAAAGTTAATTATCTTAATGGAATTTTAGTTCCTAAATTATTATCAGACTTTTGGCTCCACTTAGCATTATCAGGCCCTGCAGTAAACACGATCTCTTAAAGAACTAATAGAGTTTTTGATATGTCAAATTGATAAACTGATATGATTTTATGATTTAGTAAATGAATGTGATCCTAAAAGTTTTTACAAAGGGCATGCCATTTATTTATTTTTCTTAAGTATGGCATGAAACGGACAAAGCCATCAAAATACGATTTGTCCATATTAAATACGGAAAAATTTAGGGAGAATTTATACTATTTTATATATAATACTTAGCTTTTAAGAACGAATTATTCGAATTCCCATACAAATCTATACCAATTCTATGATCGGTTAACGAACAATTCGGTTAGCGAACACTGTTTTAGAAAGGATTAAGTTCGTTAACCGATCACCCACTGTATATATATATATTACAATTTGAACCTAAAAGAATATTATCATAATTAAAAAAAATAATTATTTAGGAGAGAAGCATATATTATTACGATTTACGAAATTATATTTTAGTGATTTATAAAGTGAGGTGGATTTGAAAACGTTGTAACTTCGTTGACCAAGGTAGGTACATTATTGATTGTTAATTTAAGGCTATTTTTAAATTCATATTGGCTTATTTTCTGACACATTCCGGAATTTATTTTTTTATTCGTGAACGCATAAAATTGGCCGATGTTTTTATTTTAAAATTATGAAATTGTATATTGTTTTCCATTTTACGATAAAGACAAAGATACTTTCAAAATCTTTTGCCAAAATTGCCATTTTCAACCAAAGTTCCGGACACGATAGCTCGAGGAATGTCGTCATGAGACAGCAAATAGTTTATAACTCAGTGTTTAATGCATTTATCAAAAAATGAAAACAAATTGTTCGATCTACAAATCATTTCATTTATTCTACTTTCCAATTTTTTGCTTTTTACGTTTAATAAAGGGGTCATTTAGTACGCTAATGTGTGAAAGTTTGCGTTGTTGAAGGTTGAATAATATACAAGGTGTCCCTAAACACATGGGACAAACTATAAGGGGCGATAGAGTACTCTTAGACAAGCTCAAAAATACCATACAATGCATAGTCATAACTCAAGCAGTGAAGCGCTACAGGGCGCTTTCTGACTGCGGTTTCTTTTAACTACACAGTTAGGACTTCCAGAACACTCACAATCGCAGCAATTTTACAATCCACTGTAGAAATGATGATGTGTGTGAAAAGTCAGCGCTTTATTTGTTTAATGATAGCGTCATCTAGCGGTTCACCGCTTGGGATACGCCAGTGCATTGTATGACAAAAATAGCTTGTTTAGATGTGTTATATCACCCCTTAAAGTTTTGCAAATGTGTTCCTGAATCACCCTCAACGTTTTTGAAGAAGGAAAATTGTACAATTTAAGATACAACCCCCACCCACCCCCTCACTCTCTTGAGCTACTTACTTTGCAATTTCTTTATTTCTTCTTCTAATTTTCAATCATATTAGTATCCTAGTTAGTAACACTACTCCGCAAAAATAAAATCAGAAGTCATTTGTTAGATATTCTGTAGGAAATATGATTCTCTTCACAGTCAGAAAGTACCATGCAGCGCTTCACTCCTTGAGTTGAGACCGTGGATTATATGATGTTTTGAGCTTGTTTAGGAGTGTTCTATCATCCCTTACAATTTGACTCATGAGTTCAGGGACACCCTGTATATATATATATAAGCATTTGAATTCAAAATACAAAAAAAAAAAAAAGTAGCAACAAAACTGAACAAATCTCCAATATATATATATATATATATATATATATATGTAATAATAAAAAATTTTCGCCCTATTTCTTTAGTTAAATTATTCCAAATTCTTCAATTCTTTTTTCCCTCTCTTTTTAAAATATCTCTTAAATCTATTTTGTATTTTATTCCATTAGCAACATCTATTAAAAAAAAAAAAAAAAAAATAGCGATCGTCTATAATGTGCCAATTTTCGACAGGAATGTAACAAAAAAGCCGGTAGGATAACTGATGACCTGTGTAATAAAAACATTTTGGAGACTTCCCAGTGATATTGGAGAACAACTACCGATTAGTTGTCAAATTATCACTCATAAGTGTTTATAAATTTATCCCAGAAGTGACGTCTGTAAGTTAAATTATTCTTTTATTTTTATTGATTTCTTATTTTATTGATTTGTTATTATTGGCTTATATAGAACAAAAATTGTTCTTAGAATACTTTAGAAGAATTTTGTTCCTTTTATCCTGAACATTTAGAACTTACGAAATTTAATATTTATTCTTATGTATTGTTAAAAAATTAATTTTATTTGGTTAAGCTCACAAATATTACTGAAAGTTTTGAACTGCTCTGATATTTATTCCTATATTACTTCATTTTACAAGAGTAACTTCATTTTATGTTCTTATTTTATCATTTAATTATAGTCCCTTTTCATTCGGTGATATTTATTCATAGGAAATAATTTCTATTTATTGAAAAAATATATGAGTAATCTCTTTTCAAGTAACATGTATTGGAACATATTCTATGCCATTCTAAAAATGCATAAAAATTTATTAGATTATCTGAAATTACAGCTTCACTGATTGCATAATAATCGCAAAAATAGCTTTTGAAGTTTATTAATGTGAAAAAAAAAAAAAAAAAAATGTGTTATCTCAAAAGAAAGTTGAGTAACATTGAAAGGGTAAAATTATTGTGCAGTTAATTTATTTGTTTATTTTATTACTTTTGTTTTTTGATGCTATATTCTGAGAGTACAATTCAAGAGCCAAAAAAATTGTTCTTACGAAATAATGATACTTATTTTAAAAAAGTGTTTTATTTATTTCATTCTAAATTGTGATATTCATATATAGTGGATCTATTTATAGAAAGATTATAGTAGTAGTTTACATTTACTATTTAAGTGAAATGAATTTTAATATGAATTGGACTTTTTTACTGTTGAATATTATTTAGTTTGTTATTTAAATTATTAAGAGTTAGATATTTACAGTTGTTGTTAAGTTAAAGAATTCTTTATACATTGTTATTTTTTTTTACATGTTATTAAAGTCAGGGTTCGTTAAAGTTATTGTTGAAAGTAAGGGTACTCAAACCAAAATGGCTGAAAAAGAGCTTAATGTTATTATTTTTGACCCAGAAAGTGGGATGAATGTTGTGTCTTGGCTTAGACACTTTGAAGGATCAGCCCCTCCAGATAAAAAAGAGTGGAAAATCAACAATATTTCCAAATATTTGAAGGGCGAAGCATTAAAGGTGTATGTTAATGAATGTCTAGATTGTAAAGAGTATGAAAAAATTGCTGAGATCTTAACTGAAAAATTTCTGAAAGTAACAGTCCCCCGTTTTTCTGATTTCGCCTCGCTGAAATTGCATGACCTAAACAACTTAGAAAATTATTTCCGTCAGAAAATAGAGATAGGTCGACAACTTAAACTATGTGAAACTATTATTTTACAAGGATTGACAGATGGCTTAAAACCCGAATACCAGAACTATTTAATAGTAAATCCTCCTGAATCTACTACCGATTGGTATAGATTAGTTAAACAACTTGTTGTCATTCCATCTCATTCTAGCAGTAACAATAATAGTAATGTTAGAAATATGTCTCAAAATTCCAGACCTTTTTCTCAACCAATTAATTCACCTAGACATTGGATTCGCCCTCAACCTAATTACAGGAATCCAAATTTCCAAGCAGCAACTAATTTTAACCCTTCAACGTCCAGGTTCGTTAGTCCCAGATTGCCTGTCAATCATTATCAAAGAAGGCTTCCTAGTCGACCATGTCGAATGTGTTTAAATAGAGGTATCCAAAATGCTTATCACTGGGAGAGGGATTGTGTATTCAATGTTAGGCCTCTGCAATCTTCTGCACCCCCTCTTAGTCAACCACAACCATCTACTGATAATATATGACAGTTAATTGTATCAGGATATGTAAATAACAGGGAACTACCTTGTGTGATTGACTCTGGCTCAACCATAAGTATTTTGCCTTTTAAATTTGTTAAATTCTTAAATGCTAAAGTTATAAATATTCCACCTGTTATTATTGGCCAAGCCAAAGGAACTGTTGTAATAGATAAAGCTTGTAATTTATTGTTTAAATTAGGTAATGTGCAACAAAATATTAGATTTTTAATATGTAATACAAATTTAGATTATGCTATACTAGGTTTAAAAGAATGCTGTAAGTTTAATTTAATTATTGACTGTGCTACATGTAGAGTATTACAAGGAGACCTTGTTTTAAATGAATCTAAGAACATATCCAGTGATAAATTAAGGTTACTTCATTTTAATGTTAACTATGATTATCAGAGAGTGCAACCCGATTATGGAAAGATCATATCTCCTCAATCCTTTGTTCCATCTAATGTTGATAATTCTAAATTAATTGGGGAAATAAATTCTATAGAAAATGAAACTTTAAGGGAAAGTATAAGGGATTATTTAGATATATTTTCTAAAAATAAATTTGATGTCGGGAAAATTAACATCGAACCGCAACGTATTCTTCTTAATTCTGACCTACCAATATCTCTGAGGCCATACAGAACTTCCCCTTTAGAAGAAAAAGAGATTTCGGATCAAATTCATTCACTATTAGATGCTGGTTTAATTAAAGAGAGCAATAGTCCCTATTCTGCCCCTGTTACATTAGTAATGAAAAGAGAAGAAGGTAAAAAAACTAGATTATGTGTTGACTATAGAAAATTAAATGCAATAATGAAAAATGACGCAGAACCCCTACCTCGTATCGATGGAATTTTAGATAAACTGAGTAGTGCGCAGTATTTTTCAACTTTAGATTTAGCCTCTGGCTACTGGCACATACCCATACATCCATCCGATACTGAAAAATTGGCTTTTGCTACCAACTTTGGGCTCTTTGAATGGTTAGTTCTGCCCTTCGGGATTAAATTAGGCCCCCCGATATTTAATAGAACCCTTAGAAGAATACTTACTAAATACAAAATAGACTTTGCTTGCATTATTTTGATGATATCATTATTTTTTCTTCCTCATTAGAAGAACATATGCAACATTTAAACCAAATATTTGAATTATGTAGACGCGAAAACATTAAACTTAAACTCTCTAAATGCAATTTTGTCCAAAATAAAATTAACTTCTTAGGATATACCATCCAGAATGGCACATTAACTCCTGCTAATGCTAATATTGAAGTAATAAAAAAACTAAAACCCCCTTCAAATGTAAAGGAACTTCAGAGATTCTTAGGATCTATCAATGTTTATCACAAGTTTATAGATAAATATGCCGAAATTCGAGTCCCTCTTAACAGATTACTCAGAAAAAATACACTATGGGAATGGAATACAGATTGTCAAAATTCTTTTCAAAAATTAAAAGATGCCTTAATAGCCAAACCCATCTTAAAAATTTATGACCCTAAGTTACCCCTCCATATGTTTGTTGATGCCTCACAGGTGGCAGTAGGTGCAGTCTTAAAACAACCTGATAGTAATAATTTTTTACATCCAATTTCTTATTACTCTAGAGGATTGAGAAGTTATGAGAAGAATTATTTTATTACCGAGTTAGAGTGTCTTGCCATCATTGACACCTTAGACAAATTCTATCATTATTTTCATGGTGTAAAATTTACCATTCATACTGATCATGCATCTCTTGTATGGTTAAAAAATACTAAACATTTGAGAGGCAGGTTATTTAGATGGTCTTTGAAGTTGAGCATGTTTGAATATAATATAGTTTACGAAAAGGGATCCACAAATGTCGAAGCCGACATGTTGTCGAGAAACCCAATTTCACATTTTATTCAACCACTTACTTTTCTTCTGGACGTTAAAGAAATTATAGAGAGGCAGGAAAAAGATAATGTGTGTGGTAAAAATTATCTAAAGGAAAATGGACTTATGATAGTAAAAAAGAAAAGTTTTAGAAAAATAGTAGTCCCCATGTCTTTAAGGAGAAAAATACTAAATGTTGCTCATGAAAAATTTGGTCATCCTGGTATCCAAAAAATGTTAAATTTAATCTCCCCTAATTATTATTGGCCTGACATGACGCAAGATATAACCAATTTTGTAAAACATTGTGATATTTGTCAAAAGAATAAAAAACCCAGACAGAAAAAATTTGGCTTATTACAAGCTATGCACACCACAGATCAACCTTTTGAATGTCTTTCTATTGATACTGTGGGAGGATTCAATTATTATAACTCCACCAAAAAATATCTACACATCATCATCGACCATGCTACTAGATATGTTTGGGCTTTCCCCTCAAAAAGTGTTACCACAGAAACTTATACTAATTGTCTAAACCAAGTTTTTAATATTCAAACACCACAACAATTATTCTGTTTTAATAAAATTCTTAATGTCCAGACCCATCAAAAAGTGTTAAGTGATAGAAATGCAGCCTTTACTTCATCTAGATTAAAAAAATTTCTGCGAAACCACAATATTAAGCAACGTTTAACCACATCACATCATCCTCAAACGAATGGCAAATGTGAGAGAGCGAACCAGACAATAGTTACTAGATTGAAGTGTAAAGTCAATTCTACCAACTCCAAAATTCCTTGGACAAAAATTTTGACAGAAGTAGTTAATGAGTATAACAATACCCCTCATTCTATCACTAAATTCCCTCCTGCTTACTTACTTTTTGGCCAATTACCCTATGATTCTCCTCTTCAACAAAATTATTACCCTCCTGTTCAAGAAGCCCTTAAACTTGCTAAAAAACGCACTGATGAATTCTATTGGAGAAGTAAAAAATATTATGATCGAAATTATCTAGAACCAAAATTTGAGATTGGAGATCTTGTAATTTATGAAGAGTTCCAATATCCTAATACCAGAAAACTTTCACAAGTCTTTAGTGGTCCTTATCAAATCCTTAATAAGTTATCTGATGTCAATTTTGAAATTGATAGACAAATTCAAAATAAACCTACTGAAATAGTACATGTATCAAAATTACGCCCTTATTATCCTCCTGATCAATTAAAATTATCCCATGAGAACCAACAACAAACTAATGTTAAATTTATAGTTTCGTCTTGATTTTAAAATAATCCAAAAATAAACGAAATAAAATAAATTAATAATTAACTAATCAATTCTCTTCTGTATAACCGTGGTGTTCTTGATTGTGCACACGAGAGTGTCACTGTTGAAGTTTCCACTTGAGTCAACTTTTTATGCTGGCGTAATTTAGTTGATTTAAGTTAGGAGTTTCTGATACTGAATTGGATTAGATTAGAATAATAAATTAAACAGTATTAACTAAACTAATAAAATAAACTGGATTAAATTATATCTTAAACTAATCAAATATGATATCTTAATACTAATTGAGAATTGTCCAACCTTTCTTAATATGCTACAAGGTCCCATTTTTTCATTTCACAACTTATGTTTTCTTGTTTGACTGAAAACAAGATAGTTACATTCAATCATCTACACAATAATGATTGTTTTCACGAATTTTTCTTATTTATTCCTTTTTTTGTATTATGTATTTTATTGAGTATATTTCATACCTCATTCACTACTATATGGATGAGATATTAATTATATACTTAAGAAAGTAATTAAAGAAAGAGTGTGATATTTTTGAATTATAATGCTTGTTATTGCTGAACTTATTGTTGAATATTATTATTATTAGTTATACTATTTATAATTTGATATTGAGATTAAATATTACTTGAATTTGAATACTACTTGAATTTGAATATGTTGAGATATATAAATTTTTACTTCTAGAAGTAAACAAGTAATAAAGTAGTAAAGGTAATGGAAGTTATAAAGGTAATAATGGTAATAGTAATTTTGATGTTGAGTAAAAAACTCTTATACTGCTTACATTACCTATTTGCCTTTTTAGGTAATTACCATTTGTCAGACAAACTATACCATAACAAAATACTCATTTCTCTTAAGTTTTTCTTAGCATTCCATTCAGGACTGAGTTTTTCAGACAAACATAAGTTTAATATTTGAAAATTAACTTATGATTATTGTTATTGTTAAGTATTATTATTTTAAAATTTTTATTGTTGATATTCTTCTTCTTCTTATTATTATTATTATTGTATTATTTGTGTTTTATTGTTGTTAATATTAATCTTAGTACTATTTTCGAGTTGTTGCTAGTAAATATAAAGCATTCAGATGAACTTTAATTCTGAAATAGACTTTCATAAGGAAGATCAGTAAGATCTAAAATTTGAAGGATTTTTCTCTTTCAATTTGTAAACTGTTCAGTTTGTGAGGTATGCAAATAACTTTTTTGGATGGACTATCACTCAGACGAGAACTGAACGACAAATTAAGCAACAATTCTACAAGCAATTTGCAACAAATTTTGTAAGATGATATTCTGGAAGTATGTTATCTATTATTTTAAATTGTTACAATTCTTTTCTTATTTTGTTTAATATTTTCTAAAGCTTTTTATGTCATTGTTAACAAGATTAATATCTTGTAATTGTATTTTTATCAACAACTCCACCAATTCGCGTTATAGTTATTAAATTTAATGTTATTGGGCATTAATGAATAAATTTTGGAAGTGTACTTATTTTGACTTCCTCCAGTTGATAAATTGTAATCCAAGTCCGTGTAACATTTCCCTTCAATGAACTTGCAGGTCATATGACCTACCGGTTCATTCGTCTTTTTGGGTGGGGGGATATGTAATAATAAAAAATTTTCGCCCTATTTCTTTAGTTAAATTATTCCAAATTCTTCAATTCTTTTTTCCCTCTCTTTTTAAAATATCTCTTAAATCTATTTTGTATTTTATTCCATAACTTAATCAAAATATTCTTTTATTTATCATTCTAAAAATCTTAATCTGTTAAAAGCTACACGTATTTATTAAAACCTTATTCTCTTAAATTGCAACACTGCCTCTAAACGCACCTGCCTAATTTCTTCTTTTGAGACATTTAATTTTTATTCTTTGGAACTTTTATAATACCATTTTTATTTCTATTTAATTCATTCGGCATCCCATGATTCCAAGCGGTTTTCGCGCCCAAAGGCCTTTTTACCTTTTTAATTTGCCGCTTCTGTTAAAGAGTTTTAATCATACGTCAGAGACACGTCTTCGTGGCCTCATTTTTTCATCCATTAGCGAGAAAGCACCGCCTTCTTTATCCCCCTAGCGCCCTCCGAACATGGATGCGAGTGGACCAGCTTGTTCGCGCGTTTTGTACCTTTGGGCCAAATTTTGAAGTATTTATACGGTTACACTGGCTTCGGAGACAGATTTTACGCGAATTAGTGGTTGTCATCTAATTGCCGTCACTGGGGAGTCTACACTAATGCATCGGTATTATGTTCTTCAAGCTCTACTAATTCTTCAATATCTTCAAATGTGTTCAGTTTTAATGAAGCGAAATTTGGTGGAGTTGCTTTCATCTCTGTGATCACAATAAAGCCACTGCTCATCTATTAAGTTATTAAGTCTTCTTTTTAATGTTTTTGGGAAATTTCTTCTGGATTTCACCGCCTCTGCTCAATTTTTACGACTGCAAAATCACTACGATTTCCGATGTGATATACTTCGAGATTTGTCTTCATGGTGAGTGACTCGAAGTGATGCCCTGTCCGGGTGTCATGACTACATTTCAACGATCTCGACTGCGGCTACCTCGATATGATTATCAGGTAATTTTAGTGGTTTCGGACTGAGATGTTCCGATTGTCTGGTGGAAAGAACGTTCAAGTCGACGGCAATAGCGATCGTCTATAATGTGCCAATTTTCGACAGGAATGTAACATATATATATATATATATATATATATATATATATATATAATTATAATATCTTTGAATTTCGAAAAACCTATCAAGTTCTTGTAACATTCTAATTAAATCTCCAAAGAGATAATTAATAATAATGTGTAGACAGAATACCACATAGTTAATAAATTAACGAGTGCAATCATAATATTACCATAGCTTGTGCTTCAATGGTAATTGGACAAAAATACTGAAAATATGAAGAATATTTAAAAAGAGAAAGAGAGAGAAAAAAATATATATAATAAACCATAAAATGTTAATAATTTGGAGTTGATATCAAGTGAATACAAATGGATTAAGAAATGAAATATGAACTAAATATAATGGAAAATTGGATAAAAAGAGATTTAAATTAGAATTGGATATGAAAAAACACGTGTAGATATAATCTTCAGCCTGGATGTATCCACACGTGTTTTAAAAAATAATTCAGTATTTCATAATTATTCTGGCATATATGCTAAGATCAGTATAATCATCCAGGTATACTGAATTATTACCAGAAAACAATTGGAAATAATAAAATTGGAAATAAAAACTTGTAAAGAATAGATAAAATATTTTACTCACAATAGTCATCCAAAAATCCGTAAACACCACTATACTGAATTATTACCAGATAACAGTTGGAAATAATAAAATTGGAAATAAAAAACTTGTAAAGAATAGATAAAATATTTTACTCACAATAATTATCTAAAAATCCTTAAACAACACAAGGTCTTCATTTATACCAATACGACCACATGCCAGCAAAAAATGTATTTGGTTGGAACCAGCCCCCACCCCGCCCCCCCACACTCACACACAAACACACAAACACACACACTAAACAAGAAAACAAAAATACAACTTAAAAAACTAAAAAAATACAACAATAAAATTCACGGAAAACAAAACAGGCTGCGGCATTGTCGGCAGTGGGTTAATTTTTTTAAAAGGCAGCCAAGCATTCTAGACAGAAACAATATGTATTTGTGGCAGTGGGTTTCGGCCAGAACGCTGCGTAGGAAAATCAAAATGTACAAAAACATATTTGAAGGCTACATAACAGACGCTCCCTCGTCGGACCCTACGCCACAATATTAACCCTTTGAGGGGCGGTGGTATATATTATATACCACCTAATTTTAATCCGATTCAAACCAGAAACTTTTAATTAAATTTTACTATTTTAACTTTGACGAGAAAAAGGTGAAAAATTGCTTATTCTTATTTTGAACTAAATTCTTTCCTAAATTCCGGTGGGAATTCAACGTTACAGGAGCACAAGTGCTTTTCCCTGAAAGTGTTAAAAGAATGCTTCACCAGTAACACAACACTGAATCAGCTACGGATGAAATTAATGTCCCTTGAAAAAAAACACACACAACCAACTCAGCCACGTTGCCACTTTAAGAAAAGTAAAACAAAATAGACAAATCAAAATCCATATTTCAACACCTAATCCAAGTTCGTTCCAGGTCGGATGCCAATAAACGCAGCCCCCATCATAAAACCGTCCTTATAAAGGCTTTAGGAAATACGAGTCACTTACTGTCGAATAAAGGAAATCCATCAATAATGGAGGCAGTTTGAAAAATCTGAATATTTTTTTTATAAATTCAAGAGGAATATTGTTTTTGTAATATAGATTACTTATAAAATAAAATAATGCCTTATGAAACAGATTTTTACCTGTACAAATTCTGAAAAAACTGTATATTTGACTGATAATAATTTATGAATATTTATGTATATACGTATATGAATGTTAGAAGACCAACGAACTGGCTGATTCACTTTAAACGGATAACTAGTACGTTTATCGTAAACTGAAATCTGTAGTGTATCTCAATTAAAATTTTAACATCAAGATAATTAGCCAACTTATTATCATATCATTAATTTTCTTCAATACTAGAGAATCAGGAAAAATTTCTTGAGAAATTTCTTCAAAATCACCATCAAAGTTTTAAACAATCAAATCATCTATGTACCTGTAAGCTATGAAACGATCGTCAGCTGTATTAGTATTATATTGAAACTCATAATAAAATAAAAATAAATTAGCGGCTGTAGATGAGTAACTAATACCCATCTCAATTCCATTAATTTGCAAATACATTTTAAACCATGTATAAACATAATTGTTAAAAAGACAACAAGTTGGAAATTGCACGTCAAACGCGACAAACGAGGTGCGTTCGTACTATGGCTATTTATATAAATATTCAGATCTTGATGATTTTTAATTCTGTGAAATGAATTATATCGTTTGCAGATTAATTTGTGTAATAAAATAAGTATCTCGGTCGCTTGACGATTGAACCTTGCAAGCTTCTATAACAAGAAAAGACCATTTTTTTTTTTTTTATTATTCAAATTTCTTAATAAATATTTTGATTAATATATTCTAAAGTTTAGATTCGATTTTCATAAAATTTGAAATGTCTCGACAAAATTCTGCAGCGATTATATATATTAAATTTCAAACCATTTGGTTAGGTAGTTTTTGCGCTGTTTTGCGCTGTTATATGCGGACAGACGGACGGACGGGTCAGACGACGACTATAAGTGCAATGTATTTATATAATTACGAACGCACCTAAAAATGACATAATTTGTAAAACAAAGTAGAGTCATCTTAACATCCAAAACCAACTCAACAGTTTTCAAAAGTGCCTCCCCCAAGCAATAAGAATGTTTGCGAATTTGTATCAAAAGTAATACATGGTTAAATAGATAGACGAGAGGAGGCAGAAATGGGAAAACACTAGTTTAACTACCTGCTATTATTTTTTTCAGTTTTTACACTAGAGACACTTGAAACTCATTTATATATGTTAAAAATTTTACAGTGACAAGATTAAAAAATATTTGTAGTTGAAAAATCTCATTTTTACAGATCAAAAGCAAATATTAAGTTCCGTTTTGGAAGCAAATATCAAGTTCCGTTTAATGCAAATACTTATGAAATTTTAATAACAAACTTAATGAAATGCTACCATAATTTCATATATTTCATGTTTAAAACTTACCAATTAAGTTAAGCCTAAAAGCAGCATGGTTAATGTGCTAAGCCCCATACTGAACATACTATCTGAGGGGAGGGATAGGACAATCATAAGGTAGGTCATGTTCCATTTCTTTCTTCTGTGTTCCTAAACACAAATATTTAATTTGATAATTTTATCTTTTTTTCTAATATTGAAAATTTTTTTTGTATTTTGTAATAAATATCAAAATCGATTTCAAAATATAATTCACTAATTATTTTTTATCTATTGTAGATAACTGTTTAATTGCTGTGTTTAACTGAAAATGTTGCAGTTATAATTCTATTGATCATATCGTAATAAATAAAGTCAAATCCAGATTTTCATTTAACTTAGGTCTATGTAAGTATAGTATTAGTTAAAGTGTAAAATAGTAATACATGTCCTTTACTTTACATAATGTCCCATTTTTCCCACTCATGACAGAGGAGTAGGACAAATGTTTTGCAATTTTTAAATGGTCTGGAAATTGCAATTTTCAAATATTTTGACCTATCTCATTTATTTTTAACTTTCAGATAATCCAAAAGATTATTATAAAACAATATTATCCAAAACCGAGAAGAAAACTATTGAGTGAGGAAATACTTTAGTGAAGCTTGCCCCATTCTTTCCATCTCTGCAATATAGACCAGGGTTGCCAATTTGGCCTCCATTTTTTGTAATAAATTCCGAATTCATACCGTAAATACCCAAAGATGAATCTATGTAATCACACAATATCCGTCATTAAATAAAGCAAAAATTACTAGGAATTTATGGTATGAATTCGAAATTTCTGAATAGAAAAGGAGACCAAACTAGCAACTCTGCTACAGACAAACCGAAATGGCAAACACTTCTGACATCTTTTGAAAAGTGTAAAATAAACAATTCTAGTAGAATAATTCTAAATAAATTTTCATGTATACCATAAGAAAAAAATACAAATATCGATATCTAGAAATTAGACTGT
Organism: Maratus michaelseni; assembly: GCA_963931845.1. Classification (NCBI taxonomy): domain Eukaryota; kingdom Metazoa; phylum Arthropoda; class Arachnida; order Araneae; family Salticidae; genus Maratus; species Maratus michaelseni. The sequence continues at coordinate 174,431,257 of OZ007598.1, read as the reverse complement.
AACTTTCGATTTTATTTTCGCATGAAATTTCAAAATCGTGAAATATTTTCACAAAAGTTGTTTTGTTCCTATCTATTTCACATTTTATCTCAAAAGAATGAAAATTGTTCGTCGTGCCCGAAAGCTTTTTTTTTGTAGATTTATTATCATTCTTAAATCTAATATCAATATTTATTTACAAGATATCTGTTATCAGCACATTTTGGTCACAATCTAATGCGCGGTAATATGAATCTAAATTATACAACTTTCGTCCCATTCTTTCACGTGTAACTGAAAAACATTTCTTTTAAAAAAAAATCGGATACGCAACAGAAAGCATCTTATATTCTCTCTGAAGAAAGAAATAAAATAACAGCGAAACGAATGACTACCCCTTCTTCTGCGTAACCCAATCCCACCGTAACATGCAAATCTTAATCGATTCTAACCGTTTGACTGCTTATTAATGCTTATCAACTCTACTATGCAAGTCGTGCTCCGAGAATACAAAGCAATGTCAATCAGTCTTTAATTCATTAAAAACCTCTCATCCCAATTACTACAATTACCTCCAATCCACCGTTTTTTCTCTTTCGCTTCTGACCATCCTACTCTACGTGCTCCACTCGAAATTCAGTCCACGCATCCAAAAAGTCATTCCGGCGCACACGCTCTTTTAGAAGTCCATAAACACCTGGATTAGTGTGGCACATCAGTGGACATCTGGTGAATACGTAAAAAACGTTTGTATCGAGTGTTTCTATTTGGTCTTTTTGAGAACTGGTGTGTATTTTGATAGTAATCTGTGTCAGTTTTTTTTAGGTCTTTGTTTTAATATTTTTGAGTGAGGGGGGTCGTTATGGGCTTGAAAAGTCTTTTAGTGTCATTGTAGATTCATAGGAGGTATAGGCTACGCTTCTCGTTATGCATTCATATTGGACAGGTAGTTTTGTTCTTCTAAAGTCCATTAGGATTTGCAGAACGTTCTTCACACCGTTCTGAATGACATGGGCTGGGCTATGATGGTATCTTCGACAATTTGCTGATATATTTGTTTTGATAGTGTGAACAAGATTTCTTTTTAACGCATGCTCTGAATGAAAAGGATACTGTCTCATGCATTTGAAATTTATCAGAATTTAACGATCTTTTAGTAGAAATATAGCTTTGTTTTAAATTAATTTACATTTTAATGCATTTATTTAATTTAGAACTTAATTATGAATTTTATTAAGACAGCTCTATATCGAATAAATATTTAATTACCATGACAACAGTGTGTTTCGTTACTTTTTTCGACACCAAACCTTAAACACCTGTATTAATGTGACACAACGGTGGACATCTGATGAATACATAATAATATTCGTGTCGAGTGTTTCTATTTGGTATTTTTGAAAACTATATATGGAGAGTAGGTATTTTGATAGTAATCTCTGTGAGTTTTTTTTTTAAGGTCGTTTTAATATTTTTGAGTGAGAGGTTTGTTATGGTCTTGAAAAGTCTTTTAATCCCATTTTAGATTGATAAGTGGTATAGGATACACGTCTCGTTATGCATTCATATTGGGCAGGTAGTTTTGTTTTTCTCAAGTACATTAGGATTGGCAGAGCGTTCTTCACACCGTTTTGAATGACACGGGCTGGTCTATGATAGTATCTTCGACAATTTGCTGATATATTTGTTTTCACAGTGTAAGCAAGATTTTTTTAACACATGCTCTGAATAAAAAGGGTGCTATCGAAAGCACCTGAAATATGCCAGGACTTGACGACCATTCAGTATAAATTTAGCTTTGTTAAAAAATAATTTACATTTTAATTATTTAAATAATTTAGCGTACACATACTCTTTTAGAAACCCATATTTTGAATGACGTGGGCTGGGCTATGATGGTATCTAAGACGATTTGCTGATATATTTGTTTTGTTAGTGTGAACGTGATTTTTTAATGCATGCTGTGAGTGATATCGTAAGCATTTTTTTTAGGTCGTTTTAATATTTTTGAGTGAGAGGTTTGTTATGGCCTTGAAAAGTCTTTTAATCCCATTTTAGATTGATAAGTGGTATAGGATACACGTCTCGTTATGCATTCATATTGGGCAGGTAGTTTTGTTCTTCTCAAGTACATTAGGATTGGCAGAGCGTTTTTCACACCGTTCTGAATGACACGGGCTGGTCTATGATAGTATCTTCGACAATTTGCTGATATATTTGTTTTCACACTGTAAGCAAGATTTTTTTAACGCATGCTCTGAATAAAAAGGGTGCTATCGAAAGCACCTGAAATATGCCAGGACTTGACAACCATTCAGTATAAATTTAGCTTTGTTAAAAAATAATTTACATTTTAATTATTTATTTAATTTAGCGTACACATACTCTTTCAGAAACCCATAAACAACTGGAATAGAGTAGCACAATGATAAATAGATAAAAATGTTTCTGTCGAGTGTTTCCATTTGGTCTTTTTGAAAACTAGATATGAAGTTTTGATAGTAATCTGTTTGGTCATATTTTTTTTTTGTCTTTTTATTTAAAGATTTTTGAGTGAGAGGTTCGAGATGAGTTTGAAAAGTCTTTTACTGTCGTTGTAGATTCATAGGAAGTGTAGGCTACGCTTCTCGTTATGCATTAATATTGGACAGGTAATTTTATTCTTCTCAAGTCCATTAGGATATGCAGAACGTTCTTCACACCGTTCTGAATGACGCGGGCTGGGCTATGATGGTATCTTCGACAATTTGCTGATATATTTGTTTTGATAGTATGAACAAGATTTTGTAATGCATGCTCTGAATAAAAAAGGTGCTATCGAAAGCATCTGAAATATACCAGGACGTCAGTAAAAATCTAGTTTTGTTAAAAAAAAATTTGCATTTTAATGTATCTATTTATTTTAGAACTTGATTATGAATTTTATTAAAATAGCTCTTTCTATCAAATAAATATATTAGCTACCATGACAATATTGTTTTCTGTGACAGGTTTCGGCACTAGTGCTGCATTTTGACGTAAAAGCCGTACGAATAACATTTAGTGGTAAGCTCGTTTATTTCCTACTATATTCTAATCTTTGGAGTCTTACTCGGCCCTGTAATCACTCTGCTGGCCATAAATACAGAGAGCGAAGCCGAAGTTTGTGGGTTCGATCCACGTGGGGAAGACATATAACCCAAGTACTCCACTCGAGATTTAGTCCACGTGCCCAAAGAGTTATTCCTGTGCACACATACTCTGTTAGAAGTCCATAAAAAACTGGATTAGAGTAGCACAACGATAAATAGATAAAAATGTTTGTGTCGAGTGTTTTCATTTGGTCTTTTTGAAAACTAGACATGAAGTTTTAATAGTAATCTGTTTGGTCATTTTTTAGTCATTTTTTAAAGATTTTTGAGTGAGAGGTTAGTTATGGGCTTGAAAATTCTTTTAGTGTCATTGTTGATTCATAGGAGGTATATGCTACGCTTCTCGTTATGCATTCATATTGGACAGGTAGTTGTTTTGTTCTTCTAAAGTCCATTAGGATTTGCAGAACGTTCTTCACACCGTTCTGAATGACGTGGGCTGGGCTATGATGGAATCTGAGACGATTTGCTGATATATTTGTTTTGGTAGAGTGAACGTGATTTTTTTTATGCATGCTGCGAGTGATATCGTAAGAATCTGAAATATGCCAGAACTTAACAACCTTGTCAGTAGAAATCTGGCTTTCTTTTATTCGATTTTCGATTTGCTGATATATTTGTTTTGGTAGTATGGACATGATGTTTTAATGCATGCTGCTTGTGATATCGTAAGCACCTGAAATATGCCAGAACTTAACAACCTTTCAATAGAAATTTAACTGTTTTTTAAACTAATTTACATTTAAATGCATTTATTTAATTTATACCTTGATTATGAATTTCTTTAAAACAGTTCGGTATCAAATACAAACGTTAGTTACCACGAGAAGAGGGTTTTCCGTTATAGTTTTCGATATCAGTGCTGCATTTTTACGTCAAAGATAATATTCAGTGTTAAGCCCATTTTTTTTTCTCTATACTTTTCAAACTGTCGGCGCCTTACTTAGCTCCGTAATTGGCATACTGGTCGTGAATACGGCGATGAAAGCCAAAATTCGTGGGTTCGATTCTACGCATAATGTTTATTTATAATGTAAAATACACTACTCGAAATTTAGTCTACGTGTCCAAAGAGTCATTTATGGACATCTGGTGAATAGATAAAAAGGCTTGGGTCGAGTGTTTCCATTTGGTCTTTTTGAAAACTAGATATGAGGAGTAGGTATTTTGATTGTAATCTGATTGGGTTTTTTAGGTCGTCATTTTAAAATTTTTGAGTGAGAAGACAGTTATGGGTTTGTTATGGCTACACGCTCTGTTAGACATGCATAAACAATTGGATTAGTGTAGCACAGCGGTCGATGGACAACTGGTGAACATGTAAAAACGCTTGTGTTGATTTTTTCTATTTGGTCTTTTTAAAAACGAAACATAAAGATTAGGAATTTTGATACTAATCTAAGTGCGAATTTTTAAATGTCTTTTTTGTGAGAAGTTTATTTATGGGCTTGAAAAGTCTTTTAGTGTCATTTCGGATACATAGGAGGCACAAACTATGCTTCTCGTTATGCATTCAAATCGGGCAGGTAGTTTTGTTTTCCTATCCACTAGGATTTTCAGACTGTTCTTCACCCCGGTCTGAATGACATGCGCTGGGATTTGATGGTTATCTGCGATAATTTTCTTATATATTTGTTTTGATATTGTGAACATGTTTTTTCAAACGCATGCTGTGAATGAAAACGATGCTATCCGAAACATCTGAAATATGTCAGAACCTGACGACCTTTTAATAGGAGTCTAGTTTAACTTTTAAGTAGATTATATTTTAAATATGCTTAGTTAACTTATTAGAAGTTCGGTTTTTAAATTGGACTTTCATAACGATTTTTAAACTGTAGTTATCGGACATCAAGGGGTCAGCAGCGCGTCTTCAATAGGTTCGCGAAAGTCCCACATTCAATGTAAAATATTTCTTTTATTTAGAATATGACACTAACCTTGTGAATTTAAATGAAATTAAAAACTAAGGATAGTTTTAAAGAATGCATTATCATTAGTTTTTATAGATCTCTATTACGAGGGACGTTCCGAAAGTAAGCTTCGTCAATTTTTTTTTAAAGAGGAGATGGTACACCAGGTGAAACAAACAATCGCCATAAGAATCCACACCCGTTGCTGGTTGAACGACGGAAGGAGCGTGAGTGGAGGAGGAATGACTCGTCGCAGAGTGCCTAAGAAGAGATAATAGCAGAAGACCGGCGTGCTCGAGGTTATTTGAATATAAATCACGACAAACTCAGGTCCAACATTCGACGAAAGAGACCAGGGCTCTTGAGTGAAGGTGCGCAAGACCAGCGTGTCCGAGGTTATTCGAATACAAATCAGGATAGCAGATGGACTACTGACAATATGGTGGGCAATGGAAGTGCGTGTGGATTTGAAACAGTGACAGTTTTTCAAATATCTTGTTTCATATTTTTTATCCTGCTTTTCTAAGCATAAACCGACATTGTGCAAAGCCGTACCGAGAGTGTTTAGCATTAAACTCAGTGAATTTCTTTTATTTCGAAATATACGTGTCTACACTGAACCCTATGTCGTTATGGCAGGTCACAAAAGTAGAAGTTGAAACAAAAGTTCGAGGTTTTAATTCCACTTTAATCAAGAGTGTGTAATGTATTACATTTTTTTTTTTTTTGCTATTCAATTAGCGGGACCAAACATTCATTCGGTGCTCTTAGACGACAACGCAAAACCACACACAGCAAGGCTCACACACGATCAGATTCGTCACTTCGGATGGAAGAGATTGGATTACCCACCCTACAGTCCTGATCTTGCCCCATCAGACTTTCACCTGTTCCCTGCATCGAAAGCCGCAATTCGGGACGTCACTTCCGAAACAATGCTGATGTGGAGCAGGCTGTGCGACAATTTCTTGCATAGCAGGGTACCGAGTTTTACCAGAGTGGTTTCTTCAAACTGATTGCACGCTACGACAAATGTCTCAATGTCGGTGGCGACTATGTCGAAAAATAGTGCAAGGTGTCAATGATGCCATGGTGCTTCAATAAAGATTCAGTGTGAAAAAAAATTACGAAACTTACTTTCGGAACGTCCTTCGTAGTTTATTTTCTATTCCCTTTATTATATATTCTAAGGAATACACTCTGACGCAAAAGTTTAGACAATGACGTCATTCAGCTTTAAAATGTAGAATTACAAAACCTGTAAATATATTCAAAAACTGATTTAAAATGCTATGTACAAAAGACAGTCGTTTTATTTGCTATAATACTAATTTTTTTCATAAAAATTCAAATGTGCTTGTCGCAAAAGTTTAGACACTATTCTAAATTTCTTTGAATATTCGCTGGCATATGCAAATTTAGACTCGATGATGTCACAAATTTGGAGTACTTAAGTTCTGCAAACGATTGCGCTTCATAGTCGACATGCCGAGAGCTAAAGAAATTCAAGTGAATGAGGTTTCAAGGATTTGGCAGTTGAAAGGTGAAGGGAAGAGCGTTTCTGAAATTTCTGCTATTATTAATAGGTCAAAAAAATCTATTTATCGAGTTTTATCGAGTGGTTCCGAATATAAAGCAAAATGTCGGTCTGGGAGGCCACGTGTGACAAATGTACGAGAGGATCGCCTGATACAAAGACTAGCGAGTACTCAACAAATGAGCGTACGTGGAGTTCAAAGCTCATCGGGACTCTCTGTATCAAAGGATACGATTCGTAGACGAATTTTGGAAAAAGGAACAATCGTTTATAGCAAAATGCAGAAGAAACCAGCTCTGAAGCCACATCATAAGTTACAAAGAATTATGTGGGCTCGAAAGCATATGTCATATGGAGAGAAATGGCAGTCAGTCATATTTAGCGATGAAAAAAAGTGGAATCTGGATGGTCCAGATGGTTGTTTATCGTATTGGCATGACTTGCGGAAGGAACCTCGACGTTTTTTTAGTCGCAGACAAGGAGGGGGCTCGGTGATGGTTTGGGCAGCCTTTTGCTATAATGGACAAGTATCTCTGACCTTCACCAGTGGTCGTCAAACTTCACAGCATTATACACAGACATTAGAAGAAAACCTACTGCCATTTGGTGAGCTTCTAGGGGGTCCTCAGTGGGAATTTCAGCAAGACAATGCTTCAATTCACACTGCAAAACATTCAAAATCTTGGTTTAATTCCCATAATATAAGAGTTCTCGACTGGCCAGCATGTAGCCCAGATCTTAACCCTATAGAAAACCTTTGGAGCATCATGTGTCGCAAAGTTTATAGCAACGCTAGACAATACTCTTCTGTACAGGAACTTAAGACATCTATTGAGGATGTATGGTACGATATCGATCCACAAACTATGCAAGATTTAGTTTCTTCCATGCAATCTCGTGTATATGACGTAATATATAAGCATGGATGCGCAACCAGGTTTTAAAAATTGTTTATTTCGATTTTATTTAATTTGTGTCTAAACTTTTGAGACAGCAGTTTATTTTTGTTACCATTTAATTTATTGCAATATGCACAATTCCACTTTTCTTTGTTATAAATATTGTTTATATGTACAGCACATTAATTTCAAGCAGTGATTTGAAAATTGAATAAATATTTTTCAAAGTATGTAAGAATTTCTTCATTGTCTAAACTTTTGCGTCATAGTGTATCAGCAATTTCAGCTCTAAATCCTGGGAATTTACAATGCCAGAGGGTTTGCGAAAAGGGGTCCGTGGTAACTAAGAGATTAAAAAACCGCTGGCTTAGAGTTTTATTTTGAAGAGTTTTGTTTTGCACATGCAAAGCCGTACCGAACGTGTTTAGCATTAAACTCAGTGAATTTCTTTTATTTCGAAATATACGTGTCTACACTGAACCCTATGTCGTTATGGCAGGTCACAAAAGTAGAAGTTGAAACAAAAGTTCGAGGTTTTAATTCCACTTTAATCAAGAGTGTGTAATGTATTACATTTTTTTTTTTTTGCTATTCAATTGGCGGGACCAAACATTCGTTCCGGCACACACTCTTTTTTTAGAAGTACAAAAACACTTACATTAACGGATTATACCTACCTGCAAACTTAAGAAAAGATGCATTTTTTATTGCATTTGCAGAAAGTACAATTAGTAAAAAAATTTCATTTATATTTTCTATTCGATCTGATAAAAATTAAGAAAGTTACGCCACTTTAATTTACTTTGTTTTTTCATGCATAAATCATAACTTGAATATTTAAACGTGATTGATTAACTCAAAACTGTGTTTTTAAAGTCTGTGATCATGATACCTCGACCAAATCTCAATCAATTTTCTTCCAGTTTTGACCAATTTTTAACAACAATATTATCTACAGTGTAATCGTTCCTTTTATAGATCTGATGATTTTTTCTATTTATTACAAGGAATCAAAGTTCAAATTTTTTGTGAAAATCGATATCTTAATTTTGAATGGCTGCCAATTTGTTCAAAATCAATTTTTCCAAAAAACCGAACGATTTCTCTCTAGTTTTAAGTGTTCAGAGTAAAGACATTATTCATTTTATAATTTAAGATAACATTTGACAGTGTTACGGTGATCACCGTGGACGACTAACAGAAGGACACCATCTCCGGAGAGCGGGCCTGCTGGAGAGAAAAAAGAGTTTTTCAAATATCTTGTTTCATAACCAGTGATTTTTTATCCTGCTTTTCTAAGCATAAACCGACATTGTGAAAAATGTCCCAAACCGGGAATCGAACACGGGTCCTCAGAATAGCGCTCTGAGGCTCGACCACTGAGCGAAATTCCCGGCTTGAGGCATTTTCCACTCTGTCAGTCTCTGACATTTCCATCTTGTGCTGCGATTGCAGCTGTCCGATATATATAAGAATGAGAGATGCCGAGTTGGGATATCGTTCCTTGTAGCTCAGTGGTAAGAGCCTCAGAGCGCTAGTCTGAGGATCCGGGTTCAATTCCTGGATTGGGGCATTTTCGTTGTGTCAGTTTACGCTTAGAAAAGCAGGATAAAAATTAACTGGTTATTCAAGGATTATAGGCGTAACTCACTCCTGAAAATAATTAAAATTCACTATATTGTTTCATTTTCCTGAAGCAAAATTCCCAAAATACACGCTTTACCCGACTTTGCAGGAAAGTATAACTCCTTAAGGCTGTTCTCAAATCCAAAGAAGCTACTTTCTGACACAATTTTGAATTCATTTTTGTTCGGAAACGGATGGAATTGGCAAGTGTTCTTATTCAGAAACTACGACATCGAAATGAGTTTGCCTTTTTGGGTAAAGGCAGAAGTTCTTTCAGAAAATACTGTTAAAGTCGGCGTTTTGAACGGAATTACCGAGACAGCAGAGAGAGACAGGGGACTTGACACGAATCGCTTATAATTCGATAAGTAATTTACTTATCAAAAAATGGAAAACTCATTTCCATTCCAAATCGCTTCCATAGTCAGACGTATCATTTTTATGCTTTTTTTTTAAAAAGAAATGAGTCAGAAAGCTTCACGTTGTTGAGCAGGTCATTTGAGAACAACTTTATTGTAGTACATAAATTTTAAGAGGTTTTAGAGTACGCTATAACAAACAATTCTTCTATTCGAAATATCTACTTATACAGTCAAAAATACACTGCGCACGAATTCATTTCGAGACCAGATTCTTTTTTTTTGTGATAACTTTAGTAATGATGAATATATTTTAACGATATTTTCAATTGTTTTAACTTGTCTTGTTCAAAATGCGCTAAAATCACGAAAAGGGCTAGAAGTTCACAGTAATTTGTCGGCGCAACATAATGTAAAGTAAAATACATTTCTAAAAGTAAATAGTCTAAGTAACTCTGTTTGGTTGTGAATGGCGGCCGCTTCCACGATTTTAAATAAGACAGTATCACGAGATATAGTGGAAGGGGCCACCATAAGCATCAGATTAGCGTTAAAATAGAGGATCCATTTTTCGGAATGTAGTTGACATTTATTTTGGAAGTAATTATCCCTTCTAATCCATTCAAACAATATCTAATTGAGAATTTCTGGTGGGAAGAGTTTGTTTCAAGAAGGGAGTATTTTTTATATTATTGTTTGGTCTTTAAAAAATACGTGACTGTTTCTGGGAATCTTTGTAGCTACCCCTACCCATAAGCATCCGATTAGCGTAAATAGAAGATAAACTTTTCGGAATATAAGTTGACATTACATTTATTTTGGAAGTAACTATCCCTTCTAATCATTTCATGCAATAAAAAATTGAGAATTTCTGGAGGGAAGAGTTAGTTTCCAGAAGGGAGTTTTTTTACACATTATTGTTTGATCATTAAAAAATACGTGACTGTTTCTCGGAGTCTTTGTAGCTATCCCTACCCACAAGCATCCGATTAGCGTAAATAGAAGATCCACTTTTCGAAATATAGTTGACATTACATTTATTTTGGAAGTAACTATCCCTTCTAATCATTTCATGCAATAAAAAATTGAGAATTTCTGGAGGGAAGAGTTAGTTTCCAGAAGGGAGTTTTTTTACACATTATTGTTTGGTCATTAAAAAATACGTGACTGTTTCTGGGAGTCTTTGTAGCTATCACTACCCATAAACATCCGATTAGCGTTAAAACAGAAGATCCACTTTTCGGAATATAGTTAACATTACATTTATTTTTAAAGTAATTATCCCTTCTAATCCATTCAAACAATAAAAAATTTAGAATTTCTGGAGGGAAGAGTTAGTTTCCAGAAGGGAGTTTTACTCTTCCAGTCTACAACTTTAATTTTTCAATGGTCCCATCCCATTTCAGTCTATTTAACAAAAACTAACAGTAGTGACACTTGAACTAAGCTAAACGAAGCAGATATGATTTGTTTTAGAATTTTTCTGGAGGATTTTCCATTTACAACAGGTAGAAAAAAGGTAGATAAATAATTTTGTTTCTGTTCCAGAATTACAGTTGCAAATATTTCAGGTGAAGTTTACATTTACCATCTCTATTTTATGTTTTAATAAAAAATATTTAAACTACTTAATAGAATACACTAATTAATTTTTTAGCAGAGCTGAAATTACGCTGTAAAAATTAATGAAACACAAAGAATGTGAATTATCACTTTACTAAACAGCGTACAACCATTAGAGTGAAAAAACCGTGGTCTGGACAATTTTTTCCCTCTAATGGTTGTACGCTGTTTAGTAAAGTGATAATTCACATCCTTTGTGTTTCATTACTTAATAGAACTTTATAAAGTCGGTAAATTATTCTTAAACCTGATTGGTTAAAACAGAATGTGTAAATATTCTGTTTCTTATGCTCAAATTTTCTTTATTTATTTATAATTTTGTGAAATAAACTTTGCAAACTTTAGCCTGATTAGTAAGAACATATTGTATAAATAATTGGTTTCTTTGAATTGGTTCCTCCCCTGTAATAGTTTTCCATTGTCTATTAAAAGTTATGAAAAGCCTCATGTATATTTTGCGAAACGAAATTTGTGAGCATTGTGCAGTCAATGTCGGAGAATTATTGAAAAATTCTCACCAAAATAAACTCATTCAAAGGATTTTCTTTTCAGATTTAAAGAGTGAAAGTGTCAAAAGAGATATCAGAGAGATTAAAAGAAACGTAAGATAAAAGGAAGATCATCATCTCTCCCCTATAGCTATGTATCACTTTTCGCAGACTTGCACCACTCTTACCTTTTACTCCATACTTCATAATCGATCCGTTCCCAGTCTTAAACAATGGAACGGTCGTAGATAATTACAACTCGCTAAGATAGGGTGGAGGGGCAAATTTGGACTCCCCCAGCTGTACGTGTCTGTCATTGGCGACAAAGTCCGGATGTGCATGCGACATTGTACCCCCATTAGTTTTGTACGTGCAAAGGCGGGGCTTGTAGCCACCTATCACAGAAGTGCGTATTTTTTTATATTATTGTTTGGTCATTAAAAAATACGTGACTGTTTCTCGGAGTCTTTGTAGCTACCCCTACCCCCTTGACGAATGGTAATTTTTGATGCCCCTCCCCGTGTTTTCAAGCTAAATCATTCTAGGTCACTTCCTTTCCCTCTAGTCGTATTTTTTCTTTTTTCTTTTGCTTTTATACGTTCCACGTTTTCAGATTTGTTAGTTTGGATAGATATTATATGAAGCGTGCAACATGCAATGTAAGAAATCCAATCCCCTGTTGACTCTGGCCAGGTTTGTAGGTACAGGTACCAACTGTTTATTTGAGCCGCATGAGCGCGTAACGACTAGCGTTCGAGAAGAGTGGACAAGAAAATATCTTTAAATGTATTTTTTTTAATTCTGCGGCAAAACTGTTTGTTAAAAATCATGTTAAAAATATTCTAATACTTTTAAACAAAGTTATGAAGCCTCACTGGTCATTATGTTTGTCAAAAATATGAGGATCTTGTGCCAACGTTCACGGGTCCAAATTCACGCTTCTCGAACGGGATGGTTGTATTAAAGCTTCTATTACATAGTTTTTGCAAGCATACTTTTAGAGTCCTGTCTGCAGCGCAAACTCGAATCCTACAGCTAGCAAATCGTAGCTTTAAACATTTTATCATGGCATTATTAATTACATGGAAATTAATACTCGATTGATTTTCCTCTGCAAATTCTTGTTTCCCCAGGTATTCTATCCCCCAGGCTGCTGTTGAATTGCTTATAACATACTTATAAGTGCAATTTTTATAGTAAGGAATAAAAGAAAATACATTACTAAACAATAATAGTACAATTTACAGGGTAAAATTAAAATCTAGTGAACTAAATAGCTTTATGAATCTTATTCAAAATCCAACATGAATAATATCTCATGCATTCTAAAATCGTGCTTATAGATAATGTCACGATCTGCTTGCTTTAGGATTTAGATTCGGGCCTCGGACGAGGAAATACAACAGTGCTAAAACAATATATGTGCTCGTTGTATGGAGTTCTTGCAGAATTGAAAATTCCCTCATACATTAGCTTCTATGTTATAGAAGAATTCAACTATAAAATGCCTCTGCTCTACAAGAACGCCATGAACACTGTAAAGACGTTAGAAGGATTATATACTGTAAAAATTTCACCATTAGAAAACGGTAATTTTACAAACTATCATTGCAGAAAAATGTTCAGTCATTCAACTCTATTAATAGATAACGGTTTCTAAACTATATTATGAAACGTTCCGATAGTCCAGATAGAGACAAAATTGCGGTTACTTTACCATATTCGTGAAAAATGGCTGAGCGATAAATTTTTATCACTGGTCAAACGAAATCTTTGTAAATTACTGTTGTTTCTACCAACTTCCTAGATAAATTATAAAGAGAATATAAATTATATGGTTAACGAATAATTATTTTAAGGAAAATTTTAACAGTGTAAGTGGATTTTTCGATACAATGACTTAGTACCGAATACGTGATAGTGAACATAGTTCCATAATGGAATCAAGTAACTTCCGGTATTTTATGAGTTACCCCTTGACTGGTAAGGTCCTGCCAGTGATTAACAACCTTGTAAAATCTTTGAGAAAAATGAAATTTCTGTTACTGATTTTATTTCTTTAATGGATTTTAAATTCAGAAAATGCGAATCTTAAACATGTCGATTTCTACCCTCCTTATGGGGTGAGTTTTCTCAAATTAAACGTAGCTATCATTGTTTCAAATATGGCTTACGGAATTTTGAAAAATTGTTTGTTATATATATAATAATGTTGTATTAATATTTATCAATGTGCATGCATATTCAATTTTTCCATGCTTTAAGAAGATGCTACAATTAAGTTCATTAATTTATAACTGATTATGCTGCCGCCGTCAGAGTTAATTGCACCTTGGTAATTTTATATATGTATATATAATGGCATACAAAAAAAAAAAAAAGAAAACGAGTTTCGTTGGAATGGCGTTCAGCGGGATCTCTTCTCATTTCGTCAAAGTTATATGCATTAATAGTTTTTGAGATTAGAAGCAGATTGAAGAGACTTAGAAGAGAATCTCGCATAAAATGAAATGATGTAATACATGATAATGAACATAATCGTAAATATAATAACTTTAACTTATGATAAAGGAAATACACTTTGAATCCGATTTCGAGTTATGCTTAAAAAACTGCACACATTCAATCTGTTTTGAAACAATTACAAATGAATTTAACATTAGGAGGTCCAAACTTTAAACATTCATAATTCCTAAACTACTTTATCAAATGACTTCTCGTTTGGCATTCTAAGGTAAAAATTGCCGAAAAAGCCAACTATCATAAGAAAATTTAGGTGTTTGTATTGAAAATTTCAGACTTTGGTACAATTTCAGTATGACGACGACCCCTAAGCTTATATTTTTAAACACAAATTGAAAGAATAATTTCCATTCGATTGGCTAGTAAAATTTCTTTCTGTGACATTCAGAAAGATTCCCCCATATATTCCTACATATACCCCCGTATATTCTCTGTTACCCACTGTCTTTGGTGTTCTTTTTAACACTTTCCAACCTAGTTGAAAAGTGTTTATGACTTCGGTTTGTCTGCCGTCTGGCCGTCTGGCCGTGCTCTAACTCCCTTAAATATGCTCGGATTGCCCTGCAATTTTTATATGTTATGGTCGTTATCTATAGCATGTTCTCTATTTCAACTGAAGTGTGTAGCACTTATAGTTTTTTTACAGGGACACTCAAAAGAATTTCGTTACATTACGGTCTATGGAGAAAAATCATTTGCGGTTTATTTTAATTATGTTACACAATTTTAAACACACTGTAATTGATATATATCACTAAGGTGCATTACAAGAAGCTTAATATGGTATATGCTGTGCATAGCACTTATAGTTACTTTACAGGGACAGTCAAAAGAAATCCGTTACATTACGGTTATGGAGAAAAATCGTTTGCGGTTTAATTAAATAATGTTTCACTATTTTAAACGCATTCAAATTTATATATATCACTAAGGTACATTACAAGAGGCTTACTACAGAATATTGTGTGTATAGCAGTCATGGTTCATTTACAGGGACACACAAAAGAATTCTCTACTGTCTGTTAACAATAATTCCTGCAAGTGCGTTTTAAGTTGCTGAACGCAATTTTAAATTTAACTCACTTTTTGTCTATTACTTGGTGTGTATAAATTCTGTACATCATATACAGGCAGCACAAAAGTTTGCGAACATATTTCCGTTTATTGACAGAAACTCCAGAAGGAGAATTTTAAACTGTGCTACGCGTTTCCTAACTAAACTAAAATTTAGCATCCTATGTAGTATATATACAAATCTACAGATCCTATACAGGGCTGAATAAAAGTATTCGGATATTTTTTCCAAATATTGTATATGTTGGAAATTCCTGAAATTACTTTTTTAAATATGTTATGCGTTTTCCAAATTGTTTACTTAGATGTTATCTTTCAGCTTATTAAACGGTAATGATTTGTAAAATTATTTTGGAAGTGTTGGAAAGTGTTACATAATATATGCTTGACGCATGATTTTGCGTTCTTGTTTTATTCTTGGCCGACTGTACATCGCGTGTTTATATTTGTACTTGATAAGTTAACAATGTTTGTTGAGTATATACATATATATTCATTGATGTTTCAACGAGAATTCAAAACAGCTTTCTGAGGTTAAAAGTTATCGCATTAATACATATGAATACGGCAGTTTAATTGAATTCGCGTATATAGTTATCAATATGGATGTTTGTAAGGGAAGTTCACATATTCTGTTCATTACAATCCGAGAGAGCTGATCATGTAGGCTCTTTAAAGTCTACTTACATATACAAAAGAATCTGGTCATTTTGTTACAAAATATATATTTCTTGCAAGAATTTGGCCATAATTTTTCACCTAAAATCCCTGATATGAAACTTTAATTCCTAAAATTTTATTGCTTTTTCATTATATATCATTAAATTTATACTATTATTAGGAAATGGTATTAACTTTTACCATCATTGATAAGGATATCTGCTAAGTGTCGCAACGTATAACAATGCATAGCTAATAGCATTTCACTGTCTGCAGAAAATGCATTGATGAATGGCCAAAACCAAAAATATAGAAAAGAAGATATTTTTCTTTGAATCAAATTTGGATTTATCATCTTTGCGGCAAATCTTATCCGTACATTAAAAAAAAAAAAAAAAAAAAAAAAAAAAAAAAAAAAAAAAAAAAAAAGGTTCAACCTTACATGGCTTCTTTCCTACTTGATAAATTAACAATCACGCACGTTCATTGCCGTTTCAGCGATGGATGATTCAAAACTGCTTTGCAGTTAGGAAACGTATTGCATTCATGCATCAGAATCCAACAGTTCAGCTGAATTTGTGAGTATGGTTATCAGTATGCATGTTTTGAAGGTGTGTTCCGCCGATTCTGTTTTGTGCATTTCAAAATGCTGGTCATCCGAGCAAGATAATGGCATGGGCATACGGGGCACAGGCCCTGTTGAAGGTTTACCACTGTTTATTAATAGTAATCATAGCCTTATTAAACGCTGAATTGTCAAAAATAAGGCAAAAGTTACTGTATCAAAACAGTGGTGGAATAATGGTTTACCCTGGTTTCCAATAGTGCTTAATCGTATCCTGCTGGTCAAATAAGATCTTTCCAATATATACAAAAGAATCAGGTCATTTTGTTGAAAAGTATACCATTTGTAACGATTTGACCAAAATATGTAGATTTTTCAACTAAAAACCTTTTGTGAAAGTTTAATTCACAAAACCAAGTTTCTTTATCATAATAAATCATCAAATTCGTGAAACTATTAACCATCTAGTATATTAACTTTTACAAGTACATCTACGAACTATTGCAACTTATAACAATGAATATCTAATAGCATCTCACTGTCTTCAGAAAATGCAATGATGAATGACCGAAACCGAAAGTATAGAAAATAGGATATCACTCTTTGAATCCAATTTGGATTTTTCATCTTTGCGGCAAATCTTATCCACACATTCATCTGCAAGAAATAAAATAGTCCAACAGTATATTGCGTGTTTATCTTCTACCTGATAAGTTAACAATCTACGTTGCGTACACGTTCATAGATGTTTCAGACAGGATTCAAAAGAGCGTTCGTGGGTTTAAAAGTTATCGCATTGATGCATCTGAATCCGACGGTGGAATTACGTTCACGCGTATGGTCATCAATCAAATAATGATTGTCTGTGTATAAAATCTTTTTCATTCTATACACTGTAGTATTATGTATTTTTAAGTCTCTCATCAATGAAATAAATGAGTTTTAAATTGAATGATAAAGCGATCAGATTTAAACATTGATTATGCAACAAAGATTGAAAGTTTTACCTTTAAAATGAGCATTGGTGTGCCTTATTTCCTTATATTATTTAATTACACATTGTCTAAAAAATTTAAAATAATATTGTAAATTATTTGTGTATAAAATCTTTTCCCTTTTATACACTGTAGTATTATGTCGTTCTAAGTCTCTCATTAATGAAATAAATGAATTATACATAGCATGATAAAACTATCAGATTTAAACATTGATTATGTAACAAAGATAGTAAATGTTACTATTAAAATGAGCATTGATGCCCCTTATTTCTTTATATTATTTAATTAAACACTATCTAGAAATTGCAGAAGAATATTATTTTATTAGTTGATATTTTAAAAACTTTTTCATTCTATACACTGTAGTATTATGTATTTTTAAGTCTCTCATCAATGAAATAAATGAGTTTTAAATTGAATGATACTGAATGAAGTTTGACCTTTAAAATGAGCATTGGTGTGCCGTATTTCTCTATATTATTTAATTATACATTTTCTAGAAAATTTAAAATAATATTGTAAATTATCTGTGTATAAAATCGTTTTCCTTTTATACACTGTAGTATTATGTTGTTCTAAGTCTCTCGTTAATGAAATAAATGAATTATACATAGCATGGTAAAACGATCAGATTTAAACATTGATTATGTAACAAAAATAGTAAATGTTACTATTAAAATGAGCATTGGTGTCCCTTATTTAATTACACACTATCTAGATTACACACTATTATGTTGTTCTAAGTCTCTCATTAATGAAATAAATAAATTATACATAGCATGATAAAACTATCAGATTTAAACATTGATTATGTAACAAAAATAGTAAATGTTACTATTAAAATGAGCATTGGCGTCCCTTATTTAATTACACACTATCTAGATTACACACTATTATGTTGTTCTAAGTCTCTCATTAATGAAATAAATGAGTTATACATAGCATGATAAAACTATCAGATTTAAACATTGATTATGTAACAAAGATAGTAAATGTTACTATTAAAATGAGCATTGGTGCTCCTTATTTCTTTATATTATTTAATTACACACTATCTAGAAATTGTAAAATAATAATATTTTATTAATTGATATTTAAAAAACTAAATTATTGAATGAAAAAAAATAATAAAGCATAAAAGTCTAAAACAAGTGTAATAAGAGATACATTTTTGTCAATTGGTTTGCTTTATAACTACATTGTGAGATTTTACTGACTAGTTTGTGTAACATTTAAAATAAGTAAATTAAAAAAATTAAAGAATCAAGTAAAAAAGAAAGAAAGAAAGAACGAAAAAAAAATTCTGCTCAACAGCGCGAAACTTTCTGACAAATTAACGGAATCATGTTTATATTTAAAATCATGAAATTTTCAAGTACTTGAAGTGATTTTGAAGAAAAAATATTGTTCTTCTGGGTATCAAACTACAGTTTACAGTACATTGAAGTCTTTTATGATACATTAAATAAGGGAAGTGAGAACTTAAAGAACAATATAAAAGAATTTCACCATGTTAAAGAAGTTTTCTCTGGAAAATGATGGTTTCATTTGACAAGATTAAATTGCTTACATTAAAAATGCATTTTCCAGTTGACCACACTATGGCATTAAATGTAAAAAATGGAAAAAGCTTATATTTACAAATTTCGTTCATCAAAAGCAAAAAATAAGATAATATCGTAAAAAAATATGAATTCATTACTTTTTTTTGCTTTTTTAAAAAACAGTGTTAATAGAAATTCATTAACAAATTCATTAACTGTAGCTCACCCCGTGTATGTTTCTACATAAATGCTTTCAAATTTGAGCTAGTTTTCATCGAAATTTTTATCTTAAGTAAAATTTTATCTTACTTTTAGATTACTGACATCAATGTCTAAGTTAACCTATAACTATATACTATACAGCATATAAACGTCAGTGGAAAACATAGATATGATATGCTGTCGAGTATTCTTTCATCATAAAAAAATATTAAATTCGATCCCATTTGCTTTTAGCACATAATTTATTTTAAATTAAAATTGCTATCTGCAATTAATTTCGCCATTATTTTTTCAATTTCATTCTAATGTTGATTTAGCCTTTTCTCTTTCTAAAATATTTTTATACCGAAAAATGGAACATAGATATAAACGATTCAAAACTTTTATGTTACGACGAATATTTAATGTGAAATAATCAATCTAAATAAAGAAAAAAAAGATATAATACCAGTGTGCTACTATTTGAGCTTACACTATTAACTATCCTAACCACTCTTTCAAGGCTTCTGGAGTGTTTTCAGAGCAAAATTGAAAAAAAAAATTGAAAGACAGCAGAAGTGATGCACGTGATTAATGCTGTGGTTTTAATAGAAAAAAAAATTATAGAGATAAAATTTTCTTTTTTTTCTTTCTTTTTTTTTTCATTTTTGGCGATTTTTATTGAGTGTCTGGTTAAATATTTCACATATGTTTATCCGGTAACAGGTTAAAATCAAGGTCTCCAGTCAACTGGCAACAAACGTTTTAAAATGATTCATTTATTGTTTCCACCTAATTAGCGATGCGCAAAATATATATAATCAAGCAAGAAAAATAATCCATTAAAAACATTTTCTTCCCAAAGTTTGCTTTTTTAAAATTACAATGTATTCCCTTCGTTTTCCGTTCTGCTACAATCAGCTTTATCTTAATCATTTTTGAACTGTTTACACAAGCAGAAATTTACTACCAATTTTATATACAAATATACCCTTTGGGTCTTAATCGGTAATATATGAAACTATATTTCAATCGAAAAAGCCTTAACCACACGTTAAGCATCGTTAGAGACGTCATCTTATTCGTTAGAGCCTGAAACAAGCCGAAACTTTCTGGCGATACCATTGGTGGGGAACGTTCCACGCCACTGACTTTCGCTAGACACACGGATTATGCGCTGAAGTTCCATTAAATTACATAATAATTAGTTATTGTATGCGTTCCCAATGGCACGGAGGAAATGAACGATGGAAAAAATTACCGTTTTATGTCTATCCATGCGCACAAAAGCACGGGGGACTGTACAGATGGGAGAGAAGAGGGGGGGAGTGAGGAATCAATAAATAAAAGAAATTATAATCATTGTTTCTGGTTTGATGATTTTCCAAGGAAAGAAAGGGGTAAATGTTTTCGGATTGAATTAGCCTTTGTCTTATTGCATTAGACAGCGTGCAATAGGAATGGATGGGGGGACATTCATTATTTTGTCTCATATTTCAGTTGTCTCAGAGAAGATTGGATTTGTCTAGAATGTAGTTTAACCCTTTCGACTTTTATTCATTCTACATGTCGTGTGCAAGGCTGGCTCAAGCCATCCATATAATTTGCAATATTCGGTTCGCACGACATGTGAAGATGCTGAGACCACAAGGTCATTTTCAGACCTGGTGGATATCACTTTTGTCGAATTTAAACGTCAAATTTTAATCACAAGTCACAATTTACGATGCTACATTTACATATATGAGCATTACAATCAATGTTCTCACTGGATTTTGACTAACCTTAGGAATTTGGCTAATCACTAAAGAAAAACTATAGCCTAAATCAAATAACGTTAGTAATAGATTTTTCTTCAAACACTGGTTCTAAAATCGTTCTTCAAACTATTCAAATTACCCTTTTTTTCCTTTTTTAATATATGTACCAATTTGTTTGAAACTGTTTTTAAAATTGTTATTGATCTAAATTCAATTATCGGTTATAGAGACTAATAAAACGTGTATTATATAGAAAATATTTGTAAAGTCGGGAATAAAAACCTTAGATCGATTTATTTCTACATAGTTTTATGAAAGAAAACCACATTTAACTCTGTATTTTGAATATCATGTTAATGGGTTAAATATAAATAAATAAATAAATATTTTTTAAAAAATGTGAACGAGTTCTGAAAATTTTCAAAACATAAATTTTAAGTTTCACAGAAAACATTTAATTGTACAATAACATCATTGGGACTCTCACAATTTGGCGATTTCAATCATTCCTTTTCTCGCCAAATAAAGCATTTTTCCACGATTTGGCACAATGGCGATTGACAGCGAGAAGCCTGATTACAATATAGGATAGTTATTGCTGTCGTAAAGATGATGTCCAAAGGTGAGTACCCCGTCATCATCATGGCTGGCACCAAGTGTGTGAAGAATTTTGATTTCTCACGAATACGGTATGCCAAAATACAGCATTTCTGAGATTGTATTGTACCGACTTTGTGAAGAATTTTGATTTCTCACATATAAGGTATGGCAAAAGATTGCAAGAAAACTCATTTCTGAGATTGCATAGACCGGGATTCGTGTAGAGAGAAATTCCCCAAAATAATCACCTTCGTATAAAATGCAGGCATGTTAGAGCAATTTATTACGATAAACAACATTAAAAAAAAATGAATTTTATGCAAGCAGATAATCACTATTGCTGAAATATACATAAAATTTCAGTGCATTTGCTGAAATACAACAGAATTTCACGGAACAAATCTAAACTAAAATAAACGGAGATTCACTCAGATAAACAATTTCAAGACACAATCTGATCTAAGGTCTTCTAAAGAGACATAATTTCTAATTTAATAAACATGTAACAATGAGACAAGATCTGTTAAAAACCCTGTTTGATCCTTCAAACCATGATAAGCTAAAAGAAAATTATAACATTTTTCAAAAAGAATCTATAACCTTTTTACCTATTTTTATAAAATATTTTTAATAGTATCTGTATTGTTTATGAAAATTGTTTATTATAATTCCCTTTGTGTTCACATGTTCGTACACAGAATGCTCCTATTAATCATGGCATATTAATATTTTCAGAAATTTTGTCACTTAATATCAATCAATCTTTTAGTTAGATGCTCTAACATCTGAATTTCTTGAAACGATTCTGACAGTTTTAACCCATTTTCGGCCAAAGGTGCGTAAACGCACCATTTCAATAAATATTTTTTTTATTAACACTGTGACGTATATTTTTCGCTAATTTTATTTTTCTGCTATTTTTAAGGGTTCTGGAGACATCTATAAAATATTAGTAATTCAATTGAAGTAATCACTTTCTGTTGAGAAATTTTCAAAATACGCTGGTTTTTTACTTGAAACGGTTATTGACAAATTCGACTTTTTGAAAATGTATAATTATTCCACTTGAGATTAATCATATGTTTTTATAATGGAGTAAAGTTGCAAGTTCTGTAAATAAAATAAAAATAAAACAAATGCCATAAGAAAACTTAAATTTTTTTATTTAAATTTAATAATAAATTAATAATAATAAATTAATAATGGTAACGTCAAATTAAATAAAATATTATTTTTCATGCATGAAACTTTTTTGATGTCTTAATGAATGTAATTTAAGCAAATTTCTATGCAAATAATACCACATTTTATAAAATTTCTATGCTTGGCCGAAAATGGGTTAAGCAAATTATTGCTAGTCGTCAGAGGTGTAAAAATTAGGCGCCAAAGTGCCGTTTCCCACCACTAAATTTTATGAGTATGCTTCCCCTAAATATTATTAGTATACTTCGTCTAAATTTTAACTGTTTTCTTATTAGGCGTAGAATACTAAAAATTTAGTGGTGGCATTCGGCCCATTGGCGCCTAGGTTTTTACACCCCTGCTAGTAGTGTTTTGCAAATATTACTAGATGTGATATGCAATAGTTCCCTTTTCGTAAAATTTTTAATTACTATTTTATATTTTTTCTTATTAAATAAAAAAATGTATAAATTCAGTTATCGCTGTTTGACTTGACGCATAGTGTAAAAATGTTTCTTTTTTCCTTCTTTTCTTTTCTTTTCTTTTGTGTGTGTGTATAAAGAAAATATGCTGATACTGAACTTAAATTGTAAAAACTAACTTTAGACAAATTTTACTTTAATTTTTTACGTAATATTCAACATTTATAATCTTAAATATGAGTTTTCATTAAACATTTCTCCTTGTGTAGGAAAGTTCCTATGCTTCACAACTGGCTCTTTACGAGTGGATGACTTCATTTCATTTCACTTCGGAAGCTAAATTGAAATATTACTCAACTAAAACGTCCTGTGCCACAGTTGGGGCTTATGTTTATATTACTGATGTAGTTATGGCGTCATATCCAGAAAATTCAGGACAAGTCACTTTTTCGAACATTTCACAGGTGTTTGTTTTCACATAACCCAAAATTCACCCCATAGTGGATGTTCCACTTGTTTAGAATTACATTCGCTCCGCCTACTACAGAAATAACTGATCAAATAAGCTTTCAAATGTGTAACAGTACATAGAATGACGAACTTTTACGATCACTTTATTTAGAATAATTATATTTATGTAAATTTTCCATGTCTTTCTCTCGGATCTCCCCTTAGTTTGCATTTTAAGAGAAGAAAATTAAAGGAAATGTGTTTCTTGTAAAAGTACAAAAGTTTATAATATGTAACCTACGTTTAAGTGTTAATATTATTTTAGAGTGTTTTGTTAACACACTATAATGAATCCCAAATATTAACTACCATTTTCACGATATAAATATTCAAAAAATATTGCGAGGTCTTTTATTTCTGTTATTGCATTTTTATTCAAATTTATTTTCTATTCATAAAATATATATCATCTTTATAAACAATTATAGATCTTTGTAAATCAGTCATGCCTTTAACTCAAAATGATTAGATCGGTTTCAATTTAAATAACATTTCACGGTTTTTATGCACGATTTGGGATTGTTTGAATATTTAAAAAAGTGAAAAAATATATATAAAAATCCATTTTTAAAAGCCTAAAAAAAAAAAAAAAAAAATGGTAACTTCCATTAAGAGAGTTGGTCAGTGAGATATCAAAGGATCAGGAAGGTCCATAAGCCGTGTTTTTAGCCATGAAATAAGACTAAAATTCGATTTTGTTAAACTGACTTAATTATTTCACTTTTAAATATTAGAAGGTTTATCGTGTACGATTTCAACAATACTTTTTGCATTTTGTTTGGATTTATATAACTTACACACGCTCAAAATTCGTATTATTCGTAGTTTTTGATGAAAAATACACATTTTTTTCTAATTTCACCTCAATTATTTATATATTTTTTAATATTTCACTATGAGCGCAGCTTTGCAACACTTTTATTTTTACATATATTGTACATTTTGATGTATTTTATAACATATGTAAAGAACTTGTCGCACGATTGCGCTCATATAAATAATTGAGGTAAAATTAGGAGAAATTGCGTATTTTTCATCAAAAACTACCAATAATACGAACTTTGAGCTTGTGTAAGTCATATAAATCCGAAGAAAATGCAAAAACTATTGTCGAAATCATACAGGATAAATCTTCTAATATTAAAAAGTGAAATAATTAAGTCGGTATAACAAAATCGAGTTTTAGTCTTATTTCATGGGCCAAAAACACGGCTTATGGACCCTAATTCTTTCCCTCGCTAATGTTAAACCTACGGGCATGGAATGCATTCTAATTTTTAAAATATCTCATAGAGAAATTAATGTTTTAAACTTTTTTTCCTTTTCAGTATATTCTTCTGAAAGAATGTGTCTTTCTTTTTTAGTTGACAAAATATTTCTAAAATATAGTATGCTTAAATTAATATTTTGTGTTAAAAAGTGACAAGCTGTGAGTAAGATTTCAACACTTGAAATAAAATTAAGTGTATATTAAAAAAAAATGTAAACTAAAAAATAAAGGGACATCCTTTAAGAATAGTGCACAGTAAAAAAAACAAAAAAAAAACATTGAAAATATTAATTTCCTGATAAGATATAATAACAAGAATGCATTCGACGCCCATAGGTTTAACATTAGTGAGGAGAATTTGAGATCTCACGGACCATCACCCCTAAAAACATCGTTTAAAAGGAAACTGCAGAAACCCAAAACAAGTTGGAAATTGTACGTCAAACGTGACAACTGAGGTACGTTCGTGCTATAGCTAGTTTCAGGGAAATGAATTATATCGCTTGTTATTATGATATGGTGAATTCCCGTTATAAAATAAGTACATTTTAAGTTGGCAACAGTTTCTCTTTTGTTGACATTTACGGAAAATTCTAATGGGAAACTTAAGCCTAGCTTTGAAAATTTCAGAACTTGAAATCCATATTTAGACTATTTTTCCATTTAATATATATGTCTCCGGAAACATCTATCCAAAAAAATGTGGCTAGATTATAGGATTGCTATAATTAAACAATTTTAGTATACAAATTCGGCTTTTAAATTCAGTAATACGGAAATAATATGACTCCATCTTAAATAGGACGTAATCACCATGGCTATCTAAAATCATTACCTATCATGCGATGTCATTGAATTAATTGCGTTTGATAGGATTTAATAGAATGAAGAATGTGACTAAAACTTTGTCATAGAGGTTATAAAATGTCATATACGTCATTGCATATGATTATAACGTCATCCATGTCAGATAACTTGGCGATGCATCTCGGTCGCTTGACGATTAATCCTTAGAAGCTGTTATAACAAGGAAATATCGATTTTTAAAACATTCAAATTACTTAATAAATATTTCTATTACTATCTTTTCAAGTTTTGATTCAATTTTTATAAAATTTGAAATGACTCGACAAAATTCTGCAACGATTATATATATTAAATTTCAAATCATTCGGTTGGGTAGTTTTTGCGCTGTTATATGCGGACAGACGGACGGACCAGACGACGACTACAGATGCTAGGTATTTCTATAATTACGAAAGCACCTAAAAATTCACTAACGTATATCTTAACATTATCTGAACATCAGGATATTTCAGACTTGGGCACACTTTTAAACAAAAATTAAACCAATATCTTTAGTTTTTACAATGTGTAGGAACACATGACTCTTGTATGATATATTAGAGCTGTGACTCTGCAAAATGATGTTGTGGTACATCAGATATGAGCTAGCAATCATCCCAGATTTTGGGACATGCCAGGGAACGTAAGACACAGCACAACCCAATAGAAGCTCGGGCACTACAGTATCCTTCGGAATTGATACAGAATTATAAATTTAAGAAATGTTGAAATTTGAAATTTAATATTTTTGAATAACATAAAATTAGAATATTATTAATGTACAAATTTTGCCAAAAATTATTTTAATCAGTTTCTTCAATTTATTTAACAATTAACCAGTTTTAGCAATTGTTAGAGATTTCAATTAGTGTAATTAAAACAAGTAATATAAATTTTTTTAAGTCAATTCCTACTTTTTAATCATAAATATATAAAATAAACCCGTACAGCATTAATGTCCCACGTTATCTTTATTGAACATTATTTTATAATCATCGTTGCGGTATTTTATTTTTTGTTGGCATCACTCATTTGAGGAAAATCTTTCATTTCATTTATGAAAACAATGGGAGAAATTTTTTTCTCCCATATAAAAATTAAAATTAATTAATTAAATTTAATGAATGAATTAATATTTGAAAAAACTGTATTAACATCAATTGTCATCCAGTACAAGCTTAAGAAAATTTATTTGAAATTGAATGGATGAATAGAAAATATTGTATTAACGATTGAAATTTCCAACAAGATATATATAGGGAGAGTGTGAGCTAATAGTAGGAATTTAATAATAAAAAAAAAAAAAACCTTGCAAAAAAGAAGTAATTATTACTTCCAATAATTTTATATACATGTAATACATAAAAGGCTAAAATTTATCTTTTATAAAGCATGAAATAAAAAAGCCAAATATTCAAAAATATGTAAAGAAAATGTGTAACGTTCAGAATTATACTCAGTTGGAGAAAATCTATCTCTATCGAAGATACTTTCCCTATTTTTTAATACATTGCATGTTCTTCATTCAGGGATGAGATTTCTCCGAATTTTTGCATACCAGTATAATCTTTGAGAAAATGTTGTTCTGTCAAATAGCAGAATGTTTCGATTAAACAAAAAATCATTTTCTCTAAGATTATACTGGTATGCAAAAAGTCTGAGAAATATCATCCCTGTTCATCAAAAGCATCTAAAATAAGTATTGATATTTGAAAACATGGTTTCTTTCTGTAATCGTAGTTGAATCATGCTCAAGGTGGTACACTCGGAAGTTACAGTTCCCTAGGTCGTATCCCGTCTGCAAGTTTACTGTAGATTGCACTGAATAGAGAATTTCACCCTTTCATGTAAATGCGTCTTTGAAAAGGGATGATTAAAATTCCTAGAGATGACAGATTTTTTTTAAATTATTTTTTCTCTTTTAGAGGAATTTTTAAAAGAAATTAACACCCAACTTTAAGGTTAAGCAATGTACACAAAAATCTGTGTGTTTTGCATATTACACAGAAATATGTGTAAGAACAGAATATTACAAAGTGATATATGTAAGGATATTAGAATATTACACAGAAATATGTGTAAGAACAGAATATTACACAGTGATATAATGTAAGGATTTTAGAATATTACACAGAAATATATGTACTTATGTGCTATTTACACATTAAACTGTGTATTTCAATCTTATAAAATAACTTTTACACATTTAGGCAGGGTAAAGTGTTTTCATCAAAACAGGGTTGCAGTTTGGTTTTCTTTTTCTTTCTTTCTTTTCTTTTCTTTTCTTTTCCTTTTTTTTTTGTCAGAAATCCCGAATTCATCCTAGAAATTCCGAATAATAAGTTATTTTGTTTTATTTAATCATGGGCATTCCGTGATTACATAACGTAAAAGTTCTTATTTTGGAATTTCCCATATCAATTAGGAATTTCTGAATAAAATAACGGAAGCCAAACTGGCAATTCTGAATCAAAATACACAGGACAACGTGTACTTTGAAATGTACGCAGCAGCCGTGTATTTGAAAATCTGCACGCTCGACAAATCGTTTTTGTATCATCAGAATATCTATTTTAATGTGTAAATTTTCGCATTTATTTTTCAGAGTGTAGTTAAATATTAATTATTAATAAACCCTAGTTAAATAGTCCTAAAATACTAGTTTTATAAATCATAGCAAAATATTACAAACTAATGAGAAATGTTATGGTTTATCTATGCATCATATTATAATCTAATGCTAAAAAATTATGCATTCTCTATGAGTACGAGATAAATTAAATAAATCCTTTTAATATACCTATTTCAATCATAGTCACATTATCAAAAGCAGTAACAGCACTTCTGACCATGATAAACGAAATGAAAAGCGGTTATCATCATCTTTGTTTGCTGACTATAATCGCGATTAGGGCATTGTTTGAAAGGTAAGAGAGGAAAAGTAGTACGGGAGCTGAATTTAAAATGAATCAACAATGTTTTTTTCGTTACTAAATTTAATTGCTTATCGCTTTCTCTTAAAATCTATTTGTTTAACGAGATAGATGTCAAATAATAGGCTATACATAATGTCAGTATAATGGAATTTATTGATTCTATAAACTGTAAAGACTAATTAGTGAAGAAGATATATCCTTTCAAGTATTAGTGGAACCGACGTTTCTTTTTTTAAACTTCTAATTAAAAGTAACCTAGATTTAATCCGAGCTACAAGTGATAATAAATTTGTTTTAATGACTCCTTTTTAAAGAGTTTAAAAGTCGAATAATTAGTGAAACTTTTGATTTGATTCATCTTTTGTGTTATCTTTTGAAATGGTTAAGAATAATTGTAAAGATCTTTTTTATTTTTTTGAGTGTAAGGAGAAAAGATAACGTGAATAATACAAAGTATCATTTCATTTTGTGTGTGAGTGTGTGTGGGAGGGGAGGGGTATATAATTTAACAATGAAATACAAGGAAAGGTAAATTAGAAATTTGGTGAAGAAAATTTTACTGTTAGAATTTCTTTCACTTAAAAAAATTATTTTAAACAGAAGGAGGAGGTGGTATGAATTTTGTGCGTGGTGGCACGAGTTCCTGAACACCTGCAATAAAGTTGGATGGTTAAAATCAAGTGGGATATTAAATTAAGGTGGGTTAAATTAAATTAAGTTTATTTAATTAATTTAATTAAATACATTAAGTTTAAATTATTAATAATTAAGTTTGTTATTCCTCTAAGTAATTAAATTACGTTTAAATGAAATGGAATTGGATGTTAAATTATCTTGTAAACTGAAGATTTGTAAGATTGCCATTACTATTATATAATTTTTGATGGGTGTTAACTGGTTGAAAGGAATTTTAAATGGAATTGGGAAAATGTTAGGGCAGCATGGTTGACCAAGGTATAAGAAAGCTTTGGCAGGTTTGAAGGTTTTGTTGCTCATTTTTTGGGCCTAGGGGAAATTTAGGTCTCACCCATGAGGCTCTGATTAGAAGGGGGGGAGGGCTCTAAATTTGTATGCAGTTTTTGTAAAGCTCATATTTTAAATCTATTTTTATCTTGTTCTAATTATAATTTTTTATTTTGCACTTTTAGAGAAGATAAGATTAAAAACAAATAATATATTTATCTAAATATGTATTTGTATATTCATATCTGTATTCTAACACATAGAAATTGTTTAATTTTCTGTGACAGTATTGGAAGAGGGCCTTTCTTTAGCTTTATCAGACCCTGCCTAATGATTGTGCTTAGCAAGCCTGTAAGCTAATCTGAACTGATCTGTACTTTATTAGCCTGGTGTTTTTAATAATCTGAGTTAAGTAGCATCCAATGAAGATTTAATTATGGAAGATGAGCTGGGTAAGAATTTTTTCGAATTCATAAATATGCTAAATTTAATCTACCCAAGATTTAAGTAATTGATCCGAAAAGTCTGTCGGATACAAGAATCCGTTTTTTTTTTTTTTTACATGATTTCATCCACTCTCCGTAGCAACCTACCCAATATATCGAATTTTAAATTTAATAACTATTTATTTATGGAGAATTGTTAAACAAACACAAGGCAGTTTCATACAGCGAGGCAAAGAAAATATCTTTGTGTTCAGAAAATTGAAATCTTTATTCAAGTTTAAATAGCTTTATCAACAAAAACCTTTTGACAAATTGATATTTGTCTGATTTGAGGGCTTCAGTCAGTTACTCAAAATTATGCACAGTAAAGATATGAAAGCACTGTTCAATTCAATTTAATTTACAATCGTGCAACTATCACCATCTTTTAGAATAGTTTTGAAAGTGAAAACTCTGATAAAATAATCTGTTGAATATTATACACATTGAGAAAATTGTGTGTATTTTAGATTATACTAATATACGCTACATATATTAAAATTTTATATACGAATATTTTTTATTAGAAATAAAAAAATTATAATATAGTGAAAAATATACATAAATTAAAGATGTCACTAATGATCACAATTTTCATTAATCTATTCCACGGAAAAATTGGTTGATTTTAATTTTAATTTTTATGCCTCCTAAAAACAATTTTGATTTTAAAAAAGCTAAGTTCAAATTAAAGCTGACAAATAAATATAAACAAAAAAATATTAATTCTCCCCATGAGATAAAAGGTCCGATGAAGCAATATTTGGAGGAATTCCAAAGGTTCTGCTATTCATAGCTGTATATTCATAATCCTCTCCAAAGTTGCCTTCAGTTGCCAAAATAGTGAGTTTTATACTTGTATTTATGTTGTTGTAAACAACGCATTCTAAAGAAAACTGATTTTTCAAATGAAAACATGTATGTATTTTTTTTTTTTTTTTTTTTTTTTTTTTATCTGTAGTCACCTATTTTGTGTGACTATAGATAAAGTGTAGGTAAGATATTTCTACTATGAACAGTTAAATGAGATTACTATTACTATTAGATTATAAACATAGAGAATATATTGAAAAGGGAAGTGATTCTATAAAAAAAAATTGTAATCCCTCGACACAATATTTTTCTTTCTCACAACACTAAACAGCTAATTGGTATTATTTTGGGACTAAATTATACCAAACACAGGGCTGATTTATTGTCAAGATAAAATTGTGAAATGTTAAAAGTCTTTATTTAAAACATTCAGTTTTGTGTCTAGAATTATAGAAAATTTCAAAAAATGAACTTATCCTAGCATAATTATTGAAGATATTCCAATTAAAAACACTATTAAATTTTCTTATTTGTCTTAAAACATGATTACTTTCAATTATAATAAAATTGCAATGTTTTTGTGATTTCGATATCACATAAAATTATTTTTAATTTTAATTTTATTAAAGTTTTATGAAATATGTTGAAATTGGGAAGTTTATGATAATAATAAAAGCACAGTCTGTTATTCGAAATTATTTGAAACTTTATCGATTGGTGGGAAAAATTACTTTACAAGTATGATACTTTATTGATTGATGGTAAAAATTACTTTACAAGTATAATACTTTATCGATTGATGGTAAAAATTACTTTACAAGTATGATACTTTATCGATTGATGGTAAAAATTATTTTACAAGTATGATACTTTATCGATTGATGGTAAAAATTACTTTA
Source organism: Maratus michaelseni (assembly GCA_963931845.1). Taxonomy (NCBI): domain Eukaryota; kingdom Metazoa; phylum Arthropoda; class Arachnida; order Araneae; family Salticidae; genus Maratus; species Maratus michaelseni. Next base: position 174,399,451 of record OZ007598.1, on the reverse strand, counting down.
CAAGTATGATACACAGTCTACGAGACATACGTTCATCTTTGCCCTTATAATAATTTTACTAAGCTCACGATTTTGTGGTAATCGTTTCTTGATGAACCTTCCATATGTTAACAGTTGTATAGCAGTTATATCGCAAGGAACAGTCAATTTGAGTTTATTTTAGATTTCTATTGTTTCAGGGATGATTAAATTTTATTATTTTATATTAAGAGCACTTAACAGAAATGACAACATGCGCGTAAATTTTATCTATAGTAACTTAATTGAGTGACTAAAATAAAGTATAGTGTAGTATATCGCTCAATCACCAGAAAAGTGACACAACAACAAAAAATTCATTTTGTGTATTATTTTACTAACAGGTATGAATTAGGCGCGTGTTGCTACAGGTATCATAACTGTAGTGTCATAACTGTAGTTATCTGGAAAACCACAAAATACGCTACATGTCTCTTTGCCACCACAGAAGAGGGGCAAATTGTGTGGGGGATAAATTTACTTCAATCCTCCCTTTCTCTTCTACGTCTTGATTTTTAAAGATTTTACACGCGTTTATGTATACATTTACAGCTGCATTCAGAGCTCAGTGGTATAGTTTTATGTTACAGTAAAAAACTACGAATCTTGCTTTGCCTCTCCAGTGAAATATGACATTTTTGAGTTGTGTCACTTTTTTTGTGCGGGTGAGTGATATGTACTTCAAAACAGCTAGTCTTTGCTACGTAATTCTCAGTTTTTGGCCGCATTATGTGTTGTGCATCTAATGCACTTTTTTGGACTTGAAAAGCATATTGCGTCTCTCACTCGTCGCATTGTGCAAATGAAATATATATATATATATTTATTTATTTATTCCTGGAACTTCCAAATATATCGGCATTTCGCTTTTTATCCAACATACGCATTATTTTGTGCAGCATTTACCTGAAATATTTCACTTTGGCCTTTATCTGTTAGCAACATTTAACCCCTTGCCTGTGACGCCCGAAACCAGTTCGGGCAACGCAAATGCGCCGATTTTGGAATGCCCGACCTGAGTTCGGGCAAGAGAATAATCAGTGTATTAATTCTGTGAAGCCCGAACTCAGCTCTTCCAATGCATAATATGTAATTTACCATTTCCCAATAGATGGCGATACTTTTCTGTGTAAAATTCAGCAGTTTCGCGCCATTTGTCGGATTTTTGTAATTTTAGGTAGCTTTCAATACAAAAAAGTATAAAGCTACCTATTGCAGCCGTTCGGAGGAAAGCAGTTCCGAAAAATTTCGATATATTTTCACCGATCATGACCCCCAGACCCCAAAACCACCCTACGTTCAAATGTTGATTTATATATATAGATATATCCATATATATATATATATATATATATATATATCTGACCTATGTCATACGATAACGCTCGTATTTATAAATCAATTTTGATGAAACTAATTGTGTGTATTAAGCTAACCAATGTCTCGACCGAGTTCGTTGGCCAGCTTGGTCCGCCATTTTGTTTCAAGATGGCGGCCATTTAAAAAATTAAAACTAAAATAAATATACAAAAAAGTTAAAAATTCAAATTTATTTTTTAATTACGTGTTAGGCCTTGATACAAGGATTCCAGAGCATTTTTTGGTTTACCTCTATCTTAAAAAATGGCTGAGATAGAGCAGTTTGAAATTCTAGGGTGGCTGACATTTTGAAACAAAACAGCACATTAACGCGATTACTCGCAAATTATTTTCTTTCATTGTTGTAATAATTTTCCCAATCATACGCATAAAACTATATATTCATATCCGTTAGTGCCAAAATTGGTAAAATTGGCGACATTAGGCGAAATATCGCCAAATTTGGAAAAATATCGCCAAATTTGGCGACCAAAATAAGTCTTCATAAATGAAGCCAATTTGGCTATTGCTCAATAATTTGGCGAATTTCTTATTCAAATTAAATATTAACGAATCTTTTGTAAACGTTTCTTTGCATTTTAACTTGCTGTTTTCGTGTAACATTAGCTAAAATTTTAAAACGAAGATATAGGAAAGCTACTTTTTCCTCCCGGTACAGGCCGGAAGGACTTTTGTAATTCTTTCCAAATTTCATTTAAAACCACATTATGTTTAACAGGCATGTATATAAATTTTCCGCAAATTAAAAGTTTCTTTGCATTGTTTTTAAAGAGAAAAAAAATCCATTTTTGCATGTTTCTTTGCATTGTTTTTAAAGAGAAAAGAAATCCATTTTTGCATGTTTCTTTGCATTGTTTTTAAAGAGAAAAAAAATTCCCTTTTTGGCACGTTTTCTCAAATATATTTCACAGGCAAGGTGTTAAAAGAAATTTATTTATACTGTAGATATTTAATAATGAATGTCACAAAGTAAAAACATGAACTTCTTCTCTTCATACCTTGTACTACATCTCTAATCCTATTACACAACTGTTAAACACACCTTCGCTTACAAGGTAGTCTGACATCTCACTACCATATTTCTATTTGACGTGGTGACGGAGACAAAAGCTATAAAAAAAAAGCGTCAATTCATGTACAAAAAAAAAAATAAAAGTTCATAATTACTATTCTAGACCACCACATTACTTAATAACGGCATAAACATATACCAAAAAACTCCCTTTTTCTCTCATTAGAACAGTTACGGATCATTACTTTGATATTAAAATTATCAAAGGGGTCTTCGATATAAGCGATGAGGAACAGCGGATGCACAGCGACGCGACGTGCATATCAAATGGATGGACACACATGTGTCATCTGCAATAATAAGGCAATAAAAAGTAATTTGTCCTTTACAAGGTGGTTATTATATACAGCCCTGAAGATGGGTGAACTCTTTTTTTTATATCAAACAATAGTGGATAAAGCGTTTTCAGATGCGAATTGAATTCTGATGTTCTGGTATTAAAGCAGGCCGGTGATCGGGTTGATAAAACAAATAGTTTTTTTCCAAGCAATAAAATGTTTATTACATTAGATATGTTAGTTTATATCGACTTAAGACAATGAGAACATTACTTTTGTCATGTTTCTTCTGAAAGTACACTGGTATTAGAGAATGAGTTTTGTGGTAAAGTGTTATCGAATCTTCACTTTAGGGTCAACAGTTAAAAGGCTCCGGAATTCCGACATGTACATTCAGCAACTAAAGTCAACAAAAAAGAAATTGATCGCACGCAAAAAATTGAATAGTGAAAGTTGAAGTTAATAACTTAATCTGACTAGTTATAATCTAACAATTCTTATTTTCTATCATATTGAGGATACTTCAGGAGTTTTATTAATTGTCGTTATGTTCAATAAAAAAGAATGTAAGAATTTTTCAAACAAAAAAATTATTTTACAGTAGACATTTTAGATCGACTTAAGTCAATGAGAATATTAATTTTGTCACGTTTCTTCTGAAAGTACATTGGTATTATAGAAGGAGTTTTGTGGTAAAGTGTTATCGAATCTTCACTATAGGGTCAACAGTTAAAAGGCTCCGGAATTCGACATGTACATTCAGCAACTAAAATCAACAACAACAAAAAATTGATCGCACGCACAAAATTTAATAGTGAAAGTTGAAGTTAATAAATTAATCTGACTAGTTATAGTCTAACAATTCTTATTTTCCATCATATTGGGGACACTTCAGGATTTTTATTAAATGTCATTGTGCTTAATAAAAAGGAAATGTTGTAATTTTTTTTCAAACAAAAAAATAATTTTGCCGTAGATATATTAGTTTAGATCAATTTAAGACAATGGAGAACATTACTTTTGTCATGTTTCTTCTGAAAGTACATTGTTATTAGAGAATGAGTTTTGTGGTAAAGTGTTATCGAATTTTCTCTTTAGGGTCAACAGTTAAAAGGCTCCGGAATTCCGACATGTACATTAAGCAACTAAAATCAACAAAATAGAAATTGATCGCACGCACAAAATTGAATAGTGAAAGTAGAAGTTAATAACTTAATCAGACTAGTTATCGTCTAACAGTTCCTATTTTCCATCATATTGAGGACACTTCAGGATCTTTATTAAATGTCGTTATGCTTAAGAAAATTTAAAAATGTTTCAAAAAAATATATTTTACAGTAGACATTTTAGATCGATTTAAGTCAGAGAGAATATTACTTTTGTCATGTTTCTTCTGAAAGTATATTGGTATTAGAGAATGAGTTTTGTGGTAAAGTGTTATCGAATCTTCTCTTTAGGGTCAACAGTTAAAAGACTCCGGAATTCCGACATGTACATTCAGCAACTAAAATCAAGAAAAAAGAAATTGATCGCACGCATAAAATTGAATAGTAAAAGTAGAAGTTAATAACTTAATATGACTAGTTATCGTTTAACAGTTCCTTTTTCTATCATATTGAGGATACTTCAAAATTTTTATTCATTGTTATTATGCTTAGTAAAAAAGAAACTGTTGTAATTGTTTTTCAAACAAAAAAATAATTTTGCCGTAGATATATTAGTTTAGATCGACTTAAGACAATGGAGAACATTACTTTTGTCATGTTCCTTCTGAAAGTACATTGATATTAGAGAATGAGTTTTGTGGTAAAGTGTTATCGAATCTTCACTTTAGGGTCAACAATTAAAAGGCTCCGGAATTCCAACATGTACATTCAGCAACTAAAATCAACAAAAAAGAAATTGATCGCACGCACAAAACTGAAGTTAATAACTTAATCTGACTAGTTATCGTCTAACAATTTCTATTTTCCATCATATTGAGGACACTTCAGGATTTTTATTAAATGTCGTTATGCTTAAGAAAATGTAACAATGTTTCAAACAAAAAAATTATTTTACAGTAGACATTTTAGATCGATTTAAGTCAATGAGAATATTACTTTTGTCATGTTTCTTCTGACAGTACATCGGTATTAGAGAATGAGATTTGTGGTAAAGTGTTATCAAATCTTCTCTTTAGTGTCAGCAGTTAATAGGCTCCGGAATTCCGACATGTGCATTCAGCAACGAAACTCAACAAAAAATACATTGATCGCACGCACAAACCTGAATAGTGAAAGTAGAAGTCAATAACTTAATCTGACTAGTTATTGTTTAATAATTCCTAATTTCAACCACATCGAGAATATTTCAGGATTTTTATTAATTATTATTATGCTTAGTAAAAAAGAAAATGTTATAATATTTTTTTTTCAACAGTGAAATGTCTATAACACTAGATATGTTAGTTTAAAACGACTTAAAATAATTAAGACTATTTCCAACACGTGTTCTTTCAGAATATATATATATATATATATATATATATATATATATATATATATATATATATATATATATATATATATATATATATATATATATATATATATATATATATATATATATATATATATATATATATATATATATATATATATATATATATATATATATATATATATATATATATATATATATATATATATATATATATATATATATATATATATATACATATATATAAAACAATAACAGAAAATATGGAATCTCACATAATGAAAGTAGAAAATAATGTACTGATTTCATTAGTTTCGTTTAATATTTCCTATTTTACATTACATTAAGACTATTTCGGGATTTTTATTGCACTTTATAATGAATAATAAAAGGAAAATGTTTTAATGTAAAACTGCACAGTTTTAAAAGAATAAATGTTGAAATTAACAATTAAAGATTTAAAAATATCTAAACACAAGTTATAATTTTCGTTTTAATTTACTCAGGAACAAAAAATCGTTAAATATCGTAAATATATGTAAATCAATTATTTCGAATTAAAATTACTAAAATTATTAAAATTATGAAACAAATTAAAATTATTATTAGAAGTAAAATCCCAGTTTTATTTAAATTCTTTTTTATGAATTCGTAAAAAATATCCACATCAACCCATTTCTCACCTACTTATTTTCTGTCGCATCTTGTGATAATATTTTCCTGGTGAGCTGAGTCTTCATGTAAAGAAAATGGATTTAAAGGTTAAGTAAGTCTTACCGAGTGTGAAGGAAAGGTTTTATTCGCATGTAAAATTAAATTGATTAATAAACTATTTAATTACATCTTACTACATAATATGTTTAGAATTAATAATAATTACTGCTAAAATACCTCATCTACTTTCCCATCTACTTACATTCTGTCGCATCTGCTGATATCATTTTCCTAGTGAGATGAATCTTCATGTAATGAAAATGGATTTACAGGTTAGGTAAGTTTCACCGAGTGTGAAGGAGGGGTTGTATTTGCATGTAAAATTAAATTGATTGAGTGTGAAGGAGGGGTTGTTTTTGCATGTAAAATTAAATTGATTAATAAATTATTTAATCCCAGTTTACTACATAATATGTTTAGAATTAATAATAATTACTGCTATAATATCTCATCTACTTTCTGTTGCATCTTGTGATATAATTTTCCTAGTGATATGTGTCTTCATGTAAAGAAAATGGATTTACAGGTTAAGTAACTTTCACCGAGTGTGAAGGAGGGGTTGTATTCTCATGTAAAATTAAATCGAATAATAAATTATTTAATTGCATCGTACTAAATAGTATGTTTAGAATTAATAATAATTACTGCTATAATATCTCATCTACTTACTTTCTGTCGCATCTTGTATTATCATTTTCCCAGTCAGATGAATTTTCATGTAAAGAAAATGGATTTACAGGTTACGTAAGTTTCACCAAGTGTGAAGGAAGGGTTGTATTCGCATGTAAAATTAAATTGATTAATAAATTATTTAATTGCATCGTATTACATAATACGTTTAGAATTAATAATAATTACTGCTAATATATCTCATCTACTTACTTTCTGTCGCATCTTGTGATATTATTTTTCTGGTGAGCTGAGTCTTCATGTAAAGAAAATGGATTTAAAGGTTAAGTAAGTCTCAGCGAGTGTGAAGGAAGGGTTTTATTTGCATGTAAAATTAAATTGATTAATAAACTATTTAATTACATCTTACTACATAATATGTTTAGAAGTAATAATAATTACTGCTGAAATATCTCATCTACTTTCTCATCTACTTACTTTCTGTCACATCTTGTGATATTTTCCTAGTGAGATGAGTCTTCATGTAAAGAAAATGGATTTACAGGTCAAGTAAGTTTCATCGAGTGTGAAGGAGGGGTTGTATTCGCAAGTAAAATTAAATTGATTAATAAATTATTTAATCCCATTTCACTACATAATATGTTTAGAATTAATAATAATTACTGCTATAATATCTCATCTAATTACTTTCTGTCGCATCTTGTATTATCATTTTCCCAGTGAGATGAATTTTCAAGTAAAGAAAATGGATTTATAGGTTAAGTAAGTTTCACCGAGTGTGAAGAAGGGCTTCTATTCGCATGTAAAATTAAATTGATTAATAAATTATTTAATTACATCTTACTACATAATATGTTTAGAATTAATAATAATTACTGCTGAAATACCTCATCTACTTTCTCATCTACTTACTTTCTGTCACATCTTGTGATATAATTTTCCTAGTGAGATGAGTCTTCATGTAAAGAAAATGGATTTACAGGTTATGTAAGTTTCACCGAGTGTGAAGGAGGGGTTGTATTCGCATGTAAAATTAAATTGATTAATAAATTATTTTATTCTATCTTACTACATAATACGTTTAGAATTAATAATAATTACTGCTAAATTATCTTATCTACTTTCTCATCTACTTACTTTCTATCGCATCTTGTGATATCTTTTTCCTAGTGAGATCAGTCTTCACGTGAAGAAAAGGGATTTACTGGTTAAGTAAGTTTAACTGATTGTGAAGCAGGAGAAGGGGTTGTATTCGGATGTAAAATTAAATTGATTAATAAATTATTCAATTCCATTCTGCTACATAATATCTTTATAGTTAATAATAATTACTGCTAAACTAATATTTGTGGATTATAAATATAGACACCACCATTAAATTCCTGATTTCTTTTTCTGTAGATTTCTAGATACTATGATTTTTCGAGGATTTTATTTTTGGTGTCAAAACTAAATGAATAGGATTTGTTTCAAATGTCTTAAATGGTAAGTATTATGAAAATACTTCACTCAGACATTATTTTCTATTTTCCTTATTTTTTTGGACGTCTGGGGGAAATTTTTGAAAATTGCATAGTTTAAAAGAATAAATGAGGCGTTCAGAAGCCAACCCAACTAACTCCATCAAATAAAAATGCCCAGTATAGGACGTTAAATTTATGTATCTCTCTCTCTCTCTCTCTCTCTCTCTCTCTCTCTCTCTCTATATATATATATATATATATATATATATATATATATATATATATATATATATATATATATATATATATATATATATATATATAACTATTATTTTTTTCAGTATCTTTTGATTTAGCATATATATATATGTTCCGTATTTTTTTTAAATCAAGGGTAATTTTTCAGCACTGTATAAATATATAGAAAAATTTCAACCCAGTCATGTTATTACCCGAACTTCTAAAAAAATGGAATTAGTCGGATTTACTTCTGAACGCCTCAAATGTTGAAATTGGCTTAAAAAATAATACAGATCGCGAGCTGCAATTTTAGTTCCAATTGATGAAAAAAAAAACTACCGTTTAGACACCTTGAAGATTTTTTCTAAATATATATACATAATTTTATATAGAAGAATCTTATTTTTACTCAGATGAACAGTTAAAATGCTCATCTTCAACTTTTATGCAATTACGAATTTTTTTATTTCTTATTAATTTATCACTGATATAAGTGGTTTATCCGCCCGGAAGCTCAGTGGTTAGAGCCTCGTGTTGCTACGCTACAAGTCTGAGGTCCGCCTCCGGATTTGAACAAAGTTCATTCAAACTTTCATTCCTTCGGTATTATTTATTAAATTGCCCTCTAACTTAGAAGCCACCAGACGAGAGATTATCATTAGTTTATGTACATATTAAAAATAAGTGATCTAATAGATACATATTTACCTACAACAAAATACTAAAAAATAGCCAACCCAATTTTTACAATGTGTCTCCATTTCCAATAAATACTAAATGATGTTTCAATCCTTCCATAGACTGACCTTCAACCTTACTGAATTAATACCAAATCTACATAATCTGTACATTTTCCAAATTTTCGTGACTTATATATAGACTTATATATATATACTTATCATAAAATTTTTGTTGGCTTATATGTCTATATGTAAAGTGTAAAAATGTATATATAAATACCTGCGGCGGAGCAAAGAAGTTATAAACTTCATAGGTATCTCTACTTGATCTGATTCTGACTCCATAAATTCTGTACCAAGCTTGTCTGGGAACTAAAGATTGAGGGTTCGAGTTAGGCTTACCAAGCGATCGAAACAGTTTCTACATAGCTCCTCAAGGCCCATGGTATTGCTGGCCATGAAACTTAATGGATTGTACCGCAGCAGAGTTTAATTTAGTATAAGTGCTTCTTTTCATAAATACATATTAACATGAAATAATATATATATATATATATATATATATATATATATATATATATATATATATATATATATATATATATATAGCCATAAATGAAACATTATCATAACACCAACTTAAATAATGAAATAATAATTAAGTATTATGTAATAATTAGTTGACAATGAAAGATTCCCCAACACACTGAATATGGAAACAAAAACATATTAAAAGAATTAGAAATTAAATTAAAAATTGAATAAATGGAATTAAATGAATGAAATGAAATGAAATTTGTGGAATTTAGACAGAATTATCAAGTCCCAAATGCCTAAATACCACAAATAAAATGAAATGAGAGGTTTCATCATCATATTAGGCATACATTGCTAAAGAATATGATTCTGATATATATATATATATATATATATATATATTTCAAAAATAATAATTGAAAACTCATAGTTTTTATTCACCAATCGAATTAGCTCGGTCCAAGGCCTCACAAAGAAAATTTTCTTTACATTCTGACTTTTCGTTTTCATACTATAAGCAATGTGAAAAAACAGTAACGCTAAGGGACCATATGTTAAACTTGAAGGAGGAAAGAGATGCGAACGGCGTTGTCAAGGATCGAACCAGAGGCACTGGAACCGTAGACGAGTTCTATAATACCGAGGCTAGCTCTGTTGATTCCTGCTAGAAACTAGCTTTATTGTTCGTGCGAGATGGCGTTTTACAGTAATCTATCTACCTCCAGTGAGTAGAACGTCTCATTGACGTTGAACGAGCGATGTTCATTCGTGATGCGTGATGGTTGTCTAGGTGATGCTGTCGCATTACCATGCGCATGATGATGTGCGGCGTGACAGGCTTTGTGCTATGAGACTTGTCATAGGCTTTGTGCTATGAACGTTTCAGATTCTTTGCGTGCTGGGGATGTTTTCAGTGATGCCATCTGTTGGTCCCGAGAGGAGATGATGATAATGATGATGTTGGTGAAGGTGAGTGTTCTTTTCTCCAAGGTCAACAATGAAGTAATAAGACAGGAATGACAAGGATAGAACCAGAGACTCTGGAACAGCAGACAAGTTCTACAGCGCCGAAAAGAAGGATATCTCTGTTGCTTCCTGCTAAAAACTTGTTTCATTGTTAGTGCGATATAGCTTCGCCACAGATTAATACTGAAACATTTTTTAAGACAAAAAAAGTATTTTCTCATTTTAAAATATTTTTATTTGTATCTAATTTAAATCGTTATAATTCTGTCCCCTGATAAACTTAATGATAACATGAAACAATGGAAATAACTCATTTACTCACGGGAATTAGGCTATTAAACGCGCCAAGCGATGTGCCAGGAAAATTAAAAGGAATGCCTTTTATACCGTGGAATTTTATAAATGATCGAATCTTGTATATTAATTGTAGTATTTTGCATATAATATGATATTCATTTTGATTTGCTTCTCTTACCCCCCCCACCCCCCAAGTATGCCATTTCGATAGAAGTCAAAGATTTCCTTGTATTAGAATTTATCTAAAGTTTTATTAAACCCTATTATGTATCCTGAAAGAAGATACTTTTTGGTTACTTCAGGTTGCCATTCAATTAGAGGTTAGAATGTCAGCGATAAGTCGTGATATACAGCGTTGGGTTCGATTTCGAAACCGTCTTCGCCTCATCGGTGTTTGTAGTGGTTGGAAGTTGCTTTAAGATGTAATTCTGGGCTGCCTACTTGTCGTGGTATACAAGAAAACAAACAAACAAAATAACTATAAGTCTACTAATTCAATCAAGAAAGAAATCATCTTCTATTCTATGCATTTATTGCAACAAAAACGCTTTATCATTCCTATGTTAAAAAAAATATTTTCTCACTTCAACATCTATTCATCTGTATCTAATTTACATTGCCACCCTTCTCTTAATAAGCGTAATACCAAAAGGAAACACGATTGGAACTAACATATACAAAAAAGAAACAACAGCTCATGTCCGCGGATATTAGCTTATTATACGCACAAGCATTGTGTCAGCAATATTATATTTTCCTTTGTTCCGTGGAATTTTATTAATGACTGAATCTCGTATTTTATGGACAGTGTTTAGCATATAATGTGACTACTGCCTCATAATTTATGCCCAATTGGTCAAGAGTTCGGCTTTATCTGATTAATCTGTCAGTGTTGGTCGACAACCTGGGTTTGGGAATTGTTTGCTTTCATTTCTTTTAGGCAATCTTTTTTATTTATTTATTTTTAGCTCTGGCAAGTCGAATTCATTTCCTTTCAACTCTAATTAAGAAGCTGGAATAGGTTGGTGCAGAAAGGGTTACGTTTGGTTTAATTGGGAGGATGTAAAATGCCTAACATTTCAAATCGCTTTCGTGCATAATGGAGTCTTGGGTTTAATTAACAGATTTCCGGTGATTTTCTGAAATGCGATATGTGTTTATGTATTAAATTACATAGTATTTTCTTTGCTTCGCTGGTTTTGAAAATTTTTATTGTTGTTTTTTAGCTAATGGTCAGTGGTGTAGCGAAAGGTGGTTGGAAGATTATATATGGTTATAACTCGTCCCAGAGCACTTAAAAACTCATATGATGCATGTAAAGCGCTTGTGTGTAAGAACAAATGTAAAGAAAAACCTCAGCAGTAAAAAAACAAATTGGCTACATCTGTTTTATGTATTAAACTACACAGTAATTTCTTTGCTTCACTGGCTTTGAAAATTTTTATTGTTGTTTTTTAGTTAATGGTAAGTGGTGTAGCGAAAGGTAGTTGGTGGATTCTTTAGGGGTTATAACTCATCCCAGAGCACTTAAAAACTGATTAGATGCATGCAAACTGCTTGTGTGTAAGAACAAACGTAAAAAATACCTCAACGCAAAAATTTTTTTGTCATACAACTGTTTCCAGACTTAATGGGAATCCCTTCTTCAGAAAAAAATTAGCGAAAGGGAGAGTAAATGAACAATTGCAGTAAAGTTACAGTTACGTGTCGTACTGCCACTGTTGTTTCTCTTTCACATTTATTTTGCACTGAAGATTGTTAAAAGGGCTGCTTTTTTGAAGTTCTGAAAAAGTTTAATGCTAAATTTAGTTTGGTTTATTGTACTTTTCATTATTTTGGTTTTACACGTCCTGCTAAAAACCATGAGCATGTAAAACAACGAAATTTTTCATTTTCAGTAACAATAATTCAAACTTTATCCTGGCTACGGAAGTAATGGTTATTTCAATATAATCTTTAGTGAAGAAGAAATTTATTTGAATGGTTCTAAAGCTATCTTTTCAGATCAAGCTGGAGTTTTATGGTAGAACCAAGGTTCTTTTTTTTATTTATTAGGGTTAACAAATGGGAAATTTAACTAAAATTTATTCCACAGAACTTTGAACATGCAAGTTAAACTGAGAATATATACCAACTGGACTTGTAGCATAATTGCTAGATAAAATACTGGCGTTGTTTGGCTTTAAAAAACTTGATTTAACAATAATGATTGTGGATTCTATACTCAGAAACACAGAGTAATTATGTGCGTATGGCCATTTCCACCTCTTATTAATATTAAATTAGCTATTTCAGTCATTCGAGTCTATATTTAGTGATTAGTGTAAAGTGAATATGTACAGCTCTTACATCTTGAGAAAAAGCAAAATAGTTACTCATAAATTACCACACTCAAATTCCATTATTTGGAAATTTAAAAACTAATTTTTTAAATCGATTTTGCATATATTTTTTTATTATTTTAGTGGCCAATTTCATATTTTTTATAAAATGGAATATATGATTATTTGTATTAAATTTCCGCAATAACTTTGCTTTATTAGCTTACTGATTATTTTTTCTTAGGATAATGGTCATTCGTTTGATTCGATTCAGTCTACTTATGTAGTCATTTATTTATGCTTTAGTGAAAGAGAAATTTGTTGGAATTATTTCAATTTTTTTTTTTTTTTTTTTGCTGATAACTCAACTTATCTGCCTCTAAAATCTTAAAACTATTGTTGTTTACGAATTGCATATTGAAAAAAGTATAATTTTTTTAATAAGCTATCATCGTACCAAAATAGGTTCCATTACAAATAATTAAAGCGTTTAAGTTGCTGATCAAGGGGTGGAGGTATTCCAATAATATATAATATGGTATCAATTCTGATATTAGGAAGAGATACAATGTGAAATATTGTATGGAGTAGAAATATGAAGTATGCGGGCACATTTTTACATATGTCCAGAAGATTTAATTAAGTAAAGTTACACTGATCATGTAAAATTGTATTTTATACGAAATGTTATATAAAAAAGGAATTATCACTTACTAAAAGACAAAGTGACAATTACATATATTTTTTAATTCATGTAGTTTGCTGATAAGTCAACTCAGTTCCCTCTAAACTCTTAAATTCATTGTCGTTTACGAATTGTATATTGAAAAAAAAATTATAAGCTGTAATCTAATCAAAATAGGTACCATCATCGATATAATTAAAACTTTTAAGAAGCTGGTCAAGAGGTGAAGGTATTCCAATAGTAGATGATATGGTATCAATTCTGTTATTAGGAAGACATACAATGTGAAATATTGCATGGAGTACAATTATGAAGTAAATAAGAACACATTTTTACATACGTGCAGAAGATTGCATTAAAAAGAGCTACACTTATAAAAAATCCTGTAAAATTGTATTTAATATGAAATGTTATATATATATATATATATAAAGGAATTAACAATTACTAAAAGACAAAGTGGAAATCATGTACTTTTGAATTCTTATATTTGCTGATAGCTCAACCCATCTGCCTATAAAATCTTAAATCCATTGTCGTTTACGAATTGCATATTGAAAAAAATATATAAGCTATAATTTAACCAAAATGGGTATCATCACCGATATAATTAATACTTTTAAGAAACTGGTCAAGAGCTGGAGGTATTCCAATAGTAGATGATATGTTATCAATTCTGATATTAGGAAGCCATACAATGTGAAATATTGCATGGAGTACAATTATGAAGTAAATAAGAGCACATTTTTACATATGTCCAGTAGCTTGCATTAAGTAAAGCTTCACTAAAACATATAAAATGATTTGTAATTAACCCTATACTACAGGAATTTTTCTTTTGTAAGTATGTATTTTTTTTTTTTAATATGCAGAAGATTGCATTAAGAAGAGCTACACTTATGAAAAATCCTGTAAAATTGTATTTAATGTGAAATGTTATATATATATATATATATATATATATATATATATATATATAAAGGAATTACCAATTACTAAAAGACAAAGTGGAAATCATATACTTTTAAATTCTTATATTTGCTGATAGCTCAACCCATCGGCCTATAAAATCTTAAATCCATTGTCACTTACGAATTGCATATTGAAAAATATATATATATATATATATTATAAGCTATAATCTTACCAAAATAGGTCACATCACCGATAATTAAAGTTTTTAAATAGCTGGTCAAGGAGTGGAGGTATTTCAATAGTAAATGATATAATATCAAGTCTGATATTACGAAGACATACAATGTGAAATACTGTATGGAGTAGAATTATGAAGAAAATATGAGCATATTTTTACATATGTCCAGTAGCATTAAGTAAAGCTTCACTAAAACATATAAAATTATTTGTAATTAACCATATACTACACGAATTTTTCTTTTGGAAGTATGTTTTTTTATATTCATATTTAATGTTAGATACCAGAAATTTTAAAGAATATTTCTTCATCATTATTAATTTCAGACATTTGTGATTACATAAAGTGAATACTTACTAATACTTGAAATATAGTGTTTGCATGGAACTGAATTTATTTATTAAAGGTCAACGTTTAATTGATTTATGTATGCATAACAGTGTAGTGTTAATACGAAATGTTATATATATATATATATATATATATATATATATATATATATATATATATATATATATAAGAATTATCAACCATAGAAGAAGAAAAAAGCGCCGCTCATATTTTTTTTTCTTATTTTTATATTTTATTGATAACTTAATCCAACTACCTCTAAAATATTAAATCCATTGTCACTTAAAAAATGTAGATTTAAAAAATATATGTATAATCCCTTTCTTTTTTTTAATAACATATAAGCTTACCAAAATAGACAATTAAAGATAAAGTAACTGGTCAATGGGAGGGGTATTCCGATAGTTGATGATTTGCTGTTAATTGTGGCATGAGGAAAGTATACTAGTACAATTTAAACTTTATCTTGTTTGTAATATCGCTAAGGAATAATTTTATGTTCCATTATGTGAAGACTCTGTGTAGTAGATTAATGAAGTAAACTGTGTAAAAAAAAAATTGCATACGTCTACATGACTACATTGAGTAGTGCTACACATAACAAAAACATACAAAATAGAAATTAGTTGGGAAAAAATAAATAATAGAAAAATTACCAATTACTAAAAAACAGACATTCATAATTTTTCTCTATTCTTATAGTTTGTTGATAACTCTACCCAGCTGCCTCTAAAATCTTAAACCCATTGTCGCTTACGAAATGCATATTGAAAAAAAAATTATAATCCCTTAGTTTTTTTTAGTTTTTTATAACCTATAAGCTTACCAAAATAGGCCCCATCACCGACAATTAAAGCTTTTAAGTAGCTGGTCAAGGGGAGGGGGTATTCAGATAGTTGATGATATGCTATTAATGGTGTGCCAGCGTCACAGATTTTTAGACTTGGAGACACCAGGTGTGCTGTAAAAATGGCCTCAGCTGCCTTCAAAAAGATTCGGACGTGCCAGGATTGTTCGATCAGGGTTTTATTCTCGAATGCCCGTTAGCTGATGGGTCCATCCGGTTTATGTAAGAAGGAAAAAGTGATGGAAACGTAGTGCTACTTATCCTACGGAAGTGAAATCCTTAGTCGCGTGGTAATGTAATGCGATATAAAGAGCAGATGACATAATCGAACGGTCACTTGGGTCATAGAGTTATAGGTGCTCATTTTTGTTGATTTGTAGGCACATTTTCTCTTTGAGAATGATAATGTGTTGAGAAAATGTGCATGGTTATCAGTAAAAATAACCAACGCAGTTCATAGATTTTAATGATATGCTAGTTAAAAAACGGAAAATTAAAATGTTTTCTATTTGGCTAATTGTAAATAGAAATATTTTTATGAGGTATTTTTCAGAGAGGAGAGAGTAGGGCCAATTCAAAGATAAAAATATATTGCTATATTAAGGTAATTTGGTGTATAGTGCAATTGATTTACACTTGACTGTTCTGTAAGAACAATTCGCGTGATACGTAATAATTTAGTCGCAGGATAGAGTAGTACGATATAAAGAGTAGATGACATAATCGGAATGTCACTTGGGTCAAAGAGTTATGGGTGCTCATTTTTGTTACATTGTATGCAAATTTCTTTCTTTCTGTCTTTCTTTACTTTATGTGGGTAGGAAACAAGAGAAAATGTGTATACCTGTCAGTAAAAACAAACAACGCATTTTATAGATTTTAATGAAGTGCCATTTAAAAGAGGAAAAATTAAAATCTTTTCTATTTGGCTACTTGCAAATAGAAATTTAGAGGAGGATAGGGCCAGTTCACTGATAAAAATAAATTGCTATTTTAATATAATTTTCTGTATAGTTTAAATTTTACAATTGATTTAAGCTTGACTGTTCTGTAAAAATAAGTCCCATGGTACGTAATAATTTAGTGGCATGTTTGAGTAATGCGATATAAAGAGCAGATGACATAATCGAACGGTCACTTGGGTCATAGGTGCTCATTTTGTTGATTTGTAGGCACATTTTCTCTTTATGTTCAGTAAGAAACAAGAGAAAATGTGCATGGCTATCAGTAAAAATAACCAACGCAGTTCATAGATTTGAAAGAAATGCCAGTTAAAAAACGAAAAATTAAAATGTTTTCTATTTGGCTAATTGTAAATAGAAATATTTTTATGAGGTATTTCTCAGGGAGGAGAGGGTAAGGCCGATTCAACGATAAAAAGATAATGCTCTTTTAATGTAATTTGCTGTATATAGTTTAAATTTTACATGCGATTTAAGCTTGACTGTTGTGTAAGAACAATTCGCGTGACACGTAATAATTTAGTCGCATGGTTGAGTAATGCGATATAAAGAGCAGATGACATAATTGGAGCGTCGCTTGTGTCATAGAGTTATGGGTTCTCATTTTCCTTGATTTGTAGAAATATGTCTCTTTATGTTCAGTAGGAAACAAGAGAAAATTTGCATACTTATCAGTAAAAACAAACAACGCAGTTCATAGATTTTAATGAAGTACTAGTTAAAAAACGGAAAAGTAAAATGTTTTCTATTTGGCTAATTGTAAATAGAAATATTTTTCTTGGGAAGTTTTCAGAGAGAACAAGGTAAGGCCAATTGAAAAATAAAAATACAATGCTGTTTTAATATAATTTTGTCGCACGGTAGAGTAATGAGATATAAAGAACAGATGACATTATCGATCAGTCAACTGGGTCATAGAGTTATAGGTGCTCATTTTTGTTAATATCTATATGCACTTTTCTGTTAATAGTGACTTACGGAACAAGATAAAATGTACATATCTATCATTAAAAATGAACAACGCAGTTCTTAGAGATAAAAGTAGTACTAGTGAAAAACTACGAAAAAATGACCTTCTTTTTAGGTGCGTTCGTAATTATATAAATACGTAGCATCTATAGTCGTCGTCTGGTCCGTCTGCAGTGGCGTAGCCAGGGTGGGGGTCCAGATGCTCTGGATACCACTAATTTTGTAAAGTTTTCTTTGACTTATCTAACTGGATAACTTTCTGCGATAATCAATGCAAAGAAAACTTTACATTATTACTGGTATTCAGAGCATTTGGACCCCCTCCCTGGCTACGCTGCTGTCCATCTGTCCGCATATAACAGTGCAAAAATTACCCAATCGAATGGTGTGAAATTTAATATATATAATTGTTGCAGAATTTTGTCGTTTCATTTCAAATTTCATGAAAATCGAGTGAAAACTTAAAAAGATATAAAAAATTTTCTTCAGTATATTAGATCCTATCATACGTAATTAATTTAACGATATCCCATGACAGGTAATGAATCTAAGCTGTCATGATGATTACGTCATATTTAAGATTGGGTCATATTATTTCCCGTATTATTCAATTTAAAAACTGAATTTGTATACTAAAATTGTTTAATTACAGCAATCCTATAATCTACCGACAGTTTTTTGGATAGATGTTTCAGGAGAAATAGATATTGAATTGAAAGAGAGTCTAAATATGGATTTCAAGTCTGAAAATTTCAAATCCAGGCTTAAGTTTCCCATTGCAATTTTCAGTAAATGTCAACAGAAGTTAAAATGTTGCCAACTTAAAATGTACTTATTTATTACGGAAATTAATCATATCATAATAACAGAGGATATAAATATTTATAAAACTAGTTATACTGCGAACGCACCTAATTTATCACGTTTGACATACAATTTCCAACTTGTTTTATCCGGTTTATGTAAGAAAAAAAAGTCATCGAGAGGTAGAGATCTTTAAGTATCTTTACCTCTCCATCACCCCTGCGACATGGAAATCTTTAGTCAAATAGGAGAATAATGCAATATAAAGACCAGATGACATAATCGAAAGGTAACTCGGATCACAGAGATAGCTGCTCTTTTTTGTTGATAGACTGTCTGTCTAAACAAACATCTATATATACATTTCTCTTTCTGCTCAGTACGGATCAAGTTAAAATGTGCACATCTATCAGTAAAAATGAACAACGCAGTTCTTAGAGATGATCGTAGTACTAGTGAAAAACTATGGAAAAATGACTTTTTTTTTATCCCGTTTATACAAAAAAATAAAAAGTGATGCAGAGGTAGAGGTACTTACCCTGCGAACGTGAAATCTTTTGTCAAGTGGTAGAATAATGCAATATAAAAAGTAGGTGACATAATCGAACGGTCACTTGGATCACGGAGTTATAGATACGAACTTTTGTTGGTAGCTATATGCCCATTTCTCTTTTCGCACAGTACAAATTAACAAAAAAAGTGCATATCCATTAGTACAAATGAACAACGCAGTTCAGATAGATGAACGTAGTACCAGTAAAAAACTACGGATTTATTTCACTACTTGATAAAGTAAAATAATGCGATATAAAGAGCAGATGACATAACGGTCACTTAGGTCACATTTTTGTTCATATGTATCCACATTTCTCTTTTGTTCAGTAGAGAACAAGAGAAAATGTGCTTTTTATCAGTAAAAATGAACAACACAGTTCATAGAGATGAATACAGTGACAATAAAAACTTACGGGAAAATATTTGTTTTTCTATTTGGATAAATGAATAAATAGAAATATTTTTCTTAAGCATTTTTCAAAAAGGAGAGGGGTGAGTCATTTTTAATGATCAAAGACGAATGCTAGTTTATCATAATTTGGTGTACAGTTTAAATTTTATAATTAATTAGAATCTGACTGTTTTGTCGGAATAATACGCGTGGTAATTTATCAGTAGTTTATTAGCCGTGTGCTAGTTTACAAGTACTTTACTTGTCGCGTTACACTAGTTGGGTGGTAGAGTAATTGCGCTATAAAGAGCAGATGACATAATTGAACGGTCACTTATTAGGTACTCATTTTTGTTCATGTGTATGCACATTTCTAGATGTATCCAGTAAAGAACAAGAGAATATGTGCATGACTATCAGTAAAAATGAGCAACACAGTTCATAGAGACGAACGTAGTAACAGTAAAAACAGTATTATTTATTTTTATATATTATATATATATTTATATATATATATATATTATATATATATTCTTTTTATATATACCTTTTATATGCCTAAATAGGCCATCACATAATATTGCAATACGAAATATGTAACATATGTCGATATAAATAAACCATATAAGATTTTGAATTTTCTTATTGGTCGCAGTTAGTACATGTTTTGTAACTGTGGCGCGAAAATGCACTTTCTTAAGACTAAATTATGCCAAGGCCCCTCTAACAAAGAAGTACCGTATTTTTATTTTATTGTTGAGTAACAATTCTCTACTGTCCACTCTACAGATAAGATACCATATTTTCTTCTTTATAAATGCTTGGCATGCATAAATTTAAAGGTGAATCAAAAATTCTCATACATTATCATCTACGACAGTTACTTTTTGAAGACCGTGCCCTTGCAATTGTAATCTGTATTTTTGTTAATGAATAAGAGTTCTTTATGCTGCAATGACATAGTAGTCAGCTACTCAGAGGTTTCCTAAATCAAATTCCGGGTAATACGTGTTAAAAGAACGGCAGTTAAAGTCAGTTATGTACTTTAAAAAATAATTACTTGTTTAATTCAAGAGGCATTGAGCCTTTTCACTTGTTACCGCCTCGTCGATAAAAAAGGTAATTAAAAGCGTATTCTGGTATTATCGTCTACATCTACTGGTATGGCGTCTTATTCATCACCATTACATCATTTTCTGCACAACCTGTAAGACACACATTGTTCTAAATGTTTTGACCGTGCATTATTAAAAGACAAAGAAATAGAGAGAGAATGGCAATGTAAATAGCTTTGTTCTTTTAAATTAGATTGAAGGTCATTAATAGATTAAGAGACTGTTTGTTACCTTTTGTTTTTAAAAGTTAATAATGACAGTGAAAAAAGAGTTTTATTTTTCGTGTTAACGAAAAGAAAAAGTGATTTAGAGACTATAGTTGTACTTCGATTCTCGAACATAATTCGTTCGAAGAATGAGTTGTTCGTGAACTGAATCATATTTTCTTGTAAGCAATAATGAGAATATGATTCATTCAATTAATTAATTCCCACTCTATTGGTTTCGAAATTACTTCCTGGATTTATAAGTTTAAAAAGTACATCTGCCATATAGTACAGCAAAATATGAAAACAAATCACAGTACTGTACCCTGCACAAGGCAATAACAAATGTATAACATTATAATAAAAACTGAGCAACAACAAAAAAAAAACATCTTTATTGGTAAAAGTTTGGATGTTAAGATGCAGAAAAGGAAAGATTGGTTAGTTGGTTGGTTAATCTTTTTATTGGCACAAGATCCCAACTGGGACATGCTCCACCAGACAAAGGGTTCAAATGACTTAAAATATTATGAAATGCAAAAAGAAAAAAAAAATACATAATAAAAGATATACAGTGCATAAAATAAGAAAAATAAATTAAACTGAAATATCTGGATAGGTACACCAATCCAGGTACATATAAATATGTTTTCCTGAATTTTGCACTCCTACCTGAAACTGCCGCTGAGATATGGCGAAATGACCTAAAACTTTCACCTCCCCCCTTTAACCCCCTTCAGAGGGGAATTAAAAAAATCCTTTCTTATTGATTGCCTAGGACATAACAGCAATTTACTGTCTAAATATCGTGATCCTGACTTTAGTCGTTTCAGCTGGGCGTTGATGGGTCAGTCAGTCAGTCAGTCAGGTGTTCTCTCTTTATATAATAGTATAGAGGATAATTTATCATTTAATGAAGTTTTTATTTAAAAAATGCGATTGTGAGAAAACTTCAAAAATTCCAAATGATAAGGTCAAATTTATATTATAAAGGACAAACGTGTCCGTGAATAACTCTGACGTCATTTTCACGATGGCTACATCTGATGACTATATTTCCCTTTTATTTAAATTTTATAAACTTCTAAGCATGGAACCTTTTTAATTTTTACACCGTCGAATAGAAAAGAAAAATGTTCTATCAAATGCAATTTGTTTGAAAACTGTATCTCAATTTATTGATTTTTTATGGTTTAAAAAATAATTTTCACGCATGATATAATATTTAAATCGATCACCTTTACTGCATGAAGAGGATTACAGGGCGTTTGCAATTAAAACAACATAAATAGTTCAACATTTGTTTCTGGCTAATATTACATAACGAAATTAAAATTTCAGCAATAAATAAATAAACTAATATAAATAGAACACAAAATTTACAGACATGTAATCGAACTGCGCGCTTAAACCACCAAAATTATCACAATCAAAAAGGCTGCTCTATATATAGCAACATCTTTGGCGGTTTCTTCAGCTATTAATTCCTGGCATGCGGCCAAGGCAACACTAGATACCGGGCTTGCTCATTCACTCTCAAAACGTCACAAATGGTGGCTGACCGCGACCAGCGATTGGTCCAAAGCAACGCGCCCATCGTTTTGTGCCAATCGCTGTATGTCTTTCCTCCTAGTCAGCCACCTTTTGTGACGTCATCATAATGAATGAGCAAGCCCGGTATGTAGTGTAGCCCTGATGCGGCTAATACGAAAGTTTTGCTTTTAACAAATTTCAAAACTTTATTAGAATACATTATTGATATTTTTTAGATAAAAATGTTTTTTGGTGTTGGTAGTGGGTAATGCATATATATATATGAAATGAATGTGAAAAAGTATGAAAGAATTTTGAATGTGAACGAATGTGGATTGATATGAAAGGATAGTTAGTTAAACCCATTCCAAATCAGAAACTAAAATATAAAAATTCAAAGTTTAAAATCCCTAAATCGTGTGTCAAAATATTAAAGTTTTGCCTTAATTTCTAGTTGCCCCTGTAACTTAACTTTCCTTACGATACATTTATTACGAACAGATATTAATTTTGAATCCTCGTTAAGATTAAAAGTGCTGACGGTAGCGCATCTCTCTTCTCCCGGTGGCTACATCTTGCATGTTAATCATCTGGGCTGCTTACCCAGATATGAGTCAAGGGCTAATTAGCCAATTAAATTACATTATTTCATAAGTTGCAAAGCGGTCTCTAGCGGTGGTCCGGCCGTATATAATGTCAAGAGCACGTTTTTTGCATGGCTTTTTGACTCTAATCACTCTCCACAAAAACTACGGCCAGTATTCTTCGAAGTGCGACGGCATCCTTGCCATTGTAAGTCCGGCAATTCGCCGAAACATGAACGATAAGACGATGTTTCCCCGGTAAAAGACTCTTCAAACTGTCCCCTGGGCCTAGCTTAAAGAGAGACTTGTAATTAATTGGAATAAAAGCTAGTTCCCAGGAAAATGCCTGCTGATTTCTTACATTCGCATGACTACATCCACGACGTTATACCTTACTGGGATGTGTGGTAGCGGCGATCAACCGTCCGTCGTTACAGAGGGATCGATGTGCGTTCGGTATACCGAGATGCGCTCGTTATACAGAGGCGTATCTTACAGAGGCGATATCTTACATATATATATATATATATATATATATATATATATATTAAATGTACAAAAAGGTATTCCAGTGTTCAATTTAAAACGTTTTAACTGCCAATGTTTCACAAATGAAACATCAGCTTTGTGATGCTGTAACTATTTAAGGGGACCGTGGACCTTCAGTTGGGCTAAAATCGACTAAAAAATCGTTTTTCTTATTTTGGTTTATTACTATATTTCAATCTTTACTGCAACATTTGCAAAAAACCGCATGCAATGTCAAAGATTCCTATCAAAGTTACAAGCATTTCAAATTTGACACCGTAATTCAGTTACACTAAACAATAAAACTTCGCGTTTTCTGTAAATGAGAATTTTCGCCGAGTTAAAATATTCAAAATGTTCCAGGTGTCTTATGTTTTATCCAGTTTTCATAATATTAAGTATTATTGTTAGGAATGTGCTATATTTCAAAACTTTGTATTAGTATTCATGCATTACTGTACATAAAAGGAAAATTTGGTAGTTATAAAAATTTTTCCGTGAAATTAAAAAAATAATGTAAATATTGGAACTTTTTTATTAATTTTTCTCAACAACATATTGGTACAACTTTAAAACGCATACCAACTTTTTTTGCAATACTATAAAGCTACCATTTAACAAAACACCATGTTCCTGAAGCCAAATTTAATGCACATGGAGCATATTTAATTAGAGTGATTAATTAAAATATTTTAATTAATTTATTAATTAATTATACACATTTTTGAATAAAATTGCTTAGTTTACTTATAAAATGTATGAATTATTATGTATGCAAAATTTTAGTACAATTGAGTGCAAAAGGAAAAAAAAATGGTTTTGAACGTCCACTGTCCCCTTAAGCATATGTTTGAAATTTTAAATATATCCTTTTAAAGACATGCTGTAACATATTTTAAAGTATTGTTTAATTTTATTTTTCTTCCAAACTTGGTGCTTGTTGAAATGTAGAAAGAAACGTGCATGTTGTGTCTGTTACGCTGTCTATGCCTTTAGAATGCAAATGTGCACACTCTCATGATGATTATTGTATTGCGCACTGTTTTTTATCCATTTTCAAGCATAAAAGAATTATTTATCTTATGTTGTTTTTGGTTTATTCTATTTTGTATTCCGATGTTCCAAACGTGGAACATTTGCACTCCAGAGTACAAATGTATATATTTTTTTGGATATTGATAATTTTCATGCAGTTTGCATCCAATTATTACTGAAAAATGCCTGTTAAAAGGTGTCTTACAGTGGAAGATGCCTTAGCCTTAATTTTATGATTCAGATGCTGAAGTTGAACCCGAAATTGATATTTTACCATTAAACGATAGAGCAGAAGCATCTGATTTTGAAGAAATTTATGAAAATCAATTGGATACCAGAGATTTAGGCGATGTGGGGGAGACCGGGGCATGTTGGCCATAGGGGCACGTTGGCCCATCCGCGATATTTTTCAAACTATCCACTAGATAACGTTACTAGCTAAGTCTCACGAATCTTATCACGTCTTCTTTCACCAACAGTAGCGTCAACAGTGAATAAGCAATCAAATTTTCAAATTTTCACACAGGTAAGTTCTTTTTTTTTGCACTTATAAATAATAGTTTTTGATTTTTTTCTAAATTAAAATTTCACTTTGGTGAAAATCAATCTAAAAGACCGTTGTTCAGAGATTATTTTCTATCTAGTGATTTTTAAAATTATTAAAAAAGTATTTTGATGTGACGATCAAAATCAAAATGGCGATATGGGGCAAGTTGGCCCATTTAATCCGGGGCACCCGCAGCCTAAGAATTCGTTTTCTACATTCATAGTCTTATAAAAGTCAATAAAATTCCTTAATTAAGTGTGTTACTGGGCAGGGCGGTATTAACTAATACGCAAATAAAGCAAATGTCTAGGCCCATAAATCTGAAAAGCCCGGCTTTATAAACAGAAAATAATAATAATAAAAGTAATAATAAAATTCCATAAAAATCTATTTTTTATATAATCTAAAATTTATAACTTATCTGAATTCACAAAATATTTTTTCTTTTATTGCGTAAATAGCTGACAAAAAACGGTGTAATATAAAAGAGACTCGGGGACTAGTTGTTCCTTGAAAGCTAGGAAGTGTCCGAAACTTTATTTAGAGAAACTTTGTTATAAAATTATTTTATTAGTTTATTGTATTCTCTATTATTAATAAAAACTGTAAATGACATTTTTAAAGATAATTTTAAAAGCAACTTGCATTAATATGGGCCCCAATTTAAATTTTATCTATGGCCTGCTACAGCTACTGCCTCATTTCTAGATGCCAAGATGGCTCGTAATTATGTTAAAAAATCAGATAAAGGTAAGGTTACAGAAGAGACAATGAAAGTGCAGTGACTTGATGTCATTTTGAGCTGCACACAGAAACTATTAATTACTATTTTTCAATTTTTTGCCTACGTGGTTAGGCTTTAAGGTGCACCAATTTTCCAAACTAGAAAATAAATAAAAATTTTAGTAAAATAAAATAAAAAATATTGAAGAAAAAATGGGCCAACAAGCCTTGGTCTCCCCTATGTAGTGAATTAGATATGTTTTTCCTCGAGTGGGACATATCTGCATTTCTACTTATATTTTACATAACAGTCCAATATTCTTGAAAACAACCTTAGAATTAATTTAAATTACCAACAAAAAAATTTAAATGAATCTGACAAGTATTTCAAAGTATAGCGGGTAAAGGGTTAAAAAATGGCTTTCCTCTATATTCTGTAACCCGGGAAGGATGGGTTGAATCACCTTGTAATAATTGAATTCACCCCTAGTCATCAATATTCAAGGAAGATACAAATATTATATTTGAAATCAGTTATAAAGGTGTGGATAAATTTTATTTAATAACATAAATGTAGCTTTAAAAATGCCTTACCTGTTTCTTTTTAGTTATATCACAATAAATACATAACAGTCCAAAATTTGGCAAACAACCCTAGAATTAATTTAAATTACCAACATATAAATTTCAAATAAATCTGACAAATATTTCATAGTGTAACGGGTAAAAGGTTAAAAAAATGATTTTTCATCTATGTTCTGTAACCCGGGAAGGATGGGTTGAATCACCTTGTCTCCTAGTCATCAATATACAAGGAAGATACAAAGATTATATTTGAAATCAGTTATAAAGGTGTGTATAAATTTTATTTAATAACATAAATGTATAGCTTTAAGAATGCCTTACCTGTTTCTTTTTAGTTATATCACTATAAAAACATAACAGTCCAAAATTTGGCAAACAACCTTAGAATTAATTTAAATTACCAAAATAAAAATTTCAAATAAATTTGACGAGAAATTCAAGGTATAGCGGGTAAAAGGTTAAAAAATAGCTTTCCTCTATATTCTGTAACCCGGGAAGGATGGGTTGAATCACCTTGTAATAATTGAATTCACTCCTAGTCATCAATATTCAAGGAAGATACAAAGATTATATTTGAAATCAGTTATAAAGGTGTGGATAAATTTTATTTAATAACATAAATGTAGCTTTAAGAATGCCTTACCTGTTTCTTTTTAGTTATATCACTATAAAAACAGATTTACTGTTCAACTTTCAACAGGAAATCCAACTTAAAAACATTGTTCCAGAACGGAACAAGCTAACCTTTTATATTATACACTAGCAAAAACATTAATAGGAAATTTTATGATACCAGACGCATTATTTTCGTATAACCGCGAGTCATTTAGAAAGCTATAAAATTCACGTAAGGGATAACCGAACTTCAATGCAGCTTATTTATACCTTGAAGGAATCCTTGAAATAAAAAAAGGATGCGAGGTATTTGCACAGTTAAATGCACGTATCGTTACTATAATAAAATGTAAATATTCTGTATTTTATGCATGATGATGCCATAAACTGTCTATACAAGATTTTTTTAAGTTGTAGTTATAATATTTCTTTCTTGTTAGTTGATTTTAAGTAGAGTTTTATACGTTTATAGGTTTTATGTTTTATAATTTAGTGTTCACATTAATATTAGAGCCAAGTATTAATAATCGTCTTTATTTTTAAATTACATTACATAAACTTAGGTTATATCATGTTATTTTAAAGGATTTTAGAATTGCCTATGGCCCAGATTCAGTAGCATGACATCGAACCATTATTTTACGTATGATGGTGCCACAAACTGTCTACATTCGATTTTTATTTTTTGAAAGTGTATAGTTACAAGTATTTTTTTCTTGTTAGACGATTTTAAGTAGAATTTTAAAACTTTTATAATTTTTATGTTTTATAATTTAGTGTTGACATTAATAGCATGGACAAGTATTAATAAACTTATTTATTTTAAATTCTGCTATTTATCTGATAATATTTTCAGGCTTATAAATTTGCCTATGTCTCAAATTCAATAGCGTGACATCAAGTCATATGATCGAAAGAATAAGTGAAATTGTGCATATTTAAACATAATATGTTATAAAATTTCTTTTGTAATTAAAGTTCTAATTTTTTCTGGAATTTATTTCTTATTAGTTGATTTTAGGAAGAGCTTTGTGTATTAATAGCATTTGAATGCATCATAATTTATTGCTGAAATTTACGTTATAACGAAGTTTTAATAACCGATTTATTTTTAAATCCAATTATACAAATATTAATTTCTGGAATGTGTATTTGAAAATATTGTAGACGTGACTTTAAATCCAAATCATTAGAATGTCATATCAATCCAACGAACGAATCACAATTTGAAGAAAAAACTAGTGACATGTTTTAATTTATTACTTTTTACAGGTATAACAGACTTTATACTAGACTTTTTCGTATTATATAAACATTTTTACACACTATAGGTATGATATAAACATTCTTTTATATTTTTAAACACAATTAGTATTGTTATAGTTTATTTTTTAATAATTTTATTATTTCTTCGTTTGTTGGTTGATTTTAAGAAGAATTTTATAGTGTTTCTGAATTTTAGTGTTAAATACATTAACATTACATGAAGATTATATAAATTTTAGCTGTTAGATTGTTTTAAAAGCATACAGAATTTGAATGCTTGTGATTTACACTCGGATACAACGATTGTGCGAATCATGATGAGAAGATACATATTCGTGAAGCTAGTACTTAGATACAATTGGTATGATACGACGTTGGTTTTACAATCTATTATCATAATTTGGCGCATTGGTCATAAATGTTGGTAAATGAGTTAATCAGGACGTGGTAACGTTGAAAATTTAAGTCTTTTTTTCGATTGGTTTCAAGATTTCAGAATTCCATGTATGTAATGTTAGAAAGTTTACAATAATTTACACATTGTAAAATATTTCTTTCTTTCCCAAATACTGTTTGCTTCTTACAGTTCAACATATCTGTACTATCGATATATCTATTATTAGACATTATTGTTTACATTTGCCTCTCTTTGTAAGTATGCCTGTTGGCAATGGCTAGAGAAATCTATCACACGTAGAAGTCTGCAAATTTGGTTCTATAGACTCATATTTTGGAATTTTGTTTTAGATTAAAAAAAAAAAGATTTTTGAATGAAAACATTCGCGTATATCCCGATTTTTCAAGTTCACTGGCGATTTTGATCCACCCCCTAGAAGCTGTTCAAATTCAATGTTTTAGTCCAATATAGTAAATTTTGTCGTCTTCGCAAAGCTTATTTGGAATTCGTAACAGAGATTTTTCGACATTGTTTTTTAAAAAGGTACCAGGCGCCAAAATTGAAGAGTTTGTTTTTCCATCAACCAATTTCTACTTGATATCTTAGTGATCCAGAGTTATACTTTTTATCTCTGTATGGCAAAAACTTTCGAAATTCATTAAGAAAATATAAATATTTTAATTTATACACGTTTTTAAAAATGATAAATTTTCGGCGACCGAAATGAAGGGCGATAGAGCAGCGTTGGTCTCCTACAGTAACCTCTTATCGCCAAAACGCCTGTTGTTGTGACGACAGTGTTCCTTCATAAGTGAGAGATAAGTGATTTCATTTTGTGACTTACCTCAGTCGAAAATTCCAGGTTAGTTTTTTTTTCTTCGTTTTATTTTTTTTTGCGAAAACATTTTCAATTGTTTATTTTTATAACATTATTTTTTTCGATTTCGCATAGCCAGCGAAAAGGAAAAATGATTTATTTTCTATGGCAACCTTTTATTACCAAATATTTGTGTTGTCATTTCTTCTGTATCACTTCCGCTTATTATAAAACTAAAAATCGTTAAGAATTTTTAAAATTTTATTTTCACACACACACAAAAAAAAAAAAAAACATTAGACGACCCCTGACTCTGGCTTTATTTGTCTAGTTAGACTCATGCCTGGCCAGGCATGGGAAACGCAAGGCGGGTCTGCTAGTTTATTTATAAAATAAAAGCATAGCGGTTTCATTAGATGCTATGTAAATATTATGAGCTTAAGCATAGAAATTAATTTTTAAAGTTGCCTTGCTTAAGCATAGGAAGTCCATGTGTTAATATTTTGTTTAATGTAAATGTTTGAATCAAATAAATGCAATAAATATAAATTTCATGTAATATATTTGTAATGTTAGAAAGTGTACAATTATCTACACATAGCGTACGATTTATTTCTTGCTCAAATATTGCAGATTTGTTTTAATATAGTAACTACATCAAAATATTTACAAATAAAATAAAAGTGCATCGCTTTTGTTAGATGCTGCTTAAGCATTGAACGTTATTTTCAAAATTATGTAGTTTAATCATGTGCAGAAAATATAAATTCATATAATTTGTATTATTCTAAAGAATTACACCGTGAGAGTGAAACAGCTGCTTGAATAAAGGATATATAATTTTCGTGCCATGCATACTAAATAAGGTACTGATTTTCACTGCGTGAATTGTGTTTTACAGCGATAAATCGACAGTGGGTTTTTTATAAAGTTTAAAGAAATAACTTGCGAATGGCATTTATTAAAGGAAATTATGTAAAATAATATATTTCCTTTCGCTTCAAAACACTGACATTTATTACCGAACATTCATGTTATTGATCGTTTTTCCTTCACAATCTTGTTATCTTGTTTGCAATGTTAATCTGATATTTTCATAACATTGCACATACGTGTTAATTTTTATCTTAGTGCATTTAACATATTAATAATAAATTATAAAATGGGTCGATGAAATTACACTGACATTTATTACCGAACATTCACGTTATTGATCGTTTTTCCTTCACAATCTTGTTATCTTGTTTGCAATGTTAACCTGTATTTTCATAACATTGCAAATATGGGTTAATTTTTATCTATGAAATTAACTTTCTTGAGTATATATAAAATAGTATTTTCTAAAATGTTAAAGATTAAAAGATCTAGTGATTTTTTTTTTCTAAAATGGTTAAATTAAAAATAATAATGGTAAATGCGATAGGTATTTTCTAGATCGACAAAAATAATGAAACAAGTGGGTAAGTGTGATCGAAGATCTCACAAAGGGTTTCGTTTAATATTCCTTTGAAAACATTTTATCCTTTCTTTAATAAATCCAAATAAATTTCATTTAGCAACAAAAACAAGTCAGGTTTTTTAGAAAGTAAAAATTTAACGGTCTATTTTTTTCGTTTTTTCGAATATCCAAACCAGCCTGATAGCGGGCGAAGCCCGCTATTATACTCTGTCATAATAATATCTGTCATGTGGACTAAATGCGATATTTAAAAAAGAATAATTTCAAAGTTAAACATGTTGTACACCTTCAAAATGTTAAAATATGCGAATATTTCCATAATCAGGTTTTTATCATGATTCAATACGTTCCTCAAACTCATATATTTACTATTCTCTATTACTCACATTGATACTCGCTTTGTATTATTCTCAAACATTTGAGAAATCCGTTAAACTTCCGATATGACGTCAGATTAATTTTTTTTAAATTCTCTAATGACGTGATATTAATCTGCTTTCTGTGCATACACATACTCATACTCCTTGTATTATTGAGAAATCTTTGAAAATTTCCGTTTTATTACCCATATGACGCCATTTTTTTTTTCAATCGGTGAAACTATTTATTTCATTTTCATTTTTAATTGTTGGCAACTGCTATAACGAAAAATGTTTAAATTTAATAGGAAAAGGCTGTTAGAATTTGGTTTTTTTATCTCTATTTATTAAAACAATACGATTTTTTCAAATTTTAATATTTTGAGCTTCATAGCAGGCATTCACTTATATATACAAAAAGTTTCAACTCTGTAAGTTATATAGGTTCTGAGAACGGCTTTGTAATGGACAGACAACGGAGAGGGAGTAATAGGGTTTCGTGAGATGGACGAAACCCTAAAAAAGGGCGATGAAATTATCTTTTTAAATAATAGTCACTAATGAAATATTTCTAAAATATTAAAAGCAACAATAAACAAGAAAGAAAAATTATGAGTCAAATATAGATTATGAAACACTTTCCAACGCATTTGGAATACTGTAACAGAACTTCAGCGTTTTAGAAGATGAAAGATGATACGTAAGTAAACAATTTGGAAAACGCATAACACATTTGAAAACTAAATTTCATCAATTACCCTCTAGATTCAGAAAAACATTTGAATTCTTTTGCGCAGTCCTGTATATGATCTATAGATTTGTATATATACTACATAGTATGATAAAATTAATTTATTCAGAAACTTACATTATAATAAACGATTCTGAAATGAGGGCGTCGGAGCAAGAGAGTGCCAAGCCACATTTTTGAACTTCTGAGATATTTCAATTTGAAAATTTGATCCAATACTCAAATCAAGATATATAACCTAGTAACATTTGAGATATTCTGAGTAACAATATGGCATTACTTTAATGATATTACTATTACGTTTTTTGTAAATTAGCTATTTTCATTAGGGGCATAAACATCTGATGCAAAAACGAAACCTGTCACATAGGCTGCCACCAAGTGACATTAGAAACAAATTATATGTTGGATATTATAATTTGCAATATTAAGCAACAGATTACAGTGCTAAATTTATTTCACCAAAAATGTAGCTTGGCACTATCTTGCCCCGACCCCCTCAAATGTACTCAAAACCTTTTGTGTATCTCTGTATATGATCTATAGAATTTATACGAACACCAAGCAATATGCAAAAAATTAATTACATTTAAAAACACATACTACAACTGAAACCCCATTCCAACAATTATCGTTCATAGACAATACTGTAACTGAATTCTTTTGTGTGTCCCTGTAAATGAACGATACATTCTATGCACATACGATTTTACAGTAAACCTCTTATAGTGCATTTCAGTGATGCATATCAATTTCAATATGTTTAAAATAGTGTAATACAATTAAAATACATTGCAAACGATTTTTCTCTGTAGACCATAGTGTAAAGGAATTTTTTTACTGTCTCTGTATACGAACTATAAATCTACGTATTCACATTTTCAATAACGAACATACCAAACCTCAATCACATATATCAATTACATGGCAATCCGAGTATATTTATGAGAGTTAGAGAACGGACAGACAAATCGAAGTCATAAACATTTTTCAACTATGTTGGAAAGAGTTACAAAGGGTTGAAATGTTATTTTAAAACTGTTCGAAAAAGAAAAGTGGCAAAATAAAAATCTTTTCTAAATTCTTCGAAAATAATTTTTTTTCTAAATTGAAGAAACAATAAACAAGTTAATAAAATGAATTTTCGAAAATTTTCTAATCTTATTAATTATTTAAAAAACGATATATTTACCCTTTTTAAAAACGAAAAAGGGTATTACTGAAATGATCTGATTTAAATTGTTAAAAATTTATACAATAATCGTTTCTAATATGGTCACAATCAAAATTGTCTTTTCTGAAATACTAAAAATAAAAATATGTAAAAAAGGAATTGGTCAGAAATTAAATGTTATTTTAAAACTGCTAAAAAAAAAAAAAAAAAAGAAAACTTTTTAAATTTTTTGCAAATAAATTGTTTTACTTATTTACTTATTTTTTAATTAAGAAAAAACAATGAACAAGATAAAAAAAGGAATTTTCGCAATTTTTTTAATCTTATTAATTATTTAAAAAAATTATAACTATATAAAATATGCAGTTTTTTTATGACTAAATTTATAATTTTAGCTGATGAGATTTCATATTTCCGAAAAAAAAATATTGATGCACTCAGCAAAAATTCTCTGTCGCAGAGACCAGTTGATGTGGAACGAGATCTGGTGTTAATTGTTCTTAAATATCCGTCGTTAAGATGTTCTTTGACAAAATATAGAATCCAGAAAGGGAACGCATGAAAATTATAATTATTTTGTTTGTATAGAAATAGCAATTCCGGTGAATTATAATAGAAAAAAATTATTTAAATTCTAAACCGTTACTACCTTTCTAACTAAACATTTTTCCTAGATTCAACTAATATTCTTTCTAAACTGATTAGATGATGTAGAATATAATCTGCTGGTGTTTTCTTTAAATGTATTGGTGGGATCACTGGCCGCTAAGTTATATCAAAAAAAGAAAAAAGAAACTGAGAAAAATTGTAATCCACTTGTTTGTATAGAAACAGCCGTTCCATCACAATTCACTCACTTATATATCCTGTTAAAGCATATCTTGTTAATCCTTTACGCATTTTATGACCATAAAAATTATGCGATTTTTAAGATGTTTTTAAGCTGATATCCGTTACTAATACTCTTGACAAAAATCTTTATGCAACACTGATATAAAATTCTCGGTTACACAGCTCAGTCGATGTAGAACATGATCTGCCGTCTGCTTTCCTTTAAATGTCCGGCATTGGGGTATTCACTGACTATTTCAATATGAAACCCCAATAACCTTAGTACTAACTCCGAATACTGATGTACCCTCAGGTCTTTTGGGCAAACGAAATAACATAGGAAACGGGCAAGATTAGAGACAATTACCGGCTTAAGAAAGTTAAATCTCACCTACCCATAAGAGCAATAGAGAATATTCCCCACTACCACCCCAAGAAACCTTATAAAAAGCAATTATAGACTGTTAAATTGCTATTTTTACTGAAGTATGATCCAAGAGGTCAATCCGTTTGTGGAAGACATGCCTTGTGTAGGGAGTTCACGTACGAAGTTGTAGCTGTGCTTTGAATTTGATCATAGAACTCACTCACTTGGCTACTGTGCTTTTTTTCTTCTTTTAATATTCTGCTAGTTTTTTCGGGGTTGACCATTTGCTGTCGGTGTTATACGTGAGGTGTGGAGAATATGTGTTAGTAGTGTTATGGGCTTTTCTCTAAAGGGAAGAAAATATAGCATTTTTTTTTTTTTTAAGATGAACGTGAAAGCGGTAGTGTTATTTTTTTCTATTCATGGGAGGGAGTTCTTCTGTCAGATGATGACTCTATGTTCAGCACGTATTTGGGGAGCTTTACGTGAGTTAGGTGTTGAGAGGATAGAATTATCTGTTTCTTTAGAATGTTTTGTTGACTTACGCATAAGTTTCTCTCATGTGGACATCATTTTAAAACTATTTTAGAGAAGTGTTTAAGAATTATTTGTTGCTGTATTGAAATTCCCTCGGTGCTGAATTTTATTTTAGTTTTTAAAAAGTTGAAGAATGAGGATACAATTATCTGTTTCTTTAGAATGTTTTATTCACTTACGCATAAGTTTTTCTCACGTGGGCATCATTTTAAAACTATTTTAGAGAGGTGTTTTAGAATTATTTTTCGCTGTATTGAAATTCATTTCGGTGTTGAATTTTATTTTAGTTTCTAAAAAGTTGAAGAATGAGGATACAATTATCTGTTTCTTTAGAATGTTTTGTTGACTTCCGCATAGGTTTTTCTCATGTGGGCACCATTTTAAAATTATTTTAGCGAAGTGTTTTAGAATTATTTGTTGCTGTATTGAAATTTATTTCGGTGTTCAATTTTATTTTAGTTTCTGAAAAGTTGAAGAATGAGGATACAATTATCTGTTTCTTTAGAATGTTTTGTTGACTTCCGCATAGGTTTTTCTCATGTGGGCATCATTTAAAAATTATTTTATAGAAGTGTTTCAGAATTATTTGTTGCTGTATTGAAATTCATTTCAGTGTTGAATTTTATTTTAGTTTTTAAAAAGTTGAAGAATGAGGATACAGTTATCTGTCTCTTTAGAATGTTTTGTTGACTTCCGAATATGTTTTTCTCATGTGGGAATCATTTTAAAACAATTTTAGAGACGTGTTTTAGAATTATTTGTTACTGTAAAAACATCATTCGGTGTTGAATTTAATTTTAGTTTCTAAAAAGTTGAAAAACAAGTTGCTATGTTAAGTATAGCCTTAAAATGTTTAAATCATGTTGATGAATTTCCTAGAATGACAATGAAAAATTAACCTATTTGGTAAAATAAAGGATATTGTTGAACTTATTTCAATTTGTGATTTTTTTTTTTTAAATGCCTAAGAATTCTTTATTTATTTGATAACATTCAATTTTGAAGTAATATTTAAAAAACAATGATCAACTCCTTAATATCTATTTGTCTAGTGGTTAGGGCGAGTAGGCACTAGCAGTAAATGTGTATTGGGTCCAAATCTTCGTTCAGTTTTGAATGTTCGTAATAGGTCTTTTAAAGAGAAGGTTTCGATCATAAAAACACATTCAATGGACAATATTCTTGTGACGTCACAGTAGGTAAAATGTCGACTTAATCGTTTGTTTACGCTTTGCATTCACGAAGGGTTTTTTCGCTATTTCTCTTAGTCACGTTATTTTATTGTCGCACTTATGAGCTCAGAAAGCAAATTAATGAAAACAAACGCATGTTCTTTCATTATTTAATTATTAATTAATGAAAAATTTTATAAAAGCATGATTTAGAAAATTTAAATGAAAATTTTTTTGAATACTAAAAATTAACATTAAAATCATAAAATAAAAGCATATTTAAGTAAAATAAGTTTAATTTACACAATTTAAAAACAAACCTCAATTTAAACACTTAAAATTTAAATGAAAAATTTTGTGAATACTAAAAAATAACATTAAAATCATGAAATAAAAGCATGTTTAAGTAATGTAAGTTTAATTTACATAATTTATAAACAAACCTTAATTTAAACACTTGAAATTTCACTCATTTTTATAGACATTGGCTATAACCTAATTTGTTTTAACGTTATATTTCTAATAAATTCGATAATTAAGGCACAATTAATCTGAAATTGAATGAATATTCCTTATATTATTCAGATCTACTGCATACATTCCTATCGTTTCAGTAACAAAATAAAAAATAAGCGAATTCGTCAACAGCATAATGCTTTCAAATGGAGCGATTTTTCAATGTTTTTTCAAACAGCTGGTTTTCCATAGTCTCGAACCGAAACGAAGAATACTGTCCATTGGCTATTTCACTTTTTTCTCTCAATATTTTGTTAGTTTTCGGAGTTGACCGTATGTTGTCGATGAGGTGTGGCGAATATGTGTTAGTAGAATGTAGTATATATGTAATTAGTAGTTAATATAGCATTTTTTAGATGAAATTGAAATCAGCAGCGTTATTTTTTATATTCATGGAAGGGGACTTTTCTGTCATAGTATGATTACATATTCGGCACGTACTTGAGGAGTTTTAAGTATGTTAGGTGCAGAGAAGATAGAATTATCTATTTCTTTAAAATGTTTTATTGACTTTGGCAAAGGTTTTTCTTATGTGCACGTTATTTCAAAACTATTTTAGAGAAAAAATAATTATTATTTCATATTGTATAGAATTTAATGGATTTGAATTATTCTTGAACTTTATTTTGCTTTCTAAAAATTCAAAAGATCAGAATGTTTATGTTGAAAAAAAAATGGTTAAATATGTACACATTAATTTCAGCGAATGAAAATGCAGTTATAGCATATTTGATAAAATAGAGAACATTGTAAAAGGTAAAAAAAAGACTGCAATTGGCGATTATATTTAAAATTTTTTTGTCTACCACTATTTCCAAACAATAACCTTCGTGATAGATTTTTAGATAGATTTCTGAGTGTTTTGTGAACTGAACTTCCACAGAGGTTTTTCTTCTGTAGATATTATTTTAAAACTAATTTAAGAAAATGTTTTGAAAGTTATCGAAATTTTTAAAAAATTTTACGGCTTTGAAATATTATTGAATTTGATTTTACTTTAAACAAAGCTGACGATAAGAATGCTTATATTATCAAGTATAGCTTTAAAATGTTTTAAATTATATTATTAACGAATTTCCGAGAATGAGAATGAAAAGCATATTTGATAAACTGAGGAATATTGTAAAATTTATTTCAATTAAATGTACGCGAATTACTATTTTTAAACGCTTAACCAGTTTTAAATAAAATTTCATTAATTTAAAAGAAACAGTAATCAAATAAGTATTGTTCTCTTTTACGATGAACTATGCTGTAGAATATTATGTAAAGCGATTTTAAAGTAATTAAATACAATTTCACGGACTTAAATGTATTTTTTTTTTAATCTACATTAAAATGTGATTTTCTTTATTTTTA
The DNA here is from genome assembly GCA_963931845.1 of Maratus michaelseni. NCBI lineage: Eukaryota > Metazoa > Arthropoda > Arachnida > Araneae > Salticidae > Maratus > Maratus michaelseni. The sequence goes on along the minus strand of OZ007598.1, from coordinate 174,361,181 downwards.
TTAAATATGTATCTGTAGTATACTTGCACAGATATTAATATACATTTTAAATATATGCTCAACTGGTTAAAGTAAATTTTTAACCAAATATTGGTTGGTTGAGAGGATATTATTATTTTATTTTCACAAGTTTTGTTTGATTTTGCTTACTATAAATAAAACATTGCACTCTGTCAGGGGGACTATAAATAACGATTCTTGGATTTTTATTTGTGTACATTGAATTACTTTGAAATGAAAAATTATCTGCAGGTAAAACTTTTAAAATTTTATTTTAAAGTCATATATTTTTATTCAGCGAGTATACTAGGTGCATGGTTTTATGAACTTGTACTTTGCAGGTGACCCCTTTTTCGTCTTTCACACCCAGCATAATCTACCGAAAATAATTGCTAAAGAAAATCCCCGTCTTGCAAGCTATAAATCATTAATAATTAGTGGCTTGGTTTTGATCATTTTACAATCTCCCTGGTCAAGTCATATCCGTTGTCTGCGCATCTCTTTATTTTTTAAACTTTTTCTTTTCTGTTTCGTTTCTTCGCTTTCAGTTACTGTTGAGATTGGAAAATAATTCTTGTACAAATCCTACTTATTACGAATACACACAAACAAAATAAGTAAAAATCATCGTTTGATGATGATGTGATACAATTTTTAACAAACTGCTTTTTTTTGTGTATATATATATATATATATAACTTATTGTAAAATTAAACCATTGAAACATAAGAAACTCACCACACACAATGAAATCAAAATACCAAATAGCAGAGTCAAATTACAAATTAAATTTTGTAGTCCTAAGTAATGAAATATTATTAATTCAAATGAAAAAATATATATATATATATTATAAACAGTTTATTTAATTATATAATCACACAGGAATTATGAAAAGTCATAAGAATTGTAAATTTTATGTATAATTAATGTCAAGTAAAACATAAGAAAAGCACTAACAAATCAAATCATTGTAGAATATATATATATATATATATATGGTATACGCATATACATTTTAGACTAATTGATTTTTTATAATTTTACAAAGTTTATATTATATTTATATATATACAGTATGCCCACTAAAATCCCTTGCCATCTTCTTAACTTCGGAACGGCTGCTGCTATATTCATAAAAATAGTGTCTATGTATAGTAAAGTAGCCATGCGCTACTCAATGAAACCGCTTACGGCGCCACCTGATGGAATTTTGCGGAGTTAGCATTCCTATCTCGAAAACGGAAAGAGATAGAGAAAAAAAGTGATTTACAAAGTTGTAGAGCAGCATCAATTTAGTACGGAAAGACACACTGTGGACATTAATGCGAAGAATAGAACGGTTAAAACTCGCATTTGTCTTTTCGTGATTTCCTACACTGTGACGTGACAAAACGATCTTAGAAAAAAAAAACTAGTTATAATAATATACCTTTATTTTAGATGTTCAAACTTCTAACCGTCAGCTGCAATGCACATTTGGATGCTTGTTTGAATTTCACGTTGCACACTTTGGAGCATAAATGGTGACACGTTGGTACAAGCGTCCGTAATAGCGTCGTTTAATGTCCTGCAATGTTTGTGGAGGGGGTCACACACACCTGCTGTTTCATAACTGGTTGTTTCTTTCTTTCTAAGATCGTTTTGTCACGTCACAGTGTAGGAAACCACAAACAAAAACAATGCGCGTTTTAACCGTTCTGTTCTTCGCATTAATGTCCACAAGGTGTCTTTTCGTACCATATCGATGATACTCTACAACTTTGTAAATCACTTTTTTTCTTTATCTCTTTCCGTTTTTGAGATAGGCATGCTAACTCTGCAGCATTCCACTAGGTGGCGCTGTAGGCGGTTTCATTGTGTAGCGCATGGCTACTTTACTATACCTAGACACCACTTTTATGAATATAGCAGCAGCCGTTCCGAAGTTAAGAGGGTGGCAAGGGACTTTAGTGGGCATACTGTATACACACAGCATTAATGAAAAAGTTACTCACTTTTCAAAGAGCTTTGAAATGCATTCTACCGTTTCGATTGAGACAAAATTTAAGTTAAAGCTTTGTCAAATGATGGACTTGTCATTTGTCACAAAATAATAATAATAATAATGATGATAATAAACCGAAAATTTTTTGAAAATTGCCGTAGTAACTCTCAAAAGTTTAGTAGTTTCAATATTTTAATGTCCAGTATGTCTTCCAAATGTTTAATATACTAAGCAGCTGGACATTTTCCCTCATTATCGACTATGTACTTAATCACAAAGTAGTATATTGAATCGTTGAGCGCATGTAGTCTCGTCGAATATGCAGAACATAGCGACGAATGTTTCTTTTCATCCTTTCAGGGTTGGAACAGACACAGTTCCAGTTCTGTAGACATAGGCATGACATTTCCGGTCGCCTGCTCGCCATTGGCGATCATATATTTGAGGCTGAAGACTACTTACTCTTCCCAAAATTGATAATCATCAGCTCCCCCACATTCCCCTTTTTTCTACTTCTTCGCAGAAAACAGCCTTTCAGACCCTTAATAACGTTATTTAGCCTAATATTACTTAAATATATAAAAATTGGGGCTCAGCCCCCCTACTCGCTAACGCTCGCCAACCCCCGTGAATTGCGAAGCAGTTCACATTGAGACCGCTACGCGGTCCCAGCTTGCTTCGCTCGCTCGCCCCTTTTTTATCTTTCAGCAATTCTAGCCGGAATAAGTTCTACCATAAAACATTTGAACATATGAAATTGGCAATTTTTTTTTATGTAAAAAAGTGACTCTCCGTTTAAAACAGAACTAAAAATGCATTTAGTTGGCTTTACCAATGGGCATATAAATCATTTAAATACTATGAAAAAAGGATCTTGGAAACATAATTAGTTTAAAACTTGTTGCACCTATAATATTGTACAGCACGACTTAAATTCATTATTTGAAAAAAATTGATTATAGATTTTTACAAAAAAAAAATATTTTTTACTTCAATTTACAGCAACAGATGGCGGCAGGTACAATCTAGACAGTTGATATTCCCCCCCCCCCCCCCGATTTTTGAGTGAGTGAAATTCGTAAATGAATTCTAAATAAGAGTTGAGAATTCTTTTGAAATTAACGATATTACTCATAATTAAAATGAGGAATCTTCTCAGACGCTTTGGATTACGTACATGTTCTTTTATTTTTAATAATTGCTAGTTTGAGTTTCACTCTATGGTTTCACTGCTCTCACACTGACCGCCATATTGGAGGCAGAGCTGATCTAACACAATCTAGTCTGTTCATTGGTCTGATCTCTGGAAACTACGGTTGTTGCCAAACAATAAGCTACAAATTCAGCCCTATTTCCGCGCCACGTAAGACAAATATATATATAGATTATATCTTTAAATACATAGAATAAAAGTGTTCCTTTTTTTAGAATGAAAAGCGAATTTAAATTCAGTGGTATACTCCTTTGCCTTTCCATAATAGAGTTTGTTTAAATTATTCCTCATTATTATTTATTCTCTTTATTTTACAATGTAATGATCCTATATGTCCGCATGTTGGTTGGGATTAAATCCAGGATTACGTTGAAAATTTCACAACTCTTTATGAAATCATTAGACAAAATTTGCATAATTTTTATTAATATAGATAATGATTTTCATACTTCACGTAAATATATAATTCTACAGAGAATAAAACTGCAGTAAATAAATAGCAAACGAAAACAATAAGTCTTCATTACATATTCGAAATATAAGTAAAGGATTTTCAACTAATATGAAATTGTGATGACAAGTATTTTTAGTCTGGTGACTTTAAATTTCTTGCTCTGCTGTAGAAGTTGTCCTATGCCGAACCCCATAAGCAAAATTCCCACGGGATAGTATGAGGAGCCGAGCAAGTGCGCCGATCTGTTAGGAAATAATAGCTGATAACCTTTACATCAGTGAAATTATATTTTAATAACACGAACTGAACAAGCAATATGGGGTGTGCCGAATTTTGCATGAAAATAATGTGTTAAAGACATCGCCATTTTTTTAATTCTGAGATTGCAAAATCTCTCATCGTGATACCTTTGTCTGGTGATAGAGGGGGATAGGATTCCTGTAAAATTAAAAGAAAAAATTACCACCTAATGCTAAACGTAGGCTTAAGTGCAAACCATATTATTAGGTTTTCAAAATCAAAAATTGCTTAGTGGATTGTGTGAGACTTAACTGTCGTCCAACTTTGACAATTATGGGTGTTAATTTGGACAATGTGGAAAAAAGTATAGACTGATCAAAGACCAAGTGACGTCAACCGACATTCGAGACAGAAAGTTAAGCGCAAAAGAATGAGCACTATGCCTCCCTTTTATGCAATTAGTGAACAAGCTTCATATTGTACGGGCAAAAAAGTGACATCTTGTTCATAGTGATGTACGGAATAACCACAGCACGAGAAATAGCTATAACACATTCATTATAATCATAAAAAAATTAGCTAATGACATCTATGACCACTGTAACCTCATCGTCCACCCAAATAGATTGGATATCTTGCAGTATACCAACTGTCAATTCATTTCGAATTTCTTTACCATCCTGTGTAGAATGATGGGTGGCATTGTACCTCTTAGTGTGTTCTTCGTACATACGACGATATTCTTAAAGCAATTTCAATGTAGTTTAGAGGTAACAATTAGAATAATCATAAAATTCTTTGCATGACGGTTCATCTAGGAGTTTACCATTAAACTTCACTGTGAAAAAAAAAAAAAAACATTAGATACGAGAATTTTACTATGCTTGGCCATTAAAACATGCATTAGATAATAAGTTCAGGTGAAGTAATATTCATGGATTATGTTTCTTAAAATTTATACATTCTAAGTTTTTTTTTTACAGTGCTTTAGATTATCAGTTAGTCATGAAATCGTTTTGGCAAACACATATTCTCAGAGTATTAATAAGGATAGTTTATATGAGGTGCTACAATAATCTTTTAAACACGAAGGCTAAAAAACTCAGAACCTCTGTTTAAAAAAATACTTCATTTCTTCAAGAACTTTTCGTTTAAAAACTTTCTTTCTCTCACTCAAAGAGAAACAAGAACGAAAAATCATGCGTCAAGCATAGATTATGTAACACTTTCCAACGCTTCTAAAATAATTTTACAAATCATTGCCGTTTAATAAGCTGAAAGATAACATCTAAGTTTTGACAACAAAGTTAAGTTAAACAATTTGGAAAACGCATAACATATTTAAAAACGCAATTTCAGGAATTTCCAACATATACAATATTCGGAAAAATATCCGAATACTTTTATTCAGCTCTGTATATGATCTATAGATTTGTATATATACTACATAGGATGAAAATTTTAGTTTAGTTAGGAAACGCGTAGCACCGTTTAAAATTCTCCTTCCGGAGTTTCTGTCAATAAACGGAAATGTGTTCGCGAACTTTTGTGCTGCCCTGTATATGATCTACAGAATTTATACACACTAAGTAATAGACAAAAAGTGAGTTAAATTTAAAATCGCGTTCAGGAACTTAAAACGCACTTCCAGGAATTATTGTTAACAGACAGTAGAGAATTCTTCTGTGTGTCCCTGTAAATGAACGATGACTGCTATACACACAATATTCTGTAGTAAGCCTCTTGTAATGCACCTTAGTGATATATATAAAATTCAATGCGTTTAAAATAGTGAAACACTATTTAAATAAACCGTAGACGATTTTTCTCCATAGACGTAATGTAACGGAATTATTTTGACTGTCCCTGTAAAGTAACTATAAGTGCTATGCACACCCTATTCCATATTAAGCTTCTTGTAATGCACCTTAGTGATATATATCAGTTACAATGTGTTTGAAATTGTGTAACATCATTAAAATAAACCGCAAATGATTTTTCCCCATAGACCGTCATGTAACGGAATTCTTTTGAGTGTCCCTGTAAAAAAAACTATAAGTGCTACACACTTCAGTTGAAATAGGGAACATGCTACAGATGACGACAATGACATATAAAAATTGCTGGGCAATCCGAGCCTATTTACGGGAGTTAGAGCACGGACAGACGGCAGACGGCAGACGGCCATACGGCAGACAAACCGAAGTTATAAACACTTTTCAACTAGGTTGGAAAGTGTTAAAAAGAAAGAAAGAAAAACACTACCTTAGATGCTTTGCATTTATTTATACTTTAATGAAATAGTTTAACGTCACATAAAATTTACAAGTTTTCCAAAAAAGCTTATATTTTAGATGAATTTACATGCATTTTTAATCATATTGGAGAAAAAATGTATATATTTATGTCTTATGGTGGAATTCTAAAAAACTCTCTTAAATTTTAATGAAATAGCTACATATCAGATGATATATAGAATGATATTTATACGATAGCTTACATTTACATGAATTTGATTGCATTTTTCATCGTATTAGGGAGAAAATAAATGCTACCTAATTTCTCTCATTTCTCATTTGCCCCTAAATTATATAAACCCGTGACTACAATGCAAAATAAAAACATTAAAGCAAAGTTAAAATCACATATGCAAAAGCGAATAGTTAATTTACCTCATTATCGCTCTCCAAATGCTGCTTGAACACGCATGGGCATGTAGAGATGCATACATGATCAGGGGGCGCTAAGGCTGTGTATTTGTATGCACAACATTAATGACACAGAAAAAATTTCTTTAGTATGATAATGCATTGCATGACGTATTGCCGTCATATTTTAGCAGTTCACGTTTTAATAAGTCTTTGAATCGGTTTCCTATCCTAGTTTGCTGTCTAGTATTTGAAGAAGTGATCATGCAATAGTGTTTATGAGAAGGTCAGTCAGCAAATGGACACTCTATCTGACCGTTGTTTCTCGCGTTAAACTTTAACTCACGCAAGTTTGCTTGCATTTTAGAATGAAAATTAACATTCAAATCAAGAAGTTTGTGAAACCCATCAGCTTCTGATTGTTACAAAAGCTTAGAAAATTACTAGCAGCTTTTTTCTTCATTTAGAGAACGGAGATATTTTGACTGATTATGAGAGATTTGAAAGAAAGGAGTGTTAGATTATTCTAAACTTTTTTTTCATTTCTGCAAGATTAATTATACATACAGAGCATTGTGTTCCAGCAAAACCTAAAACGTTCATTAGACATGAGTGATGTATTTCGGAACTTTCAGAAGTGGTTCATTTTTGTTTCTAACTGTAATCTCTGTTAAAAGAAGCAAGGAAACATTAAATTTTGGAAAGTAAAAACTATAAATAAACTTTTAATCTGTAGTGCTGATAAATTATATACAACATAGTATATGTTGTATTCTTTAAAAATTTTAAGATAAATTAAAAGCTAATATTCCAAAAATGTTAACTATACTTATTAGATTAAATGGACTTTTATTGGTATGAGACAAAAAAGAAAATATTATAAACAACTAAAACTATTACAAACAACTAAATTGAACGTATAACTGGGGGGGGGGGGGGACTAAATGCATAGCCGAAAAATTTATTCTTTACTTACCAGTACTTTTTAAAACAAATTTTTTATCTCGTTTAATAACAAAATGTTTTGCCATTAAATAAATTAAAAAATTATTTTAACAGATAGTGCTATGAAACAAATAAATTTTGAAGCCATGTATTTAGTGCCCCAAATAAAGTCATTCACGAGCTGCCACTGTTCATAATTATATATTTTATAAGGCAGCTGTACCAAATAAGGCCAAGTTAAGGTTTTAAATCACAATAAACTATCTTATATCAGAATTAAAATTTTAAATATTGTTGGATGTAATATTTATACATATTTTTACAATATTAAATCATGCATACTCTTGTAACTGTTTAATTGTTACCATTAGAGTTCAAAACAAAAGACACTTTAAAATGGCTTTATTAGGAGTGTGTGTTTTAAATAAGGCCATAATTTTCTAAATACATCATTTAACTTAAATTAACAGATGTTTTTCAGGTATTACACCAAAATAAAGCAAAATAAAGCGTTATCCTCGTGATACAATATATTCTGTGACTGCTATATTTATGGGCAGGCCGTTGCGAACAGATAAAACTACTGATCCCATTTGTCTTTCATTCTATTGAGCTCTATTTACTACCGCTTTGACAGTTTCCATGGATTTCTACAAATATCGACACAAAAAATGCTTAATTGGTTTTGGTAATGGAAATATATGATGAAAATGATGTGTTTCTTAAGAAGATCAGACTTTATACTGCTTGAACTTATTAGAAGATTTCTATTATTCACATATTTTACTTTCAAACACAAACAGATTTTTAAATAAACAATAATTCAATGTGTATACTAAAAGATCGTTAAATTATCTCGAACATCATTACAAAGATTGTCAAATTTAATCAATAATTGATTTCATATGAAACTTTACTTACTGTTTTTAACAACGACGTGCTTAAAGATTCTGTAGTCCGAAAATGACGACGAAGCCGGTATCGATTGGGGTCGAAACTAACCGAACATGTCAAGAATATATAAACTGTCAAATAGATGCTGTTTTTTTTGTTGTTTTTTTGTTGTTTTGTTTTTTGGCTTTCATTCTATTGAGATCTAGTATTTACTACCGTTTGACAGATTTCATAGATTTCTACAAATGCGGGGGTTAGAATGACAGTGGAGTAAGTCAAAAATTTTGAAAATCGAGATAATCATATTTTCACTGAACGTATATTAATTTCTGTTCAATGTGCCAGTCAAATAAGTCATAGTTCACTTAGGCAGTCGCTAGATGGCAAAACAAGTCGGACCACTCAATGCAACGGAAATACAACAAGTTTCACAAAACACTTCATTTCTCAAATCAATAAATTTTGACTTACTCCACTGTCATTCTAACCCTTTCAAATATCGACACTGAAAATGTTTAATTAGTTTTGGTAATGGAAATATATGATGAAAATGGTGTATCAGTTAAGAAGATCAGTCTTTATAATGCCTGTCCTTATTAGACGAATTCTGTTTTTCACATATTTTACTTTCAAACACAAACATATTTTTAAATAAACAATAATTCAATGTGTATACTAAAAGATCGTTAAATTATCTCGAACATCATTACAAAGATTGTCAAATTTAATCAATAATTGATTTCATATGAAACTTTACTTGCTGTTTCTAACAACGACGTGCTTAAAGATTCTGTAGTCCGAAAATGACGACGAAGCCGGTATCGATTGGGGTCGAAACTAACCGAACATGTCAAGAATATATAAACTGTCAAATAGATGCTGTGTTTTTTTTTTTTTTGTTTTTTGTTTTTTGGCTTTCATTCTATTGAGATCTAGTATTTACTACCGTTTGACAGATTTCATAGATTTCTACAAATGCGGGGGTTAGAATGACAGTGGAGTAAGTCAAAAATTTTGAAAATCGAGATAAACATATTTTCACTGAACTTATATTAATTTCTGTTCAATGTGCCAGTCAAATAAGTCATAGTTCACTTAGGCAGTCGCTAGATGGCAAAACAAGTTGAACCACTCAATGCAACGGAAATACAACAAGTTTCACAAAACCCTTCATTTCTCAAAGCACTAAATTTTGACTTACTCCACTGTCATTCTAACCCTTTCAAATATCGACACTGAAAATGTTTAATTAGTTTTGGTAATGGAAATATATGATGAAAATGGTGTATCAGTTAAGAAGATCAGGCTTTATACTGCCTGGCCTTATTAGACGAATTCTGTTTTTCACATATTTTACTTTCAAACACAAACATATTTTTAAATAAACAATAATTCAATGTGTATACTAAAAGATCGTTAAATTATCTCGAACATCATTGCAAAGATTGTCAAATTTAATCAATAATTGATTTCATATGAAACTTTACTTGCTGTTTCTAACAACGACGTGCTTAAAGATTCTGTAGTCCGAAAATGACGACGAAGCCGGTATCGATTGGGGTCGAAACTAACCGAACATGTCAAGAATATATAAACTGTCAAATAGATGCTGTGTTTTTTTTTTTTTTTTTTTTTGTTTTTTGGCTTTCATTCTATTGAGATGTAGTATTTACTACCGTTTGACAGATTTCATAGATTTCTACAAATGCGGGGGTTAGAATGACAGTGGAGTAAGTCAAAAATTTTGAAAATCGAGATAAACATATTTTCACTGAACTTATATTAATTTCTGTTCAATGTGCCAGTCAAATAAGTCATAGTTCACTTAGGCAGTCGCTAGATGGCAAAACAAGTTGAACCACTCAATGCAACGGAAATACAACAAGTTTCACAAAACCCTTCATTTCTCAAAGCACTAAATTTTGACTTACTCCACTGTCATTCTAACCCTTTCAAATATCGACACTGAAAATGTTTAATTAGTTTTGGTAATGGAAATATATGATGAAAATGGTGTATCAGTTAAGAAGATCAGGCTTTATACTGCCTGGCCTTATTAGACGAATTCTGTTTTTCACATATTTTACTTTCAAACACAAACATATTTTTAAATAAACAATAATTCAATGTGTATACTAAAAGATCGTTAAATTATCTCGAACATCATTGCAAAGATTGTCAAATTTAATCAATAATTGATTTCATATGAAACTTTACTTGCTGTTTCTAACAACGACGTGCTTAAAGATTCTGTAGTCCGAAAATGACGACGAAGCCGGTATCGATTGGGGTCGAAACTAACCGAACATGTCAAGAATATATAAACTGTCAAATAGATGCTGTGTTTTTGTTGTTTTTTTTTTTGTTTTGTTTTTTGGCTTTCATTCTATTGAGATCTAGTATTTACTACCGTTTGACAGATTTCATAGATTTCTACAAATGCGGGGGTTAGAATGACAGTGGAGTAAGTCAAAAATTTTGAAAATCGAGATAATCATATTTTCACTGAACGTATATTAATTTCTGTTCAATGCGCCAGTCAAATAAGTCATAGTTCACTTAGGCAGTCGCTAGATGACAAAACAAGTCGGACCACTCAATGCAACGGAAATACAACAAGTTTCACAAAACCCTTCATTTCTCAAATCACTAAATTTTGACTTACTCCACTGTCATTCTAACCCTTTCAAATATCGACACTGAAAATGCTTAATTAGTTTTGGTAATGGAAATATATGATGAAAATGGTGTATCAGTTAAGAAGATCAGTCTTTATAATGCCTGTCCTTATTAGACGAATTCTGTTTTTCACATATTTTACTTTCAAACACAAACATATTTTTAAATAAACAATAATTCAATGTGTATACTAAAAGATCGTTAAATTATCTCGAACATCATTACAAAGATTGTCAAATTTAATCAATAATTGATTTCATATGAAACTTTACTTGCTGTTTCTAACAACGACGTGCTTAAAGATTCTGTAGTCCGAAAATGACGACGAAGCCGGTATCGATTGGGGTCGAAACTAACCGAACATGTCAAGAATATATAAACTGTCAAATAGATGCTGTGTTTTTGTTGTTTTTTTTTTTTTTTTTTTTTTTTTTTTGCCTTTCATTCTATTGAGATGTAGTATTTACTACCGTTTGACAGATTTCATAGATTTCTACAAATGCGGGGGTTAGAATGACAGTGGAGTAAGTCAAAAATTTTGAAAATCGAGATAATCATATTTTCACTGAACTTATATTAATTTCTGTTCAATGTGCCAGTCAAATAAGTCATAGTTCACTTAGGCAGTCGCTAGATGGCAAAACAAGTCGGACCACTCAATGCAACGGAAATACAACAAGTTTCACAAAACCCTTCATTTCTCAAATCACTAAATTTTGACTTACTCCACTGTCATTCTAACCCTTTCAAATATCGACACTGAAAATGTTTAATTAGTTTTGGTAATGGAAATATATGATGAAAATGGTGTATCAGTTAAGAAGATCAGTCTTTATAATGCCTGTCCTTATTAGACGAATTCTGTTTTTCACATATTTTACTTTCAAACACAAACATATTTTTAAATAAACAATAATTCAATGTGTATACTAAAAGATCGTTAAATTATCTCGAACATCATTACAAAGATTGTCAAATTTAATCAATAATTGATTTCATATGAAACTTTACTTGCTGTTTCTAACAACGACGTGCTTAAAGATTCTGTAGTCCGAAAATGACGACGAAGCCGGTATCGATTGGGGTCGAAACTAACCGAACATGTCAAGAATATATAAACTGTCAAATAGATGCTGTGTTTTTGTTGTTTTTTTTTTTTGCCTTTCATTCTATTGAGATGTAGTATTTACTACCGTTTGACAGATTTCATAGATTTCTACAAATGCGGGGGTTAGAATGACAGTGGAGTAAGTCAAAAATTTTGAAAATCGAGATAATCATATTTTCACTGAACTTATATTAATTTCTGTTCAATGCGCCAGTCAAATAAGTCATAGTTCACTTAGGCAGTCGCTAGATGGCAAAACAAGTCGGACCACTCAATGCAACGGAAATACAACAAGTTTCACAAAACCCTTCATTTCTCAAAGCACTAAATTTTGACTTACTCCACTGTCATTCTAACCCTTTCAAATATCGACACTGAAAATGTTTAATTAGTTTTGGTAATGGAAATATATGATGAAAATGGTGTATCAGTTAAGAAGATCAGTCTTTATAATGCCTGTCCTTATTAGACGAATTCTGTTTTTCACATATTTTACTTTCAAACACAAACATATTTTTAAATAAACAATAATTCAATGTGTATACTAAAAGATCGTTAAATTATCTCAAACATCATTGCAAAGATTGTCAAATTTAATCAATAATTGATTTCATATGAAACTTTACTTGCTGTTTCTAACAACGATGTGCTTAAAGATTCTGTAGTCCGAAAATGACGACGAAGCCGGTATCGATTGGGGTCGAAACTAACCGAACATGTCAAGAATATATAAACTGTCAAATAGATGCTGTGTTTTTGTTGTTTTTTTTTTGTTTTGTTTTTTGGCTTTCATTCTATTGAGATCTAGTATTTACTACCGTTTGACAGATTTCATAGATTTCTACAAATGCGGGGGTTAGAATGACAGTGGAGTAAGTCAAAAATTTTGAAAATCGAGATAATCATATTTTCACTGAACGTATATTAATTTCTGTTCAATGTGCCAGTCAAATAAGTCATAGTTCACTTAGGCAGTCGCTAGATGGCAAAACAAGTTGAACCACTCAATGCAACGGAAATACAACAAGTTTCACAAAACCCTTCATTTCTCAAAGCACTAAATTTTGACTTACTCCACTGTCATTCTAACCCTTTCAAATATCGACACTGAAAATGTTTAATTAGTTTTGGTAATGGAAATATATGATGAAAATGGTGTATCAGTTAAGAAGATCAGGCTTTATACTGCCTGGCCTTATTAGACGAATTCTGTTTTTCACATATTTTACTTTCAAACACAAACATATTTTTAAATAAACAATAATTCAATGTGTATACTAAAAGATCGTTAAATTATCTCGAACATCATTGCAAAGATTGTCAAATTTAATCAATAATTGATTTCATATGAAACTTTACTTGCTGTTTCTAACAACGACGTGCTTAAAGATTCTGTAGTCCGAAAATGACGACGAAGCCGGTATCGATTGGGGTCGAAACTAACCGAACATGTCAAGAATATATAAACTGTCAAATAGATGCTGTGTTTTTGTTGTTTTTTTTTTGTTTTGTTTTTTGGCTTTCATTCTATTGAGATGTAGTATTTACTACCGTTTGACAGATTTCATAGATTTCTACAAATGCGGGGGTTAGAATGACAGTGGAGTAAGTCAAAAATTTTGAAAATCGAGATAATCATATTTTCACTGAACGTATATTAATTTCTGTTCAATGTGCCAGTCAAATAAGTCATAGTTCACTTAGGCAGTCGCTAGATGGCAAAACAAGTTGAACCACTCAATGCAACGGAAATACAACAAGTTTCACAAAACCCTTCATTTCTCAAAGCACTAAATTTTGACTTACTCCACTGTCATTCTAACCCTTTCAAATATCGACACTGAAAATGTTTAATTAGTTTTGGTTATGGAAATATATGATGAAAATGGTGTATCAGTTAAGAAGATCAGGCTTTATACTGCCTGGCCTTATTAGACGAATTCTGTTTTTCACATATTTTACTTTCAAACACAAACAGCTTTTAAAATAAAGAATATTTCAATATATATACTAAAAGATCGTTAAATTATCTCGAACATCATACAAAGATTGTAAAATCTAATCAATAATTTACGCTGATTTCATATGAAACTTTACTTACTGTTTTTAATAATTACGTATTTAAAGATTCAGTAGTCCGAAAATGACGACGAAGCCGGTATCGATTGGGATCGAAACTATCCGAACATGTCAAAGGACATATAAACTTTCGGAACAGATGTGTTACACTCACGCTAAAATGTAAACAAAAGATTGGCGACTGTTTGGTTGGCGCGATTTCCAAGACTGCGCCAAACGAATAACTTAATACAATGGCTAGGTTGCCATTAAAGGAAAAAATCCCCTAAATTTGGCGACTTTTTTCTTTTTTTTAACCGCTTAATTTTTTTTTTTTTTTTTTAGCGTGAGTGTAAAGCATCTAAGCCAAACTTTCAAATAGATGCTGCTATTTGTCGGCCCGGAACCGTTTCCTGCAACATATAGGCTGAGAGCCTTATTAAGAGCATGCCCTTATTTGGGAGAGGTACCTTATATTTTATATAAGATCGTATATTTCATATTCTTTAAACTTTTCAGATACAAGAAAATGTTGATATTACTAAATAGTTTGTAGATAAATTAGTGGTTATACTCATTGGATTAATTTTATTTTGACTAAGATCTTAAAAACTTTAAGAAATGGTTCATTTTTGTTGCTAAAAGAAATTTGTGTTAATAGAAGTAAGGAGAATTTACATTTTAAGAAATTAGAAACAATAATTTAACTTGCATACATTACTAATGATACGTTTTATACAAAATCGTACATTTTGAATTGGAGCGCAAGAAAAAGCTAAACATCCTATTAAATAAATTATTAAGTATACTTATTTGTTTAATTGTATTTTGAATGGGATAGAGACTAATTTTGTTACTAATTAAGTGCTATATGTGAATCTATGAAACTTCCTGATGCACGTTTCATTACATTCATCAATAATTAAAGATTCATAAAGCTTCTATTTTTCAGGATTTTTTAATTTAGAATATACCAATTTTTAATAAGAATATACCAATTCTCTTTTTGTTTCTGCTGCGCATTGCTATTTATTTTACAATTAATGAGTAAGTGGAAAACAAAATTTCATATGTGGAAAGGGATAAGTAAGTTTTCTAGCAATTAGTCTAACCACCACACATAAGCATTTAGATATATATATGCATGTTAATTCTGCAAAAGTTTTAATATGTCCCGTTATGTATTCAGTATTAATAATTTGTGAGCGTTGTGTACATGTATTTGAAATTCTGCCACGCTAACTATATAAACCTATTTAACTGACTTCAAATTTCTATTAGCCATAAGCATTTCGTTTAGATATAAATCGCAGGTGAACTATGAAGCCTGAAATTTTTTTTTAATGGGAAGCAAATATGATGTAGAGTAAATCGTATTTGATTCAGACGGTGCTCAACGTGTTAAAATGATCTCATCGACTTAAATGAAAATTTTTTCTTTAGTGATATGTGCTGCGCAAATATTAATACATTACTACACTGCTCAAAGCAATTAAAGGATATTGTTATATAAAATAACGGTATAGGCTTTTTTTTTTTTTGCAGAAGAGGGAAGAAGAGAGTCACAAATGCAAATTTTTCTCATTTTCAAATTTCAGAGTATGCAAATTTTGAGTTTGACTGTCAGAAACGACGCTTTAGCGGCAGCAAATAAAATTTGGCTTTCAACTTACTGAAAGACAAAGCGGAAAACAATGATCAACATTCAGTAAGTGCTTTGTTTTGATGCGTGCGAAGTCTCAACGAAGTCATTTAACGGAATAAGAAGTTTGGTGAGTTGTTGGTCGGTTAGAGGGGGGCCAAACACAAGCCAAAGTAGCAGAAGCCATTGGAGTTTCACGAAGTGTGATTTCCAGGATCTGGAACCGTTTTTTGGAGACTGGAAATGCAGGCCGAAGACCAGGACAAGATCGTAGATTTGCAACAACGCCGAATGAAGATCGCTATTTAACGCTAACAGCTCGAATACAGACATCGAAATATGAATGGCACTCTTCTTCAACAACACCTTTCGTCGGCTACTGGCACCACAGTTTAAAGCCAAACTGTCCGAAACCAGCTAGACGCTGTAGGTCTGTATGCTCGCAGACCAGTAGTATATGTTACGTTAACAGCAATGCACCGTGGCGCCCGCAGGGAGAGGGCAACAGAGCATGTGAACTGGTGAAGAAATGAATGGCGCAGTATTCTTTTCTCTGATGAGTCCCGTTTTTCTGTTCATCCTAATAATAGACGTATTTCGATTTGGAGGGAACGTGGCACTAGAAACAATCCTGCGTTCGTGCCAAGAAGTGTCAGATTTGGCGGTGGGGGAGTGATGGTCTATGCTGGCATCACCATTGATAGACGCATCAACCTCCACATCATTCGAAATGGAGCTCTGACCGATCAGCGATAAAGGGATGAGATCCTTAGACATATTGTAGTTCTTTACGCTACAGCAATTGAAGATGACACAATTGAAGATGTTAATGGACGACAATTGCAGGCCACATCGTGATCACTTGGTGGATCATTTCCTTTTCGAGGAAGGAATCATACGAATGGAATGGCCAGCATGTTCTCTTGACATGAACCTACTAGAGCATATTTGGGGCATTCTAGGCAGACGAGTTGCTGGCCATTTATTGCCCCCACAAATTCTCCAAGAACTGGAAATAGCTCTTCTGGAGAAGTGGGGCAGAATACCCCAGCTCCTCATTAATAACCTCATTGACTCCCTGCGTCAAAGGTGTTCAACGTTGTTGGCCGTCTGGGGAAACCATACACCCTACTAAAAACGATTTTCGTTGAAGTTGCTGGCCTCCTACCACCCCCACAAACTCTCCAAGAACTGGAAAGAGCTCTTCTGGAGGAGTGGGACAAAATACCCCAGCTCCTCATTAATAGCCTCATTGACTCCCTGCCGCAAAGGTGTCCAACGTTGCTGGCCGTTCGAGGAAACCATACCCCCTACTAAAAACGATTTTCTTTGAAGAAAACAACTTTTTTTATTCATTTTTTTCTGATATGCACAAATTGTGTTTTTTCTTTTGTACCCAAATGCTCAATACAAAGCACTTTTTTCTACCAAACATGTGTAATTTTTTTCTTATATAGCCTACCACGTCTGTCGATCATGTATCAATCATCTGAACAATTTCCCAGTCGCACCAAAACCTCAATATCCTTTAATTGTTTTGAGCAGTGTATTATAACACATTTATTAGTGCTTCGTGCAGTATATTGATACATTTCAACAGCACTATCATATTTAAAAGTTGAAAGATTTGTTTCATACCCTAATTTGTTGGGCGGTATTTAACTCTTTAAATCCCAAGACTAAAAAAAAAGAATGACCTTAGAATCCCAACAAAATATCCCAAGATGAAGGATTTTTTTGTTCCCTCCTTTTTCACTAGGTAAGTAGTGGCAATTACCATACAGCCTTCTCTCTTTATTCAAATTTCAGCAGGTGTTACACCCCTCTGTTTATCATTGATTCAGTTACTGAGAAAAAATCTTGTTTATATTTTTGTACGGTCCAGAAATGCTTTCATATTACTCCATCCATCACTGAGAGAGACCACCCCCTTCACAGCACCCCGACCCATTTAAGGGGAAGGAAAATCCTTTCAACTATCCTCGGCTATTGTGGGTTTCACAGCATTGTGATGATTTCGGCTATTGTGAGATTCAAAAGGTTAAGGAAATCGTCATAGCATTAGGGTTTTTAAGGAGACCTGTCTTTAAATGTACTTTGCATCTGGTTGTTTATCTCGTGTTATACATTAATTCACGCAAGTCTACTTGCATTTCGGGAAGTAAATTACCATATTCAGTAAATTGGAGAAACAAACCTTTCTTATTAAAATCGAAATTTAGAAAATAACCAGAGACTCTTAAGTTCAATTAAACAAAGTGACATTTTGAAGGATTACGAGAGACGTGTTACATTATTCAAAACTGGTTCGCAGCAGCCATATTAATCAATCATACAGAATATTGTATACGAATGTAATTTTTTAAAAGTTCTCGAAGTGTGAGAGTTTTTGTTAAAAGTTCTGATGGTAAATATTTAACAAACAGCTTAAACTTAACGAAAAGAAGAAATGGCAAAGTAAGGTGCAGCTTGTTATAATATAGTTAAAAAATATATATATTCCAGTCGAGATTTTTGTCTTTAAAGAACATGCAAAAAAAAAATTAAAAATAAGAGCTGTATATTTTTAAATATTGTACGGGGCATAGAGTTTATTTATTGTATTGAATTCAAGACTGATTTTTTCCTGATTGGAATATCTGACTGTTTTTCTTCAAAACAGTATGAACTATTCACCGTAATTAAGGAAATTCGTAACTTCCACATGTTTATAATGCAATTAGAATAAATTAAAAGAAATCCAGGTTGATTTAAATGTATTTATAATATTCTAAATCATATATATTATTTCTGACGTCAACATATCTTTTTTTATGCATATGCAAAACTCACAACGATAAACAAGTTATTGAAATAATTCGAAAGTTTTTGTACAGGCTTTTGACATAGTACACTCGCATTTCGTTAAAATACATGTGATACTCCATACCCTTTAGGACTCTCAACTGGAAAGGAAGCCATGGTATAGATTTAAACAGACACAACAATTTATTTATAACAGTAAACAGGGAATTAGCAGTGGAGTGGGTGGATTTAATGCAGATAGAGCCCACTTTAAGAAAAACTGACAGGGGTAAAATTCTTTACAAAACTTAAAAACCCTTATAAACAACCCTTGTACTAACCCTTATAAATTTAACTCAGTTAACTCGGTTTCAAATGACCTCACCACTCGTTTTACAGGAAACAAAGAAATCCATTTTAGTCGATAATATCACTATAAGCGGAATCCCGAGAATTCCGATGACCCTTTATTCAAGTAGAAAGCTAGACTTCTTATCAAATCGGCGAAAATTCACAGCCAAAAGACTCTATATAGAAAATGCTAATAGGAAACTCTACTTGAAGTCAGCACTCGAATTTCACAAGCCTCATAAACCCGAAAGCAAAGTGCGTTCTAAATCCACTGATTCCATCTCTTATCGCACTATATATAGTTAATACACAACCACAGTTACCTAATTAACATATAATTGCAAAAAAAAAAAAAAAAAAAAAAAGAGAGAGAGAGAGAGAGAGAACTAGATTCTTAGAGATACATACATACTTTGCAAAAATTAAAGAAATGACAAAATAGATCTCATTCACGCACAGATTTTAGAATTTAGGACACCACGACCACACACAAAATCTCAAAACTCACTCGACCACTAGAGTAGCTTTATAAAAGAGTAGCTAGGCCCTCTGATACAATGTTATTTGATTAAAAATTACAGTTAATTAAAAATTAATGATGAAACATGTCAGCAAATGGGTGATTAATATTTTTCAATGGACACTTACTTGTCCCTAAGGCAAGCCTGCGTTTAATTAATTATACTACAGCTTTCAACTTTAAATACTTAACATGCATACATAATAAATGAACACATGGAATTCGAAATTAAAATCTATCATGAAGACCTTAAACATATATGCATAGTTAAATGAAAAAGGTAAAATTAATAAAATTTCCTTCAAACTTGCTTTAAGTTGCCTAACTTTTATAGTGTTTTCGTAATGCAGTTTGTATTCCTCACACAAAGTACATAATAAACATGTATAATAGACAATTAAAATATAATATATTCAAATAACAAACTCAAATAAGTGTAGTACTCAAATTTATCATACATAAAATTTAGTGCTTTAAAATAACGTACTATCGCCATTTAAATGTATTTGGGATTAAAACATGTACTATATATGTATATAAATAATACAGACATTACATTTCCAAGACAAATAAATAGTCGCAGAAAAAAATAAAAAATAAAAAATAATTTCCTGAGTATGAAGTCATTTTCCACGAGACGCGTTCAGAGTGACGTCATACTGACTCTAAACATATGGTTGCTATTTCCCATTTCGTTTGTATACTAAAGCTATATCTTATACGTTTCTAATTGATGTATTTATGCCTATCGTACATACACTGATTGTATAAATACGAATATAATGTATAATTTTACAAAATAATGTAGCATATAAAATACAAAAGTAGGCGGAATTTCAGACATAAAAAAAAATTCACGTCAGCCATTTTTAATATGTTAACATTTATATTGTTAAGAAAATGGATGATTAATATTTTTCAATGGGCACTTACTTGTTCCTAAGGCAACCCTAAGTCTAATTAATTGTACTACAACTGTCAGCCCTAAATACTTATCATGCATATATAATAAATGAACAGATGGAATTCGAAATTAAAATCTATCATGGAGATCTTAAACATATATGCATAAGTTAAATGAAAAAGGTAAAATTAATAAAATTTTCTTCGAACCTGCTTTAAGTTGCCTAACTTTTATGGTGTTTTCGTAATGCAGTTTGTATTCCTCACACACAGTACATAATAAACATGTATAATAAACAATTAAAATATAATATATGCAAATAACAAACTGAAATTAGTGCAAATTTATTCAAATTTTCTTGAGCATATTAATGTTTATTGAGTAGATTTTATGTATTCTTAGCATCAAGTACATTTATATGAATATAAAAGAGATTGTGGTTGCTTCGTGTTTCGCTGCTAAAAGTTTCAGATTTCATCTCCAATACAAAAGAAGATGAAATCTTTAACCTGACACCTGCTTATTATGTCTTCAACGCCACTGGCTAATGTCTCTTTTGTTAGACCTATATAATGACAACATAATTGTAGCGATGAAAATGTTAGGTAATAATTAAAATAAGCATTAAAAATTTTGATCCGTGTTTCAGTTGCTTTTATCTCTTTGTGTATAGAGGTACGCACGGTAATGGAAAATATCTGTATTTTATTAGATTTGAATACTTTTGCATTATGGGTGAAGCTTTATCAAAATAAAAGTAAAAAATGATTTTTTTTAATAACATTATTTTATAAGCACTCGATATTTATGTTAAATATCACGCCTAATTTTATGACTACAATTTATGCAGTTCAAAACTTTCCGTTACAGTACGTTAATTTGGCGTTGTCCCCGATTATCGAAAATTAAGGGCTTTGATTTACGCTTGATAAAAAAACGCGAACTTTTGAAGTTATTTAAAACAATTATAATTTTTTTCTTTTTTAAAATATGGCGAAACGAAAGAAAAAACGTATTAAACACATTTTAAACTATCTGTTTGGGATTTCTAAATTGTTTTCTCGGCTTATAATTATAATTTAATTAATAGTAATTATTTAAGGATAAAATAGTATTTAAAAAATATATTACACAATTAATTTATATATATATATATATATATATTTTCTACTTTTTAGTATTTAAAAGATTTGGTTGCGGTAGTTTTGCAGCCAGTTGGCCTCTTTTGGCGAGATTGGTTTGGCGCATAATTGACCCCATTGTTGTTGTAACTCGTAAACTGCTGTAACCATAAAGAATATTTCTCAAATTATCACTTTTCGCCTGGCTAACTGGAAAATTCCTTAAAATTAACTTATTAATTTGTAATTAAGTTCTAAAAATATAAAAGTATTGCATTGTCATCGAAAAAACACCTGTGTACATACTTTTTATATTTTCAGTATATCAGGAAGTGATGAAAAAATGAGTACAAACTTTCACTTTTACGTAGAAGAAACCATTTTAAGTTAAATAAAAGAATGTAATATAACAATACAAAACCATTTCACCTAAATATATTTGTAACGAGCATAAAATATGAATTTCAGAATGAGTTATGTTTTTAATTTGTACATTCTAAATTATAATCTTATTCATTTTTATAATATAAAAGTTTCATTCATTTTTTCCCTTTGAGCCGGCGGGGAAATTTTCTAAACCGGATGAGTGGTTACATGCACAAAGTATATACCTTTTTTTAGAATGGGTCATATTTATAATTTTCACAGTTTAAGGCTGCTCGTCAGTAAACTTCCCGATTCCCCTCGCTAATGTTATTCCTATAGGCGTAGGATGCATTCGTATTTTTAAAATATCTCCTTGGAAAATTAATATTTTTAACTTCTGTTTTCTTCGTATTGTTCTTAAAGAATGTCTCATTTTTTCTTAGTTGTCAATTTTTTTCTAAAATATATACTTAATTTTATATGAAATGTTAAAATCGTATTCAGTTTCGCTAAGATTTTAACACATAAAAATATAAATTAAGTCTATATTTTAGAAAAAAAATGACAACTAAGAAAAAAAGAGACATTCTTTAAGAACAATACAAAGAAAACAGATGTAAAAAATGTTAATTTTCTGTGGAGATATTTTAAAAATACGAATGCATCCTACGCCCATAGGAATAACATTAGCGAGGGGAATCGGGAAGTTTACTGAAGAGCAGCCTTAACGGGATTTTTCAGTTTTCACTCTTTAAAGCCGGTAGGGAAAATTTCTGAATAAATTTCTGATAAAATTTTAATATTAATTATTATTTGATTATAATCGTTATTTAATTAATAGCGTTTTGAGTTGCAACTTTACCCATATGTAACTTTGTGTTATAAAAAAACTTTTTGAGTTGTAATTTACCAATATGTAATAATATTTTTCGTTATATTTTTAAATCAAAAGTTATGAGATAAGGAAACCGGGACAATCATTTATAGACGCCCTGTATATATACATTTAGCAAAAGTTTTATTACACTGAGAAAACTGACACTTTCAAATCTGAGTAAATCGATGCTTTCATTTTGTTATGAAACTTTTTGTTTCAATCTTTGTTTCAATTTTTTTTTTTGTTTCAATGTTCCTTTTGTTTCTTTTTGATCCCAATGCTTTCAATTCTGAAATACCAGAAATACTCAGAAAATTGAAACATGGACATATTCAAAACTGAGCACGTAATAGGTCAGTTCATACTCATTTTTTGAAACATGGATATACTCAAAAATTATTAGGATCAGTTCAAACTCATTTTTGAAACATGAACATACTCAAAAATGAGCACATAGTAGTCAGTTCCTACTCATTTTTGAAACATGGACATACTGAAAAATGATTAGGATCAGTTCAAAATAATTTTTGAAACATGGACATACTCAAAAATGAGCATATAGAAGTCAGTTCATACTCATTTTTGAAACATGGACATACTCAAAATTGATTATGGTCAGTTCAAAATCATTTTTGAAATATGGACATACTAAAAAATGAGCACATAGAAGTCAGTTCATACTCATTTTTGAAACATGGACATACTCAAAATTGATTATGGTCAGTTCAAAATCATTTTTGAAATATGGACATACTAAAAAATGAGCACATAGAAGTCAGTTCATACTCATTTTTGAAACATGGACATACTCAAAAAGGATTAGGACCGATCAAAATCATTTTTGAAATATGGTCATACTAAAAAATGAGCACATAGAAGTCAGTTTATAGTCATTTTTGAAACATGGACATACTCAAATATGAACACATGATGTTTTATTCTTGAGTGTGTTCATGTTTTCAGAAGTGTGTTTGTACAAATGTTTCAAACCTGAGTAATTTTGATTTAGATCCATTTTGACTATGCGACATACTCAGATTTGAGTATTTTTTGCTCAGTTTTGAAAATGTCGTTTTTAGAGTTTATATGTGAAGGGTTTAGATGCAAAATTCACACTCTCCACATAACCCAGTTTTTAGAAAAATGCAAAAAACTTATTATTATTAATAAACATGATATATTGGTACAATTTTTGTGTGTGATATATTTGTTGCTATACTAACTAGTTGCACATAGTCCTAAACCTGTAATAATTGTGGTAAAGCTAGAATTTAAATTTAAATATGGAAAATGTGAGTTTTGCAACAAACTTTTATGGGTAATGTTAGTTATAAACCAAAATAGTCATGAATTTAAAACAACAAGAACAACAACAGCAAAAAAATTTTAACATTAGTTTTCATTATGTTATTTTAGGGGGTAATAAACAACAAAAATCGAAAAACATTTATTAAAAATAATTTGTGCAAAATTTTTACTGTTAGACATGGCTCAACTTCTTCACTGTCATTAAACTAGTGCAACATTTTACACTAGTTCTTACTTTTGTACCTTCCTGATTGGTTGAATTGGAGAGTGTGAGTGTTGCTACAAAACAGTTGTGTGATAATGTGATCAAAAGGAGATTTTAAGCAATTTTTTTTCAACCTTAATATATTTTTTAGGGTCCAAATCACTATTACAGTCCGATTCGCCTTAAAAAGACGGACACTGTGATATGAATAACTCAATACCTTAAAAACGTGGATAATGTGACTTTTGCATCTGCATCATTCATATTTAGGATTGATTTTGTAATTATTGTATCAAATTAAACAAGTTAGAAATTGTACGTCAAACGTGACAAATGAGGTGCGCTCGTACTATAGCTAGTTATATAAATATTCAGATCTTAATGATTTTTAATTCTGTGAAACGAATTCCATCGTCTGCAGATTAATTTCTGTCATAAAATAAGTATCTCGGTCGTTTGACGATTAAACCTCGGAAGCTCCTCTAACAAGAAAGCACCGATTTTTTTTTCTTTTAATTCAAATTTCTTAATAAATATTTTTATTAATATCTCCTAAAGTTTTGATTCGATTTTCATAAAATTTGAAATGTCTCGACAAAATTCTGTAAAGATAATATATCTTAAATTCCAAACCATTCGGTTGGGTAGTTTTTGCGTTGTTATATGCGGACGGACGGGTAGACAGACAGACGGACGGACGGATAGACAGACGGACGGACCAAGCGACGACAATAGGTGCTACGTATTTATATAATTACGAACGCACCTAAAAATGAAATATGTAAATATTATAACTTATCTAATTCAAACACAGAGAAAGAAAAAAAACTTTACTACCTCTGAACTCTGTTGGAAACGGGAACAAATTTTTGCTTCCCCTAATTCATACAGATACCTCCCTACTTGGGGGTCAGGGAGTTCACGATTTTGTAATCATCTATTCATCACTTTGCTTATACACCTTGCGCTAGACATCAATTTCGCGCAGTACTTACTGACAGGAACACTCTAAAAGAAATTTCATCAAAAAATGTAAAAAGTACAGGTAGCAAGTTGCGGGGAAAACCCCTGCGATTGGAAGATATTTTTCTGTTATTTGAAGAAATTTCCGTCTTTTGACAGGGAATTTTCAGAAATTTTTTATCTTAGATTCATGAAATTTTCATATTTTCAGGGGAAAAGGACATACGTGAAAATTCCGTTTATAATACGAAAAAAATACTAGGCAACAGAGTTGCTAGAAACTTCCTGTGATTTCATGAAAATACAGCTTTCGATCGGCAGCTTTCAGGTAATTTTTACTTTAAATTGTTTTAATTTTTTTTTTGTTGTTGTTGTTGAAAAATTGAGCAATCAAAGCGGAAACTTCCGTAATTTAACGAAATATAATCAACGGAAAAATACATGCCAATTCACAGATATTCTCTCTTTCTTTGAGAGTGAATATTGGTAGAATAGCTCGAAATACATAATATATTTAGATGGAAGGGAATGTTTAAGTGAAAGGTTTAGGCTTCCGAACGTTTTATTTTGTATTTTGTTCTTTTTCCTTTAGAAGTTAGCATATAGTAGTAACGATATTGTTATTTTAAAGATTTGAAATTATTTCGAAGTATGTTAGAAACAGAACACAAATACATAGCTGCCAACCTTACGTTAATTAATAACGATATTGTTATTTTAAAGGTTGAAAATTATTTCGTAGTATTTTATAAACGGAAATAAATACATAGCTGCCAACCTTACGTTAGTTAGTAACGATATTGTTATTTTAAAGATTGTAAATTATTTCGAAGTATGTTATAAACAGAAGACAAATACATAGCTGTTAACCTTTTAGTTAGTAACGATATTGTTTTTTTAAAGATTGGAAATTATTTCGAAATATGTTATAAAGAGAAAACAAATACATAGCTGCCAACCTTACGTTAATTAGTAACGATATTGTTATTTTAAAGATTGTATATTATTTCGAAGTATGTTATAAACAGAAGACAAATACATAGCTGTCAAGCTTACGTTAGTTATTAACGATATTGTTTTTTTTTTTTTAAATATTGTATATTATTTCGAAGTATGTTATAAACAGAAGACAAATACATAGCTGCCAATTTTACGTTTTTAAAAAGTCAGATAAAAAAAATTTAAATCAGAAAATTTATTTAATAAAATGTATTTTGTTTCTATGTAGTATTTATTGAGTTTCACTTATAAAATGAAATTTCTGATTTTATTTGACGTGATAAAAAAAAAAAAAAAAAAAAAAAAAAAAAAAAAAAAAAAAAAAAAAAAGCTTGGCAGCTATGCAAGTTTACACACATACATATGTGTGTGCGTACTTTGTGTATGTGTGTATAGAAAAGTAGAAAATGGACATGTAAATTAATTGTACATACCTATTTTAATTTAAATTATGTAGTAATTGATAGATTACGATGGCGCAAAAGAGCCCATCTGAAGAGTAGATTGTGCTCTTTAGGATTAATGCTACATTTTATTTTCAGAAATTTATATGGAATATGTAAGAGAAGCTTAAAGATTTTTTTTTTCACAAATCGTTTAGGCTTGTTACATTTTCTAATTACTGAATTACTGCATAAAATTAAAATATCAAATATGCTTTCTACAGCTGCGTGTATAGAAAAGTAGAAAATGAATGGATATATATATATATATATATATATATATATATATATATACTGAACATATCTATTTTTAATTTAAATTATGTTGTAATTAATAGATTACGATGACGCAAAAGACTCCAACTGAAAAATATATTGTGCTAAGGAGTAATGCTACATATTTTCACGAATTTTCACGGAAAATGTAAATTAAGCTTGGAGATGTTTTTTTTATCCAAATCGTTTAGGATTGTTAATTTTTTAATTACTATTCAATATTTTTACAAAGTTAAAGTAATCAAAAAGGCTTTATAAAGCTGACTTAATCCACTGAAAAACAAAACAAAACCGATTACTTCTCAACGATATGAAACGGAGAAAAATGTTTTCTTCCACTAAATTCACGCAAATACTTCCCAACTTGAGGGTCAGAGAGTTCAAGTTCCCCTAATCTTCAATAATAATCTATCCATCATGTGCTTATACACCTTACTCTAAGCATCAATTTCAAGCAGCATTTACTGACAAAAATTCTATATCCGTAATGTTTACATGGAAAATATGATTTTTTTCTTACTTGAAACATTTAATAACACTATTTTCTCCCCCTTTATATTTCTTATTTTTATTTTCTTTTGAAGTAAACATGGTTTCATCTAGTCTAAACGATTATATTACTTTAAATTTATATATTATCTTTTCATAATTCATATGGAAGAATGTGACATAGAAGGAACTTAAAATTAGCTCATGTTATATACTTTTATTTGAATTATTTTATTGGTAAGTTTAATAGTGTGCTTTAAATATATTCCAATTCCTTATCAATCGAAGCTACTTATTATCACCAGAGTCTGCTATCAAGCTTATGGGTGTCTGATATGTTTATGACTAAATTTAAAATTTAAGAGATGGAAATTCTAGTATTTTCTTTCTAAATTTACAATTTACCAATCAGACAGGAGTTCTCGATTTGTATCGAAGCTGTTAGAGCTTTATGAAAATATTTTTTTCTCCAAAATCAGCACAACAAATTACATAAGAAACTCTGTTTACTCTGAATAATAATAATAATAAATCAACACATTTTTGTGTAATTTCTTGATGACGAAAATGATACTCACTACCTCTTTCTATTGCCTTTTCTTCATTCTTTGGACAACACATATGAACTTCTTAACCTTCAATCAACACAGATTAACCTACATACATATTCCAGTTCTTTTATTAATCGAAGCTATGTATCATCCTATATATACTGATTATATAGGTCTGCTTATGACTAATTTTAAAATTTAACATTTGAAATTTTTACTACTTTTATTGAAAATTTATAATTTACCAATTAAACAGATATTCTCGATTTTTATCGAAACTATTCGTGATAGAGCTTTTTAGTACTTTTTTTTTCGAAATCAGCATAAAAAATTACATAAGAAACGCTGCTTATTTTGAATACATATATAAAAAAAATTCAATACAGGCTTGTATAATTTTTGATGGCAAAAATGACCCCCACTTTCTTTTTCTATGGACTTTCATTCTTTTGACAACACATATGAACTTCTTAACCGTCAGTCGATACATATTAACCTACCCACATATTCCAATTTCCTTATCAATCGAAGTTACTTATCATCTCCAGAGTCTGGTATTATGCTTATTGGTGTTTAATATGTTTAAAATTTAAGATCTGGAAATACTAGTACCTTTATGGCTAAATTTATCACTTAAAAACCTAACTGAAATTCTTGATTTGTATCGAAACTGTTCGTGATAGAGATTTTTGAGTAGTATTTTCCGAAATCAGCAATAAAAATTACGTAAGAACCGCTGCTTACTTTGAATAATAGTGATTAAAAAATAAAAACAGGCTTGTGTAATTTCTTGATGACGAAAATGATACTCATTATCTCTTTCTATTGCCTTTTCCTTCATTCTTTTGACAACACACGCGAACTTCTTAACCTTCAGTCGATACATATTAACCTACCCACATATTCCAATTTCCTATCAATCGAAGCTACTTATCATCTTCAGAGTCTGATATCATAATTATTGGTGTTTGATATGTTTATGATAAGTTTAAAATTTAAAATCTGGAAAACCTAGTACCTTTATTGGCTAAATTTATCATTTAACAACCAAACTGAAATTCTTGATTTGTATCGAAACTGTTCGGATAGAGATATTTATCTCTTTCTATTGCCTTTTCCTCCATTCGTTTGACAACACACGCGAACTTCTTAACCTTCAGTCAATACATATTAACCTACCTACATATTCCAATTTCCTATCAATCGAAGCTACTTATCATCTCCAAAGTCTGCTATCATGCTTATTGGTGTTTGGTATGTTTATGATAAGTTTAAAATTTAAAATCTGGAAATCCTAGTACTATTATGGCTAAAATTATCATTTAACAACCAAACAGAAATTCTTGATTTGTATCGAAACTGCTCGTGACAGAGATTTTTGAGTAGTATTTTCCGAAATCAGCAATAAAAATTACGTAAGAACCGCTGCTTACTTTGAATAATAGTAATTAAAAAAAATAAAAACAGGCTTGTGTAATTTCTTGATGACCAAAATGATACTCACTATCTCTTTCTATTGCCTTTTCCTTCATTCTTTTGACAACACACGCGAACTTCTTAACCTTCAATCGACACATATTAACCTACCTACATATTCCAATTCCCTATCAATCGAAGCTACTTATCATCCCCAGAAAGAGGTTCGACAAGTCTTCGATTTGGGAGCAAGAACCGCTTAGAAGCGCCAGCTGACTGAATGTGCTTCACTTTTTTCTTTCCTTTAATTTTGGTCATTGGCTCTTAAGACTGTGGTTAAAAGATTTAAGAGGCCCGTCGTATATATAGGTATAGATCAACACTACCCCATTAACTGTTATGCCGGCAGATGGCAGTGTAACTTTGTTGGCGGAATTCCGGCGATGCTATCGGCGCAAGAGATGATGATGACCTGAATTATTTTAATAAAAAAAGAAGAAGGTTTGAAGATCGGCACCTGGCGCTGAATAACTGATTGGGTTTGATTTTGGATTGATTGTATTTTTTACCAATTTGAATGATGTATCTTAAGTTTATAAAGTTTTGTTTTTCTTTTTAGAGAAAATTTGAGAATACACTAAGCATAAATTTGCTGTATGTGGAAAGTTGTAAAAATATAATTGAAGGACTGAATTTGTATATCACATCAAAATAAAGCTTTACTATCAAATTATTATTTTTCTACAATGGATATATTTCCATCAATGAAAAGAAAGTGTTACATAATCACAGAATAAGATCACTAATTATAATTAAAATATAGATAAACTGCTTAAGAGATATAAATAGAAACAACGAAAGGCTTATAAAAACCTTTTAATGATCGACATACGTTTCAACGCTCATACGCCATTTTCAAGATATATAACGATAAACAAAAATATTCTCGCAGATGTTTAATAAAGCAGATGTACTACAGATCAGTTAACAATTGAAATAAATAAAACACATGAAATAGCAAGAGACAACGGATATAAAGAAAGCACTATTAATAAAGTAATTACGAGCATGGAGAAGAAGGAGAAGAAAAACTTTAATAAACAAAATTCAAAATTATCTACTTTACAATATTTCCCTGGTTTCTTTGAAAGATTGAAATATAAACTTAACAGATTCAATATATGTCTTATCGCAAAACCATCCATAAAATTAAAAAGCGTAGTTTGTAAGAAAATAGACCCAATAGAGCCATATCAACTACCAGGTGTTTCTGAAATCCCGTTCACCAGAGCATTATGGAACATTACAATATTATATAGGAATGACCACTAGAAAGTTTAAAACAAGATTAAAAGAGCATATGGCAAATATGACAGAAGTACTACAGCACTAGCAAGACTACATTGATCCGAGACATAGAACAAAAATTGATTTTAAAAGTAGTAAAATAATTTATCCATCAAGACTCTATTTCCCATCTATTATCCGTGAATCAATAGAAATCTACATGCGTAACGCAAACATTTGCAATGAATCCGCCTCATTTGAATTACCTAAAATTTGGCACGAGGTACTTTTCAGTTTTAAAAAAGCAATAACGAAATATTAATTTTCACGTTTACAGTTGGCTACTTCAAGCATCTGTTTTTTTTTTTTAAATATATAATCTCGTGATTCATGTTTTCAAGTTTATTTTCAAAATTTTCGAGAATATTTTTGTTTATCGTTATATATCTTGAAAATGGCGCCGTATGAGCGTTGAAACGTATGTCGAACATTGAAAGGTTTTTATAAGCCTTTTGTTGTTTCTATTTATGTAACTTAAGCATTTCATCTATATTTTAATTTGAAAAGAAAGTGGTTTTATATTCGGATTGAGTTAAATATACTTCCACAAGTGTTTTAAAATACATCTGAATTTTTAACAGTCAATTGATCCAAAACCCACCAAAGATACAAAATTTCCAATTCGTCTTTAAACCTATAAAAATGGATATTGGAAAAGTATATAAACAGCATAACTCAGCTACTTTCGTTTATTAAAAGGTTAGTAGGCAGTACAAAGATTCATAGCCGTAACCACTTGCTTATCAATGATGGATCCTCTATTTAAAGGGGGCACATGCACGTTTTAATGACATAATTTTTAAATGTTAATTTATGTATAAAAATTATATTGTATTTAGAGAATGTCCACATGAATCCCTATAACAAGAATGTGAAAATTTTTACATCCGGGTGCCAAATTTTTCCAAAAAAATTTTTACGTGACCATCACATGCCAACAATTAAAAAAGAGAAATAGAAAAAGAAAGAAAATGGTGGATTAAAATTATTAGAATTTTTTTAATAGGATAAAAAATATATGGGAGTTAATATACACGTAGGTATTACACTGTAATAATTGTAATAACGGTTATATTTTAGAAAGAAATAAAAATAATGCGATTTCTGTTATTGAATCTTGACTGCTAAATAATCAATATCGGGTTCATACCTGTTACTTTTAACTGGATGTAATCCGCATTAAATTACCTGACAGGTGGTTTCTATTGGAGTTTTTCATATTATTCATTTTCGGAAACAATGATTTGCCGGCATAGATAGAAGGGAAAATTAACAAAATGACATATTTAATAACATGTTGCTATATGAGATGCAATCTTCCCAACTGGGTGAAAAAGTCCGGACCAAGATTCGAACCCGGGATCCTTTGGCTGAATCTGCCAATGCTCTATCAACTGAGCAATCCCGGACGAATGTGGCTGAACTAATTCACCCAGTTAACCTTTCTAATCATTGCATCTGGTCTGATATTTGAATCAGCACAACATAATAAATCACAGGTAATGGGACCTCCAATAAATGCTGGAAACGTGATTACACTAGATTAATTTTGACACAATTATTCAAATTGGTAAAGAAATCATATGAGATGTAATCTTCCCAATTGGGCGGAAAAGTCCGGGCCAGGATTCGAACCCGGTATCCCTTGACTGAAGTTGCCAGTGATCTATCAACTGAGCAAGCAAGGACGCATATGGCTGAACTAATTCGCCCAGTTAGCCTTAATGATCATAGCATATGGTTTGATATCTGAATCAGCACAACACAATAAATCACAGGTCCCATTGTGTCAAAATTAATCTAGTGTAAGTTGCTATAATTTCATCATTGGCATTTTTGCTTATAATGCCTGATGATCCTTTATTTCGATATTCTTCAAATCTTCTTTTAATTTGCATACCTACCTATCTTCTGATTTTTAAAGTCATAAAAATATAATTTGAACCAGAAAAGTTATTTCATAAAA
Source organism: Maratus michaelseni (assembly GCA_963931845.1). Classification (NCBI taxonomy): domain Eukaryota; kingdom Metazoa; phylum Arthropoda; class Arachnida; order Araneae; family Salticidae; genus Maratus; species Maratus michaelseni. The sequence continues at coordinate 174,328,427 of OZ007598.1, read as the reverse complement.
TGTTTCTTGTTTCTATGTGGTTATTTAACGACTTCTTTTATTAAATATAATTTCTGGTTTTATTGGATTTGAAAAAATCCAGAAGGTTGGTAGGTATGAATTTGTTAAATTTTTAAGTTCATATTGAAATAGATTGGAATTCAAATATTTGCATCTTTATTGTTGAATTTAAAAAAAATAAAAGCTCAGCTTGTTTAAATTCGCGTATTTTGTTATAGAACTTCAATCAACGCCATGCCGCAAATATTTTGTCGTGTGCTACTCCTGGCACACGTGCCATAGGTTCGCCGTCCCTGCCCTGTAACCTCCTTCTTGATTCTGGCATTGCCACTTATGAGATAAATAACATGAGCTTTTAAATCACAATGAAAATTTATATGAAGAAATTCTCACACTGTTTTCATACTAATATTTTTAAACTGGAGATTATTCTGACACAAAATTAAAATTTCTAAGAATCATCAAGGTTGTGGCAAAAAATTAAACTAAAATTACTGATATAATTATATTTACTTTTTGAAGGCATGGATATCAGAAGTGATTTAATCCTCTTAGTACTACCTCATTTTCAAACGTTGTTAGTTTTTCATGTTTTGAACCAGACATAAAATTGAACAAAACATAATTTCAATCTGCGAGGGATCTATTTAAATTATTTATAAAGATTAATTAATTAATTTTTTGGTTCAAAACTTGAAAGTAAAAACTTCAGGGGATCAACAAAAACCCAATTGGTACTCGGAAAAATAAATAATGAATGAAAACATGTCTATGATTCAAATAGAATTTTAAGCAAGTTTCCACTTTAACGTTTCATCGAAGATGACTCGATTGACTTGTCAGATCAAAAGTCATTTAACTAATTATATATTTTTCCGTGCAGAATATAAATAATTCTGGGATAATTTTACGCAACCCGTGAAATGGAAAGTTAATATACAATAATGTGGTCTATAATTGACTTAAATAAATTTGGAAAACTGTTATAAGGATTTTTAAAATTAATGATTATTCTATCATTAAGATTTTTCATTTCTTGTTTAAAATTTTAAAGAAATGTTTATTAATGATTGATTAATTCTCAATAACCTTTATTATTTTGAATTTCACTTTCAAGAGAGAAAAATAAAGTACAATAACACAGAACGCTCCAAGAAAATTTTCAAGATTCTTCAGTTTTATGCACATTTTTGATTTACTATCTTCCCAGTATACTTTAGATAATCTAACAAGGATTTTTTTTTACATTTTAAGTTATTTAACTTTATTTTATATAATTATTATTAACTTATACATATAAAGTTAACTTAATATATATATATATATATATATATATATATATATACTTTTTTTTCTAGGAAGAAAGGGCTGGAGATGAAGCAATGAATCATCTTTCTGTAGCGGCAACAACTAACTAAAAACCATAGAAAAAGTAGCATAAGGTAATTTTTCAGCTTATTTGAAAACTTTTTATTAATGAAAAAATGAGTTTTCAATTGGAGATTCAAAAATTGACACTACTTTTATTTATGTTCAAATACAGGGTGTCCTAAGATGAACTGACGGTTTCTTTTTACAACGCTTACAGGTTTTAGTTTTTAAATATCATGACAGATGGAGCTGCGCGAGTTAGAGCACGGCGATGGACAGGCAGAAAAACCCAATTCATAAACATTTTTTAACTATATTGGAAAGTGTTAATAAAAGTATGTAAAAATGATCTGTATCAATAACAGATTATGAAACACTTTCCAACACTAACAGACCATTATTAATATACTTTATTTTCTCATACAATGAAATTAGATATCTCAATAAGCAATTTAAATAAAATGCCCCTCAAATGATTTTTTCTCATAGACCATAATGTAACGAAATTCTTTTATGTGTCACTGTATATGAAGCATAAATGCTATACATTTCCTTTTCAATAGTGAACAATTTGTGGTGAACCTCGTTAAGATATGACGGAGTTAGAATGACAGTGGAGTAAGTCAAAAATTTGAAAAATCTAGATAGCCATATTTTAACTGAACGTATATTAATTTCTGTTCAGTGTGACAGTCAAATAAGTCATAGTTCATTTAGGGAGTTGCAAGAGGGCAAAACAAGTTGGACCGCTTAATGCAACGCAATACGACAAGTTAAAAAAAAAACATTCATTTTTCAAATTACTAAATTATGACTTACTAAACTGTCATTCTAACCCTCTCATATGTATAAAAATTACATGTCAATATGAGTATATTTACGCGAGTTAGAGCACGGCAAGATGGACCGACAGACAAACCTAATTCATGAACACTTTTCACCTATATTGGAAAGTGTTACTAAAAGTATGTAAAAATGATCGGTGTTTTCAAACGGCTACATTATTTTAACCCTTAAATGCCTAGAGTATCAAATTTGCAACACTTTTTATTTAACTTTTAATAAGTAAATCAAGTTCTTCGCAACCGCTATATTTGTATCGAAATATTAATCCTGTAAAATTAACATAAATATGCAACTAAATAAAGTTAAAAATGTATCTTAAAATTTCTGGTGTCTAATCCTTAACCCTTCAATGCATTAATTTTTCTTTTAGATTTTTTTTAAAACTTTTATTAAGGGTTAGACACCAGAAATTTTAAGATGTATTTTTAACTTTATTTAGTAGCATATTTACGTCATTTTTACAGGATTAATATTTTGATATAAATATAGTGGTTGCAAAGAACTTTTTATTAAAAGTTATTTATTTATTAAAAGTTAAATGAAAAGTGTTGCAAATTTGATACTCTAGGCATTTAAGGGTAATATTAAAATTAAAGATAGAATTATGGAACTAAAACAAGTAACTATAGTAAACTCTTCATTTGTAATGATTTCAGACATAATTCTCCTGTAATAATAAATTCAATAGCTGTTACCGATTACTAGTTACTGAATTTTTAAATTACTTTCCATCGTATGGCAGCTAGTATTTACAAATGATGGAAAAGTATATTCATTTTTCTTTGCCAAAAATTTTCAAGACACACACATGACAAAGTTCTTCGGTCACTGATAATTTATAAACATAAATCATTTTTTTCCTGGTAGCAAAATTAATTCTTGACATCAAATCAGTAAGCATTTGTCAATAGAATTTGTCTACAATCTGTTAGTTCACCATTTTAAATTCAATGAACAATTTTTCAAACAAATTGAAGTACATCTCGTAAACTCGTATGACATGCATCTTCAGCGCATTTTAAGTAGCCTAACTACGGAACTAACTATGCTTATTCTGGGGACACACACGAAAAGATGCATTCCTCACTCTGCAGGTAAGGAAGGCAAAGACATCCACATAACGATGCTTTAATATTGTTCAAACAATCTACTTTGTGTGTTGTGACCTTTCAGAAACAATTACTCATAAGTTTGATAGGAAAAAACATTTGTCAATGTACCTTGTCTACAATTTGTCAGCTTTCAAATTCAACGAAAAAGTTTGCAAAACACTTTCCTTAAACTCAGCTGCATGTTCTTCCTCGTCAGATCTTCTTGTATCGACCTTGCTTTAATTTAACAAAGATGAATCGTAGTGGCAGTGTTGTAACAAGGTTCTTGGGGACCTATGACAGAATTGTGTTTCCCCTGCCCTACTATATTTTTAAATTCCTACTATTAGCTCACACTCTCTCTATATATATCTTGTTGGAATTTTCAATCGTTAATAAAATATTTTCTATTCATCCATTCAAGTTCAAATAATTTTTTAAAAACTTGTACTGAATGACAATTGATGTTAATACAGTTTTTTCAAATATTAATTCATTAATTAAATTTAATTAATTAATTTTAATTTTTATATGAGAGAAAAAAATTCCTCCCATCGTTTTCATAAATGAAATGAAAGATTTATCTCAAATGAGTGATGCCACAGAAATAAAATACCGCAACGATGATTATAAAATAATGTTCAATAAAGATAACGTGGGACATTAATGCTGCACGGGTTTATTTTATATATTTATGATTAAAAAGTAGGAATTGACTTTAAAAATATATATATATTACTTGTTAATATTATGCAAGAAGAAAATTTTAGGATTTTGTCTTTCCCGAGGTCCAAGATTCTCGTTTTAGGGCTTATCAATAACAAAAAAAAAAAAAAAAGACAACTTTGAAATTGCATTAAAATATCACTCCCTCTCCAAAAATATTTTGCTTAGCATAGATAACTCATTACGCTACATTTCTTTAATAAATCTTCGCATATAAAAATAGCTGCTCAAATAATGCCAGACAAGAATCATCAAGATTAATTTTCACGAACTTTAATGTTAGCCGGATGCAAATCTCACTAATAACATTTCCCCCCAATAGCAGCTTTTATTTTTCGCGTGTGTAAACTAAAAACAATATTTTGATGTGAAAAACAACTTTTTAGTTTATGATATTATTTCTTATTTTATCTTTGTTTTGTTTTGTTTGTCTGTGCGTGTGTGTGTGTTTTACATGAATGTATTTTAAATGTATATAATTAAAATTAATGATGTATTTTAAACCAAATGAGTGAAGGATATTTTTAATTAAATGAATGCAATACGAATGACTGCGATGGCAACAATATTTATGCATTTATCACTTGCGCCCGGCTAACATAAAAATACCTCATTTTCTAATACAGAAGGAATGAATATCAAAATAAATAAATTGTGTATGTTTTTCTAAAAAAAAAAGCATTCATTTTTTAATAATGAGATTTATTGTATTTTCCTATCACAATCCCTACAGCTGCAAAATTAATAAAATTTGAAATTTTTTCATTTAAATTTCAATCCTGGGCGTCACCGAAGCCATTCTGCAACTTTCGGCATGGTTTTTGCTACACGAACCACCCTGGAGTTACGCCACTGCAAAGTGGATATTTCTACACCTGCATCTAACTTGTATCAGACTACGTATCAAGGAAAAGAATCTTCCGTAACTAACGCGTTGGATGGTAACCCTGATCATTGTCACCCCCTGTTCCGCCCCCAAGTCTGTCAATCATTCACATATAGTCCGACTGTCTATACCTATCCCACCTAATTTTTTTCATAATTTCGTTTTACCCTGTGAGGTCAGTGGTTTTCTGTATCCCGCTGAGTTTCTTGACGAAGAACGACGTCGATCGTAGTGGGTGTTCGAAGCAAGAAATGTAGACCTGACATTCCTTTCTTTTTACCGATATTGGGGGTGGATCTAACATTTCTTTTTCCTTACAAGAAAAGCAGGGTGACATGAAAAGGCCATTAAACTTTAAAAAAAAAAAACTGACTTTGCTTAGGATTTCTAGAAATCCTTTTCTTCTTAAGTGCAGTAAAAGCTCCCTGTAAAAGTTTCGGTTTACATTAGTAATAAAATGTTGATAATAAAAAAACCAATAGTTACAAAATTACAACTACTTCTAAAATTTGAAAAGATGATGACAGAGTTTCTTACCGAACGAGTAATTTTAAGGAAAAAAATAAAATAAAACCGACTTCACCGAAATCCGATCCATAACTGAAACACTTCAACCCAAAATCGACCCAGAATCAAAGAAAATTAAGCATATTTTAAGGAAATTATGGAAAAATACTCTATAATCTATAATTGTATCTCTAACATAAACTTTATACTTTATGTAGAAAAATGAACACATATACTATACTCATTCATATACAAATATATATTTTGTTTTCATCTGAAACAATATTATGAATCATCTTTTGAAAAACTTGTTACCAAATCGGTCCCGCAAGAGTCAAAATCCAACCCGAAACCTACCCTAACCCGGCTCGAACTCGACTGCGATGACAAAAATTAGCGTCGAGCCGACACGGAGCAGGTCGCGTCGCGTTCGGATAAAATGGGTTTGCCAAACCCAGGGCTTCCAAATGGTCAGCCAATTGAATAGCAATATTTTTAACCCTTTCCGGCACAGACAAATTCTGTTCGTAAAATGCGAAATTACTGACTGACACCGGAATTTACAAACGACTTTTTTAGAAAATAAGAACTGCTTATTTTAAGCTTTCATTTTAGAAGCAAAATTTTATTAAAATATTCTTGGTGCCGAATGCAAGTTTGGAATTAAAATTAGGTGTGCCCGGAGTGGGACCACTGTGCCGGAAAGGGTTAACAGACAATTTCATGGTAGGGATCTACAACATTTTCGCAAAAATTTACCTCCGAAGGTGGTTTCTGCAAATTTTGCAAGAAAAGTTTAAAAATAAAAATTTTCTAAGAAAATACTGGTATTCAAAAAGCGGACCATTTGGAAGCCCTGCAAACCTATGCAGTATTCTAATTCATACTCATTTTAATTATCTTTGTGAAAAATATCGCTAATTTTTGACACACAGTAGATATTTTACAAATTTTCACGTGTCTATGTAAAGGCGACTATTTCATTAACGTAAAATAGTATTGTGTACCTTAAAATCATATTAAAATTTCGTGACGATCTGCCAATTTTTACGCAAATTAGAGCTTATAATGTAAAAAAAAAAAAAAAAAAAAAAAAAAAGAAAAAAAAAACATAATGAAACATAATGAAACAGACAGACAAATACCGTATATTCTGACGTATAGCGCGCACGTGTGAAAAAAGAAAATTGGTCAAATTTTACAGGTGCGGGTTATACACCGGGTATAAAAATGAAATCTTAAAAATTAAGCATAAGAATTGAAATTCCTATATTAATGAGCCAGTGAAAAAGCCGTAATTATTTGAATGAATGAGAGTACAACTTCAAACACTTTGTGGAGATTCAAGCAGATATGCTTGGCAGTAGCATATGTCCTCACTTTGTAATTGTTTGTTTACTTTATGTTTGTACTAGTAGTCAGTGGCGTAGCCCGGGAGTGGGTCCAAATACTCTAGATACCACTAATATTGTAAAGTTTTTTACGCCTTGATTATCGCAGACAGTTTTCCGATTAGATAAGTCAAAGAAACTTTTACAGAATTAGTGTTATTCAGAGCATCTGGACACCCTACTCTGGCTGCGCCACTGCTAGTTGTTATACTTTTAAATGTTCCTTATTCTATTTTCATGCTACTTATCCCGTGAAGGTTTCTGTGCAAAAAGAAGGGTTGCGTAATATGGCGAATATATCTAAAAATAGAAAAATACAGTCTGAAATCGTAAGGTCGCGTTTTGCAACGGAGCGCATTATATGCCGGAATATACAGTAATATATAATTGTTAGATCTTGATGATGTTATATCATTTGCTGAATGATACCTTTCCAACAATGAAAACTGGAGCATCCCTTGGAGAGTTATGAGTGGTGATTCGTAGAAAGTAAAAGATATAAACGAATTGTAAAACCTTCTTCGTTTTGGAAGCCACGGTTAAATCGCACACTGTTAAAAATTTGCAACAAACTGTCCAGTCATTCGACCGTTTTTATAGAAAATGGTTACATAACCGTAATTTAACTCTATTATGACCATAATATAGGCAATAATATGGTCAGAATAAAGTTAAATTATGGTTATGTAAACGTTTTCTATAAAAACGGTCAAATGACTGAACAGTTTGCTGCAAATTTTTAACATTGTAATGGGTGTTCGAGGCTAGAAATGTAAATCTGACGTTCCCTTTTCTAAAACCAGTATTGTGGATGTATAGGAGCTATATTTTTCCATACAAGTAAAACAGTTTGGGAAAAGAAGGCCATTAAGTTAAAAAAAAATAATAATCTGACTTTGTTTAAAATCTGTAGAAAGCCTTTTTGTTTTAGAACGGTGAAATAGTCCTATATGAATCTCAGTAATAGCAAAGTTTATAAAAAAATATTAATAAGTTCAAAATTTCCACTATTTTTAAAAGTTAAGATATTTATGACAATGTTTCTTGACGAAGAACAAACGTCGATCGTAGTGGGTGTTCGAGCCTAGAAATGTAGACCTGAGATTCCTTTATTTTTACCAATATTTGGAGTAGATCGAAACTTTCTGTTTTCATATAAGTAAAGCAGAGGGACAAGAGAACGCCATTAAACTAAAAAGAAAGTAATAATAATAATATTTTGTTTTGAATCTGTAGAAAGACTTTTTATCTAAGAATGATGAAAGCTTCCTATATCAATCCAGATAATAAAAAAAATTATAAAAAATTATTAATAAGTTCAAAATTTCCACTATTTTTAAAAGTTAAGATGTTTATCATAATGTTTCTTGACGAAGCACAATGTCGATCATAGTGGATGTTTGAGCCTGTAAACCTGACATTCCTTTATTTTTACCAATATAAGATCAAAAATTTTCATTATTTTTAAATGTTAAAATATTTATGGCAAAGTTTTTTGACGTCGATCGTAGTGGGTATGTTCGAGCCTAGATATGTGGACCTGACTTTCCTTTATCTTTACCAATATTTGGGACGAATCGGAACTTTCTTTTTCCATACAAGTAACGTAGAGTGACGAGAGCGGGCCATTAAACTAAAAAGAAATATTAATCCGATTTTGTTTAGAATCTGTAGAAATCCCTTTTTTAACACTTTTCAACATAACTGAAAAGTATTTATGAATTCTCTTTGTCTGTATAGCCGTCTGTCCATCTGGCTCATCTTGCTAGTTCTTTGGTTTTATTAATTATTTTTTTTATGCTATTATAGAATTAGGAACTATTAATTATCATAAAATTATTATAAATTAGTTGCGATTATAATAATATATTCAGTATTCAAGTAATAATTATCACAGACGATAATTTATTCAATTATTTACTTTTTTAATTAAAATCCATAACGCTGTTTCTTTTTATTGTGATTACGTTTCACTGCAGCTGTTTTCCACTTTTGTATGAAGTCCGATCTATGTTAATATGACCCTGAAGGGAAATTATTTATATTGTGGCCTAGTTCAAAACTGTTGATGCTTTTCGATGTGAAAGGAGAACATTGATTTCCATGACAATAACAGTTTTTTCTATTATCGTTTTCGACAACAATTCCGCATTCCGTTATCGAAATCGAAGTCATATTAGAAGTAATGACTAAGACCGATTTCGTTTGTCAAATAGTGAGCCATTAAGCTATTTACTGCTTAAATTACTTTAAAGTCTTAAAAAAAAAAAAAAAAATAGTCAAGTTTATTGGTTGGTTTAGACTAACCTTTTTGGGGAGCGAGATCTGAGCAAACTATATCTAGAGTACCTTTATATTAGAGTAGCCATATACGGGCAATAAAATTTGATTGATTGAGAGGATTTTCAACCAAATTGAAGACAATTTGAAGCCAGCCATTATCGTCCACCTAGTAACTGAAAGATGTAGTTGTAAAAATAATACTTTTTAAGGTGAATTTCTCCAAGCGAGTATTGCAAAATTCTGTAACATGGGTTGCCACAGTTTGATAAAAAGTTATAAATCTGAACATGTGCCTTGTGTATATGTCATTACTCTCTTATAAAGGTTTTAGGACTTCCTTTTTAAATTTTCTGAATTTTAGCTAGATTTCAAAATATTACCAGAAACGAATTCAAGAATCGGAATTCGAATCTCATACCTCTCAACACCCAGCACTCTACTACCAGAGCCATGTCCATTAAAGTAATAATAATAATAATAATAATAATAATAATAATAATCGCATTTTTTTTTTAAATGTCAGTAAACATGATAGAAACTTGTAATGTTAAAAAAAATACAAAAAAAAAAAAGAAGCTGCGTTATCAGTTTAACAATATTATTTAACAATTTAAGCATAATTTATTGAGATATGTTTTTGTAAAAATAAAAAGTCTCTTTAAATTACGTAAAAGCTTCATGTGATATCCAGAAATCAAACATATTTCTTCAAAGTAAATAAAGGATATGATCAAGTACGAATATCCGCTTACGTGATGCAATTGTATGCGTCAGAACGACGTAATTTCATACAGGTCTGAGAAAAGTATGCACGTGCCTTCATGCACGCAAGAGCATGCGCAAATATAAACTATCTATTCATATATCAATTTCCAAAAATCCTTTTTTGCGCACGTGCCATGCTCATCAAACGCTGTCAAAATCCTTGTTCTCTGAGCTGCATTTCAATGAGTAAACGGAAGTTGCTGAACATTCTAATAAAACCCGTTACGCCCTCCCTACTCACTGTGACCGTGATCCAGCGCAGGTGATGTCCATCTTTGAAAGAAGTCCGATCTGTTTTCTAAATTCGATCTGCGAAATCCATTTATATTGTGTTAATTGTTAAAGGTTAGAGGAAACGGACAATAATTTTTTATTTGGAGATGAGATTGTAAAAAAAATCAGCTATTTAGGATAATCATTAAATATTTAATCATTTGAATTAAAAAAAAAATTATCTGTTTGAAAAAAAATGTATAATAGTTGCATTGTTGAGAAAAATATTATAAAAACTATATTTTTTTACTAGACCTCATGTAACTAGATATGAGAAATACAGGTTTTGTTTGTCTATTATTATTATTATTATTATTATTATTATTATTATTTTAGTATAACTAATTTTCCAATATTTTCAATTTCTTGAAAAATATAATGTTCATAATTGCATTGTTGGAAAAAATATTATAAAAACTATATTTGACTAGACCTGATGTAACTAGATATGAGAAATACGGGTTTTGTTTATCTATTATCTATTATTATTATTATTATTATTATTTTTAGTATAACTAATTTTCCAATATTTTCAATTTCTTGAAAAATATAATGTTAACATAACTTTAAAGACAGTTTATCGCTAAATATAATTTTAATTTCACGTTTTAAGATATATATATATATATATAAATATATTATAATTTGCGCAAATCTATTTTTTTACATTCCTTTTCATATCGCTAAGCTATTTTTCTTTGTGTGTGTGCGATCACTACTCTTTCAATAATCATTGCTATTTAAAATTTGAAGAAAGGTAGAATAGATGGGATCATATAAAAGGACGCCTGAACTTCTAAATTCAATAATTCTGTAACTATAATAAAAGGGAAGATGAAACAAGTTATATACTTATAAGGAAGCTCGTAAATTTTGTATGTAGTAATTTCAAAAATAGTAGTTGCAATTTTTAATCAATAGATGACATTCTTAACTTGTAAGAATGCTCAAACTGATGTAAAAAGCTTGATGAAACGTAGCTCTGTTTTAATTTTTCGTTTTGTATAACTTTTGAAAAGGAAAGTAGCAGTTTGCTTTTTGAGCCTTTATGTCAGATTGTGCATTCTTATGGTTTAAAATAGTGGTAGTTAAAATTTTAGCCAAATAGATGCATCTGCACTGTTAATCTATAGCCATGATCACGCTGATGTGTAAAGCTAGATAAAACGTAACTCTGTTTTCACTTTCCATTTTTTGTAAGTTTTAAAACACGAAAACAATAAGTTTGACTTTTAAAGCTTTGATGTCACATTGAGCATACTTACAGTTTGAGATACCTATAGCTCAAATTTTAGTCAAATAGATACCTCTGCACTGTTAATGTGTAAGCCTGCTCAAGCGGATCTGTAAAGCTAGATAAAACATAACTCTGTTTTCACTTTCCATATTTTGTAACTTTTAAAACACGAAAACAATAGGTTTGACTTTTAAAGCATCCATGTCACATTGAGCATACTGATCGTTTGAGATACCTGTAGCTCAAATTTTATTCAAATAGATGCCTCTGCACTGTCAATCTGTAAGCATATGCTCAAGCTGATCTGTAAAGCTAGATAAAACGTAACTCTGTTTTTCTCATTTCGTGTAATTTTTGAAACAAGAAAACAATAGGTATGACTTTTGTAGCTTTGATATCAGATTGAGCATTCTTACCGTTTGAGAAAGCGGTAGTTCAAATTTTAGTCAAATAGATGCCTCCGCACTGTTAATCTGTAAGTATGCTCAAGCTGTGTGTAAAGCTGAATGAAACGTAACTCTGTTTAAATGTAACTCTGCTTAACGTAACTCAATAAACGTAACAGTGAAATTTTAATCTTTAAAATGAAGGGTATTTCTTATGTAGCTTTTATACTGATTAAAAAAAAATACCCAAAATGTTCCATTATGTACAGTTTCACCTCAAATCCATACTTTCTGTCTGGTTGGTAAATTATAATTTAGCCACAAAGACATCATCAATTCTCAATTGATATATTTTAAATTTACTCCTTGAGACACCACTAAGCGTGATAGTGGACACTGCTGGTTGCTACATAAGAAGTACCCACATGCAGTGCCCAAGACAAACAATTGTTAAAGCAGGTGAAGGAAACATCTTTCTTCGAGATGAAGAAAAGAGATGTCGAGATGAGAAGTCTTTCTTCGAGATGAAGACAAGAGATTTCGAGATGAGAACTCTTTCTTCGAGATGAAGGAAATGCATTATAATGATATTTGACGTTGTAGCAACTAATATCTCCATATCATCTATAAGACCTTCCCGATTCCCTCAGCTCCACGCATTCTCGCGATTTTGCTGATAGGCGGCACTATTAATTATCAAATACAAATGGTTTAATAGCCAACCAGAATTCTCGTAAGTACAGCGCAATTAAAAATGTCATACACGTCATTCACTCTTGGTCTCTTATTCAGGTGATTTTTCTGGTAGGTGGCATTATCAATCTTCGATAAAATATCGTTCCCTTACCTACAAGTTTTCCATAGGCGATACGTTATTCAACAGGTCATATAGATGGTAACACGTTACCGGTAGCAACAATGACAAACACAACAAATAAATAAAAATGTAACATACAGCTCATTTCCCACACTTTCAAACAGAGTTGAAAAGTGTTTATGAATTCGATTTGTCAGAAAGTCTGTATGTCTCGCCGTCAGGCCGAGCTCTAGGTCGCATAAATATACTCGGTTTGTCATGTAATTGATATATGTTATTGAGGTTTATCGTGGCAGTTCGGTATTGAAAATAAAGTGAAAAAAGAATTTCATTATATTATGGTCTATGAGGAAAAATCGTTTGCTGTGTATTTTAATGATGTTGCATTATTTCAAACATATTGAAATTAATATAAACCACTGAGATGCACTACAAGATGCTTACAATGGAATATGGTGTGCATAGCATTTATCATTCGTTTACAGGGACACACAAATAGTTCTGCTACAGCAATAATTGCTGGAAATGCATTTTCAATTGTGGTATTCGTTTTCAAATTTTACTAATTTTTTGCATATTACTTGGTGTGTATAAATTCTATAGATCATATACAGGGCTGCACATACATTTTCGTTTATTGGTGGAAGTTGCTGAAGATGAATTTTAAACTGTGCTATGCATTTCCGATAACATAACTGAATTTTGGCATACTATGTAGTGTATATACAAATCTATAGATCATATGCAGCGCTGCACAAAAGAATTTGGATATTTTTCCGACTATACAGAAATTGGGTTTTAAATGTGTTATGCGTTTTCTAAATTGTTTACATAGATATCCTCTTTCCCCTTATTAAAAGATAAAATTTTGTAAGAATATTCTGAATATTTCGAAGAGTGTTTCATAATCTATGTTTGACGCATGATTTTCTTTCTTGTCAAGTGTTTTCACAATCAAGGATTTTGAATTTGTCCGATCTTCATGTGATTTTCCTGGATTTTCATTGTCACTTTGTGGAAAAACCTTTTGCGATAAAGGAAAGAGCTCAGCATTTTCTAACTCAGCGTATCGGAAAACATTAGAAATACTGAAATGATGCAGAGAAAAATAAAAAAGTGTTATTTTGTATAGGTCTATGTTATTTTTTATATAATATAACCATTACGATTTTCATTTTGTACTTTTTACAAAAATGGTCGATAAGATTACAGGTTAAGTGAACAATTAAGTTAATCAAGATGCTTAGATCCACATTTGAGATAATTTATTTCAGATTTGATATTATTATTCAGCCATTTACACTTATATCTGCAGGCCAGATGAATAATAATTACTTGCTTCTGTGACTTCCACAGTTAAGAAGAGCTCTAAAAAATGCTTTCATGTAGTTAGACTGAGTTGGAATTTGATTAATGATGACTTATATATTATAGAGTGCTAGAGAACTTCAGATGTAAATTAGTTGAAATGATTTATACCGGATAAATACCAGGTTATCAGCCTTCAAACTGAGATAATGTTTGAGTGAAAATCAATAAATAAGTTGTTCTAAACTTTTTTTTTACAATTCGTTCAACACAGATCCGGTATGAGGTCACATGTGCAACCAAAAAAGGGCTCCCGCACAGGGAAAGAGTATATATTTTATATTTTACATAAAAATGTTTATATTATGATAGTAACAATATTATCAGGTTTTTGTTTTAAAAACATTTCTTTTATAAATTGAATATGTTAAGAAAATTATTATGGTGTTATATATATATATATATATTTCACAAAATTTTTCTCATCAATTTTATTTTGATATGTATTTAATGACTTACGGTAAAAAAAGAAAAGAAAAGAAAAGAAAGTCGTCTCTTTACAAAACGCAGCTACAAATTAAAAAAATGAAAACAATATATTTCTAAAATAAATAATAGAAACTAAATAATATTAAAACAGTATAAGAAAATAAAATATTCATTTTAGGAGGAGGAATCCAATAATTCGGAAAAGGTATTTTTATAAGTGGGGATTTACTGAATATGTGCATGTGTCTAGGAGTGTGCCAAACTACGTGTGTGCGTGTGCCAACTTACGACATCGCTTCTTTAATGGTATGACTTCTTATTTCTTAAAAAATAAAAATTAACTTTTAACAAATGATTGTTTTAAATACAATCATGTACAACAATTCTTTTTCGCAACACACAATTTCCCTTAAATTCGAAATACTAATTCTCAGTGTAGCCCAACAATACCATCGTGGCATAAGGGTAAGTTAAGTATTATCTTATTATGCTAGAAACGTGTTGCAATTTTAAATATTTTGCATGTATAAAAGTTTGCAACAATCAAACAAAACTGATAATATATTTGATATTTTTATGGATATCACCAAGCTAAAGAAGATACAATTACAATTGAAATAAATAAATAAATAAATAAACCTGTAAAATTTTAAACTAAAGTTCTTTAAATTTTGTGGTAATATGAGAATTTTCATGATATTAAGAATGTGAATGAATAAAAAAACTATCTAATCTACTACTGTAATAAAAGAAATTTACATACGCACACAACAGAAAATGACGATACTAGCCTGAGCGAAGTTACTTAGACTAATTAGACAGTTAAACAAACATTAACTTGGCAATGATGTTAAGTTATCCAATTTTTTATACAAAATCATTTGGACCAATGGAATTTTATTCTCTGTATCTCACCATTTTCTTATGAAGGCTATCCTCTATAATTGCATCAAAATGACGTAACTTGCAAAATGTTAATTCCATAATTCCCGATTCATTTACATTGTAAACACGATTTCTTGCTTATAAAAATAAATTTAATAAAATAAATTTAAAAATATTTTCTAAATGTAGAATTAAATTAAATTTCTTTTTTTTTTCTCTTTAAAATCAAACATCTCAAGTAATGCAATTTCAACACATCGGGTTGCTACGTCAGCTAGTAATAATTTAAATTTGTTTACATGTAGTAATTAACATAAGTGGTTACGACTTTAAGACGTTCTTGGGATGACATTTTTGAGCATTCGCACGCGTGACATAGTTGGTGGTTGTCTTGAATTTCACCAATCAGCGTCAATAGACACTGAGAATATAATAAAGTAAAAAATATTCTTTAAATTGGTGTTTTTAACCAATTTAAGAAATAGTGTTCCATATATTATACTGTATTTATCTGCGTGTTTAAATGGTAAATGTTAAGAAGGGTGATAACAAACTACTGCTGGGTTGCTGCATAGGAAGTACCCACAAACAGTGTACAAGATAAAATATTTGTGTCGCAATTCACGCTTCTTATATATTATTTTTTCAGGCATACTTAATACAGCAGCAATATGCAGCATACTTCTTAAACTTTAATGAATATGAAAAAAAATCGACAGCCACACGTAATAAATCTAGCATAACTGCTCGCGAGTAACTTTCAACGCCGTTCATAAAATCCAGCTCTTTAAAATTCAGTTGTAAATCCATGCTTATGGCATGGCCGTAAATCTCTATGCCTAAATATGTGCCATTTCAGCACTTTTTTGCTGAGCATATGTCAAAACTTCTTCCAGCTACCCAGTTATCATTAAAGTATTAAGTAACAAAATTCGTTTGTTTTTGAAGTAAAGTTTTCGTAAGTTTTTGTTTGCACTAACCCAATTCCTTTTCAGATCCATTACAAAAGAGGGAACCGTGGTTACCTTTGTAGGAATCCACATCCCTCGAGTTCTGGTAAAGCAAGTGCGGGTCGGAGAAACCTGACTTAAGGCCTAGCACCTGATTCCCTTTAGGGTGCTCAGCGACGAAATTGTTGGGGGACTCCGGCCCGTCCAAAAGTTTTTTCGCGGTGGTCTCCTCTAATAATGGGATCCACCGCGTACCACAACGATCTATGTCGTCAATACATGGGTTCAATCGGGGTGATGCGCAGGTGACGGTGCCCCGACCGGTCACAGCGCATACTGGAGGTAGGTCCTGGTCGTGGGCGTTATTATGTCTCTCAGGACATGGATGCGACGGTTGAGACGCTGACGGGCGCCCCTCAGGCGTCTGGCGGCCCAGCTTAGCTTTACCCCTGAAGTTAATTGCTATTGTAAAGTATAGCCGTAGCCTCTGGGAGAGGGGACAGGTTGGGGGCACTAGCTCCCTTAACTTTCTGAACAACATATTTTTAAGAAATGATGCAATCAATTAAGAACCGTTTTCTATTGCTTCAAAATTGAAATGACAATGTACTACTTTATTTCCATTTTACCTTTCTTCATTTGTTAGGGGCCTACTCATTGCAACAAATCGTATGCTCACTTATTAAACATGGAATTGGTGTCGAAGTTTGCTGGTTCGAATCGGAAGGGAATGGTATGATTGTGAAAAGTTTTCATCGGACATTATCTTGCATCGGTCATCACCTTGCACGCAAAAGGGTAAATACCAACATTTTTCCTCAGGAACTCCTCTCTGAAGCATTCCGTCTTTTGCAGTATAGTTAAAGTATGTCTTCTGCATAGTTAAGAGGCTAATTTACTCCCGCAAAAACACCCGCTCGCGCTAACGATGCATTTCAATATTTTTAAATGATTTGTTTTGCATTGGATAGCTAAGGTCGATCGCTACAAAGACCGATTTTTGCTTTTTCGATTTTGCTTGTAGTTTCTTTTTATGGGGATACTTTCACTTTCGAAACAAGTTCCGAAAGTGAAAGTTTCGTAATAAAAATACCTGTAAACAAAATCGAAAAAGTAAAAAATGGTCCCATGTAGAGATCGACCTCAACTATCTAATGAAAAATAATCATATAAAAATAGCGATATTCAAACGAGATATTTAAAAAAAATTCTCCCATAGGATTAATATTATCGAGCGGGTGTTTTCGCGTGAGTGAAGTAGCCTCTTAAATACATTGCTTTCTCTTTATATATACAGTATGCCCACTAAAGTCCCTTGCCACCCTCTTAATTTCGGAACGGCTGCTGCTATATTCATAAAAGTGGTGTCTAAGGTACAGTATAGTAGCCATGCGCTACTGAATGAAACCACCTACGGCGCCACCTGGTGGAAAACTGCAGAGTTAGCATTCCTATCTCGAAAACGGAAAGAGATATGGAAAACAAGTGATTTACAAAGTTGTAGAGCATCATCGATTTAGTACAAAAAACACCTTGTGGACATTAATGCGAAGAATAGAACGGTTAGAACGCGCATTTGTTTTTTCGTGATTTCCTACACTGTGACGTGACAAAACGATCTTAGAAAGAAATAAATAGCCAGTTATGAAACAGAAGGTGTATGCAACCCCTGCTTAAACATTGCAGGACCTTAGACGACGCATTTCGGACGCTTGTGCTAACGTGTCACCCTCTATGCTCCAACGTGTGCAACGTGAAATTCAAACAAGGATCCTAATATGCATTGCAGCTGACGGTGAGAAGTTAGAACATCTAAAATAAATGTATATTATAGTAACTAGTTGTATTTTTCTTTCTAAGATCGTTTTATCACGTCGCAGCGTAGGAAATCACGAAAAAACAAATGCGCGTTTTAACCGTTCTATTCTTCGCATTAATGTCCACAAGATGTCTTTTCGTACTAAATCGATGATGCTGTACAACTTTGTAAATCACTTTTTTTCGCTATCTCTTTCCGTTTTCGAGATAGGAATGCTAGTTCCGTAGCATTCCACCAGGTAGCGCCGTAGGTGGTTTCATTGAGTAGCGCATGGCTACTTTACTATACCTAGACACTATTTTTATGAATATAGCAGCAGCCGTTCCGAAGTTAAAAGGGTGGCAAGGGACTTTAGTGGGCATACTGTATATACATGAGGAGTCGAACCTCGTTAACTCGAACACTCAAGGAGAAACTTTTTTTTATTCGTGTTAAAAGTAGTTCGTGTTATCCGAACTTAAATACATTACATACAACTGGACGGGGCAATCGGAAACAGTTCGTGCTAAAAGTAATTCGCGTTAAGAGTGTTCGTGTTAACGAGGTTTGACTGTATACAGTTCTGTAAATTGAATAAGAATCTATCCCCCTCCCTCCATACAAACAAAAATTCTCGTCATCTACATTATACTGTAGAGCTATACTTTGAATAGTCAATTTTTATTTATGCCACAAATGATCTTTTCTTAGTGTTTTGGAGTCACTTCAATTCAATTTGAAGTTTTATTTATGTGAAAATGATGCTTTCTCAATTATTTTATTTTATTTATTTATTTTTTTTTTAATGCGAAACTATTTTTAAAGAGTTTTGTTTCACATGTCAACAAAAATAATTTGCAGATAAACTTTACTTTGCTCAATCAAAGTTCATTTCATTAAAGTTAAGCATAATTTTTTTCGTTCACCTGTATGCCAGTGGTTGTTTTGATATTGCCGCTTCTGCTTATAATATGTGCATTTGATCGCGAAATCAAAAACATGTAATCGGAAAATTAACCAAAATTGCTGCACATCAATTCACTCTTTAGTGATCAAAAACACTCGTTTATGACCGCAAAAGATATGACGTTTCTCTCTCTATATATATACAGTTCGCTCTATATATAAATTGCCCTACCTCCATAAAAACAAAAATTTTCGTCATCTACGCTTATGTTTTAAAGAGATACTTTGAATAGCCAATTTTAATTTGTGTCCCAAATGATCTGTTCTTAGTGTAAGGACTTAGGCACTCTTAGTGTGAGTTATTGCCCGAAAATGATAACTTTTCAATTAAAAATTTAAAAAAAAAATGCAAAAACTTTTTAAAGAGTTTTGTTTTACATATCAGCAAAAATAAAGTGCAGAAAAACTTTACTTTGCTCCATCAAAGATCATTTCATTAAAGTTAAGCATAAATGTTTTCGTTCACCCGTGTGCTTACATGTGCATTTGATCGCTAAAAGAAAAGCATATGTAAATCAAAAAATTAACAGAAATTGCTGCACATCAATTCACTCTTTAGTGATCAAAAACACTTGTTTATGAGCGCAAAAGACATGAAATCATTGTTATAAACATATGTCTATAGAAACAAAAAAACCTTAAGTATCTGCTTAATAGGGTCCCAAAGTGTATAAAATTACAGATTTAGGATTTTTTTCATTTGGTATTTGCGGTCAGATACACCATTTACAATTCCCACATAAGTCTAGAAACAACAAACTGTCAATGGACAAACCAGTTCTCTTTCTAAACCCCTTCAGGCTCGGGAATTACTAAATCATTTTTAGGAGGAAGTCGTTATTATACCACTTAGGATGAACCTCATGGGAAAGTTCTGCGTTCAGTGCTGGACCGCCTTTCTTTTTCTTACCCTTCTCCTTTTGATACCAAGGTCAACCTGATGACTGATAATTCGACATATTACGGTGACAGTTAGTACTGCCGAAAATGTTCTTTTTTTTGTTCATCGATATCTTGTTATGGGATAAATTGTTTGATTATTAGAGTCGTGAGAATGGTAGTGAGTTCGCACGGGATTATCAATATCTTATTTGTGATGTTTTGTATTTTGCATAAAAGAAGCATACATAAGCAATGAATGGACAATCATATAAAAGGGAAAAGGCGGCTGGTTGGTTGGTTCAGGCGGAACTGTCATGTTTTGAACCTTGTCTAACCAGACCTAAGATGGAAGGAAGAGCTGATAGTATGAGGATGTAATCAACAAATCATCACATATAATTAATTATTCGCTAATTAAAAATAAAATTCTCTATTTATAACTATATATAATTAAAACTCCTTTTTAACCCTTTGGAGGGCGGTGGTTCATTTTTGAACTACTTAATTTTAAACCTCAACCGCCATATCCACCAGAAATTAAGAATGGAAATTTTTCTTTTATTAAGTACGTGAAGAAAAGATTTTACTTATTTTCATATAAATTTGTTTCCAAATTCTAATGTCAGTCAATAATTTCAGAATTTTACGAATACAAGTACTGTGCCCCTGAACGGGTTAAAATATACTAGGGGGCTGAGCCCCCTACTCGCTAACGCTCGCCAACCCCCGTGAATGGCCAAGCAATTCACATTTAGACCGCTACGTGGTTCAAGCAATTCTAGCTGGAATGAGTACTACCATAAATAATTTTAACATATGAAATTGACAATTTTTTAATGTAAAAAAAGTAATTGAAAATTTCGTTGAAAACACAATTAAAAATGCATTTATATTGGTGCTTCCAATAGGCATAAATCATTTAAATACTAATGAAAAAAGGATCTTGGAAAAACAATTAATTTAAAACTCATTGCTCGTATAACATTGTACAGCACCGCTTAAATTCATTAAAAAAAAACACTACGTGATAGGAAAATAGTTTATATATATATCATTAATCATCTATATATATATATTTGTCTTACGTGGCGCGGAAATAGGGCTGAATTTCTACCTTATCGTTGGCAACAATCGTAGTTTCCAGAGCTCAGACCAATGACCAGACAAAATTGTGTTAGCCCCGCCTCCAATATGGCGGAAAGTGTCAGAGCATTGAAACTGAAGCTAGCAATTATTAAAAATAAAATAATATGAACGTAATCCAAAGCGTCTGAGATAATTCCTCATTTTAATTATGAGAAATACTGTTAATTTCAAATAAATTCATTTTTTTTCAAATGAATTCATTTAGAATTTATTTACGAATTTCACTCACACAAAAAATCGGAGATAATAAAATATAAACTTTCTAGAATGCCCTGCTGCCATCTGTTGCCGTTTTATTGAAGTAAAAATAATTTCTTTTGCAGAAATCTATAATCAATTAGAATAATAAAATGTTGAACGAAATTTAAACAATCATTGATGATAAACTATCTTCCTATCACGTAGTGTTTTTTTTTTTTTTTTTTAATGAATTTAAGCCGTGCTGTACAATATTATAGGTGCTAATTATGTTTCCAAGATCCTCTTTTCATAGTATTTAAATTATTTATATGTCCATTAGTAGCATCAACTAAATGCATTTTTAGTTGTGTTTTCAACGGAGTTTTCAATTACTTTTGTACATTAAAAAATTGTCAATTTCATATGTTCAAATGATTTATTGTAGTACTTATTCCGGCTAGAATTACTAGAAAAATAAAATGAGGTGAGCGAGCAAAGCGAGCTGTGACCGCGTAGCTGTCTCAATGTGAATTGCCTTGCAATTCACCGGGGGTTGGCGAGCGTTAGCGAGTAGGGGGCTGAACCCCCTAGTTGTTTAAATTTCGTTCGACATTTTACTGCTTCAAGACAGCAACAGATGGCAGCAGGTGCGATCTAGACAGTTGATATTTTTATTTTCTAAGGTTTTCGTGTAAGTGAAATTCGTAAATAAATTATAAATAAGAGTTGAGAATTCATTTGGAATTACCGATATTATTCATAATTAAAATGAGGACAACGCTTTGGATTACGTACATGTTATTTTAGTTTTAATAATTACTAGTTTGAGTTTCATTGCTCTCACAATGGCCGCCATATTGGAGCTGGAAACTACGGTTGTTGCCAAACGATAATCTAGAAATTCAGCCTTATTTCCGTGCCACGTAAGAGAAATATATATATAGATTATTCGTTTCATCTCTTTTGCAGCTAATAAATATCATTATGTTTAATGCTTACTAAATATTCAGCCGTTGGTAAAATTTAAAAAAAGCAAAACAACGTTTCTATCAACAGTGAAATCCCATATTTATCTGGCCGTTAAAATGAATAAATAAAATGAAAATCTTTGATAATTTGCCTTCCCTCCCACAGTAATCTAAATGCTTAATAATCTTCACTATTTATAGTAATAATTACTTACCTTGGAATTCCACTGTAAATGGAATTGTTTATAATAAAAGACGCCATGCATTCATATTATACTATATGTTGTTTGTGTTATCTGCCACCCTCTATTCATTATACAGGGTGGGCCAAAAGTCCCGCATCATAGGAAACACATGTATTGTTACAATATGTTTTCAATATATTGTATTGATATATATATATATATAGTGTATTGATATATTGTTGCCTCCGTTGTTAAAACACAACTGCAGTCAATCGTTCATGTTCCTCAGAATGTTGGCCACTAAGATTGGTATTATGGCATAGCACTCAGTAGCAATTCGCTCACGCAAATGGTTTTTATCCCTGATCTTCTCACTGTAAACTTTCGATTTAAGGTAACTACATAGAGCAAACTCTACATTGTCTTCAGTAGTCAGCATTTTCATCTACAAAAAAAAATTAAAACCAAATTAAAAAATTAAAAAACTCCTATGATGCGGGACTTTTGGCTCACTCTGTAGTGTAATTTATGGCCCTTTATTATGGATTTTCCGAATGTTTGTTTGGCATCTTTAATATGTCAGTTAAAATTTCATTTACGCCAATTAATGACTTGTTTGGTTAGTTTAGAATTCAAAATTTATGTTGAATGTTTTATCTGTTAAGAGTTATAATATATCAGAAGTTTTTTCTTTTGGCTTAATGCATCGTATTTGAAGTAAACATCTGTTCAAAAATTTTGAGAGCATAGTCATGGTATTCACTCTCTGATTCTGGTCTAAATAACACCTCGTGCCTTTTGGGTCCCTATCTGGTACTTCTGACATTTCTCTGGCACGGCTACCTAATCATCTATTTTTATGGGTTCTGCGTCAATTCGTCGGGCACAATTCATCGCGGAACAATTCATCGTGCACAATTCATTGCAGCGTCAATTCGTCGCGGCGACAACTTATCGCAGCTTCAATTCGTCGCGACGTCAATTCGTCGCGGTGTCAATTCGTCGTGACGGCAATTCGTCGCAATGAAAATATATTTGAAGGCTATGATGATAAAAGTACAGATAATTTAGTAAAATTATTTAATGATGTAAATTGTTAGTTAAATTTCTCTATATCTAAAAAACAAATTATCATTAAATAATTTTACTACATTATCTTTTATCATCATAGCCTTAAAAAATATTTGCGTTGAGACGAATTGACGTTGCGACGAATTGACACCACGATGAATTGTCGCTGCGATGAATTGTGCGCGATGAATTGTTCCGCGATGATTCGTGCGCGACGAATTGACGCGACACCATTTTGTATGTCTTTAAAGAAAATATAATCAATTGAATATGAGACGTATTATTTGAATTTATTTCAACAAGACTTCATGCACATATCAAAGAAATGTTTAAAGAATCTGGACACATAAATCGAATAGTTATAACTCATTTATACCAGGGTGCAACCAAATTGATGGTCAGAAATGTAAGGGGGATAATACATGTCAAAACAAGTAAATTTTGCATAGGAAACCAAGTTCTCAATCGACATATTAAATCAAAGATACAGGGTGTCTCCCATCAAGTCAAATCCACATTTTCGGTCATAACTGTAACAATAATGAAAATATTTTAGCGAAACCTTCAACACAATAACTTTGTTTTAATATTAAATTGTGAAATTTGTAAAAAACGTCTCCATTGGTTTAACATTGGCTTACGAATGCTGTCTCGTGGTAGGAGTAGGCTCTTAAGGAGTATCTGAAAAATTATAATATTATTACCAGTGTCCACAAGTGTTTCCAGGATGCAATGAAAGTCGAAAAAGTACAAAAATATCACGTTAAACACCGGCCTCAGATATCCCCTAGAAAAAGAATCATTTTAAAAATATTAAAATGGGAAATTTGTAAAGAACGTCTGCATTAGTTTAACATTAGCTTACGAATGTTGTCTCGTGGCAAAAGAGTATGCTCTTAAGGAGTATCTGAAAAATGATAGTATTATTATCAGTGTTCACTAGTGTTTTCAGGGTGCAACGGAAATCGAAAAAGTACAAATATATCACGTTAGACACCGACCTCAGATATCCCCTAGAAAAAGAATCATTTTAAAAATATTAAAATGGGAAATTTGTAAAGAACGTCTACATTAGTTTAACATTAGCTTACGAATGTTGTCTCGTGGCAAAATAGTATGCTCTTAAGGAGTATCTGAAATATGATAGTATTATTATCAGTGTTAACTAGTGTTTTCAGGATGCAACGGAAATCGAAAAAGTACAAATATATCACGTTAGACACCGGCCTCAGATATCCCCTAGAAAAAGAATCATTTTAAAAATATTAAAATGGGAAATTTGTAAAGAACGTCTACATTAGTTTAACATTAGCTTACGAATGTTGTCTCGTGGCAAAAGAGTATGCTCTTAAGGAGTATCTGAAAAATGATAGTATTATTATCAGTGTTCACTAGTGTTTTCAGGGTGTAACGGAAATCGAAAAAGTACAAATATATCACGTTAGACACCGACCTCAGATATCCCCTAGAAAAAGAATCATTTTAAAAATATTAAAATGGGAAATTTGTAAAGAACGTCTACATTAGTTTAACATTAGCTTACGAATGTTGTCTCGTGGCAAAATAGTATGCTCTTAAGGAGTATCTGAAAAATGATAGTATTATTATCAGTGTTAACTAGTGTTATCAGGATGCAACGGAAATCGAAAAAGTACAAATATATCACGTTAGACACCGACCTCAGATATCTCCTACAAAAAGAATTATTTAAAAATATTAAAATGGAAAATTTGTAAAGAAGATCTCCTTTATTTTAACATTAGCTTACGAATGCTGTATCGTGGCAAGAGTAGGCTCTTAAGGAGTATCTGAAAAATTATGATATTATTACCAGTGTTCACCAGTGTTCTCAAGATGCAACGAAAATCGAAAAAGTACAGTAATATCCCGTTAGACAACGTTCTCAGACATCTCCTACAAAAAGAATCATTTAAAAATATTAAAACGTGAAATTTGTAAAGAAGGCCTCCATTGGTTTAACATTAACTTACGAATGTTTTATCGTGGCAAGAGTAGGCTCTTAAGGAGTATCTGAAAAATGATAGTATTATTATCAGTGTTCACCAGTGTTTTCAGGATGCAACGGAAATCAAAAAAGTACAAATATATCACGTTAGACATCGACCTCAGATATCTGCTACAAAAAGAATGATTTAAAAATATTAAAATGGAAAATTTGTAAAGAAGGTCTCCTTTATTTTAACATTAGCTTACGAATCCTGTATCGTGGCAAGAGTAGGCTCTTAAGGAGTATCTGAAAAATTATGATATTATTACCAGTGTTCACCAGTGTTCTCAGGATGCACCGAAAATCTAAAAAGTAGAGTAATATCACGTTAGACAACGTTCTCAGATATCCCCTACAAAAAGAATCATTTAAAAATGTTAAAACGTGAAATTTGTAAAGTACGTCTCCATTGGTTTAACAATAGCTTACGAATGTTTTATCGTGACAAGAGTAGGCTCTTAAGGAATATTTGAAAAATAATAATATTATTACCAGTTTTCACCAGTGTTTTCCGGATGCAACGAAAATTGAAAAAGTACAAAAATATCATGCTCGACAATGACCTCAGATATCCCCTACAGAAAGAATCATTTAAAAATATTAAATTGTGAAATTTGTAATGAACATCTCCAATACTTTGACATTAGCTTATAAATGTTGTCTCGTGGCAAGAGGTCTTAAGGAGTATCTGAAAAATGACCTTATTATTACCAGTATTCAACCACAACTTACTTTTCCTTTTCCTTTCTTTTAGCCAGCATATTATTTATAATTCTAAATTCCAAAAATGCTGGTATCTGAAATGCAAATACATTTTTTTTTTACTTTCTTCTATCTTTACAAGCAGAAAGTATTCGATTCATGAAAATTTTCGACTTCCGGTTTTCGAAGAATTTATACGTTTTAGAAGGTCCTGAACACTATTTGACTTTTTTTAGAAAATGTCTGTCTGTGAGTCTGTGACTCTGTCTGTCTGTATGTATGTATGTATGTCACAAAAATTTTGTGGGCGCTCTATCTCAAGAACTAATGCTCGCAATTTAATAAAACTTTATATTCAGTTAGGCCCTGATATAAATTGGTGCTGATTAGTTTTTGGTGAAAATCGCCCATCAGGTGGCGCAGCTATGCTGCATGTTTCGCAATTTCCGCAATAGCTCTATCTCAAGAACTAATGCATTTATTTTCATCAAATTTCAGATTCAGTTAGACTTTGACATAAATAGACGCTGATTACGTTTTGGTGTAGATATTTCAACAGGTGGCGCTGCTGTGCTTCTTTTTGCATGATTTTCACGATAGCTGAATCTCAAGAACTAATGCACGAAATTTCATCAAGCTTCAGATTCTGTTAGACCTTGACATAAACAGTTGCTGATTGCTTTTTGGCGTAAATAGACCAACAGGTGACGCTGCTATGCTACTTTTTTCATGATTTTCACGATAACTATATCTCAAGAACTAATGCACGGATTTTCATCAAACTTCAGATTGAGTTAGACGTTGACATAAGTTGTTGTTGATTAGGTTTTGATCTAAATCTCCCAACAGGTGGCGCTGCTATGCTGCATTTTTCAGGATTTACACGATTTTAGCGATAGTCATATCTGAAGAACTAATGCATGGAATTTAATAAAACCTTAGATTCAGTTAGACCTTGATATAAATTGGTGCTGATTCATTTTTAGTGTATACGAAACCTGTGTGAGATAGAAGAAAGTTTTGGGATCAGCACATCCGACTGGTTCAAAATGCAAAAGATTTTTGGATATGCGTTACTGTTTATTGTTACATTAAGAGAAATTTTTAAAAAAATAAAAATTATTCCTTGTTAAAATCATTTATGGTGGAAAAAAAAGCATAAACTAATAAATATATTATCCTCAATAATTTTTGAGTTTAAACACTTTACTATTTCATATTGGTATTTTTACTTTCTTCTATCTTTACGAAAGTATTGGATTCATGAAAATTTTCGACTTCCGGTTTTCAATAGATTTATACATTTTAGAAGTTCCTGAACACGATTGGACTGTTTTTAGAAAATGTCTGTCTGTGGGTCTGTCTGCCTGTCTGTCATTATGTGACAAAAATTTTGTGGGCTCTCTATCTGAAGAATTAATGAACAGAATTTAATAAAACTTTAGATTCAGTTATATCTTGATATAAATTGATGATTAAGAGTTTTTGGTGTAAACAGCCGAACAGGTGGCACTGCTATACTACATTTTTCACGATTTTTACTATAGTTATATCTCGAGAACTGATGCACGGATTTTTATTAAACTTCCGATTCGGTTAAACGTTGACATAAGATGGTGCTGATTTGGTTTTAGTGTAAATCTTTCAACAGGTGGCACTTCTATGCTGCATTTTTCAGGATTTACATATAGTCATATCTGAAGAACTAATGTACGGAATTTTACCAAACTTTTAGATTCGGTTAGACATTTATATAAGTTGGTGCTGATTCGTATTTTGATGTATGTGAAATCTGTATAAGATAGAAAAAATCTTTGGGATTGACACATCCGACTAATTATATTAAAGGCTTAAAAGATTGCAATACAAAATAGTTGATCGCAGCAGTAGTTTTGACCAATTAACATTATACGCGACCCAATAAAGTTTTGTACGTATGATTTTTACACGATGCTTCGTAATAGTTACATAGTACTTAATACTTACAGGATGTATTGAAATAATGCCCGGAACTATAAGCTGTGATAATATATGACAAGACAAACAATTTTTGTATAGGAAAGCAGGATTGAAATCTACTTATTTACACAAAAATTCAGTTCGTCACACCCAACCGAATTTTCATTAATTAATGTAACGTTAATGAAGATACATTTTAGCTATATCTTCAGAGTAACTTTACTTTCTGTGAAATGTCATGACATCGTTATAAGCGCCAGAATTGCATTGCAATTCCGCCAAGGACACCGTAAGCACTGTTAGCTATACCTTCCGGATTTTTAAGGGTCTAATTCAGTGTTATTTGGATGTGAACGAAGGCCATTTCGAGCACTTCTTGTAATCGCATTTTACATGGTAAAATAAGTCTGTCAAAGCTTTTGCTGAAAACCTCCATTAATGTTACAGTTATGAACAAAATCCCGGTTTCCTTTAGTTTGAGTATTTTTTAATTAAATAAAAGAATTATGACCATCGTTTCCGACAGAAAATACTTTTGGCTGGCCATGTATTATCACCCTTTATAGTTCTGACTATCATTTCAGATATTACATTGTATAATCAACTGCTAGATCATGTTGATCAGCCACTAGCGAAACCTATCATTTTATACTGAGAGCATAATCACAATTAGAGTCCTGCATCTGGTCAGATAACCCCGATTACCCGAGGTCTGATCGGGATAATTTTCATTATTTCGGGTTGGGTTTTGACTCTTGCGGCCGGATTCAGTTTGAGCCGATATTTTCAAAGCAAGTTCTACGTATTTTTCAGACCAAAAAATATTGTATATTAGAATATTTATGAGTGTATATATGTCCATTTTTCTATATAAAAGGTAAAATTTATATTAAAGACATTACTGTAGACCATTTTACCTTAATTATGTTAACCCTTCGGGATTATTATCCTCTATTTATAATTGCTGTTAGCGGTCTCACAAACCACTGCTTTTACAATTTTCACAGTTTAACGTGTAATTTTAGGTTTAACTATAGATACTAGTGTAATTTTGTTATGTTTTGAGCCCTAATGCTATAGCTAAAAAATTCTGAATAGGTGAATTTTAATTACAAAGTTTAACACAAAAGCACTATCCCATGAGTTATTCGAGTATTTTATTCATCTTTCTATCAAGGAAAATTTCTGTTACAGTAATTAAGGGTTAAAATATGAATTAATTTTCTTTCATTTCGGGTTCGGGTTTAAATACTTTGGATTAGGTTTGATTTCAAGTTAAAATGTGTCGAGTTCGGATTAACTTGAAATAGAAATTTCCAGTACAGGTCGGGTATAACCCCACCTGACTTCTTACGTTCAAAAATACATAAATTAGGCTTATAATCTAGTCTAATACGTAAACGTCAACAAATAAAGGAAAAATCTCATTATTTACGACATGACATAACTCACGGTTGCGTTACTTAACATCTAACCTTCTTTTGCTCCCAAACCTCCAATCAACAACAGATACTCATATTTTAACCAAACAAACCTCAAATTCATAATAGACGGTTACGCGAAGAGGACCCCTTACAGTGACCATCCCTAGGTCGGCACTCCCCACTTGTTACTGTCATCCCAACACCCCCTCAAACCGCCTTCAACATCAAAACATCATCCCTCTGAAGTAAAACTTTTCGATCAACGCTTGTAACAATCCCTTGTTCTAACACGATTTCGAACCAAACAGTCGAATGATTCAAGAGATTCCCATCAGAGAAGACGTTGCACATCACCTTTTATTTAAGAGATGAGGGGCTATCAATCTTAATCCATCATTTATAAGACACACTCGCTAATAGCACTTCGATTTGGGAAACAATGCAGCATATTTTCAGTTGTACAGGTGAGTTAAAAAGAATGGGGTTCTGTTTATAAGTCGATAAGTCGTTTCCTTCTTAAGTATTTACTTTATTCGAGTGTGTTTTCCTGTGAATGATGAGTGTTTAATTGAAGTAAAGTAGGATTTGGATCATCGATATTAACAAAAGAATCTGGGGCTCAATTTAGCATCAATCACTAAAATTGACTGCTGGAAATTTCTTCCTGGTTTTAGTCGAAAAATTGATGGCCGTTTGTACTTCTGACTGATAACTGCAACAAGTTTTTACGTTATTTCAAACTAAATTCAAAGAAAAGAAAACATTTTCAAAGATGAAATTTATCATAATTTTGGTTTAATGTCTATACTAATATATGCATTTAATTTGAGTAATTGTTCTTTTATAGTTGACTTTATAAAAAGGTGCAGATGTTCAATTTGAGCTTTCTGTGTGCCGAATATTGTTGATTTGTAATTTGTTAACGGGTCCATCGACACTGATAACATCTTGCTCTGTACATGTTTATCGACCCGAGTTCTCACATTCATAGATTAAAAAATAAAAAGGTAGAGTGCCCAGTTAAACTGATGGCATTGAGCTCACAAGCTATGCACACTAATTGTATATTATACTCTTATTTCAAAGAATAATGCCCCTCGAAAAATAAAGTAATCGACAATAAATTAAAGTTGGGAATATCTCCCCGTTTCCCCCTTTATACTTAACCACTGAACCCCCAAAACTAATCAGGGAAGCACCTCATCACAATGAACTTATATACAAAATTTGAAGCAAATCGAGTAATTCTGCATGAAAAACCCATTTGTCTAAATTAAGAGGGGTGTTATCTCCCATTTCCCCCTTTAAGCTTAACCAATGAATCCCCAAAATTAATAAGGGAAGCGCCTTATCAAAATGAACCTATATTCAAAATGTGAAGCAAATCGGATATTTCTATCAAGAGTTATCACGTTACGTACATACGTACATACAGAACTTGCGGGTACATTAGCTCTCAGGCTTTGAAAGCCTGTGAGCTAAAAATCCCAAAATACATTATCTATATATATATTTCTCTTACGTGGCGCGGAAATAGGGCTGAATTTCTACCTTATCGTTGGCAACAATCGTAGTTTCCAGAGCTCAGACCAATGACCAGACAAGATTGTGTTAGCCCCGCCTCCAATATGGCGGAAAGTGTCAGAGCATTGAAACTGAAGCTAGCAATTATTAAAAATAAAATATGAACGTAATCCAAAGCGTCTGAGATGATTCCTCATTTTAATTATGAGAAATACTGTTAATTTCAAATAAATTCTTTTTTTTTTCAAATGAATTCATTTAGAATTTATTTACGAATTTCACTCACACAAAAAATCGGAGATAATAAAATATAAACTTTCTAGAATGCCCTGCTGCCATCTGTTGCCGTTTTATTGAAGTAAAAGTAATTTCTTTTGCAGAAATATATAATCAATTAGAATAATAAAATGTTGAACGAAATTTAAACAATCATTGATGATAAACTATCTTCCTACCACGTAGTGTTTTTTTTTTTTTTTAATGAATTTAAGCCGTGCTGTACAATATTATAGGTGCTAATTATGTTTCCAAGATCCTCTTTTCATAGTATTTAAATTATTTATATGTCCATTAGTAGCATCAACTAAATGCATTTTTAGTTGTGTTTTCAACGGAGTTTTCAATTACTTTTGTACATTAAAAAAATTGTCAATTTCATATGTTCACATGATTTATTGTAGTACTTATTCCGGCTAGAATTACTAGAAAAATAAAATGAGGCGAGCGAGAAAAGCGAGCTGTGACCGCGTAGCGGTCTCAATGTGAATTGCCTTGCAATTCACCGGGGGTTGGCGAGCGTTAGCGAGTAGGGGGCTGAGCCCCCAAGTTTCATAAAATTTTCAATACGTGGTTGAAATTAACAATACGATTTTACCTTTCTCATTTTTTTTAAAAAATACTTAATGTTTTTACTGAGCGATATTAAATAATTAGAATATGTTTTGTTTATAAGTCCATAAGTCCTTTCCTTCTTAAGTATTTACAATTTATTCAAATGTTTTTCAGTGAATGACGAGTGTTTGATTGAAGTAAAGTGCGATTTGGATTGTCGAGATTAACAAAATAATCTTTGGTTCACTTTAGTATCAATCACTAGAATTGACTGCTGGATATTTCTTCCTAGTTTTTAGATTTAGTCGGAACTGATGGCCGTTTGTACTTCTGACTGATAATTGCACTGTTTCATGTTATTTTAAGCCAAATACAACGAAAAAAAAAATCTTCAAAGATGAAATTTGTTATAATTTTGGTTTAGTTTCTATACCAATATGCACTTACTTTTGAATGATTGTTCTCTTATAGTCGATTCCATAAAAGAATTAAGTTGCTCGATTTGACCTTTCTGTTGATTTGTAATTTGTTAATGGGTTCACCGACATGATACAAATTTTCTCTATACATGTTTATTTACCCGTGTTCTTATTTTAATTAAAATTCCCAGATTTAAAAAAAATCACAACAAAATTATTTTATAAAAATTTGAAGTCTGTAAACCGTTTTCTTGTTAAATATTTACACATTATACGAGTTTATTCTTCAGTGAATGATGAGTTTTTAATTGAAGTAAAGTAGATTTGGATCGTCGATATTAACAAAAGAATCCGAGGCTCAATTTAGCATCAAATACTAAAATTGACTGCGGGCCTTTCTGGATCCTTAGGTTTAGTCGGAACACTGATGGCCGTTTGTAATTATGACTGATAATTTCATCAAAGTGTAAAATTCCATCAAGGTTCCATAACAGGTATTTTTAACAATGCGTTTACCTATCTAATTATGAACTTTAAAAACCAAATAAACCGCAATAAAAAAAGTCCTTCCGGCCTGTACCGGGAGGAAAAGGTAGCTTTCATATATCTTCGATTTAAAATTTTAGCTAATGCTTACACGAAAACAGCAAGTTAAAATGCAAAGAAAACGTTTACAAAAGATTCGTTAATACTGAATTTGAATAAGAAATTCGCCAAATTATTGAGCAATAGCCAAATTGGCTTCATTTATGAAGACTTATTTTGGTCGCCAAATTTGGCGATATTTCGCCAAATGTCGCCAAGATTGGCGAGAATTTGGCGCTAACGGATATGAATATATAGTTTTATGCGTATGATTGGGAAAATTATTACAACAATGAAAATTTTTGTAATGTGCTGTCTTGTTTCAAAATGTTTCAGAATTTCAAACTGCTCTATCTCAGCCATTTTTAAGATAGAGGTAAACCAAAAAATGCTCTGGAATCC
Source organism: Maratus michaelseni (assembly GCA_963931845.1). Classification (NCBI taxonomy): domain Eukaryota; kingdom Metazoa; phylum Arthropoda; class Arachnida; order Araneae; family Salticidae; genus Maratus; species Maratus michaelseni. The sequence goes on along the minus strand of OZ007598.1, from coordinate 174,295,166 downwards.
TCGTATCAAGGCCTAACACTTAATTAAAAAATAAATTTGAATTTTTAACTTTTTTGTATATTTATTTTAGTTTTAAATTTTTAAATGGCCGCCATCTTGAAACAAAATGGCGGACCAAGCTTCTGGCCAACGAACTCGGTCGAGATATTGGTGAGCTTAATACACACAATTAGTTTCATCAAAATTGATTTATAAATACGAGCGTTATCGTATGACATAGGTCATATATATATAGATATATGGATATATCTATATATATAAATCAACATTTGAACGGAGGGTGGTTTTGGGGTCTGGGGGTCATGATCGGTGAAAATATATCGAAATTTTCCGGAACTGCTTTCCTACGAACGGCTGCAATAGGTAGCTTTATACTTTTTTGTATTGAAAGCTACCTAATAGTTAGGAGAGTAAGGAAACATATTTATAATTAACCAGTAAAAGTTTTCACATTTCAAGGTTAAAAAAAAAATAAATAAATAAAAATAGAAATAAGAAAACCATAAAAAAGCTATTAATTACGAACAGTGAAATAATCATCCTTGAATGTATTTTTTCTTTACTTTCACCACCTTTTAAAAACTTTGAAAATTTGCATAATAATTACTAACAAAGGCTGACTTGGAAAACAAGGCGCCCTTATATCTAAATTATAAATCAATTCCATCAGAATTGAAAACACCACGTGAAATTTCATCATAATAACTCAAAACGTATTAAATTATATATTTATGATTAGTATCTATTTATTACAGAATATTGTTTTCGTCTTTCTCATTCCGTAAGATTGTTTCGCAAGTTCATTTTTCGTATTAAGGTGTGGTCTTCCTTTTAAAAGATCTTATGCATAATATTATAAAATTTTTCGTAACTTTTATAGATTGATGAAATGAACGCATATTAAGACGTGTAACACCATTTTTAACACTTTCCAACATATTTGAAAAGTGTTTATGAATTCGGTTTGTCTGTCTGACTGTCTGCCACCTGTCTGTCTATCCGTGCTCTAACTTGCGTAAATATGCTCGGATCGTCATGCAATTAATATATGTTATTGAGGCTTACTGTGGCATGTTCGGATTTGAAAATGAAGTGTGTAGCACTTATATTTTTTTTTTTTCTTTTTTTTTTTTTTACCGGGACAGTCAAAAGTATTTCGTTACATCAATGGGAATTTTCAGACCTCTACGTGCTTCAGATTTTGCCAGCCCAGCCATCGCACACACACACACACAGGCAACTTTCTTTTATTAGTATAGATTGTTTAATTAATAGAAAAGTAATACTACTATGTGTAGTTTAATAATTTACAAATATCAATACAGTAAATCGGTGAAAACGAAATCGCCGGAAACCGAAACAAAATCCGTTTTGACAGGTTTCCGTCCTAGCAGGTAGATTGTTATGGTTTTCCTTCCGTCGGGACCGTGAATTATTTCCGTTTAAGAGAGGATTCCATAAAAGACAGGTTCAACTTTCCCATGTCGGAAGGATTATTGTACAATTATACATATTAAGACGGAAACCTGGTTAAAACGGAACTTTTCTTTAGTCTCTGGTTATTCCGTCTTAGCAAGTTTTATTGTATTTTATTACTATTTGATAATTCTGCGGACATTCGTAGAGGTGATAGTTTTTTCCAAACATTTCAAAACCTGCATTAAGATAACCTTATTTTTTTTAAAATTTTCAGTAATATTTTTAGAGTAATTTGTGAAGGGGAACCTGTCCCTAACGAAATCCTGTTTAAACAGAAAATTTTTATAATCCCGTCAAAAGGAATTGCATACAATTGTACCTGCTAAGATAGTACCTGTCAAAAATGGATTTTTTTTCAGTTTCTAGCGATCCTGTTTTCACATGTTTTACAGTATCATAACTATTTTATTACCAAGAATTCCTTTTTATGAAATAATTTTAGTTCTTCAAAAGTAGAAAATGTATGGTGAAGCTATTTGCATAGATCTAAAAGTATTTCTCGAAATACAACAAAATCTGCGAAAACGGTGTATAAGGAAATCCTCAATTGTGCCCTGCCTTAAAAAGGAATCCTGCCTTAACCGGAAATATTTCATTGTTCCAGGAAAAGGAATAGCATTTAACTATACCTGTTAAGACAAAAACCTGTTTACAATGGATTTTTTTTGTCTTAGGGATTCCGTTTTAGTAAGTTTTACTGTAGTTACATTGGTGCACACAAAGAGAGTATTTAAGACTTAAATAACAATTAAAAACGGATAAGTACAAAAACTGTAGTGTTGTGATGTGTAAAACCAACAAAAAATAACTAAAATGAAAATGTGAAAATATCTAAAAAATTCAAAGCTTACCTCTTCATTGCAAAATACAATATAAAAGATATTGAGCAACAGGAGCAGCACCTTTGCTACTGTGATTTTTCATAAAGAAGGCTCCTTTTTAAAGCTGTGAAACAAGCTTCATACTCATCAACTATATAGCTGCAAGCTTAATCTATGTGACTGCGTAATTATCTTTACATTTTGGTTATTACACATGACAGTAAAACCTACCACAGCGAAATCGTTAGGGACCGAAAAAAAACCCTATACTTTAGCAAGTATACTTATAAGGCATTGCATTCGTTAGGATCATGAAACATTTCTGTTTAAGACAGAATTCTATCACAGACTTTTTAATTTTTCACGGGTTTTACTGTATTTGGATAATGTCTCAGAAAGAAAACCTATTCCAAAAGTTTAGTTGGAAGAAGGAGAGGGTAAGATTAAGCACATTAGTATCAAGAAAATAAAATGTTAATACAAAAGCTTTTTTAACTAATCTGGCTTCTTGTGTGTAACTCATTTTACACTCCCATGTATGTTCCGGGAGATGATTTTTCTAAAGAAGGTAAAAGGGTTTAATTCATTGGGGCGGAGGCAGTTTTTTAGGTTGTTTTTAAATCTATTAGGCTCTGAAAATACCGCACTATGATACTGACAATTGGAAAAAAGGACATATTTTGACTCTAAATTAATGTCCAATAATGCTTAAAGTGCTTTAAGCATTCACTTTAAGCATTATTGGACATTAATTTAAAGTTAACAAGTGATTGGATTACATTATTTATATTTTGACTCTTTCATGTTACCTTTTCTTAAACATTTCGCAAAAGTTTCATGAAAAAAAAATGTAATTGCTTTTCATTATAACAATGATATACTATAAAAGTAGGTGAGTAAAAACAATTTTTTTTTTGGGGGGGGGGCGATCGCCCCCATCGCCTCCCCCGCGGATCCATGCCGGTTGACCCTCATATTAAGCATTCACTATAGCTTAGAGAGGAGACATTTCTTAATATGATTTATTTTTTAAGTATAGTTTGTTAGATAATATAACTAATCCGTTTTTTAAAAGATTTCAGTCTGTTTAACCAAATTTCTATTTTTCAGTTTATGAGTTCTATAAAAATAATATAAAATATTCATTTTTGTAATAAACAATTTATTCAGTTTTATATCCAAACTTTTACTTTTTTAAAGGTTTAACAAAAGATTGTGCTTAAACTTTTGTAAATATATTTAAAGAAAAATGTAGTAACATAAAATTTAGGTACTTGTTTACTTTCCTGTCGACCTCTTTCTGTCGCCAGTGTACATATGGCCAATAAATGTTAATTAAAACCAACAATAGATAAGCGTGATGTATGAACATTCTTATAATCCTTCGATTTTTGTAAACACTATTAATTTTGTTAACCCGTAAACTTGTTGATGTAGATGTGTGCGTGCAAACATCATCTTGTCCATATCCAACTGCTTTTTTCCTCATTTGATTTATGTTAATTTTTTTATCAGCTGTAAGTAAACGTTACTGCATTCAAAAATGCAATTTTGAAGTCACCTAACCATATTCCTTTTTTAATAGATATTCGCTTGTCACAGTTTTTCATATTGCGTCACCATCCTTTCTTCGTTTTCAGATTAAGTTTCATATCGTGCCCATTAAGGATCGTAATCAATTAGACTTCAAATCAACCTTTCTAATCTTAAACCTACAGGCTTTGAATACATCCGTATTTTTCAAATTCCTCATCAGAAAATAAAAAAGTTGTGTTATGTAAAATGTTAAGTTATTTTTTCTGCATACTCTTTTTGAAGGATTTTCTTTCTTTTTAACACTTTCCAACCTAGTTGAAAAGTTTTTATGACCTCTGTTTGTCTGCCAGTCTGCCGTCTGGCCGTCTGACTATCTGGCCGTCTGGCCGTGCTCTAACTCTCGTAAACATGCTTCGATTGTCCTGAAATTTTTGTATGTTATTATCGTTTACCATAGCATGTTCCCTATTTCAACAGAAGTGTGTAGCACTTATTTAAGCCCTTATTTATTGTAGAGCTACTTTTTTTACAGGGACAGATAAAAGTATTTCGTTACATTACAGTCAATGGGAAATAATCATTTCAAGTGCATGTTGAGGACGCTACGTCATTTAAAACACAATGAAAATTACATGCATTACTGAGGTGCACTATAAATTGCTGTCTTGTGTGCATTGCGTTTATTTACAGGGACACATAAAAGATATTGGTTACAGTACATGTGCGATATTTACAGTCTATGTGTGATAAGTGTGTTTTCAACTTTGGTTTGTGTCTTTAAGTTTAACTATTTTTTTTTCATAGTACGTGTGTGTTTATAAACACGGTTGATCATATACAGGGCTACACAAGGGCATTCGTAAGTATTACAGACTATGGGAGTGAATTGCTTAAGTGTAGTTTTTAATTGTGTTTACGCATTTTCCTTTCTGAACTGTATTTAGTAGACTAATAGAAGTTTGCGAAATATAAATAAATTCATATACAGGGCTAAGCAAAGATAAAGATGCATTGTCTTTTACGGTTGGTAATTGCTGCGAGTGAATTTTAAGTTCCCTTTTAGGTTACTATGTTGTGTGTACAAAAGCCTTCAGATAATATACAGGGCTGTACAAAAGATTTCAAATGCATTTCCATCGATTGGCAAAAATTGCTAAATGTGAATAACTATTCTAACTATTCTAACTGAACTAAATTTTATCGGACTATATATCCACATCTATTGATCATATACAGAGCTGTACAATGTAATTCAACTACTTTTTTGACACTAGAAGGTAATCTCGAAAACTGTATTTTTCAATGTGTTATATGTTTTCTAAACTGTTTTCTTACATATCTTCTTTCACCTTATTAAATGGTGAAGTTTCGTCACAGTTTTCTGGCTGTGTTGGAGTTTCATAATCTATGCTTGACGCATATTTTTCGTTCTTTTTTTTTTAACTCAAAATATTTCTAAAATATATAGTTTTATTTTAAGTGTTAAATTGCTATTTCTAACTCGTCAGCTTCACTGGATTTTAACACTTGAAATATCTAGTAAATCTACAGATCAGAGGCCTCGACGTCAGCTCTACAAATAATTGTTCATTAATCTCACTAATTTTTAACATTATCTGCATAATATTTGATATCCTAAAAGTCCATTTTTTAAAGTTATTTGTACATTTATAAGAATATAAAATTTATCGAAAGTTCCGGAAATTTTAGAAGTATCGCAAATACAATGTTATGCAATGACAGAATAAAGTACTTATTACTGTATTTTTTCAGAATAACAATACGTTACTTCAGGGGGGCTCCGCCCCCCCCCCCTAACCTCCGTTGTCGCTTTAATTTTATATTCTCAATTTCCAGTAATTGTGCTACTTCATTTCTTGAGTATATATCTGAATGTATTTACTATTTTAATTTCATTAGAATAACCTTCTCTGCATCTCTGCACTCAGAGATTTTATCCTATCCTTAAAAGAATACTTATATTTCAACCACTAAACAACAAATGTTGCTGAAATTGAATAAAATTTTGTGTATAAAATATACTTATACAAATGTAAATTCCTCTTATGTGACCTATATTCAATTTATACATTCAACTTTTTTATTATTTTCATTTGGAAAACCGATTTGGTAATCTTTCTTTAGTAGTTAAAATAAATTCTCATCTATTTCATTAAAAAAAGTATATTAAAAACTTAAATCACCCGAAAATTAGCTATTTTGTTAATAAAATTTCGCGTCAAAATAATCGATTCACTTGAATTTTCCTTTGTTGATATTCTTTGAAATATACTTGCTTAGCAACCATTTAATGAAAGAGAGAAAAAAATGCATTGGAAATTTTTGTAAAAAATGAGAAATTAAAATGTTTCACATCTTTCAAATTAATGCATAAAATTTCCCAATAATCCTTATATATTATTTCTCCTGTCAACATCCCTTTTACTCAGAAAATACGAAACGCAGAACAACGAATGAGATACCATATGAAAGGTTTTAGAACCGGCTTCTGACATAGCCCACTTAACAATTCGTTAAAACATGTTTTTGATTAAAATTTGCTGAAATTAAAAAATTAAATCGGCATTGATTTCATGAAAGAAATGAAAGGTTTTCCTGAAATTATTGTTGCCAAAAAAATAAAATACCACATTATATGATGCTCATAGCAATTATTATAAAAAACACCGCACGGGTTCATTTTATACTTATGATTAAAAAGCGAAATTGAAATTGAAATGTTTAGATTTATATTTCTAAGCCCCATGTTTTTCCCGAAGCGGATGACGTCATCCTCTAATGCAGTAAAAATACGATTGTTAATTTTTTTTTTCTCGCGCGTGCCTTTAGCAATCTTTGATCAGTTTTCAGTCTAACTTTGATGGAATAAATTAGACGATATTCTGGCTTGACTAACAACTAAATGTTGTTTGCAGATATTTTTATCCTTGCTATTTCTTTAGAAGTTTAAACCTGCATCTAATAAATATTACATATTGATAAAAAATGATACTTCTCTATTATCCCGTCGACCACTTTTCATAACAAAAAACTATCGCCAAATAAACGGGAGAACGTTGCCATTGGAATATAAAAAAATAAATAAAATATAAGAATTTAAGGACACAATTGTTATTTTAATGAATAAAATAACTACTAAATCAGTAAAACATAACGAAAAATACACGCAAATGTCGAATGTAAAACCACTAGATGACGGAACAAACACGCATAATGATTCTGACATCAAGTAAATGTGACTGCATTTTTGGCGTTTAATCTTAGTTTGGCGGTAGTTTTTTGTTATGAAAAGTGGTCGACGGGTTAATAGAGAAGTACCTAAAAAATATTAAATTTCAGTGCGAAATCTTCGCACGGGCCCTCTGGTTTATACAATTAATTTCGAAATTCTAATAAATATATTGGCAAATTTTCAAAGCGATTGGATTAAATTAAGATCTCCATTTAGTAAATTTAGCATGTATAATTATACCAATGTGACATTTTCTTTTCGGTGAATGTTAAAATTAAAAAATCGTCTGACTTCTCATTGAAAAGCATTATGACCTAAAAAGAAATGTTCTATATTTTTCAAACGAATGAGCCAAATGTAACTAAAAACTATACAGCTAATTCCGGGTACCTCACTAACATACCCAAAAAAATCAACTTAATAGGACGATTTTTACGGCAGTTATCGCGGAACAGACAAACAGACATACAGACGGAAACCAAAAACTTTTCGAGCCTCAACTGACGTTTCGGTTAAAATATAAATATAACTAGTAAATCTACAGATCAGAGGCCTCAACGTCAGCTCAAAAAATCATTGTTCATTAATCTTACTAATTTTTAACATTATCTGCATAATATTTGACACACTAAAATTCAATCTTTTAAAGTTATTTATACATTTATAAGAATATAAATTTATCGAAAGTTTCGGAAATTTCCCCCCTTAAACACAATGTTATGCAATGATAGGATAAACTACTTGTTACTGTATTTTTTCAGAATAACAATACATTATTTCAGGGGGGCTCCGCCTCCTGAACCCTCCGTTGTCGCTTTAATATTCTATTCTCAATTTCCAGTAATTGCGCTATTTCATTTCTTGAGTATATGTCTGAATGTATTTGCAATTTTCATTTCATTAGAATAACCATCTCTTTGTACAAGAGATTTTATCCTATCCTTAAAATAATAGTTATATTTCAACTACTAAACATCATATGTTGCTGAAGTTGAATAAGATTTCGTGTATAAAGTATACTTATACAAATTTAAATTCATCTTATTTGACCTATATTCAATTTACGCATTCAACGTTTTTATTATTTTCATTTGGAAAACCGATTTGGTAATCATTTTTTAGTAGTTAAAATAAATTCTCATCTATTTCATTAAAAAAAAAGCATATTAAAAACTTAAAACCCGAAAATTGGCAATTTTTAATAAAACTTCGCGTAAAAATAATGCGATTCACTTGAATTTTCCTTTGTTGATATTCTTTGAAATATAGTTGCTTAGCAACCATTTAATGAAAGAGAGAAAAAAAATGCATCGGAAATTTTTGTAAAAAATGAGAAAATAATTTTGTAAAAAATGATAGAATAAAATGTATTATATTATTAGAGCAGATGTATAAAATTGCACCAAACATTGTACACCTAATTTAAAAAATCTGACGAATGTATTAACAAAATTTCAAATTAATTTGAATAATTTAAGACCTGACGATAAATTTTAGCCTTCATAACTTACACATTAAATACATTAATCAAATGCGCCATTTTATTTCAATGGATGAAAATTTTCAAAATCGTCTGAATTCCTATAGGAAAGCATTATGACCAAAAAAGAAATGTTTTATATTTTCCGAACGAATGAACCAAACGTAACTAAAAACTATACAGCTAATTCCGGGTACCTCACCAACATACCTACCAAAAATCAAACTAATCGGATCATTTTTGCGGCAGTTATTGCGGAACAGACAGACAGATACCAAAAACTTTTCGGGTCTCCACAGTAAGCCTTCACTGACGTTTCGGCAATACTACGTATATATTTTTAAAAATATATCCTTCAATAAGAATATACAGAAAAAATAAATTAAACAGTTTAATTTTCTGATAAATTTTTAAAAAAATACCAATGAATTTTATGCCCAGAGGTTTAACATTGGAGAGGGGAATTTCATTACTGACTGATGAGGAGCCTTAATACCTATTTTTGATTATTGCAGAATCCCTTAATCTTGAAAATACTTCCCCATACCAGTTCCATAGGCAGAAAGTCAAAATCCTTTGTCATTTTTGTAACGGATGAATGGCAATTATCACAAAAATTAAACTGGCCTATCCATAAAGTAAATGAAAATAGAGTATATATATATATATATATATATATAGACTCCTGTTTGGATCATGCATTCTATCTGGTAACTGTTGTTTTCTTTTCCCTCTATCCTTTTTAATCTTGTTGTATCTTGAACTTTATGATTATATTTCAGTTTTTTTTTCTCTTTTTTATGGGTAAGATTTCTTTCCTTTTTAATATTGTTTTTATTTTTTGAACTTTATGATTTTTTCACAATTTATTTCTCTATTTTGGTGTGGTAGTCCCAAAATCATATTCTTTAGCAATGTTATGGCTAATATGATAGCGAAACCACGCATTTTATTTGTGGTAATTTAGGCATTTGGGACCTGAAAATTCTGTCTAAATTCCACGAATTTCATTTTTTCAATTTTTAATTTAATTTCTTCTTTACTTTTCTATTCTTTTTTATTTTTATTTTACTATGTATATGGAATCTATATTCAGAGTGTTAGGGGAACACTATTGTTGTAAATTAATTATTACATTCTAATTCATAATTTCATAGTTTTTGTTGGTGTTTCGGTAATGGTTAATGGTCATATATATATATATATATATATATATATTATATGTGGCGTGCAGCTTTACAGTTGACAACAGTGAACTTGACGCCACGCTTATCCATTATTGGCGTTAAATTATAGTGTTTGGCGACCCACTAATTTCGTCTATCGTAAATGGTCGACGGGAAAGTGAACAAGAACTATTTCTTTATCTGAGGGAAACGGTTAGCGAAACGGTCTTCCTCTGAAATGAAAATGTCTTTCAAGGACCGTCTCTTCGTCTGCATTGTAATTTGATGAATCATCTTCATTAATCGACACCAGTGCATTTGAAATATTTGAATCTTGTGAACTTCCTACAGACATTGGTTGGCTGGATTCATCTGAATCGCCGATTGACATAGGTTCAGCATAGGGACTTCTTGATCGTTCGGAATTTCCTACAGACATTGTTTCGACATTTCTGTCTCGTGAATCTAAATCTATCTCAGACATTGATTGAATTTGATCTGTGGTAGCTTGAGATAAGCTTAATCTTAAACGTTTATTGATTTCAGAGCTGAGCTGCACATATTCCTTGTTTTCCTTTCCCAGATTTCTGTTTCTTTTTCCATTGGATTTTGCTCTTTTTCTACTGGATTTCACTTTTTTCCGTCCGGATTTTTCTCCTTTTTCCAAAGGTCTTGGCTGTTTATCTTTAACTGCTCCTTCAGTATCTTGGCTGCTGCCGTCGTTGATCTTATGAGACCCGTTATCTGTATTTGCGGCAGGAAAATATTCATTTAAAATGCGTTGCTTTTTATTTGAAAGTGTGGCTTTTACATCCTCTTCTTCTATTATTTTATCCAATTTTCCGATTGTTTTAATGAATCTCATGTCGAGTTCGTTTTGTTTTTTCCTGTATATCATGCGTTTTTGAACATCATTACGAACTTCTGATAGCTGTTTTCTGACACCTTCGGTATCGTTTGAATATTTTCTAATAATCGTTGATGGTTCTTTGCATTGCTTATCTAAAACATCGTTAATGAGAAACTTGACGAGCTTATTAGGTTTTAAAGGGCCTTTGGAATCTTCAATAACGCTTTGTGCATCTTCACTCAACATGTTATTGATACCTAAAAGAGTTAAATAGAAAAACAAAAGCAAAATATTATTTGATAGCAAATTTTTCAAGAATATGTATTTAAAAAGGAAATCAAATCAATATACAGAAAAGTGTATGAGAAAGAAGCAATAAGATCATTAGTAAAAATAATTCAAAAGAAATTAGAACTATTTGAGACAAACAATAAAAAAAATAAACAATCACTCTTTTATAAGCATACACTGTTTATCTTAATAATCATGCCTGATTTCGTGACTGCATTTCGTGTAGTCCTAAACAAATTCCGTTGCAATACGTTAATTTGGTGTGGTCCACGATTATTAAAAATTCACTGCTTTAACTTATGCTTAATAGAAAGCGCGAACTACGTGAATATATTTAAAAAAAAATAGTTTTTGCTCTGTTTCACTTTTAAGCTAAGCTTTTTTAAACTAACATTACTGAAACTATCTACGCAGGATTTCTAAATTGTTTTCTCAAGGTATAATCATAATTTAATTAATATTAAACTATTAAGTGATAAAATAAGTATTTTTTAAATATTACACTATTTATTGCTTATATTTTATTTTCTACTTTTAGTATTTAAAATATTTTGTTGTTGCAGTTTGAAAGTCAGTTGCCCTATTTTGGTGTATAATTAACACCGTTGTTTTTTTAGCTCCTAAACAGTTATAACCACAAAGTTTATTTAGCGATTTATCATCACCTTCGCCCGGCTAACGGAAAAATGCCTTAAAATAATTTTCTTAGTTTATAACTATGTTCTAAAAATATTAAAATGGTTTTTGACACTGGAAACAAACCTGTGCACATAATTTTTATAATTCTAGTCTATAAGGAAGTGAGTGAAGAATTGATTACGGAATTCCATCTTTACGTACAAAAACCAAGTTAAGTTAAATTAAAGAGTGTAGAAAATACGCATCAAGATATCGTAAAAGTTTGTATTATTACACTTTAAATACCGCATATTTATCCAGTTTCACACGAGTTTGGATACCAACGTTTTATGCATTCTCTTTTTAAGCAATAGATTTAATTATTGTTTTTAATGTAAAAAAAAAAAAAAAAAGAGTATGATTTTTTATCATGAAGGTATTCTGATCATGATGAAAAACTTTTGTAAAGTTAGTAGCATTGTAGATAAGGATTATCGAAAAAACCTTTGCAATGTCGATGTCTCGAAAAAATCAGAAGGCATACACTATAGTCAGGATATATCGAGAAAGTTTACGCTATAGTTTTATTTGAGAAACAGATTATATCCATAAAATATACGGCGTATACTACCTCATACCCTCCACTACACTCCTGCAAAATTAATTATTATTTTTATTTGTTAAATCCCCAACACTTTTAGGTAGCTTTCAATACAAAAAAGTATAAAGCTACCTATTGCAGCCGTTCGGAGGAAAGCAGTTCCGGAAAATTTCGATATATTTTCACCGATCATGACCCCCAGACCCCAAAACCACCCTCCGTTCAAATGTTGATTTATATATATATAGATATATATATATAATATATATATATATATATCTGACCTATGTCATACGATAACGCTCGTATTTATAAATCAATTTTGATGAAACTAATTGTGTGTATTAAGCTAACCAATGTCTCGACCGAGTTCGTTGGCCAGCTTGGTCCGCCATTTTGTTTCAAGATGGCGGCCATTTAAAAATTTAAAACCAAAATAAATATACAAAAAAATTAAAAATTAAAATTTATTTTTTAATTACGTGTTAGGCCTTGATACAAGGATTCCAGAGCATTTTTTGGTTTACCTCTATCTTAAAAAATGGCTGAGATGGAGCAGTTTGAAATTCTAGGGTGGCTGACATTTTGAAACAAAACAGCACATTAACGCGATTACTCGCAAATTATTTTATTTGATTGTTGTAATAATTTTCCCAATCATACGCATAAAACTATATATTCATATTCGTTAGCGCCAAAATTGGTGACATTGGCGCCAAAATTGGCAACAAAATTAGCAAAATTTGTGGCATTTGGCGAAATATCGCCAAATTTGGCGACCAAAATAAGTCTTTATAAATGAAGCCAATTTGGATATTGCTCAATAATTTGGCGAAATTCTTATTCAAATTCAGTATTAACGAATCTTTTGTAAACGTTTCTTTGCATTTTAACTTGCTGTTTTCGTGTAACATTAGCTAAAACTTTAAAACGAAGATATAGGAAAGCTACCTTTTCCTCCAGGTACAGGCCGGAAGGACTTTTTAAAATTTATGTTGAAGAAGCATTGAAAATTTGGAAACAAAACTGCCGAGGAATGGGACTTAATGTGAATGGGAAATCAATTTTCACTCTGCAATTTGCAGATGATCAAGTTGTAATTGCAAAAAATAAAAATGATTTAGAGAAAATGACGATGGAAATTAAGAAAGAATATGAGAAATGGGGACTCTACATGAACGTTAGTAAGACCAAATACCTATGTGTAGGAGGAAATGAGATTGAACTGAATTTAAATAATAACATAAAAATAGGAAGCTGTGAGTATTATAGATACCTTGGTGTAGACATTAATAGAGAAGGCACAGACTCGCAGGAAATTTAATACAGAATCTGCCAAGGAAGAAAGGCTGTTAAACTTTTAAACTCTATTTGGTGGAGTGAGGAGATCTCCAGGAAAAGAAGATATAAATATATATAATTCTATAGTAAAGAGCATTTTGTTATATGGAGCAGAGGGATGGAGGATTATGGAGACTGAAAGAAAGAAATTAGCAGCAGTGGAAATGGATGCCCTAAGAAGATCATAGAGGATATCAAGAATAGAGAGAATAAGAAATGAAAGAATAAAAGAAATGATGAAAATAAAGGGATCCATATTAGACGATCTCCAAAAGAAACAGTTAATCTGGTATGGCCATGTTAAAAGAATGAGTGACGAGAGACTACCCAAAATCGCATCTAATTACAGAACAAACCAAATGAAGAAACGAGGACGACCACGAAAGACCTGGATGGATGATATAAAAAAAGCCATGAGGGATAGGGGTCTGTAAGAAGAATGGACCCTTGACCCGAAGAAGTGGCGTGGTCTCTTGTAGATTTTTCGGATGGCGGCAACTGACGCCACAAACCGAGTTTATATATATATATAAATGGATTTCATATCATTGCATATATTGAAAACTGTAGTAATAAGCATGTATATATATTATAAGATAAATGCAAGTATGTAAGACATGTAGATAAATATGGAGGTAATGTATTCAATGTGGGATATTTAACATGAAGGAGATTTAAAAATTTTAACGTGTTTAATAAACTTAACCAATTTGATACGTAAATAAATCTGACATTAAAACGAGGTTTTTTTCTATTATTATTATTTTTTTTTAATTTAAGAATTTTATTGGTATCATCAGCAAGTTAGTTGTCACAATTAATAGATGAACAAAAATTGCAGCTTGAATGATAACGACAACGCTACTTCCAAGTTGCGTCACTAATGAAAAATATTCGAATATAAATACAGAGAAAATAACATAATTCAGTGCAGTGAAAATAAACTATATTATGAATAATATAATAATATGCTGGTAATAAAATAAAGAATAAAAAAGTTTAAGAATAGGCATGAAAATAAAAATATTTTTAGCATTGTCGAAAAATAAATCAGTTTTTGGACGTAAATTTTACCACGTGAATTCTTTAAAATATAACTCTACACTGTTAAAAATTTGCAGCAAACTGTCAAGTCATTCGACCATTTTTATAGAAAACGGTTACATAACCGTAATTTAGCTTTATTATGACCATGATATGGGCAATAATAAGGTCAGAATACGGTTAAATTAAGATTATGTAATCGTTTTATATAAAAACGGTCAAATGACTGGACAGTTTACTGCGAATTTTTAACAGTGTAATAAAAGTGCATAAAAATGAAGATTAATAGATCTGCGTTTACAACGAAATTGTAGATTTCAATAAATGTGAAAATAGAGTTCTATCTATTTACTTGAACTGAAATTGATGTTAAAATTGATGTTTAGACATTGTTATTGCCGTTATATATGTATATGAGGTCTTCAAATTTCTAAAATTATTTATCAGTCGATTAATTTTCAAAAATAATACTTTTAGTAACGAACGCCGCTACATTAGATATTTTTAGCTATTCTCGATAATGCACCTTGGTATATCTTCTAATTTTAAATTTTTGAAAATAATAAAAGTGCAGAAAAAGGAAGATTAATAGATCTGCATGTGGAACAAAATTGTAGATTTGATTTATTTAACCCTTGATTGCATAGTGATGTAAATTTCCATCACTGTTTATTTAACTTTTAATAAATAAATCAGCTTCTTCGCCACCACTATATTTATATAGAAATATTAATGCAGTAAATTTCCCGTGAACTATGTTGCTGAACAAAGTTAAAAATCTATCTTAAAATTTCTGGTGTCTAATATTTAATATATGTATAAAAAAACACAATTGTAAAAGAAAAACTCATGCAAAGAAGGCTTAAAAAAATTAAATAAGATAAAATAAACTGTAAATAATTTTAACTTTTGAGCTTCTCGTGAATATTTCTTTAACGTGTTTGTATTTTGTATGTACAAATTTTATTCTGGGCGATGATAATGATACATATCTGCTAATTTTTTCAATGTGTAACCACATTAAAAAAAATTGTCTCGCATCCTTATATATTGCATAACAACTATGCATTGTGTTACGTACAATGCATAATGTAGCTTTCGATAAAAAAAAAAAAGTTTTACAAGCCTGCTCTAGATAATGACTACCACTGCAATGTTTGCATGCACTACAACATTTTCGTGTTACTACTGCGAGTATTAAACTTTAACTAATAAATTAAAGCAACAGAAATATTTTGAAATGTACCTTTATAATCAGAAGTTTTCTGATTGTCTAGTTTTCTAAAATTGATTTCGAAACAGATATCAATTCGCAACGCATTTTCTCCAAATCTTTATCTTCTTTCTGGAAAGACGAATCTTCATCTTCTTCATTCTCTCTATTCATCGTAGTTTTAAATCTAAACAACAAGGAAGAACATAAAAGTAATCTTTAGAAACTGGAAGATATCAATTTCGAACCAGAAGACTTAGTATAATTCTAAGCATTTCATATGCACTACAAATAAATATTTTTAAAATATAGATCCGGCATTAATAACTTCCTCCCTTTTTTAGGTTCGTTCGTAATTCTATAAATACCTAGCACCTATAGTCGTTGTCTGGTCCGTCCATTTGTCCATCTGTCGACATATAACAGCGCAAAAACTACCCAACCGAATGATTTGAAATTTAACCCTATCACTATGTCCTATCAAAACATGCCCTGTTGCCCAGGACAAATATGCTATCTATTTTTCAAATTAAAAAACAAAAACAAGTACCACTTATATTTGTATAGTTTAATTTTTACCGTGTGTTACAAACATTATGATATGAGATATCACCAGCTGAAACTACTCAGTGAGTGATAGATTTTTGACAACTTGTTGAAAGTGCTTGGGGTCCACGTGGACCCCAGGACATAGTGATAGGGTTAATATATATAATCATTTCAGAATTTTGCCGAGTCATTTCAAATTTTATGAAAATCGAATCAAAACTTGAAAAGATATCAATAAAAGTTTTCTTCATTCTATTAAATCTTATCATACGTAATTAATTCAATGATATCCCATGATATGTAATGATTCTAGCTTTTCATAGTAATTACGTCCTATTTAAGATGGAGTCCTATTATTTCCGTATTACGGAATTTAAAAACCGAATTTGTGTACTAAAATTGTTTAATTATTATAGCCATCCTATAATCTACCGAAAGTTTATTGGATAGACGTTTCCGGAGAAATAAATTTTAAATGGAAAAAAAAGTGTAAAGTTATTAGAATTTTCAGTAAATGTCAAGAAAAGATAAAATGTTGCCAATATAAAATGTACTTATTTTATTACGGAAATTAATCTTATCATAAAATCAGACGATATAATTCATTTTTTCAGTGAAATAATAACGATAATTTTTCTACATTGTCTTGTACTGGATATTTGTGCATAGTATAATTTTAATGTAACAGAATTGTAATTAATTGGTTGTAAAAATGCATTGAAACTTAATTTCATAAAATAAAATTAATATGTCTAATAGGAAAATCTGCACATAAAACAAATTTTGTATTCATGCATTTTTGCATAAGAGTGCAACAGCTATTGCACCAAGATATTGCACCAAGATTGCACCATTTATAAAATTAGTTATAGTACTAACGCATCTCATTTGTCACGTTTGACGCACAATTTTCAACTTGTCTTTAACTTGTGAATCTTGCGAAGTCTGAACCCAGAACTGAACTTACGGTTTTGACCACCTTGTTATTCTGATACAATCTTTTGCCAAGACATAAGGAGTCATTCATTAATTACGTCATGCAAATTTCATGACTTTTTTACTCCTCCATTTTTGTTACAAATTGTGACATTTTAGGTAGATTTCGCAAGAAATACTACCTATTACATTCTCCCCTACACTCTAAATAAGAAAGAGTGACTATTCACTCCGGAGGAGTGGATATTCACTCTATCGCAGAGTCAAAATTTGCCCAACCTCTTTAGAGTGACTATTCACTCTAGGCAAAAGTGAAATTGTTCACTCTCTGAAAGAGTGAATACTCACTCCCGAGAAGTGAATATTCACTCTAAACAGGAGTGGATACTCACTCTTTCAGAGGAGTGACTATCCACTCTTCCAAAAAGAGTGGATTTTTTCACCCTGATAGGAGTGAATAGTCACTCTTTCATAGGAGTGGCTATCCACTCTTTCATAGGAGTGACTATTCACTCTTGCAAAAGGAGTGGATTTCTCACTCCTGACAGGAGTGAATAGCCACTCTTTCATAGGAGTGAATGTTCACTTTTTATGGAGTGAATTTTTTTTTTTTTTTTTTTTTTTTTTTTTTTTATGTTTCCTTTATGGGCATTTTAAAAGAATCATATATTTTAGAGCATGCAATGAAAATAGACACAAGCGTGGTAAAGATTGGAATAAAATACTTTATTGGCAATATTTATTTAATTCATGGTTTGTTACAGTAATTGAACTCTAATGGAAAAATTCAATTAGAGTTAGATAATGAATTAAATTAGATTACTGACAGAAATAAACTAAAATATTTTATTCCAAGCTTATCACTATTGTGTTTGCTTTCATTGCATGCCTTATAAAGATATGATAATTTTAAAATGCCCATAAGGACAAGTAATTAACCAAAATCTTAATCAGTTAATATTATTTCTTTCTTTTTCAAATACCCATTAAGTTGTATTTAGTATTTTAATAATTCCTGTGATGTACGTTATTTTATTTTTTATTTTTTTCATGTGTAATTCAAATTTTAAATCTTTAGATCTCTGTATTTTTTTTTTTTTTTTTTTTTTTTTTTTTTTTAAGCGTGAAAAGCAGCCATGTTTAGCCACACTGTAGCCTCAATAAGTGGGGAAATATTTGACCATAAAGCAAGTCACGGTTTGTTCCAAAAGCAGAATCTGATTAAAGCATGGGCAAAGTAGGCTATGACCCTGCTCCCTTCCATTTTTTTAGGGAGCCAAATTTGGTATGCAATTTTTGTAAAGCTTATAATATCAGCTTTACAAAAATCGCATACCAAATTTGGGTCCTAAAATAATCGGATGGGGCAGGGTTACAACCCACTTTGACCATGCTTTGATCAGATTCTGCTTCTGGAACAAACCCAGACCTGCTTTATGGTCAAATATTTTCATGTATATAAAAAAAATAATAAAAATCCGATTTAATTTTTTTTGTAATCCAATTACATTAATTATTATTATTCTGTTTTTTTTTTCACCCACATATATATTAAAAAAAATACGCTAAGGGGATAAAATTCTAAAAACATTTTTTTTTCTATTAATCTCACAGTATATATTTTTTTAATTTAACTGTAAAATTAAAAATATAATAATCATATGAAATACACAGAGCAAAAAACACAAGAATAATTATATCTTACCTTTTTAAAGTATTAAATATCACCAATGTTACCAATCAGTAGGTATAACTGACATTAGATGTCTTAGAATATTAGATTACAACTGTGTTTTAACTCCTTGAAGGGCACCGGTATATTATATATACCACTTAATTTTAATCCCAAAATACCACAATGACACCAGAATTTTATAATCAAATTTTGAATTTAAGGTACATGAGAAAAAGGCTTTTACTTATTTTAAAATAAATTCGTTCGTGAATCCTGGTGTCAATCAATCATTTCAATATTTTAGCTACAAGAGTACTTTGCCCCTGAAGGGGTTAAGAAGTTGTATCTTTAGATCTCAAATTTTATTATAAAAATTAAAACACCTAAAAATGTGTTTGTCGGTATCATGATGTTGACAATAGATTTTATACATATTCATCGACCTTTTTTTTTTCATATTATTTTCATATTTTTTTACTCGTGATATTATTCAACATGATTTTTTAAATATTTTTAGAGCACATATTGGATTAATAACATAGATTTTTATTCTTCACATATTCTTCACCCACGTATAATCTTATTCTTCATTTGTAGGGTATTTTCAAGCTGGCCCCGTGTCTCGAAATTTAAATATGTTATTGAGATGGAATACAGGATATTTATCAAAGTAATTTTTGTATTTTCAAACAAATTTTATGCAGATTACTTAAAAAAATAGTACCGTCCTGCAGGTGAATATAGTACTATAGCTATAGGAGGGATTATTTCCCATTGGAAAAACACATCATTTATAAAATATTCAGAAAGTCATAACTTCACTCTGATACTCTCAGGATTTTTTTTCCTTTTTGATGCTCTGTATCCCCCATTTGAACAAAAAAAAAAAATGGTTTATAACATTTCTTATACAAAAAGTTAAATTTGTTAATATATAAACATTTACTTTGATAATATACTCTGCATTAAATGCAACGGTGTCAGTAAAAATGAAAATTCATATGTTAAATTATATAAATAATACAAAGTAACTGAAAATTAAAAGGAAAGAACTTTATTGTGCAATAGCATATAAAAATTAGATTTTTTTCTTCATATTGCTATATGAGCAATTTTTCAAGCTGGCCCCGTGTCTCGAAATTTAAATATGTTATTGAGATGGAATACAGGATATTTATCAAAGTAATTTTTGTATTTTCAAACAAATTTTATGCAGATTACTTAAAAAAATAGTATCGTCCTGCAGGTGAATATAGTACTATAGCTATAGGAGGGATTATTTCCCATTGGAAAAACACATTATTTATAAAATATTCAGAAAGTCATAACTTCACTCTGATACTTTCAGGTTTTTTTTTTTCCTTTTTGATGTTCTGTATCCCCCATTTGAACCAAAAAAAAATGGTTTATAACATTTCTTATACAAAAAGTTAAATTTTTTAATATATAAACATTTACTTTGATAATATACTCTGCATTAAATGCAACGGTGTCAGTAAAAATGAAAATTCATATGTTAAATTATACCAATAATACAAAGTAACTGAAAATTAAAAGGAAAGAACTTTATTGTGCAATATCATATAAAAATTAGATTTTTTTTTCATATTGCTATATGAGCAATTTTTCAAGCTGGCCCCGTGTCTCGAAATTTAAATATGTTATTGAGATGGAATACAGGATATTTATCAAAGTAATTTTTGTATTTTCAAACAAATTTTATGCAGATTACTTAAAAAAAATAGTATCGTCCTGCAGGTGAATATAGTACTATAGCTATAGGAGGGTTTATTTCCCATTGGAAAAACACATTATTTATAAAATATTCAGAAAGTCATAACTTCACTCTGATACTTTCAGGTTTTTTTTTTCCTTTTTGATGTTCTGTATCCCCCATTTGAACAAAAAAAAAATGGTTTATAACATTTCTTATACAAAAAGTTAAATTTGTTAATATATAAACATTTACTTTGATAATATACTCTGCATTAAATGCAACGGTGTCAGTAAAAATGAAAATTCATATGTTAAATTATATCAATAATACAAAGTAACTGAAAATTAAGAGGAAAGAACTTAATAGTGCAATATCATATAAAAATTAGATTTTTTTTTTTTTTCATATTGCTATATGAGCAATTTTTCATTAATATACGTCGGATGATAATCACAAGAGATGTTTAGCTATCATTTAAAAGTAAATAAGTAGTCTTTTTTAACAACTTGCAGTGAAAATTACTTCTAGTTTCAAAACGTCTTTTGTTTTTAATATACATCTTACAATGCCTAATTGTCGCTTTTGTATTTTTCATGTAAATGCATGTAAACAAACTTATATAAAAAAATTTACAGCAATTTTAAGTGCAAAACATAGTTATATAAGTAAACATATAAAATTCTAGCTTTTTTTCTAATTTCTATTTTAAATTTTCCAACACTTTTTTACCAAAAATAATTAAAATAATATATTAATATTAATTTCCATTTTCACAAGTTTTGCATAACCTTAACTAAAAATTTTAAGCAGCAAAGCAAAAATAAATAATGAATTCTATATTAATTTATTCTACATAAAATCAAATTATATCTGTAAAAGTATAATTAGGTTTAATGGCAATTTAAATGAAGAATGCATTTATTAAAATGATTATTTCAACATTAGCATGATTATTACATATTCTGCAAAAAGTGTCTTTTTCGCAAAAATTTTATATGAACTAATTTGGAAGTGAATACATGAGGAAAAAAAAAGCAACACTATGATTCAAGATATTAATCAGATTATATATTAAAAATTGTATCTATAAAATGAAGGTCTAAAAAATGTGTTAAGGAAATTATTGATATTGAAAATGATATGTTTTTATTAAAAATCATCAGAAATAAGAACACAAATCTTTTAACACAAAAAATATTTATTGTTTAATAAAAACGATGCAAATATGAAAAATGCAAATTATTCTAATAAAAATAATTTAAACAGAAAATAAATAATACTACGTATGCAAGAACGTTATTTTTTTTCCAAAACAAGTTGTGCTCGAAAATTGTCATTTTCGTTCTTCGCAAATGGAACAACTTACCTTTAAAGTACTATCCACAATAATATGTAACAGCTAATAAAATTTATTGGAAGCACTATATATATTCACAATATAGCGATTAAACGCTTTAAAAAAAATATATATATATATTCGCCATTTTTAGGCAAACTCTATTCCTTGATAAATAATGCACAAAAAATATCGAAAAAAATTCTGTACATATCCACAGAATTTTGTATATATCCACTTGATAATCTAATATTTCACTTTCAAGCACTCAACACAACCATTACTGCTTCTAAATTGTAAAAATCACAGCACAGATACAAAAACTGAAGAAATTTTATCATGATTTTCACAATATTAACAAGATCAGTTTGTTTTAATACTAATACACCACTAGCTATACATGGCCATATACTATGTCATATACTATGACCATATACTTTCGCCATTTTTAGGCAAACTCTATTCCTTGATAATAATGCACAAAAAATATCGAAAAAAATTCTGTACATATCCACAGAATTTTGTATATATCCACTTGATAATCTAATATTTCACTTTCAAGCACTCAACACAACCATTACTGCTTCTAAATTCTAAAAATCACAGCACAGATACAAAAACTGAAGAAATTTTATCATAATTTTCACAATATTAACAAGATCAGTTTGTTTAAATACTAATTCACCACTAGCTATACATGGCCATATACTATGTCATATACTATGACCATATACTTCTATACACGGCCTTTGAAACATGCATATTCACAAAAGAAAAATATTACGTCAGCATTTATTTCCCGCGCTATTAATGAAGCAGTCGTTTTCTGACTCACCTCGAGTCTCGCTTTACCACAGAGGAGCTTATCATTAAAACCTTTTTATCAGCTGCAATTGAAATGCTTTAGAAATAAATAGAAACTCTTTATGCTTTTCTTCAGACACAGGAAAAATATGACAAGATTTTTTTGTCACACTTTCAATTTATCGAATTTTATAAATTTAAAAGCAATTCTTACACCAAATTTTTGCTTTAAATCTCGTTTAAATTTATTTTACTAGGATACTTTAATTCGAACAATAGCCTTCACGAAGGCGTTAAAATAGGTCGAAGTCCACCAAAATTGAAGTAAATAAACGAAAAATGCGACGTATTCGCTACTATTGGGGGGGGGGGGGGGGTGTCTAGTTGATACCTTCTTTTAACATAATCGTGGGTAGGGAGTGGAGATATGAAGACAATTACCCCTTCGTAGATTTTGAAATAAAATTAATAAAATTTTCTTTATGTCTGAATATATATATAATATATAAATATAAATTATTTCAAGTGATTATAGAATAATTTCTCACTAACAGAAAAAAAGATCTAAGACCATTTCGTCAAGGGAACCCCTCTGAATTCCTCGTAGAAAACACTTTTAATTCTGTTTCCATTTAAACATTTCAGATTTATCTTAAACAAGGGGTTCAAGAGGCCAGGGTCCCCCGACAATTAAAAAAGCGTTTCAGTTTTTTATTTTTAAAATTGTTGTTAGAAACCTATTTTGGAATATTTAATACTATTTTTTAATTTAATTTTTGTATTGCTTTTAAGGTTGATACGTTTAAATGTTGTGTTGCACGGCGCGTTCGGACAAAAAACTCTCAGCTAGCCTTTTTCATAATCATAATCTGCATTTTAAAAAGCGGACTAAGCTGTCGACCACAGGCACACCTGTCTGAAAATCAGGGTCTCTGTCATGGCCCCTCCCTACATTTCTTTTTGCCGGCGATCATGCATAATTAGTATTTCAAGATATATATATTACTATTTATATTACGCCCATCTCTGCATTCCCCGAGTGCGCCAACTAGTGCAAGTAAAATTTGTAAAACTTTATACTTTTGTGAAAAGCAATTCTTTAATTCCTTTAATACACAATTTTATTTTTCAAGACTTGATAAGCAAAATTGTACAGTTTTGACACATATCTTATTATGTCTAATCAAATTATTTCTTCTATAAAGTAATATCATTGTGTGGATAGAAAAGTATTCCAGATTCAGACACTTAGGTGTCTGAATTATATTTTCAGACACATAAGTGTCTGAATCTAAGACAGACTATTTGCAGTGAAGATTTTTCCTCAAATTAGTGTTGCCGCAAAAATAAAATAACCGCATTATATAGTGCTGAACAATGATTAAAAAAATAAATAGTAGTACAAAAAAGATAAAATATCAATTCTCCACATAGTTTTATTTTATATTTATGGTTAAAAAGCAAAATTTATATTGAAATGTTTAAAAGAAAAAAAAAAGACTCCATCGACGGTCGAAGCAGTGGTATTTCACGTGTATAATAAAAGGTATGCTTTGTTATATTAAATTTTATTTTCATTTCATTCATTTTATTGCATTCAATTTATTTATTTTTCATGTTTTCCAAGAAGCGGATGGATATCTTGTGAATTGACGAAGTGATGAATTTTTTTCTTCTTAAACTCCATTTCTACCCCCCCCCCCTTGAGGCTATTTTTAATGATATCAAAAATCTGTCATACATACATTTTCGACCCTTTTCCTAGAAGTAATAATAACTGTAAACGGATCTGATACGTATCATAATTAAGAAGTTATGGGTTTTATTTTCTGTTTTCACAACCCCTCCCCCCATTTCGATTTTGCCCATTAACGAACTTGACCGAGATTTTATGTCCCTTGATTATATGTATGAGTTTGGAAGATATTTGTGCAGAATTATTGAAGTTATCGTGTCCATAAAAAATGATATAGCTATATAGACAGATAGATAGATAGATAGATAGATAAAGTTTTGAATTGGGGGGTGGTTTGGGGTTCTAGGGGTCATGATCCGCGTAGATCTGCAAAAAATTTCAGAAATTCCCTCATACGGGAGAATGTAATAGGTAGTATTTCTTACGAAATCTACCTACAAAGAAAAAGAAAAAATGATAATTTCGTTTCTCTCAATAAATAAATATGGACAAAATTAGATAATGCCAGGCTTTCACTCTTCAACGGAGTGAAATATTTCACTCTTGTCAAAGGAGTGAGACAGTCACTCTCGACAACGGAGTGACATATTTCACTCCTTTCTAGGGAGTGGAAAATTCCACTCTTTAAGGAGTGCATTTTTATAAAATTCACTCCAAAATGAGTGAAAATGCCTCTCACTCTTCCAAAGAGTCAACTTCTCACTCCTCCCAATTTTAGAGTGTAAGTTGGAATTTTTGAAAAATTTTTGCAGATATACGCCGATTATGACTCCCAGAACCCAAAATTAACCCCAGTTCAAAACATTATCTATCTATCTATCTATCTATATCACTTTTTTATGGACACGATAACTTCAATAACTCTGTACAAATATCTTCCAAACTGATACATAAAATCAAGGGGCATACATCTCGGTCAAGTTCGTTAATGGGCAAAATCGAACCAGGGGGGGAGGGGGGGCTTTTTGTAAAAATAGAAAAAAATCCATAATTTTTTAATTCTCGAATCCGTTTAAAGTTGTTATTACTTCTAGGAACAGGGCCGAAAATTTATGTATGACATATGTTTGATATCATTAAAAAAGGCCCCAAGAGGGGGTGGGGAAGGGGGGTTTTAGAAGAAAAAAATTCATAACTCTGTCAATTCACAAGATATCAAATCTGCTTAAATTTATTATAAATCCTCTTAATATTATCTAAAACTTTTATATTGACAAGTTTTTTATAGGACCATCCCTTATAGGAAAAAAAAAGAAAAAGAAAAAAAAATCTCTGCCGGCTCCGCCTGCAAACAAGTTAGATTTCGAAGTGGGCGGTCCCAACT
Source organism: Maratus michaelseni (assembly GCA_963931845.1). NCBI lineage: Eukaryota > Metazoa > Arthropoda > Arachnida > Araneae > Salticidae > Maratus > Maratus michaelseni. The sequence goes on along the minus strand of OZ007598.1, from coordinate 174,269,436 downwards.
GTGGCATCATGGCAAAAAGGTCATTTCTTCCGCAATTCCCAACAAACAGGCGCCCCACGGTCTGCGTCTTCGAAATCTACCTGTGTCTGTAGGCCGAGCCGTCAGGGATTTTTTAAAAAGCATTGATTTAAAGCAAATTTTATGTAAAAAGAAAGAAAAAAGTTATATACGATATATTACCCGCTGATACAAATACAGGATGTCCATAAATGATGGTCCCGGTTACCTTACCTCATAACTTTTGATTTAAGAATAGTGCGAAAAGTATTATTACATATTCGTAAATTACAACTCGAAAAAGTTTTTTCTTAATAACACGAACAAAGTTACATATGGGTAAACTTACAACTGAAAACGCTATTAAGCAATTAACGATTATAATCAAGTAATAATTAATATTAACATTTTATCAAATTTATCCAAAAATCATTAATGAATTTTGTAATATCTATCTAACTTTGTACTCATAATTTATTAAAAGCTTTTTGATAAATTTTATAAAATTTTAGTAATAAGTATCATTTGATTATAATCGTTATTTGCTTAATAGCGTTTTAAGTTGCAACTTTGCCCAGCATAATTTGAGTCTTCACCGCTGATCGACGGTTGGGATTGTTACGCTTTCTGATTGGTTGTAAAAGCGAATGCTTCATAACCCATTAAAGCCTAGCGGTACCGTATGGTACCAGATAAGTTTCAACCATTTTTTTGTTTATACACCAATATTTTTTTACGGAAACATTATCTTTATATTATGACTCCAAGTTCTTGATAAAGCAAACAAAAATTGCTAATTTAAAATTACTGGTGTGAAATGTAAGTTTTGCATTTTAAAGACGAAAATAATTCCGGCTTTAATGGGTTAAGTCATTTCCGACATTTGAGAGATAACATAAAATAAATTAATATATATTATTAGATTATACATAAATTAATTAGATTACAAAATTTATTATATTATATTACATTATATTATATATTATATTATATGTTAATATTATATTAATTATATATTATTATATACAGGGTGCAAAATGTTATCTATCGCCGACCTTTAATTTCTCAACCGTTGGTTGTAGACATATAGTTCAAATTACAAAAGTGTTTAAAATGAGGTAAATATTCATGTTGAGGCATTAATAAAGTAAAAAAATCAATTTTATAAAAATTACGAAATCTAACTTTTTATACGGTATCCCGGTCCTATAAATATATTTAGTAAATGTTTGCACCTATCATAACAAATACAACACAAAAAGTTTGACTTCTGTACGACAAAAATTGACACAGTTATTAAATTTCAAAGTTTGAGCTTTTTTCACATGATTTTGTCTTTCATTCAGGGATCAGTTAGAAAATGAATTAGAGTAATTCGAGATCGAAACCAGGGTGCAATGTCCTTTTTACGGCAAAACAACCTTTAGCCGGTATGGCTAAATCGGTGTATCACCAAAGAGGGTTATTTCATCTAATAATTTGAGCTGACTTTCAGGGGTCGTATACAAAACGAAGATTGAAATATTGAAATTAAACAGAAAAAATAAATATCAATTTATTATCATATTAGAAAACGGTCTACTATAAAAAATGAATACATCAAATACCGGAATCTACTAGAGATACTGCTCAAAGTGTTCTCCATTGGTGGCAATGCACAATTGAATGTGTAACAGTACTGAGTCCTGGACACGTGGGAGCATAGCAGGTGTAACTGTGCGACAAGCAAGGATGATGCGCTGCTTCAGATCAACCAGAGAAGTAGGCTCAGTCACATACACCTGTGTCTTGATGTATCCCCAGAGGTAGAAGTCCATGGAGTCAAGTCCGGTGAACGCAGTGGCCACTCTAGCGAACCACCATATCCAATGATCTGTTGACCTCGCCAACACAGTACGACACCAGGTAAGCTGGTCAACATATATGCGGTATATGGGGAACTCAGATTGTTGGACCCATCTTCTACGATGGAACCCTAACGGGCGAACTTTACCTGACCTACTACAAAACACGGTACGTGACTGGTATGAAGAGCTACCTCTCCGAAATGCATGCCGGTTGTGGTTTCAACATGATGGGGCCCCTCCGCATAAAGCATCAAACGTCCGTGCGTATCTGGCCAACGAATTCGGTCAACAGATCATTGGATATGGTGGTCCGCTAGAGTGGCCACTGCGTTCACCGGACTTGACTCCATGGACTTCTACCTCTGGGGATACATCAAGACACAGGTGTATGTGACTGAGCCTACTTCTCTGGTTGATCTGAAGCAGTGCATCATCCTTACTTGTCGCACAGTTACACCTGCTATGCTCCCACATGTCCAGGACTCAGTACTGTTACACATTCAATTGTGTATTGCCACCAATGGAGAACACTTTGAGCAGTATCTCTAGTAGATTCCGGTATTTGATGTATTCATTTTTTATAGTAGACCGTTTTCTAATATGATAATAAATTGATATTTATTTTTTCTGTTTAATTTCAATATTTTATTCTTCGTTTTGTATATGACCCCTGAAAGTCAGCTCAAATTAATAGATGAAATAACCCTCTTTGGTGATACACCGATTTAGCCATACCGGCTAAAGGTTGTTTTGCCGTAAAAAGGACATTGCACCCTGGTTTCGATCTCGAATTACTCTAATTCATTTTCTAACTGATCCCTGAATGAAAGACAAAATCATGTGAAAAAAGCTCAAACTTTGAAATTTAATAACTGTGTCAATTTTTGTCGTACAGAAGTCAAACTTTTTGTGTTGTATTTGTTATGATAGGTGCAAACATTTACTAAATATATTTATAGGACCGGGATACCGTATAAAAAGTTAGATTTCGTAATTTTTATAAAATTGATTTTTTTACTTTATTAATGCCTCAACATGAATATTTACCTCATTTTAAACACTTTTGTAATTGGAACTATATGTCTACAACCAACGGTTGAGAAATTAAAGGTCGGAGATAGATAACATTTTGCACCCTGTATATAACATTATATATTAATATTATATAACATTTTATATATTATATTATATTATTTATTTTATTATATTTAGAAATTAATTAGATTATATAGAAATAATAAATATTATATAAGAAATCAAGCTCAACCAGAAATAACTTAAGTAGCATTCGGTTTAACAACCAATCAGAAAGCGTGATAATCGCAGTCATCTATCCACGGTGGACAGGAAAATTATGCTTTTACCCATATGTAACTTTGTTTGTGTTATTAAAAAAAAACTTTTTGAATTGTAATTTACGAATTTGTAATAATATGTTTCGTCACATTCTTAAATCAAAATTTATGGGGTAAGTAAACTGGGATAATCATTTACGGATACCCTGTACAATACAAACCCGTCAAAATCTTGCTTGTTTTTTCTTCAAGATGTTGCAGTTTAAAGAAAAACTACAAATATACCCAGGGTTCGTTGATATATATCAATGGATATATCTCATTATATCTATCATGATATATATCCGATATTTACTTTCAAAATATCAAGATTTTTGATATTTTCGATATTTTTATATTATTTGATATTTATTTTCAAAATATCAAGATGTTTGTTATTTTCAATATTTGATATTTATTTTCAAAATATCACTATGCAAGATATTTTTGATATTTTAAGTCAAAACAAGTGTAAATGAAATTTTCAATTAATATTGACTCTTCCATTCTGTAGATAAAGAACATTTGTCACTGGGAGTGACTTTTCTAGCTAAAGAAAAAAAAAATCTTTTCCAAGCTTTGTTTGAAGTTTTTATTTTTAAATGTAGATTTTTATATGGGACTAATAATTATGTAGGATATAACTAATTCAGGACAGATATAGAAAGATAAACTGTCTAATTTAGATAATCAGTTCTATACAGCTTCATTAGAAAAGAATCAATTTCCGGTTTTGGTGTTGTTGAGTTTAAATTGTACAACATGTTAGGGAATAAAAAAATAAGCTAACATTTATGTTTAAGTTTTTCAATTAAAAAAAAAAGGTATTTAATTTTTAGTTTTATAAATTTCTGATTTCTTGATAGTTGATACTGAATCTTATAGTTTCTTTTTTATCAGTGTATAAAGCAAATTGTTTCTGTTCTGTTGATTAGTTGATCTTCAATTTTGTTCAAAAAGGGGGGGGGGGGGGGAGCAGTTTTAGTATATTGTTTGTTTTCATGTTAAGTGCAATATATTTTAGTTTCTAATCTATATTATGCTTGAAAATATTTATTATAAGCAGTAAGTTGACTGTTTTGAAAATATCGGATATATATCGAAAATATTGGATATATATCAAAATATCGGATATTTTTTATATTTTCGAAAATATCATGATATTTACGAACCCTGAATATACCTAAGGTTTCCAGTAAAAATACATGTTTTTTATAAGCTATATTATACTGCATTTTTTTTTTTTTTCAAATAATGCCTACCTAAATGTTTTCATATGATGAAGAGCTCTATCTAAGCTCGATGAGATTTCTATTTGAGAAATCGGTGAAAACAGATTAAATATTCGGTAAAGGACGCTCGTTGGCTATTCAATTGAAAATATTCTAAAATTTTGAGTATTAGTATTTACAAAAAATAATCTTCGTGATATAATATGCTATTGCAAATGTTTTAGAAACCTACTAAGAAGATTATAATTTGGAAACAGCGTTGTTCAAAACACCGCACAGTGGGGCATTTTGATGATCTAGGTGGACAAAATTCATTTTTCCGATTATCTCGGAATTTAACAAGACCGCGTATACTGGTAGCTGAATGTCTCTTTTGTCGAGATCCGTATGAGTTTTGTCGAAAAAACCCGATGTGTCGATTAACTACGACCGTAAAGAAGGCAGTTGATTTGAGAGATTTTCAACAGTTGCATTATTTTTCTGTAAGTTCGAAAGCAAGTCGTGACTTTTCTGTTTTATTTGAAAGCAGGAGTTTACTGGACATATGTCACATGTTTGTCACACGATTTAACCTATTGTTGTTTTCAAACTTCATCTTGACTTTTAATACAGTATTAAGCATTATTAAGCAATAAGAATTTTTTTAAATCAAAGTGCCATTCCTAAAGTATTGAAAACTTAAGACAGCTCCTGCGAAAGTTTGCGAATCATTAAGTTATATTAACTTGAAGTGTGCGTCTGAGTGTTTAATTCAAATCTTGCAAGTCAATTTTCACCACTTTTAATTATCCGATTGAGCTGAAACTTTGAATGCATGTGTAGTTTCAATGACAATACAATATTATCTTTCTATATTAAAAAAAAGTAAACCACCGCCGCGGCCGCCGCTGTCAATTAAGATTTTGTGCCTTGAAGTCTTTCTGGACTAATATCCAGAAAACTATTCCAAATAAAAATTTAAAAATTGGTGGTTTTATAAAGAAATGTTCGATAAACACGCTGAAGTAGACAGTTTTTAAATCGAAGAATTATTTTAAGAGATATTTAATATTAAAGTTGGTCAAAATAATTTTCTTATAAAAGTTTTATAGAAACGAAAACTATGCACAGGAATTTAATCATAATTTGTAAGGATATAGTTGACAAGGTTGGGGTGTGCAGACTGCAATTATTTTTTCAATTTGACTCATTTTTTGAGGTTATATTTCAATTTTTTATTCAAAGTTTTCATTATTTTGACAAAGATTTATTTCATATTTCATAAATTCCATTATTTGAACCGTTGCCAATTTGTAAAATAGCGCACGTAATAATATTCCCTTTCAATTAAGAAATGTATTTACACGAGACTATTAAAAACAGAAATAAAACTTTAAAATAATAATTAAATGATGACGTGTTAAAAGCAATAAATGTAGAAAATGGCGGAATAAAAAATATACCTGCGCGTGAATATTAAAAAGATAATAGACCGGGAGGCGGCAGCACAGATAATCACCTCATCGAGTTCACGGATGAAATTCTAGAATTAGTTAAAATTCGATTCGCATATTAAAACGCAATCGGTCTGCCAAGTCATATCTTGGTGGAAAACACGTGAAAACCCAATTTTAGCACTTGACTCGTAGGTTTACCATTGTGTTTTCCTGCACCCAGTTCTCCATGTTTTCATACTTTTGGGTGCAGGAAAACAATATAAATAATTAAATTATTCCGCGTTTTCAAAGCATTAAGTAGAGTAAGATTGATTTATTTCGACAAAATATTTTATCTATTATTGCAAATTTTAAAACAGCGTAATTAATAATATTTTCCTTCAATTAAAAGCTATATTTTTACGTTTACTAATTACGTTTAAATCAACGAAATAACTAATAAATTGGTAAAATATAATTAAAAATACAGATAAACGTTGAATTAAAGATCACTCGATGACGTAACTACGACGCGTAACGCATCTGCAGATGATACCATGGTATCAGTTGAATGCGACGCCACAGATATGCACTTTTGGCTTTAAATCCTATATTTTGGCGACAGTTCTTTTCTTTTATAGAAAGTAGGAGTCGGGATAATGGAGTAATACCCAATTTACTATTATCATCGTTATAAAATTTCCCGATGCAATGAAATTGCTTACTTAACCATTTTGCACAAGTCGATTTTCAAATGTTTAATTAACCTTATTTTATCAACAGTTGTTAGCTGTCTCGACAGCAGTTGATTCGGCTTTAAAATCCATTGGTCAAAGGAAAATGAATGGAAACCCGATTATTGCAGATATTACAGCGAACAGCCGATTGCACAAGGCCGATTATAGCAGCCGATTACACAAGGCCGATTATAGCAGCCGATTACACAAGGCCGATTATAGCAGCCGATTACAGCAGGTCGTTTAATTATAATTCAATCTTCCGCAATCGTTTTAAGGTTGATCAAATCAGAGTGTTTTTACAGTTTGTGGTGTCAGAACGGGGGTTGGCGAGCGTAGCTCGTAGGGGGCAGAGCCCCCTAGTAATTTAAAAAATAATAATAATATAAGTAATAATAATGATAATAATAATAATAATATAAATAATTAAATAAGTCAAATATTTATCACTGTTTGGTTATTTTATTACTGATACATCCGAAAACCCAGCAAAACCTAATTAAACTTCAACGCAATAATTTTGTCCACCTAGATCCTCAAAACGCCCCACTGTGCACCGGCCAGTGCAATCCCTGCAAATGAATTTCCCTACCAGTGGTACTGGTCTACTAGTGGTATGCTGTCCTCATTTCTTGCGGATCCGCAAGTTGGCACATAATTAAATATATGTGTATATAAATATATACAGATACCCATGTTGTGAAATGGGTTTTTTAACGCTAGATATACCAAAGCGGTCATTTTGGCCGATATCTAAAGAAAATATTTCTATTCGAAACAGAAATTCTTTCATGATCTAAGTGAAATATAAATCACACGAAAATAAGCTAAATAGTTTTAAATAAAAATTCAGCTGAAAATATTTGCATAAAACTTGAGTAAAAATTTCCTGTATATAGTGTTAGAGAAATGACAATTTGTTTTTAATCTGATATAATAATAAATTTCACTTGGCCTATGGCGTTTCGTCTCACTTTCAGGAACCTCCTCTACTAGAAAATGGACTTTATCCGTCACACATTTAATGCTAAATTCTTGACATTGGTTAAAATCAATAATTACGTACTAATGATTAATATACAGGGTTCCTAAAAACATTGGACTCCTCTTTTATTCCTTAAATATTGATCATAAACATATATTATAAATTGCAAAGTAAATAAAAAAAGGTACAGAGTTTTATGAAATCATTTAAAATTTTCAGGGGATTAAATTTGAAGAAATACAAAATTTGAATTTTTACACAGCCCTCGTAGCAAAAAATCAGTAAGTAAAATGTTCTCCGTACTCTAATAAGGTCATGTACAAAATTTCAGCATTTTATCATTAAAAGTCGAAGAGATAGGTTTAAACAAAGTTGGTAAGGGGTTAGTCATAAATAGAAATGTAAATGTTTACCGATAAAAAAAAACTTGACCGAGTGCATCGACTTGATCGAGCATTTATTATTTATTTATGTAATCATTTATCTCTTTTGTAATTTGTGTACGACCCCTGAAACGCGATCACCCACGATTTTTCCCCTTTGCGAACACATATCCAGGCATCCAAAGTAGTTTAAGTCAGCATTTATGTATTTTCATATTTCTGCGACTTTTTATGATAAAATGCTGAAATTTTGTACATGACCTTTTTAGTGTATGTGGCACATTTTTTTACTCATTGTGAAATGTTTTGTATGGGCGGCGTATAATTTTTTTTATTTTGTATTTCTTCCAATTTAATTACCTGAAAATTTTAATCTATTTCATAAAATTCTGTACCCTTTTCTACGTAACTTTGTAATTTACAATGTATGTCTATGATCAATATTTAAGGAATAAAAGCCGAGATCAATGTTTTTGGGACTCCCTGTATATCAGTAATTTATTATAACCAGAGGATCCAACTTGAGCTCCTCAGGTTACAGATCATACCAGCCCGACAGAATATAAGTGAAAACCATTTTTTTTTTTAATTGAAAACGCTAATAGATTTCTTACATTTAATGTATTTTTTTTTAATTTCCCGCCAGCTAACACCATAAAGTATTTCTATATGATAACTATTAATTATGTATTCAAATAAAGTTTTGAATTATATTAAAAGTGATACTTCTGTATTAGACGCATGTCAGAAGTTAATAGCCGAGAAAATCGCCAAAGATTTTGCTAATTTTTTATTCTGATTATTTCTGTGTTGAAGCACGTACTTCCTTTACATATCTGTTATACTTGTGTTTATTTATATTATTTTATTTATTTACTTTTGATGAAATTTTAATTTCGTTATGAAATATTATTGGAAACAAATGCTGAACTATTTATACTGTTTTAAGTGCAAGCGGGTTAATCTTCCGTAATCCACGCGATAAAGATAGACTTTTAAAAAATCATGCTTGAGAATTATTTTTAAGACCATAAAAAATCAGTAAATTGAGATACATTTTTCAAACAAATTGCAGTTGAAAATACATTATTTCCCTATTCGGCGGAGTAAACATTTAAATTAGGTGATGTTTAGAAGTAATTAAATTTTCAAAAAAAGGAAAATAGATAACTTTGGTTGTCGCCACTGCCGATAGGACAACAGCGTTATTCAAGGACCTTTTTTATGATATTCATATATGGACCTATGACTGAAAAAATATAAATGAGGCTCTCAAATTCATTTCTCTACGAGATTTTGAGATACAGAGGTATAGAGATAAAAGAGATTACAGAAATTTTAGTGAGTAACACGGCCTTAAAATATCCTTACGTTTGTGGAAGACAAATGTAATCCTGCATTTGAATATGATTTTCACGAGTAATATTTTGATAAAAAACATGCCATCAAAAATGACACCCATACACACAGAAAAAGAGGTGAGAATTTTTATATTATGTTTACCTTATCCGAACACCTCATAATAATCCTGGAATCCAATCCACGTAAAATGACATAGCTTGAAAATAACCAACAATAAAATTGATACGTTTAACAATATCGTTACTGATACATAATTAATAAATTAATAACAAACTTATGCTTACCTATTTCTTTTCCTCCAAAATAGAGGTTGGAAATGTTTATACTGTAGAGGTCTTTTGAAGAGCTAATCGAAGAGCTTTTGTATAAGTTATCTCATCTTTTCGATTTCTTCATTTCAAACTACCCGCCCAATTCTATATGACCTTTAGTCCTCTTGTACTCGTTTCAAAGTTCGCGCTAATTTTAATCCTTTATTCATATCAGACAAGTGTTATCTTTACGAAATGGTGAGTTTAATATCCGCAGTAGACGTTTCCTCCAGTAAAAAAAAAAAAAAAAAGGAAACTGCAGCGTAATAAGCTGATAATAACCTCGTGAAATCTAACTACACATAAAAAAGTAAGCATCGGTTCATTTTCGGTTCACAAACAAATCGAAAACATAAAACTCTTCCATAATTTTTTTTTTAGCTTTTTCTGTAAAATACACACAGACAAACTATGCAATTACGCATAAAGTACACACATATACGTTTGCCTGCAAGCGTCCAAATAAATATGCGTTCTGTAAAAGTTTATGTGTTTATTTAAATATTTAAATTATTCATGTGTTTAATTAAAATGTTTCATGTGTTTACAAATAAATGTTCATGTGTTTATTTAAAAATTCATTACTACTATTCGATCTCTATTGTAGGTTGGTTTCTTAATATATAGACTGGAGTCCTGCGTTGGGTCAGGTTACCCGCTTTTACCCGCACCCGACCCAACCCGCGATTCGGGTCCGGACGGGTTGGCGCTATATTATTTCATTGGGGTTCGGGTTCGGGTCGTGTTGACTTTCATTGTTTCGGGTTGGGTTTTGACTCTTGCGGTTCGGGTTCGGTTTAACCCGCTTTTTCAAAAAAAAAAAAAAAATCCACAATATTTTTGCTGGTTAAAAATATATATGCAATAAGACCTCCATAATGGAGATTCCCGAAAAGCGGACACATATGTTTAGCGAACACTTTTTAAATTCCTGTCAGTTATATATTTGTACGGTTATATCTTGGAATAGTGGGCACCTCCAAATCTACGCACATGTAGCATGTGTACCTGTGCATAAACTATCACAAATACGATATGTGTGTTTTTCTGTGTATCATAAACGAATAATGTTGGAAATGTGTTTCCGATTCTGAGAAAAGTAAAAATGTTTTTTAACTGCACCGTTAAGAAAGTATAATCTATGATTACATTTCTTATATACATTTTATTTTTTCTCATGCAGTAAATTGAATATATACTTATTCATATTCAAATACGTATTTATTTTCATCTGAAACTTAGTTCTTTTCAAACTTTTTGTGAAAGTCTCAACAATCCGACATGCAAAAAATCTAAATATGACATAAAAGAATTATTCTAGAGTGAACCCGACACGCAGAAAGAAAATTAGTCATCCCGACATGAAAAGAAACAACCCGACCCGATGCAGGCTTCAACGATCTCGAGGTGTCCGCTATTCAGACGTTTCACTATATTTGAATATTAAAGAATATAGATTTGTCTATTTATCTATATAAAATTAAAATTGGTATCAAAGATATAATTGTACATAATTTTCAAAATAGCATTAAAATATGATTTATTGTCCTTTCATTGCGGGTTCTGGTCAGGTTGCGGGTTGAATTTTTGCGGGGTCGGGTCGGGTTGCGGGTCGCCAAAAATTATTTTTGCGGGTTCGGGTCGGGTTGCGGGTCAAGGAAATTTTTTTGTCGGGTTCGGGTCAGGTTGCGGGTTGACTCAGGTTGCGTCAGGTTGACTCAGGTTGGTCAGGTTGCGGGTTCAAATAAAATTTGCGGGTTCGGATCGGGTACAACACGACCCGTGCAGGACTCTAATATAGACCTATTGCAATAATTTCGTTTCTATATAGATTTATCTATCTATATACACTATATTTCCAATGATGACCGGTCACTTGCGATTTTAAACGTTTTGTTAAATATCTGGAAAGATACATGAGGAATTATCCAGAAACATCAGGAGTGTAAACAACATGATAAACGTCATATATTTCCGCGAAGATTTTTTCCCGAAACCCCATAAGGGGCCGTCAACAAATAGAAGAAAAACGAATATATTTTGGATAACCCTGTAAAAACTAATATTGCAAAAGCATTCAAACTGCAGATTATGATTAACTGGATTATTGTAATATTTTGGGTTCATTTGTATGAAGATAGCATGTATACTCGAAGAGAAATTCAGGTTTTTATAAAAACAGTCCCAAAAGTTTTTTGCTTATAATTTGCAGAGTTTTTAATATAAAAACAAGTTTCTTTCAGAAAATATGACAAACAAAATTATACACAATACCCTGCAATCAGAATTAAAAAATAATAAAAATTGTATGAAAAATGAGCAGGTTTACTAAATATTGTTTCACTGCGCATGCGCGAATTCAATCAAATATACTGTGCATAATATATTAGCTAAATGTACAGACCATCTTTTATGAAAGTCTCAAAAACATAGCTTGAAAATTCTGATAGTAATCGTCGATAGAATAAGCTCGAAATTCGCTGTTCCCAAAAGGAAGCAAAAAGATGAGGGGTTGTATCAAATATAGAATGAGAGACACTTCATTCTTATTATGTCAACTTTGATAAGCTAGTATATTTGAATACAACCCCTCATCTTTTTGCTTCCTTTTGGGAACAGCGAAATTCGAGTTTATTCTCTCGACGATTACTATCAGAATTTTCAAGCTATGTTTTTGAGACTTTCATAAAAGTTGGTCTATACATTTAGCTAATATATTATGCACAGTATATTTTGATTGAATTCGCGCATGCGCAGTGAAACCTGCAGTGAAACAATATTTAGTAAACCTGCTCATTTTTCATACAATTTTTATTATTTTTTAAATCTGATTACAGGGTATTGTGTATAATTTTGTTTGTCATATTTTCTGAAAAAAACTTGTTTTTATATTAAAAACTCTGCAAATTATAAGCAAAAAACTGTTTTTATAAAAACCTGAATTTCTCTTCGAGTATACATGCTATCTTCATACAAATGAACCCAAATTATTACAATAATCCATTTAATCATAATCTACAGTTTGAATGCTTTTGCAATATTAGTTTTTACAGGGTTATCCAAAATATATTCGTTTTTCTTCAATTTGTTGACGGCCCCTTATGGAGTTTCTGGAAAAAACTTTCGCGTAAATATATGACGTCTATCATGTTGTTTACACTCCTGAAGTTTCAGGATAATTCCTCATGTATCTTTCGAGATATTTAACAAAACGTCTAAAATCGCAAGTGACCGGTCATCATTGGAAATATAGTGTATAACGTAAATCTTGTTACCACAACAACGTCCGAAATACTGAACCAATTTTAACCTAATTGGGACAGTGTATTGATAAGGCCAGTATCTTGGATTCTTGTATCAGTTCGTTATGCAATTATATATCGTATATATCGTATATATCGTATGCAAGTATATTATAGTTAGTTTACAGGGACACACAAAAGTAAAAAACATGCAAAATTTGTCCTCACGATAGCGTCCAAAATACTGAACCAATTCGAATTTAATTGGGACAGTGTATTGATCTTGAAAGTAACTCGTTAACTAAATTCGTTAATCAAGTATGTAACTCTTATAGCTCGTTTATAAGGACACACAAAAGCAAAATATGCAAAACTGGTCATCATGTAAACTTCCGAAATACTAAACCAATTTATAACTAATTGGGACAGTGTATTTATCTTGCAAGTATCTTGGATGAGTTCGTTAATCAAGCAAGTAGCTCTTATAGTTAGTTTGGAGGGGCACACAAAATTTTAGATTGCATTCATTGAATTATTTGCGTTTGAACCTTGTTTGAACGTCAGAAATATTATACAAACTATGGGTGATTTTTAAATTCTGATTTCAATTTTTTTTTTAAACATTTCTGATATAATTGACTCAATTCCCTGTAATTACATTTGGTAAACCATCTTTAAAATTTTAGCACAAATTGCTTTTGCGCCCAAATAGCGAACTTTGAAGAAGTGAGCGAACAATTTGTTTAATTTGCATTAAATCTGATGTATGTACCTGAAAATAAAATAAGAAAGAAAAATCATGAGTCGAGCATGCATTGTGAAACACTTTTCAGCACTTTCAAAAAAGTGTAAAAAACTTTACCGTTTAACAAGGCGAACAATGGATATATAAGTAAACAATTTGAAAAACGCATAACAAATTTTAAAACGTAATTTCAGCAATTCAATCCAATTTCAAACCAACATGACATCAATAGCCAGAAAATGTGCAATTTGTGTGGCTACAGAGACATAAAATAAAGCTAAACAACGTTAAAACACATAAATTCAAAAGAAATTTTGGGATGGTTTTGAATTTGTGTGTTTTAACGTTGTTTAGCTTTATCTTATGTCTCTATGCTATCAATAGTCGGAAAAGTATTTGAAGAAACCCTGTATATGATCTACAGATTTGTATATCTACTACATAGTATGCTAAAATTTAGTTCAGTTGGGAAACGTATAACAGAGTTGAAAAATTCTCTTTAGCGTTTTTCATCAGTACTCGAATTCTTTTTTTGCGTGCAGCGCTGTATATGTTCTGTAGAATTTATACACACCAAGTAGGGGAAGGTGGCTTAAAATGCCTTGTGTAAAATAACATAACTGTTTAAATAAAACTTTGGCCCTTTGCTAGTATGTTTTACACTATATTTTGCATTATAAACATATTTTAATAATATTTTAATGCCAAATTGAATAATGAAAAAATAGATATTTAAAAAAGTGTCCAAAGGATCATTTTACCCTCACCAAAGGGCAAAATGATCTTTCATTTAAAAATAATTGTAAATTTTTTTATCGGCAAAATAAAGGATATAAAAGTAAGTAAGACATTACATAAGTGTAATTCATATCTAACAACATACTCCATTAAGTAAATCAAGTCATATTTCTGTAGACGAAAGACTGTATATCTAAATAAATATGAAAGTTAGTGCTTACCTTATGACAGTTGTTATAAAACCCAATTTTTCAAAGAATTCTATTCAGACGCGCAATACCGCGATCGCTTGAACATCACCATTGCTTCTTCTTCACTTATCACAACTAGTTTCTGTGTTATCCTGTAGAGAGCGTGACTTGTCTGGAAGAAAACATATGTGGATCGTTTTGCCCGTTAGGATCACTTTAGGCCCCCTTCCCCTAATTTGCAAAAAAATAGTTAAATTTTAAAACGCATGCCATAACTGAAAACGCACTTCCAGCAATTTTTTATGAGAGACACCTGACTGTAACCGAATTCTTTTGTGCGCCCCTGTAAATGAATGACAAATGCTATGCACACCATCTATTTTACTGTAAGCATCTTGTATAGTGAACCTCAGCTGTATATCAATTTCAGTATATTTCGAATAGTATAACATCATTTAAATACATTGTAATCGAATTCCCCCCCCCCCCCCCATATTCCATAATGTAACGGTATTCTTTTTAGTGCCCCTGTACACTATCTATAAATGCTACAAACTTTATTTTCAATATCGAACATGCCATAGGAAACTTCAATAACTATCAATTACCTGGCAATCTGAAGTATATTTACGCTAGTTAGAGCATGGCAGACAGACAGACAGAAGGCCAGACAAACCGAAGTCATAAACACTTTCAACTATGTTGGAAAGTATACCTGCTATCAAATAAGGTAAGGATTACTAAAGGAAAAATTGGTGGCAAATAAATAATAGCAGTGGATAGCAATAAAAATATCTCCTGAAAATATCTTCTTAAAAAAAAATTAATTTTAGAATTTCTACTAGAGAAAAAATTTGAAGTTTTATCATCTGAAGATGACTACGCACTCCGTTGTCATCGGGTGTCTACGTTTTGATGTTACAAAACCTAATTTTGCTAATTACATTAGGTACAGCGCTTAGAATACATAGTGTGGCAAACGGTTTTACCGTTTTTTAATTCAAAATTTTTGAATTCAAACCATAAATTCTGAAACAAGAATTTTTACTTTAAGAAGTCACGACATATCTGCCATTAAATAACCAAAAGAACATTATAGGGAATTTCTGGTATGAATGCGAAATTTCGGAATTTAAAAAAAGCCAAACTGGTAATGATTTAAAAAGTGTTATAAATCTGTAGCCGATAAACGTGCAAAGATGCGGTACAAAAATAGTACATCTGCTTTAAAAATAGATTTACCTCTAGCAAAAGTAACCGTTTCACAATTGACAACATGAACATAATTTTTATTAATAAAATCTTCTTGTAAGTGTATATTTCAGATGTACCTGATTTTGGAGTTCGTTTTTTACAATATCAGGGAATTAATCTTTTCCACTCTTCTAGCAGAGATTCATCCTTTGGTATGCTAAATAGGGATAGTTTC
Organism: Maratus michaelseni; assembly: GCA_963931845.1. Taxonomy (NCBI): domain Eukaryota; kingdom Metazoa; phylum Arthropoda; class Arachnida; order Araneae; family Salticidae; genus Maratus; species Maratus michaelseni. The sequence continues at coordinate 174,253,488 of OZ007598.1, read as the reverse complement.
TAGTTTGCTGTCTTGTATCCAGTGCTGCAACCAGGCACAAAATAATGCGTATCACGTTTTTTGTCCATGATCAATATCATTCATATTTTCAAAGCTTATGAAAATCACTATCCAAGTCAAAGAAAATAGTGTATAATTTAATTATTTAAAATATTTACCACCAGCTGAATCCAGGAGCTTCTATCCTACATTGGACATACATAAAAATAATAAAATCTGTGATTACCAAGCGTGGTCCTTTCGTTGTAAGATCTAAGTTAAATCACTAGTAAAATCAAAGGTATTAGTTTTCCATCATCAGGGCCCACACTAAATTGTGACGAACATTTTTTGGAACAACATGAATAGCAGTCGTGAAATTAGGCGTGATTTGTACGATAAATATTGAATGCTTATAAAAGAAAGTTAAAAGAAAAGAAAATTATCCTTACGTTTATTTATCTTTGAAATTAATTTAATTCTTTCCAACAACAATAGCATAAAAAAATCTTTTAAATTAAAAAGTCGGCCTGATTTTACTCACGCATTATTTGATGTTTTGAAATAAAAAATCACACAAATAATGCTAAAAAATTGCGATTTGCAAGAATGAGATTAGAGGGAGATCGGATATTTTTAATAACAAAAAAAGTTGTGTTTAAAAAAATTATCGATAGATGGCGCTGGCAGGTATAATATGAACCAGGTGTATGCAAATTAGCCATATAGTAAAAGACCCAGTTCTGCGAAGCGTCTGACAAGCTTGAGCATCCCAGCACATGAACAGGTTCTTTTCTTGTCTACAGTCATTTTGCCAGGCGGAATTTTAGCAATTCGCCTAGAACTTTAAAAATTCACTAAAAAGAAACAAATTATGCTAAAAAATTGCGGTTAGCAGGAATGAGATTAGAGGGAGAACGGATTTTTTTAATAACAAAAAAAATTGGTTCAAAATTTTCCGATAGATGGCGCTGCATATATAATATGAAGCAGATTTATGCAAATCAGGCTGTCAATACAACCACTCAATTTACACAGATTTTTCATTCGATGCCAGCAGCATGCTGTTGTTATCAGAACAAGAACTGTTAGTTAAACTTTTTTACAAGAACAGAGAATCGGCAACAGGCGTATTGCGAAAATTCTGCACGGCAAAATGACTGCAGACGAGAAAAGAGCCTGTTCATGTGCTGGGATACTCAAGCTTGTCAGATGCTTCGCAGAACTGGATCTTTTACTATGATGCTAATTTACATACATCTGCTTCATATTATACATGCAGCGCCATCTATCGGTAATTTCTGTGTTTTTGTTATTAAAAAAATCCGATCTCTCTCTAATCTCATTCTTGCAAACCGCAATTTTTTAGCATCATTTGTTAATTTTTAAAGTTTTAACGGACTTATGGCGCACCCGGTATTTTTATTACTTTGTCCTCCACTATTTCCAAGCAATAATTATTATGGTAGATTTTTAATTTATATAAATAAATTTTTATAAATGATTTATATAAATGTTTTATAATTTTAATAAATTTGCTAAACTTCGAAGTATGTTATTTTTGTTCGGAAATAGATGTAAATAAAATAACAAATAATAGTTGTCAGTAACAGCTTTGCAGATGCAATATCGTCTAACATGTACTATCACGTTCAAAGCCATTTACAAATGAACACGTTAAAATACTGGTGTATTTATAGAGCGCATTAAAATGCCATTAATTTACACGTTGGAATACATATCAAGAAAGGCCATAATAATTATAATATCAAGCCACAAAGTTATCATTATTATGTATCTTTCTTTTGAAAACAAAGAACATAAATAATATTATTCATGACAATGTCTTGCGCATAAAAGAAACTGCTTATGTATCTAAAAATTTTTCTCTCAAGAAAGTTGAAACAAAGCAAATAAAAAATAATGTATCACAAACGAAGAAAACACTCCAGCAATTTTTCAGACTTATGTATAACGTGCGCATCTAATTATTTCCCACGTTATTAATGGCATATTCATTAAAAACTGCTAGAGGGGCCATTTCGGATATTTATAAATTAACACGTTAAAATACTAGTTGCATTTATAGAGCGAGCTAAAATATTTTTAATATACACGTTGGAATACATATATGAAGCAAGAACATAATAATTATAAAATCAAGCCAGAAAATTACGATTATTATGTACCATTCTTTCCAAAACAGAGAGTATAAATAATACTACTCATGGCAACTTCTTGTGCATAAAAGAAATTTCTTATGTATCTAAAAATTCTCCACTTAAAGAAAATGAAAACAAAGCAAATTAAAAATAATGTATCACCAAACGAAGAAAACACTCCTGAAATATTTCAGATTTATGTATAACGTGCGCATTTAATTATTTCCCACGTTATTAATGGTATATTCCAAACAATGCTTGCTCTAAAGTCTACCATAAGCGTGCAGATGTATTAAAAACTGCTTGAGGGGACTTAGCGTGCTTTGGTTCCGTTTCTCAAAAAACCGATCGTGACCAAAGGCTCTCTGGACGACCGCTGAGCACCCCCTTTAATGTAAAAAGACGAAATCTTTATTACAGCGTTAATTGCCAAAAAACTTGAAGAATTGTATCCTTAGGAATTTTTTTTTTTTTAATGGAAGGGAGAAAAAAAAAAAAAAGTAGAAATCGCTCTATTTTTGTTGATACATTATAACACAAAGAAAGATCTTCAGGGGTTTAAGATCGACACTGCTGAACGAACAACAATAGCAGGGAGTGGCCAAGTCTTGCCATTAGCAGAGGTGAAGAATTAATTTTGATGCTGAGGTTTAGATGTTAGATGATATCTTGTATTACTGTAATTACAATGAATTTGCATTCGTGACTGTAGAATAAAGGTGGTTTTGGGCAGTGAAAAAAAAAAAAACATCCTTGCTCCAGCAAAAAGCTTTGAAAATTTTTGGATATTTCATGATAATTTCTTATATTAACGGCTGTAAACTGGTGAATACTACACTCTAAAAAAAATCCGTGAAAATACAAGAGATTTTCCGTAAAATTTTACGGAGAGAAGTTTCATTTTTCCAAAACAACAGTACAATTTCCGTAAATGACATTAGTTCCGTAAAGAAGATTTCAAATCCGTAGATATGCAGAAAGTTTTCCGTAAATTTGATGGAATTTTTTCAAAACAGTACAATGTCCGTATTTCCCCATTTCCGGAAATAACTTTCAGAGATTTGTATATATGTAGATATCGTCTTGTTTGAAATGCGAATTAAGATTGTTACATTTACTAGGGTCCAGGGTCTTCTAGGATCCAGGCTTGGACCGGTCCTACCCGTGGGCCTATTTTCTGTCATTAGACTCGGGCCAATCCTGCAGCTCATTCTAACCGGGCCCGTGTCTGGACAGTAATTTTTTGTGAAAATAATAATGATATTTTTTATTTTTTAGTGAAATCTTTAGAAATTTACTTTATTTATATAAATTACAGAATTTTGTTTTGTTTTAAATCTACTTTTTTTTCTTTATAGTGTTTCAAAGTATGATTTTTTTTTCTGACATTTTAAAATTTAATTTTAATTTTATTAACGTGAGGCAATATTATCTTATTAAAGGTTTCGTAAAATAATATCTTTGCAAATTATTGGTATTCAACAAAACTGATTTGTCTTATAAATTTGTGAATTAAACTAAAATTTATTATTTTATAAATTATAATTTTACGAAGTTCATATTTTTTTCTTTAAATTTATAAAAAATAATTAATAACTTTTTGTTTACTTTTATAAAAATGAAGTTTATAATTTTATAAAGTTTATAATTTATTTCGTTAGTTTATAATTTTATAATTTAAACTAAATTAAACTAAATTTTCAAGTCCAAATTTAAACTTACCTATCCTAAGGTCATTAATTTCAAAATTTTCTCTAAAAATCTATTTTTTTTGTTTTGATTTTTTAAAATTATTCAGTTTAACAGAGTCGTACACAAAAGCTCTCAGTAAAGATTAAATATAATAATTTTAATTTATTATAAAATTGTTTATTCACATAAGATTTTAAGCTAAGAGATAAAGAAAATTTACTTTAATAGCATGTAATAAATACGTCTACTTAAGATAATTATTGTTTTTAGAATTGATAAATAGATCAACAGACAAATAATTTTAAAAAGTATATGTGCTATTGCAAAAAGAAGCAATCATTAGTCTTAATACAATGTTTTACGTATAATACATAAAAAGTTAAAATTTATCTGTTATAAAGCATCAAATAATAAAGCAAGATATTAAAAAGTATGAAAATAAAATATTGAAAAAATCCATCTAACTATAAAACCTTTAAGTTTTTGCATCATTAAAAGTATGTAAAATAAATAACAACATTTGAGGGAACGAAGTGTCCTGTCTTAGCGTTGTGGTACAGCCCGCTAGTTTACTACACAGAAGTTTCCGCGTTCGAACCCCTTCGTGGCAAGTATTGGTTATTTACTGAAAACTCGCACAGAAATGAAAGAAGAAAAAGTGTTATAAGATGTTGCTGGAGAAATATATATATATATATATATATATATATTTGGTCCTATAAAATTTATTTTAGTGATATAAAAATATCTAAAAAATACGGAAGATATCTTTTAAAAACGGATATTTCAGAAATCACGGAAAATTTCCTTGAATTTACGGAATTTTTTTCCGTTAAAATACGGAAATAGTACTGGCGTCTCGATTGCCAGTACAATTTCCGTTTTTTTCAGGAAAATTTTTTTACAGTGTAGAAAATTCATAAAAAGCATTATTTATAAAAGAAAATCTTAAATTGTGCAAAATTCGCATGTGTTCTACGAAATATTCAATTCCATAGAAAACTGTGAATTCGAATTCAGTGACAGTATGATCATCTTTTGTACATAGCAAAGTTTCTGTTACAATACGTTCATTTATGCTGAAACTTTTAAACATATTATTAGGTGCACTACCAATTGGCATCGAATATGCTTTGTTGCAGTAAAGTGTTTTTTTTTTTTTTTTGTGATAACCCTTTAATGATTGCGCATTCACATTAAAACATATAACAATATGGTTTAATCCGAATGCTCAATCATTAACCCTTTCCGGCACAGACAAATTCTGTTCGTAAAATGAGAAATTACTGACTGACACCAAAATTTACAAACTACTTTTTAGAAAATAAGAACTCCTTATTTTAGGCTTTTCATTATAGAAGCAAAATTTCATTAAAATATTCTTGGTGCCGAATGCAAGTTTGGAATTAAAATTAGGTGTGCCCGGAGTGGGACAACTGTGCCGGAAAGGGTTAAAGGGGACGAGCGAAAGGTTAAATGGTTAAAGGGTTAAAGGGGACCCCTTGGGGACGAGCGACACGTATACGTGACGCAGATGATACTCAGAATCCTCGATTATTCCCACCAGTTATTTTTTATTATAAACTTTGCCTTATTAAATCTTAGCATTTTTGCGATTCAATTAGGCGAAAATTTCTGTTTTGAAAAACCGGTGGTAAAAGATTAAAAATTCTGTAAAAAACGCTCGTCGCGAAGGTGTTAACACAAAAACCACTTTACTGCAACAAAGCATATTCGTTAACCTTCTCACAGCCATGAACTGATATATCCGTTCACTATGCTGTAGGTTTCACTGTAATATTATCATTATTTATCCTAGCATATTTATTGCAGCGTTAATTGCCAAAAAACTATAAAAATTGTATGCTTAGGAAAAGTAAAAAGAAACGTCATAATCTGTTCTATTGTTGGTCATACATTGTACAGCACAAAGAAAGATATTCAAGGGTTTAAGATTGACATTGCTGAAAGCACAAGAATGGCCGAGTGTTGCAATTAGCAAAGGTGAAGAATTAATTTTCATGCCGAGGTTTAGATGTTAGATGATATCTTGTAATACTGTAATTACAATGAATTTGCATTCGTGACTGTGGTATAAAGGTGGTTTTGGACAGTGTTGTGAGCTCGGGGTTCGAAAGGACTGATGCCAATATATAAGAATAATCAAAAGGCTTTATTCACTATAAACAGTGCAATACGATCACAAATATCTTCTGAAAATTACAAGATATTCAGTAATCTTCAAATCCAATAAAAGCGCAGCAAAATTTCACACAGAAACAATGCGTTCAATACGACGTATCAACGACAAAATCGATCAGAGTAACACAGTTCTCAATGCAAAGCCTCTCGTATGAATTCAATCGCAGTTGACAGACAACTCACTAACTGAACTGATGGAGGTCCTTATATAGGCTTCAGAGATCTTTCCAGATTATTCCAGAGCCTTCAGATGCTAGAAATTACCAGAAAGTGCTTTAACTTTCGATAGAGAACCCAAGCAAGAAAGGATCCCAATGTACAGGTATAAGGGGGGGTGGTTGACCAAAAAGTCGCCAAATCCGTCGCCAACGTGGCGACATTTGGCGATATATCGCCAAATTTGGCGACAAAAATAAGTCGCCAAAACCATCGCCAACTTGGCGATAAATCCATTCCTTGGCGATTTTCCAATAGAACTCATAATAAAAACCGATGCTGTAAGGTTGTTTTCCTTGCAAACCACCTGAGGCCTTTAGCATTGAGTTACATGATGCTCAATAGGAAATACATTAATAATACTGCAATTTTCACAATAACAAAATAAAATAAATTTAAACAAATGGAATATTTACAGATATATACAAAATTCATAACATTGCCCCCCCCTCAAGGACTGCACGTCCCGGGCAGTTCAACCTTTGATCGGAAAGCAAACCCGTTACCAACAAATGCTATACTATTCAAAACACATTCATAATGCTGAATTATACAAAATATACACTTATTTAAAAATAAAATAAAATAAAAGCATAGACATTATTACATACAAGTATTTAAATAATAATAACAATAATAATGATAATGCTAAGCAAAATAAATAATTACATTAATTTATATACAAGACCATGGTCATACTAATTTACATTATTTACATTACACTATTTACAATCAATGAACTAAGTACTATGGGAACTATGTACTATGAACTAAGTACTATGGGAACTATGTACTATGGGAACTATGTACTATGGGAACTATGTACTATGGCTTTCACTATAGCTAATAACTCCTTACGAGTGACGCAATAATTCCGCTCTGGTTTCGATAAACATTTGCTCCAGTATGCTACGACTCGTTCTTGGCCATCTATTTCTTGGGAAAGTACAGCGCCGACACTTTCCTGACTAGCATCCGTGTCCACAATGAATTGTTTGTCGGGGTCTGGATAGGTAAGGACTGGAGAGGATGTGAGAGCTTCTTTCAGCCGCTGGAATGAATTGTCGCATTCTTGTGTCCATAGAAACTTCTGTTTGCTTTCAGTGAGCCTATGCAAGGGTCTTGCGATGTTGGAGAACCCCTGTACAAACTTTCTGTAATAAGTGCATAGTCCCAGAAAGCTTCGCAACTGATGGACATTTTCCGGACGTTTCCAGTGCTTTACTGCAGACACTTTTTCAGGATCTGTTCGAACACCTTCAGCTGAGATGATGTGTCCTAAATAGTTTACTTCTCGTTGGAAGAACTTGCATTTCAAAGGGTTCAGCTTTAAATTCGCCGCTCTTAGTTTCGTTAACACTTTTCGAATATTCTCTAGATGTTCTTCAAACGTGCGGCCACCAATGATGACGTCATCTAGGTAGATGAGACAAGCTTCAAAAGTCAGACCTTTTAACACTGTCTCCATGAGGCGCTCGAAGGTTGCTGGAGCATTGCAGAGCCCGAACGGCATAACTTTAAATTGCCAAAGTCCTTGTCCAGTATTAAATGCGGTCTTCTCTTTGTCATCAGGATGGATCTCTACTTGCCAATATCCACTCTTCAAATCCAGCGTGGAAAACCATTTATGTCCTGAAAGAGTATCTAGCGTGTCGTCTATTCTTGGTAGAGGATAGCTGTCCTTCTTCGTGATATCGTTAAGTTTACGATAATCCACACAAAATCTTGTGGAGCCATCTTTCTTTCGGACCAACACGATGGGAGAGGCCCACGGACTTGATGACGGTTCGATGATGTCACTATCCTGCATCTCTCGTAAGAGCTTAGAAACCTCTTCTTGTTTTGCGAACGGCAAGCGTCTTGGATGCTGTTTAATCGGTGGATGGTCGGCAGTATCAATTCTATGACGTGTCAGAGAAGTGCGACCTATATCATTCTCGTTTTGTGAAAACACATCCTTAAATTCCTGGAACAGTCTTTCTACGGCATGTCTCTGCTCAGGAGATAAATTCTCATTTTGTCCAATTACAGGTGTTAAACTTGTAGGCGGCTCCGATAACGTCAAGCTCGGGTCTTTGCAAACATAGGTGCCTGGAGCACAGGTTGCAAGCACTTCACCTTTCTGGATAATTCTAGACTTTTCACTTACGTTCGCAATCCTCACAGGTATCACATCTCTCGACAGATCTACCAGCGCTGATGCTATTAGCACTCCCTTTGGGCTCTTCTCAGGATATCCAGTCAAGCCACATTGAAAACTACTTTCGTTCTCAGTTAATCCAGGTATCATCATTTCGGTCCGAGGAGGGATGATAACATCTGCCTTGGCTGTGATCCGTTGAATAGATCCGGACTCATTTCCAAGTTTGAAAATAGTGACATCTTCTTGAGCAGAGCGTAACTCATTCTTCTTAAAGTCCAGTGTAAATCCATGCTCTTTTAAAAAATCCAGTCAGAGTATGAAAGGCTCTGAAATATCGGCCACATAGACTGTATGGCGATAAGCGGCGTTCCCAAACTTTATTTTCAGTGTCATTCTTCCATGTATATCGATCTTATCTCCGGTCACAGTTTGAAGGATTACACGTGGCGGGGTCCAGGAGAGTTTTTCTTTCAGCCGCTGAGCTAGATCTTTCCGAATGATGGTCACATTGGCTCCTGTATCGATGATCATATTACAGGGCAAATCATTCACACTTCCGACTAGAAAAACTCCGTTCTCGCCGCAACTTCTTGCAGAAATTTCACATACTTGAAAATGAGGCTTCTTAAGATCTGGAAACCTCCGCCCCGCAAGATGGTCAATAATCAGTTTTCTTGCTCCTCCGTTAGCGGGTGAGCTATTACCTTCAGTGCTGGGTCGTCTTGGGCAGTCGATTTGGATATGGCCTTCTCCACCGCATTTCCAGCACTTGATCTTCCTGTAAGGTTTGTTGGCCATTAAGGAATTCATCTTTCTCATTATGTCATTCATCTGCTGCTGTAAGCACTCCACAGCTCTATCCGATGTCTCAGGCATGTTGGCTACTCGCACAAAGTGCCTATCTTTCCTTGTAGCTTGCTGGGCTGCCTCGAATTTCAGGGCATAAACTAAAGCCCCTTTTAAGTCACTGAGATCTGCAATCCGGAGTTGTTTCTGGATCTCAAAGTCACGCACACCATCGATGAAATGCTGCAGAGCCAAGCTTTCTCTAATTTCAGTCGGACAGTCAGGATAAGCAAGATGTGAAAGTCTCTCGACATCCGTAGCAAGCTCTTGCAGGGATTCAGTGGATTTCTGCTGTCGAGATTTGAGCTGGAGTCTGCTATATTCCTTCATGCATTTCTCGCCAAAGCGTAATTCTAAGGCACTGGCGAGCGTTTCAAAATCCAGCGGTTCATTTGCAGGCAAAGTCTGTAGGACGTCGGCAGCATCAGCTCGTAGAGAAGCAGCTAACTGGCAAGCCTTTGTCTGGGAATCCCATCGATTGGCGTCCGCTACGATCCCAAATTGTGTCTTAAAAACTGGCCATGAGGATTTTCCGTCATAGGTCGAGAGATTAATAGAGGCCCGAGGAAGCATAGCTTGATACTTGACATCTTCGGGATAGTTTTCGGCAGTGATCTTTTGTTTCTTCACATTTTCCAACTCTTTTTCTACACTCTCAATCCTTTCTTCGACGGTCTTGGCGATCTTTTGAACTTTTTCTTCTACTCTTTCTTCAACGGTCTCGGCGATCTTTTGAACTTTTTCTTCTACTCTTTCTTCTACGGTATTGGCTGTCCTTTGAATTTCTTCTACTTTTCTTTGTATTCGTTGAAATCTTCCTTCAACTTTGTTTTCCACGCCGTCAATTCTGTCATTTAAAGATGTTATTTTATCCTCTATTAAGTCTTTCAACTCTCCAAGGTTGGTTGACATATCCTTCTTCATTTCATTTTTTAAGTCGCCAAGGTTGGCAGTCATTTTCTCGTCTATCGCTGACATTTCCTTCTTCATTTCTTCCGACATTTCTTTCATTTCAGCCTGGTTTGCAGTCATTTTCTCATCTATCTCAGTCATTTCCTTCTTCATTTCTTCTTTCAACTCGCCAAGGTTGGCAGTCATTTTCTCATCCATCGCTGACATATCCTTCTTCATTTCAGCCTGATTCGCAGTCATTTTCTCATCCATCTCTCCTAATTTCTCCAATAATTTAGTCAGTTGCGCCTCCATTGCTCTGGTAATCGGCATTCAACCCCACTCCTGACACCAAATGTTGTGAGCTCGGGGTTCGAAAGGACTGATGCCAATATATAAGAATAATCAAAAGGCTTTATTCACTATAAACAGTGCAATACGATCACAAATATCTTCTGAAAATTACAAGATATTCAGTAATCTTCAAATCCAATAAAAGCGCAGCAAAATTTCACACAGAAACAATGCGTTCAATACGACGTATCAACGACAAAATCGATCAGAGTAACACAGTTCTCAATGCAAAGCCTCTCGTATGAATTCAATCGCAGTTGACAGACAACTCACTAACTGAACTGATGGAGGTCCTTATATAGGCTTCAGAGATCTTTCCAGATTATTCCAGAGCCTTCAGATGCTAGAAATTACCAGAAAGTGCTTTAACTTTCGATAGAGAACCCAAGCAAGAAATCCCAATGTACAGGTATAAGGGGGGGTGGTTGACCAAAAAGTCGCCAAATCCGTCGCCAACGTGGCGACATTTGGCGATATATCGCCAAATTTGGCGACAAAAATAAGTCGCCAAAACCATCGCCAACTTGGCGATAAATCCATTCCTTGGCGATTTTCCAATAGAACTCATAATAAAAACCGATGCTGTAAGGTTGTTTTCCTTGCAAACCACCTGAGGCCTTTAGCATTGAGTTACATGATGCTCAATAGGAAATACATTAATAATACTGCAATTTTCACAATAACAAAATAAAATAAATTTAAACAAATGGAATATTTACAGATATATACAAAATTCATAACAGACAGAAAAAAAATCTCCTTACTCTTGCAAATAGCTCTGAAAGTCTTGATAATTTCTTCTATTGTGGGATATAAACTGGTGAATGCTAGAAGATTCATAAAAAGAATTATTTCTAAAAAAAATTATGCATCCATGAAAAATTCGCAGGGGTTCTACTAAATACTCTATTCCAGGGAATTAGTGACGTTTGAATTCAGTGGAGCTACGATCATCTTTTGCAGATAGCAAAGTTTCAGTTGCAATACATTCACTAATACGGAGACATTTAAGAAAATTATTAGGTGCAATGTCATTTGATGTTTTTTAACGAATATGATGTGGCGCAATAGAGTATTTTTGGGATAGTCCTTTAATGATTCCGCATTCACATTGAACCATACTGTTTCTAGCATCTTTATTACAGCGTTAATTGCCAAAAAAAGTAGACAAATTGTATGCTTATTAGATTTTTTTTTAAGTAAAAAGAATAATGCCAGAATCTGTTCTATTGTTATTCATCTAATATATAAAAATGAAAATTTGTCTGTCTTTCTACACAAATCCACAGTTTGGAAGACAGAATCGTGAAATTTTAGATACAGGCGTATTAACCCCTTAACTGTTCTTGCCCGAACTCAGTTCGGGCCAGAACAGTTTGCTTGTTTTGTTACTAAAAGCTTTTGCACACCAGTAGTTATTTAACGCAAACTTCGCTTTATTAATCGGCAGACCATTTTCGATTACACAAAGCAAATATTTTAGTACGGAAAAAGTGGTGTATTGTGCCTATTTTTAGTTTATGGTGTCAAAATACCTCCCACAGTTAAGGGGTTAAAACACGGCCGAGGTAACTACCGTAATTCGGAATCGAAGTAAACGCCTCGAAACGTCGAAACTTCTGGTCCAAAATTTTCAAGCTTCCAGTAGAGATAACATTGCGGTTGTTTGCATTATTAATTGAAACATAAGCTCCATTGTTGTAACTTATGGATTTTAACCTCATTGTTCTCCGGATCGTTATGACGTCAACTTTACTGACGTACACATATGTGATTATAGATTGACCTTTAGTAGTTTTACTTCTTACGTACGTAACGACCACTTTTTTTTTTTTTTAAGTGCGAACTGATAATATCCAAATTAGACTTTACATTCTTTGTAACTTTTCAATTCGAAGTAATTTGGTTTGGATTTTATATTTTTTAGAAAAGAAAAGAAATCTAATACGAATACAGATAATACGAATTTAGATACTTCTGTATTCGCCGCATGCCAAGGGATAAGACTACTACTGAATGCTACTTTCTATTTCTACTTATTCTTTACCTACTTTCTGAAAAGGAAAGACAATAAAGTGGGAAGTCAAAGCAAAAAACGCGGCATTTTGTTTCTGTTTCAAAAGTTACCAATATTTGTTAATGTTAAAGGCCATTGGGGGGGGGGGGGGGCGTCGGTCGTAATTTAAATATCGCGTTAATGTTAAAGGTAAATATACCTGGCGCCCCTGTTAGTGGACGGCGAGGGAACTAATTTATTTCTGCAGCACGCCTGCTATACGGGGTCCCATTGTGAGTTCAGACTCCAAATATTCATAAAAAATTAACAAATTATCATAGACTTTTTACTGAGATTTGTATCATAAAAATTTCCAAAAAGTGGCATACCTTGTGGTAAAAAACAAACAGTTTAAAGACATCCAGTAAGTTCAGATTTCAAGTAGTCATAAAAATCTGACAATTTGTCGTATCGGATTGCGGTTTGTAGCTTATTAACAATTGTCGTACCGGATTGCGGTTTGTGCCTTGGTGGTATACTTTGCGGCAAAAGAAAAGAAAACTAATTTTAAGAGACCCATAAATAAGTTCAGAGTTCATATACTCATATGCAAATTTAACAAATTGCCGTACCGGAGTGCAGTTTGTACCACAAAACTTGTCAAAGAGAGTTGTACTTTGTGGCAAAAGAAAAAAAAATAGTTTAAAGAGACTTATAATAAGTAAGTTCAGATTTCAAATATTCGTAAAAAATTAACAAATTGTCCCACCGGATTGCGGTTTGTACCACAAAAAATTCCAAAGAGTGGTATACTTTGTGGTAAAAGAAAATAACAGTTTAAAGAGACCCATAAGTAAGTACAGACTTAAAATATTCATAAAAATTTAACAAATTGTCGTACAAGAGTGCGGTTTGTACCATAAAACTTTTCAATGAGGGGTGTACTTTGTCACAAAAGAAAAAAGTTTAAAGGGACTCATAAGTAAGTTCAAATTCCAAATATTCATAAAAAATTAACAAATTGTCGCACCAGAGTGCGGTTTGTACCATAAAAAAAGTAAAAAAATAAATGGTATACTTTGTGGCAAAAAAAAAAAAAAAAAAAAAAAAAAAAAAAAGTTTAAAGAGACCCATAACTAAGTTTAGATTTCAAATGTGTATAAAGATTTAACAAATTGTCGTACTTAGGTGCGGTTTTCACCATTAAACTTATGAAATATTGGGAAATTTGTGGCAAATTATATAGATCATAGAAAATTCAAACTGTGTTTTTGCTTTTGCCACAAAGAAAAGAAAGAAAAAAATAAAAACCAAAAACTTGACAAGTTGTTTGATGCAAGCCGCTGTCCTATGTGACAGTTTTTTAATTTTTAACAATTTTCAACATAGTTGAAGAGTGTTTATGAATTCTGTTTATCTGTCTGTCTATCCGTGCTCTAACTCGCGTAAATATATTCAGATTGTCATGCAATTGATATATGTTATTAAGGCATGTTCTGTATTGAAAATGAAGTGTGTAGCACTTAAAGTTTTTACAGGGACACTAAAAAAATATGGAGAAAAATCATTTTGGGTTTATTTTAATGATGTTACACAATTTCAAACATGTTGAAATTGACATATATCACTGAGGTGCACTACAATAGACTTACTATAGAATATGATGGTGTGATAGCACTTACAGTTCCTTTACAGGGATATTCAAAATAATTCCGTTACATTACAGTCTACACTCTAAAAACGACATTTTCAAAACTGAGCAAAAAATACTCAAATCTGAGTATGTCGCATAATCAAAATGGCTCCGAATCAAAATTACTCAAGTTTGAAACATGTATAGACTCATTTCTGAAAACATGCACACACTCAAGAATAAAACATGTGCTCATATTTGAGTATGTCCATGTTTCAAAAATGAGTTTGATCTGATCCTAATCCTTTTTCAGTATGTCCATGTTTCAAAAATGAGTTTGAACTGATTCTAATCATTTTTGAGTATGTCCATGTTTCAAAAATGAGTATGAACGGACCTCTATGTGCTCAGTTTTAAGTATGTCCATGTTTCAATATTCTGAGTATTTCTGGTATGTCAGAATTGAAAGCATTGGGTGGTCCTATTTGAAACAAAAAGTTTTATAACAAAATGAAAACATCGATTTACTCAGATTTGAAAGTGTCATTTTTCTCAGTGTATGGAGAAAAGTCGTCTGTAGTTCATTTTAAAAATGTTTCACTATTTAAAACATATTGCATTTCATATATATATCACTAAGGTGCATTACAAGAGGCTTTAGAGAATAGGACACACAAAAGAATTCTCTAACTGTCTGTTAACAATAATTGCTGGTAATGCGTTTTTAGTTGATGAATGCTTTTTTTAAATTTAACTCATTTTTGGTCTATTACTTGGTGTGTATAAATTCTATAGATCATATGCAGGGCAGCACAAAAGTTCTCGAGTACATTTCCGCTTACGGACGGAAATTCTAGAAGGGGAATTTTAAACTGTGTTACGCGTTTTTTAACTGAACTAAAATTTAACATTCTATGTAGTATATATACAAATCTACAGATCATATACAGGGCTGCACAAAATAATTCTGATATTTTTCCGAATATTGTTGGTAATTCCTGAAATTGGGTTTTTAAATATTTTATGTGTTTTCCAAATAGTTGAGCTTAAGCCGAAATGAAGGCCACCTCACCCGGTTTGACCTTGACCTTGTTTACTTAGATATCATCTTTCACCTTATTAGAATTTAAAGATTTGTAAAATTATTTTGAAAGTGTTGGAAAGTTTTACACAATCTATGCTTGAAGTATGATTTTTCGTTTTTGTTAAATTTTTTATGAGTTTTTGAAACAGGAATGGACTTATAGAAACACACTTTTAATATTTATTTATATCAAAGTTCCCCTCCTTTCAACCATAATATAAAGCAATTGAGGGGGTCGGAGCAAGAAAGTGCCAAGCCACATTTTAGGTGAAATAAATCTAACACTGTAATCTGTTGCTTGATATTGTAAATTATAATATCCAACATACAATTCGTTGACAGGTTTCGTTTTTACCCCAGATGTTTATGCCCCCAATGAAGATAGCTGATTTACAAAAAAAAGGAATAGTAATATCATTAAAGTAATGCCATATTGTTACTCAGACAACAAACATGACTCAGACATGACAACATGTTGTTGTCATGTTGATCTCAAATGTTATTCAGACATTGGCAAAAAAACTTTATGTTAAATATCTTGGTTTGAGTATTTGATAAAATTTTCAAATAAAAATATCTCAGATCAAAAGTGTGGCTTGGAACTCTCTTGACCCGAACCCCTCAATTAATTATTAATCGAAAATATTCCCACTTGCTTGACTAAATAACAGACTATCAGCGTATACGTATAAAAACTTTCTGATTAGGGATCATATTACAATTAGCTATTATTAGTGTGGATTTTCATTCCCAAATTCAATTTTACCGGAAATAAGATTAATTTGTTTAATAACTCTCACAATAGTGCCATCTGGTGAGCGACCATCTAACAATTAATAATTTTTGTTGTTCAGACAAAAATTAAATGAAAGTGACTGTTTTCAATAAGCCGGATTAATTTTCATATAGAAGTATACTTGGATTATTTCCTGTTTTAATAACATGCCAAAAAAAAAGGTAATTATCTCTAGTTGGGAGGTACCGAACACGGAAAGTTCTTTTTTATCCGGCAAGTAATTCTTTATACGCTATTAACCTTTGACTTCAAGGGAAGACGTAATGAAAGAACAGAAGGTTAGCAGGTTAGCTACTTTACAAGGTATGAACGATATATTTTGAGAAAAGTTCGTAAAAAATGCTCTTGAATGTTGTCGCAGAATAAGACTTGGTTATGTCAGAAAGCTAATATTAATACTAAATATACTCAAATTTTACTCTAATTTATAAAAATTAATTCACATCAGAATTATTATTTAAAATTACTCTTTAACTTTTATTTAGCTTATTTCAGTAACGATATATGTTTTATTTGTTTTATAAAGAAATTTTTGGTTCGAATCGACATATTTTCATTTGGTACTGCTGAAAAACCGGTTATTGATATGTTTAGTGTTAAAGGACCGCTTCACTGAAATTCCCCGATCGCGAAATCTCGTGTTAACCAATGAGAAAACTTAAAAGCGCGAATACTCATTACCTAACATATTGTGTAAAAATTAAACTCTTAAAAAACTCTTAACGCTTAACTTAAACTTCTCAACTCTTAAAAAAAATCCACAGTGAAATGCATCCTAAAAAAAACCCCACCCTAGTACTATATCAAATATTTCACTAAAGTCAATTTTTTTTTTTTGTCTGTTCTTATGCACTATTTAGAATAATAAAAATTTTTAAAAAATACCCAAGGAATGCTTATTTAGACTTAATTTAAACTAACAATTGCAGAATTCTGGCAAAATACGAGCTTCATTTTTACAGATTTTCTTGTTATAATAGAATTTTAGAATGATCTACATATATATATATATATATTTTTTTTTTATGTTAAACCATAAATCTATACTATTATATAAAGAGGAAACGGTGACTGACTGACTGACTCATCAATGCCCAGCCGAAACTACTAAAGTCAGGTTCACGAAATTTGGACTGTAGATTGCTGTTATGACCTAGGCAAGCAATAACAAAGGATTTTTGAAAATTACCCCCCTCCCCCGAAGGGGGTTTAAAGGGGGTTTGAATGTTTCAGATCATTTTGCCATATCTCAGCAGCAGTTTTAGGTAGGAGCGTGAAATTCCAGAAAATAAATTTACTAAAAAAATAATTGAACATATGTTTCAGCGATTTTAAAAATCCCCCCCCCCCCCGAATGGGATTAAAGGGGGGTTCGAATCTTTTCGAAACTTTTAAAGCATATGGCCATATCTCAGTAGCCGTTTTAGGTAAGAGCGTGAAATTCCAGAAAATAAATTTACTAAAAAAATAATTGAACACCTGTTTCAGCGATTTCAGAAATCCCCCCCGAAGGAGGTTAAAGGGGAGTGGTCGAACGTTTTTGGTCATTTCGCCATATCTCAGCAGCAGTTATAGGTAGGTAGGAGCGCGAAAATCAGGAAAACAAATCTACTAAAAAAATGATTAAACGCCTATTTCAGCGATTTTAGAAATTCCCCCCAGAAGGGGGTTAAAGGGGGTGGTCGAATGTTTTACGTCATTTCACGATATCTCAGCTGCAGTCATAGGCAGGAGCGCGAAAATCAGAAAAACAAATCTACTAAAAAAATGATTAAACATGTATTTCAGCGATTTTAGAAATCCCCCCCCCCCCGAAGGTGGTTAAAGGGGGGTGTTTGAATGTTTTAAGTCATTTCGCCATATCTCAGCAGCAGTTATCGGTAGGAGCGCGAAATTAAGGAAAAAAAATTACTAAAAAATTGGTTAAACACGTATTTCAGCGATTTTAGAAATTTCCCCCCAAAGGGGGTTAAAGGGGGTCGAATGTTTTAGGTCATTTTGCCATATTTCAGCAGCAATTTTAGTTATGAGCACAAAAATCAGGAAAACAAATCTACTAAAAACATGATTAAACATGTATTTCAGTGATTATGGAAAATCCCCCCCCCCCCGAAGAAGTTAAAGGGGGGTGGTCGAATCTTTTAGGTCATTTCGTCATATCTCAGCAGCAGTTATAGGTAGGGGCGCGAAAATCAGGAAAACAAATCTACTAAAAAATGATTAAACATGTATTTCAGCGATTTTAGAAATTCCCCCCTGAAGGTGGTTAAAGGGAGTGGCCGAATGTTTTAGGTCATTTCGCCATATCTCACCAGCAGTTTTATGCAGGAGCGCGAAATTAAGGAAAAAATCTACTAAAAAATTGGTTAAACACGTATTTCAGAGATTTTAGAAATTTCCCCCCAAAGGGGGTTAAAAGGGGGTCGAATGTTTTAGATTATTTCGTCATATCTCAGCAGCAGTTTTAGTTAGGAGCGCGAAAATCAGGAAAATAAATCTACTAAAAAATGAATAAAACACGTATTTCAGCAATTTTTGAAATTCCTCCCAGAAGGTGGTTAGGGTCTCGTCACCTGATCAAGGTTCTAAATTACGAGACCTATTAAATCTGTCAATTCAACAAAGTTAAACAGAAACCTTGAACCGGCAAACAAAGATAACGGTAGCAAATCACAAGAGATCAAGCACAGCAGCGATGCGAACAAATCTATAGTCAGGTGGATCACAGCCATGCTGTGATCAGGCGATTTCCGCCCCGCACCCAGGTACTAACCCGTTAAGCTAGGCATTCATGCTGGGCAGGTAGGGGCCTGGTTAGCGGTATGAAAAAAAAGGGGGGGGGATCGAATTTTCGCCATATCTCAGCTTTTATGTAGTTAGGGCGAAATTAATTAAAACAAATCTACAAAAAAAAAATGGTTAAACACGTATTTCGGCGATTTTGGAAATTCCCCCCCCCCCAGAAGGTGGTTAAAGGGGTATTCAAAAGTTTTGGGTCATTTCGCCATATCTCAGCAACAAATTTAGGTAGGAGCGTGAAATTCAGAAAAACACATGTACTAAAAAAATAGATAAACACGCATTTCAGTGATTTTAAAAATTCTCCCCAAAGGGTTTTAAAGGGGGTGGTTTCGAAAATTTTAGGACATTTTGCCATATCTCAGCAACAGTTTTTGGTAGGAGCGTGAAATTCAGGAAAACGAATCTACTAAAAAAATGGTTAATCATGTATTTCAGCGATTTTAGGAATCCCCCCTTCCCGAACTGGATTCAAGACAATCAATATATTATGATTAAGTCAAGAAATAGTACAAAAAATGTTGTATATTCAGAAATATTAAAATAAATTTATTTGTTTCAATATGTACATAAACAGAAAAATTTATTTATCACATTTTTACAAGCTTTTAATTAAAGTTCTTCTAAGTACTGCAATTTTGTCTCACTCCCACTTTTATCTAATTTAGAACAACTTTTTTAAAGTACCTATACACTTCTTTACCCTACATTCTAATCAACACATTGTCTACCCGTGCAAAGCCGGGACGGGCCGCTAGTATGTAATAAAATGCTTCATTTTCAGCTGATTATGTTAGGTCTGGGTTTTTTTTCAGGTAACATGGGTTATTTTTTGGAAAAGTGGTTTTTTTTTCTTCTTCAAATTCTCGCTTAACTGGCTGCCATTTTGTAATAAAGTGATAAAATGAAAAATGCTCAACATTAAAATCTTAGTCAGAACAAGCTGTAAAAATTTAAAGAAACAAAGTTTCTTTAAATTCTGTATTTGACTATATATAGAGAAATTTTCAGAAAATGGGGTTTTTTTTAGAGGACAGCAGAATAATTATTAAAATACGGTTTTTACCATTAGAAAGTAGACACCAGATACCAACGATGTGAGTTTTTAAAAATTAAATTCTCTCCTTAAATCTTATGTATTTAAAAAATACCTATAAACTTTGTAATTTCCACTTGATGGAATTTTATCATCTTCTTAAAAATACTTAATTTTACGGAGACAATTTTTAAAAACGTACATCGTCGGCGTCTGACGTCTCTTTTCTGATGGTGAAAAGCGTATTTTGATAATTAGGTAACCAGCAATCGCGCTTTTAAGTTTTTCCATATACTAACATGGGATTTCGCGATCGGGGAGTTTCAGTGAAGCAGCCCCCAAAATATATCAATTTTAACATTTCTAGCTTAAATTATACTATTAGGCTGTATCAAAAGTATTTTCGTTTATTTAATGTTTTTATACCAAAGCCTGTAGATGGCATTTTATCACCTCTATTGTTGAACATAAAATGTTATTTAAGAGAATACTCTTTCTCCATAATCATACAGGCTTCGTTTTTAGGTTACGTAAAGAATGATACAAATGTGGAGATTTTATGCATCTTAAGGCATGATTTTAAACTAGGCCTTAAATCCAATGAAGCTGTCTTCAAAACTCATGCACTTGAAGGCCAAGACAAGAGTAGTGACCGGACAGCTCACAACAAATCCAAACGTTTTAAGGGAGGGAACCTCAGCCTTGAAATCAGACCCAAAAGTGACAGGTGAATTTTGAACAGTTGAAGAGAAAAAAGGGGAGCAATAAATTTTGGTGCTAAAAATTAACAAAACTACACATTCAACAATTATTAATGTTTATGTGTTTCATCATTTATATATTCGATAACTTACTGTTTTTTGTATGTAAAAAAAAAAAAAAAAAGTTATTTTGTTTTTGTTTTAAAAGTTATAATTTTTTAACGTCGTTGATTTAATTCTCAGGGACGGGGGAGGTGAGTGTTCGGTTGTAGTTTAAATATCGCGTTAATGCTCTGATAGAAACCCCCTCCTTCCCCCCTGTCTCCAAAATCAGAACTATTTAATTATTAGTCCGATTCAAAAGAAACCTTTTCTCAGGTCTCCAGTTACTAGATAAACATCGGTATCATTTTTCAGCCCTTGTTCATCATTATTTCTGAACATTAATGACAAAGGAGGAGTATTTTCTCGGGTTCTATGAGCCCAATATCAATGAGAATTAGTTCATTCAACTTAACACGAAATAATTAAGATATAGATAACTAATTAAGATACAGATTTGGCGCCAACTAGCGGTAGAAAATGGAACTAAAAGATTTTACAGCACGTGCGCAGTACGCCTGCTATACGGTGTCGTAGACAGCAGGGACACGCGCCGGAGTTTCGATCGGAAAGAGTTTTATTTAGAACAGAGTGCACCCCTTAGCGGTGGGAAGTGAAGATAAACAATTTTGCATTTAAAATTTGTCCGATTCAAAAAAAGAGCCCGATTTCAACGACAATTGATTCATTCAACTTAACATGAACTACTTAAGATATAGATAACTAATTAAGACATAGATTTGGCGCCCCCCTGATGGTGGAAAGCGGAACTAAAAGATTTTCAGCGCATGCACAGAACGCCTTCGATAAGTTGTCATAAGCAGCGGAGACACGTGCCGGAGTTTCATTCGTTTAGAACAGAGTGCACCCCCTGGTGGTAGAAACTGGAACTAAAATATTTTGCATTTAATCTTGGTCCGATTCAAACGAAATCTTTTCTGACATTCTTCCGAGGCCTCCCAGATTCTAAATAAACTTCGGTATCATTTTTTCAGCCCCTGGTTACCACCATATATGAATATTAATATCCTGGAGGTTATTTATTTTCTCGGGTTCTATGGGTCCGATTTCAACGGGAATCGGTTTATTCAACGTAACATGAACTAATTAAGCTATAGCTTATTTAAGGCATAGATTTCGTACTCTCTGGCGGTAGATAGTGGAACTAACAAATTTTTCGTGCGTGCACGGCATGGCTTCTACACGGTGCCGCAAGCAGCAGGAACGAGTGCCGGAGTTTCGTTCGGAAATAGGTTTATTTAGACCAGATTGCACCACCTGGTGGTAGAAACTGGAACTAAAATATTTTGCAGCGCGTGCCTAGCACGTCTGCTATATACGGTATCGTAGGCAGTGGGGACACGTGTTGGATAATTTGTTTAGAAGAAAATGCATCCCCTCGCGGTGGAACTAAAAGATTGTCCTGCGCGTGCGCCAAAAATGGCTATTTTATTGAAACCGCAAAAGAAAGTTACCGAATTGATAATCCCAGACAACGAAAAAGTTTCATTTTCACTCATCCTTGAGTATTAAGAAAAGTATTGGATTATTTGAATCAAAACTCACAGTTTATTTTTCTAATTCCGAAAATACAAATTTTGTGAAAATCAGACGGTAACCTTTTTTTTAAATTTTGACCAAAACTGACCTGTTTTGAATCAAATGATCCAGACATTTGAGGGGGTGGTATTAAATTTACTTCCGCTTCGGGTCCATTTCTCTATTTAATTTCCGAAAGACAAAGAGTTACCAGAGGAACGGTTTCGTGCAATGATTTTTAGCGTGATTTCGCGTTTCGTATTATTTTTTGACGGCACCGGGCAACGCCGGGCGAATCTGCTAGTAATGGATGAAACTCCATCATTCATTCAACATGTAAAATCAAAGAGGGAAGAAATAGAGGAGATTATTCAAACTCTTTCAAAGTCTTCGTGTATTAGAGGTAGCATACCAAAAGATATTATTAAAATTTGGTATACTTCAATTTTAGAAAGGAAAATAGTACATGAGGCTTCAGGATGGTTTTCCAGATTGCAACCATCCAACGGTCTACGAATATTATCCTCAATTCAGAGACACTGCTTGTTACTAATCTCAAAAGCTTATAAAAAGACATCAACGTCCGCATTATGCCTTCTGACAGGAATTTTACAACACATCCGAGGTTAAAAATAGAGGCAACATCAGCAAGAGTATTAAAGCTGAACGTCTCGACAAACAACTTTGACAAAGTGCTTTATGTTCCAAAATGCAACAACTATACAATAGATCCAACGAAAAATGTAAAAATAATTCTCGATAAGGAAGAAATTAAGCCAAGCCTGCAAATATTCACAGATAGCACCAAGACAGAAATTGGCACAGTTTATGCATTTTGTGTATTCTACAATGATCATCAAATTTTCAATAAGAAAGTTAAATTACAACAACAGAATACAGCCTTTCAAACCGAATTATTGGAAACTGAAGAAGCAATCATCTGGGTCATTTCTTCAAATTATATACACATTCTAATATACAATATAACATACAATATAACATACTATATACAATTCTAACAGGCTGGCCTTCTAGCTTTGAAACATGAAAAATTTTCAGATTTCCTGGTAATAAGTATTTTACAGAAACCACAAGAAACTTCCAAAATCTTCACATTCTCGTAGGTTCATGGACACATGGGTACCTTGCGTAACGAAATCACTGATAAGTTAGCAAAAGAAGCAACAAGTACTGAAAATACAATGATTCAGTGATTCTTCCTGACGAAAGCTTTAAGAAAAAGGAGGTCAAAATTGAAAATCCGAAAATATTTCAGTTAGGCGTTTTTTCTTCTTTAAATGGGATGATTAGAGCATAAAATGACGCCTTTGTGCCAAATGATATCGTGTTTTAACATTTTATTCTCTTGTATTTCCCACGCATGTAAATTAAACTGCATTTAATCGCCGTTTAATGTTCAGACACATAAATATAAAACAATTAAATCTGGAGCTGCAGAATAATCACGCTTTTTTTCTTTTCGTTCGAATATTATTTTTAGCAGAATCATTTTGGATACTTAGTGTCGAAATTGGATGATCTCAAAATTTATAAATGGGGTTGCCGTGTCATAAAAATAACGTGTTTTGACTGACGAAAGTTTTAAGACAGAAGGGATCCAAATTGAAAATCTAAAAGAAATTTCAGTAAGGCATTTTTTTTCTTTTAATGGGATGATTAGAGCATAAAATGACGCCTTTGTGCCAAGTGATATTTTACATTTTTTGAACACGTACATCAGTGTTCAGAAAGTCGACTGGAATCATTCCAAATTCAATCTTTTTATTGACGTCGAAGTTAACATTTACTCCCTGGACATGTTTTAGGTATTTAGTGTCAAAATTGGATGGTATCAAATTTTATAAATATGTTTGCTGGTCAGCTTTAAAAATGAAGTGTTTTGACTGATAAAAGCTTTAAGAAAAGGGAAGGTCAAAATTGAAAATCCGAAAATATTTCAGTTAGGCGTTTTTTTCTTTAAATGGGATGATTAGAGCATAAAATGACGCCTTTGTGCCAAATGATATCGTGTTTGAATGTTTTGTTCTCTTGTATTTCCCACGTATGAAAATAATTAAACTGCATTTAATCGCCGTTTAATGTTCAGACACATAAATATAAAACAATTAAATCTGGAGCTGCAGAATAATCACGCTTTTCTTTTTTTCGTTCGAATATTATTTTTAGCAGAATCATTTTGGATACTTAGTGTCGAAATTGGATGATCTCAAATTTTATAAATGGGGTTGCGGGTCAGTCATAAAAATAACGTGTTTTGACTGACGAAAGTTTTAAGAAAGGAGGGATCCAAATTGAAAATCCAAAAGAAATTTCAGTAAGGCATTTTTTTCTTTTAATGGGATGATTAGAGCATAAAATGACGCCTTTGTGCCAAATGATATTTTACATTTTTTGAACACGCACATCAGTGTTTAGAAAGTCGACTGGAATCATTCCAATTTTTTTCTTTTTATTGACGTCTAAGTTAACATTTACTCCCTTGACATGTTTTAGGTATTTAGTGTCAAAATTGGATGATATCAAATTTTATAAATATGTTTGCTGGTCAGCTTTAAAAATGAAGTGTTTTGACTGACAAAAACTTTAAGAAAAGGGAAGGTCAAAATTGAAAATCCGAAAATATTTCAGTTAGGCGTTTTTTTCTTTAAATGGGATGATTAGAGCATAAAATGACGCCTTTGTGCCAAATGATATCGTGTTTGAATGTTTTGTTCTCTTGTATTTCCCACGTATGAAAATAATTAAACTGCATTTAATCGCCGTTTAATGTTCAGACACATAAATATAAAACAATTAAATCTGGAGCTGCAGAATAATCACGCTTTTCTTTTTTTCGTTCGAATATTATTTTTAGCAGAATCATTTTGGATACTTAGTGTCGAAATTGGATGATCTCAAATTTTATAAATGGGGTTGCGGGTCAGTCATAAAAATAACGTGTTTTGACTGACGAAAGTTTTAAGAAAGGAGGGATCCAAATTGAAAATCCAAAAGAAATTTCAGTAAGGCATTTTTTTTCTTTTAATGGGATGATTAGAGCATAAAATGACGCCTTTGTGCCAAATGATATTTTACATTTTTTGAACACGTACATCAGTGTTCAGAAAGTCGACTGGAATCATTCCAAATTTTTTCTTTTTATTGACGTCTAAGTTAAGATTTACTCCCTTGACATGTTTTAGGTATTTAGTGTTAAAATTGGATGATATCAAATTTTATAAATATGTTTGCTGGTCAGCTTTAAAAATGAAGTGTTTTGACTGATAAAAGATTTAAGAAAAGAAGAGGTCAAAATTGAAAATCCGAAAATATTTCAGTTAGGTGTTTTTCTTTAAATGGGGTGATTAGAGAATAAAATGACGCCTTTGTGCCAAATAATATCGTGCTTAAACGTTTTGTTCTCTTGTATTTCCCACGTATGCAAATTAAACTGCATTTAATCGCCGTTTAATGTTCAGATACATAAATATAAAAAAAATTAAATCTGGAGCTGCAGAATAATCATGCTTTTTTTTCTTTTCGTTCGAATATTATTTTTAGCAGAATCATTTTGGATACTTGGTGTCGAAATTGGATAATTTCAAATTTTACAAATGTGGTTTCGGGGTCAGCCATAAAAATAACGTGTTTGACTGACGAAATTATGTAAGAAAGTAGAAGGTCAAAATTGAAAATCCGAAAATATATCAGCTATGCATTTTTTTTCTTTTGATGCTTAATTAGAAAATAAAATGACGCATTTGTACCATATATCATTGTTTTGGAACTTTTTGTTTTCTTGGATTTTCCACGTATGTTCCAAAACAAGGGGTTGCTTTATGGACATCCTTGCCATGAACTATTAAAACTTAAATTATTGCTTGATACTATATAAAGGATATATGATAAGGAAAATGTATTGGTAGGTTCATGTTCTGTTTGGATCTTAAAACATAATTTTTTAAGAAAAATATTATTTTTTACTGATTTCAGTAAAATATGTTAGGTTATTTAACCTAACAAAGTAAACGCTCAAAATACAGATGCTACAATCATGCAAATATAAAATTATTTAGAGTTTCGCACATTTCCGCGATATAGTGTATTAGTATTGCTTAGTATTGATAGCATTGTCCCAGGGGGAATGCATGTTAAATGGCAAAAATATTCTCCAAACGTTTTTTCAAGGATCTCGAAATATATACTGAAAAAAAGAAAAAAAAAAGGCATTTTGAGAAAAAGGACATTAAAGATTAATAGGGATAATTAGGATACGGCGCTTTTCAAAAGTTATAAAAAACATGTTTTTTGCAATGAAACACCTTTTTTTCGGTAAATGGACACTGAATATGAAAATAAGAAGGTTTAAATGTCCTTTTAAAAAATGTAATAAGCTCAATTTTGAAAGCTTGATCAAAAATAGACCTTTTTTTCACCTCCCCTTATCATTAAAAGAGAATCTCAGCATAAATCAGTTCTGCTGCGAAAGAAGTCACCAAACTCGAAAAGCGAGCACATACTGTACAAATTCGTTTCACCTCAAGCAATTCCGCCCATATCTATTGGAATACTACAGCCGACGGTCAATTACATGAAATTAAACTGCATTTAAACGCCGTTTAGGTTTAGATACATAAATATAAAGGCTTAAGGCCTCCAGCTTTCAGGATAAGCAAACCTTTTTTCTTTTCGTTCGGATATTGTTTTTGACAGCGTTTAATAAATCTCTTCGGGAACTACCGATTTTTTGAAGGTGTGGCCGGTTTACAAAGGTCATCTTGAAGATAGGAGGGAAATCCTCTTTAATAAATAATTGGGATTGATATATGTCTTGAACAGCACACCACCATCTATGAAGAAAGTATAGTCATGGGAGAGGATTATTTATACACACATCTCTGGCCTCCTTTGTACTACATTAATGCATTAGGACGGCACGTAATGAATTTTATGAATTATTGCAAGAAAAATACAGTAAATTACTTTTCCCCGTGTCTGTTACGAAAGATACTTAATAACTCAGTGGAAATTCAAATAATGTCAACACTATATAATTAGAGACTTTTGCTTTACATTGTGACCATGCTCTGTTAAAGATTAATATAGAAAAGTGAATGTGGATGCATTATTATTATTTTTTTTTTTACTTTGAGCATGCAAATGGCACAATATTCAAATGTTCAAATTTGTTAAAATAAAAATTGTTAAATCATCGATTTAAAGAGAATTTTTCATACATTTTAAATGTTTAATTGATGCTTTTTTTATATTTGACTTTAATTTTTCTATAACATGTTTATTTAGATTTTTATGTATTACTACTTTATGACTATTATACATTAATTATGAATATTTCAGGGGTGATTGTGTTCCGGTATTTTGTACACCACTAAATTTATATAGCAATCTTTTTCTTGTTTAATCGATGAATTCTGCGTCAATATAATAAGAATATTGCTACATAAATTTAGTGGTGTTCAAAATTCCGGAACACAATCACCCCTGATATTTATATGAATATTTTGTGAATTCCAAAAGACAAAATTAATTAATTTTACATGTTTTTTTTTTTTTTTTTTTTTTTTTTTCTGTAAAGATACTTACTAACTCTGTGGAATTTCAAATAACGTCAACGCTGTAATTAGAGACTTTGCTTTACATTGTGACCATACTCTGTTAAAGATTAATATACGAAAGTGAATATAGTTGCATCATTTTATTTCTTTAGGCATGCAAATTCAAATGCTTAAATTTGTTAAATAATCGATTCAAAGATAATTTTACGCTTTTCTTATATTTTAAATGTTTAATTGAAACTTTTTTTTTATTTAACTGTTAATGTACTCTTTTAGGTTTCGATATACCACTACTTTTGTGATTATTATGCATTAATTAAGAGTGTTTATATGATTATTTTTGTGAATTATTTCAAGACAAACAAAACTAATTGTTTATTCCAGTCTCTATTTCGAAAGATACTTAACTCTATGGAAACACAAATAATTTTACTATAAAATTAGATACTTTGCTTTACAATGTGACTATGCTCTGTTAAAGATTAATATACGAAAGTGAACGTGGCTGCATTATTTTTTTTGCTTTGAGCATGTAAATGGCATAGTATACAAATGTTCACATTTGTTAAATAATTGATTCAAAGAGAATTTTATTCCTTTCATATATTTCAAATGTTTAATTAAAATGTTTTTTGATATTGGAATTTTAAAGCTTTTTTTAGATTCCGATATACCATTACTTTTATGATTATTATGCATTAATTAGGAATATTTATGCTTTGAATAATTATAGTATTAATTTATACTTTTACCATTTTGGGAATTATTGCAAGACAAATAAAATGTATTACTTTTTGCAGTGTCTATTTCGAAAGATACTTAATAACTCTGTGGGAAATTTAAATAAAGTGACCACTATATAAATTTAGATTTTGCTTTAAAAAGTAACCATGTTCTCTTAAAGATTAATATACGAAAGTGAAAATGGCTGCATTATTTCTTTATTTTCGGCATGCAAATGACACAATATTCAAATGTTCAAATTTGTTAAATAACAGATTCAAAGAAAATTTTACGCTTTTTACGAAATTTTTTTTTATATATGACTTTTAATCTTTCTTAAAAATCTTTTTTCAGGTTACGATGTAGTTAGACTATTTTGTGAATTATTGCAAGACAAATAAACTGAATTGCTTTTTGCAGTGTCTTCTTCGAAAGATACTTAATTACTCTATGGAAATTCAAATAATGTCAACACTATATAATTAGAGACTTTGCTTTACATTGTGACAATGCTCTGTAAAAGATTAATATACGAAAGGGAATGTGGCTGCATTATTTAGTTTACTTTGAGCATGCAAATGGCATAATATTCAAATGCTTAAATTTGTTAAATAATCTATTCAAAGATAATTTTCCACCTTTCATACATTTTAAATGTTTAACTGAAATTTTTTTTTATTTGACTGTTAATGTATTTTTTACGTTCCGCTATACCACTACTTTTGTGATTATTATTCATTAATTAAGAGTATTTATATAATTATTTTTGTGAATTATTTCAAGACAAACAAAATTAATTGTTTATTCCAGTCTCTATTTCGAAAGATACTTTATGGAAATTCAAATAATTGCGCTATAAAATTAGAGACTTTGCTTTACAATGTGACTATGCTCTGTTAAAGATTAATATACGAAAGCGAATGTGGCTGCATTATTTTTTTGCTTTGAGGGAGCAAATGGCACAGTATATAAATGTTCAAATTTGTTAAATAATCGGTTCAAAGATAATTTTACGCCTTTCATATATTTCAAATGTTTAATTGTTTTTTTTTTTTTTTTTTTTTTTTTTTTAATGTTTATTTAGATTTTGATGTATTACTACTTTATGACTATTATACATTAATTATGAATATTTCAGGGGTGATTGTGTTCCGGTATTTTGTACACCACTAAATTTATATAGCAATCTTTTTCGTGTTTAATCGATGAATTCGGCGTCGATATAATAAGAATATTGCTAGATAAATTTAGTGTTGTTCAAAATACCGGAACACAATCACCCCTGATATTTATATTAATATTTTGTGAATTATTGCAAGAAAGACAAAATTAATTAATTTACCTGTTTTTTTTTTTTTTTTTAGTAAAGATACTTACTAACTCTGTGGAATTTCAAATAAGTTATGTAAAGATGTTGTAGACTTGAGTTAGCCGTGAAAAGTGATCTTGAAAATATATAGTGGGAAATATTTAATGCAGGTTCTTTTAGAAAAAAATAAAATAATCCCTTTCTGGAAGAAAGATTGAGTCGAATACATCCATGAAGATTTTGAAGAACTTTTAATAAAAAGCACAAGCACAGCAGCATAAAATAGGCGAGTGGGTGGTGCCTTAATGTTCGTACAATAGACTTACAAACTACATGTTTTCAGGCCGGCAATCTGAGAAGGAAAGCTGATACACATACGCTGTAAATTTCTTCGTTTACATTTTGTGGCATCATAAATTTGGCGAGAGTACATGAATAATAAAGTATCCGTTAATAGGAAACATATGGATAACTGTTTGAACTTATAGCCAAACAAGTAATTTAACAAAATTAAACACCGCCAACAATTACGTTACAGAAGAATTTTCGCATCCCATGAGAAGTTCCTAGATAGACAAAATAAGGAGTGCTGAATAACCTTTTATGAATCAGAAAGAAACAACTGCATAATGAAAAAAATATAACGAATGTGAAAATGAATAGAGTTAATTTGGAGGCCGAAATATTTCTTGTAGTTTTTGTTTTTATCTGATTTAAGCGTTTGATCGCACGTCAAGACTAAAGATGAGAATTTGCGTGGGAACAGAAAAGCTGATCAATTTCTTTTATTTGTTCTGAATAAGAACGCAAAGAGCTTAAATAAAATTTATCAAAACTTTAATAAATGAATTATAGAAAGGGAAATTTATTAAAGTAAAAAAATAGCTAATTTAAAACTATATGTGATTTCACATCACATATATCTCCCCTTTCACCGGAAAAAAACTGTAGAACGAGGGAGTAGAAACGATCATATGCTCTCGCCAATACGTCCTGAATGATAAATTGTCACTCAAAATATAAATTTCCACAAAACAAAAAGTAAGAATATATATATAACTAACACATAATAATGAAATCTTGGCACACACCCACGAACACAAATAATACACAAAATATCTAGAATTATAATGAATTCACAAAATTCCAGAATTCAACATGCATGTTTTGTTTATAAAATGAGGTACCTCTTTATATTCAAATGTCTCATAAACAATCAGCTGCAGCATATGTTATAATATTATGTGTGCACACTACAATAATTACATAACATAGTCATTTAGACTAGTTATATTACTTGACCTAGATTTTATGTATAAGATAATCAGTCCATAGGTCATTTGGCCATATATTAAACTATATTCAATTATTTTAAGGCCTTTAAAATGAGACATATTTTTTTGTATCAGCAGAATAAATTGCTGTACATATATAAGAAAACTGGAAATAAAGATAAATGCAAATAAACACATGGCATACTTGATTAGGAATAATAATATAAAAGAGAATTTGGCGAAGTGGCATATTTAGAAAAAAAAAACTGGCATGATTTTGTACCCAAAAATGTAAAATGGCATATGTTGAAAATATTGACGAAAAATTAAGGACTATCAAAAATGTGTAAAAGTGAAAAAAAAGTTTCTATGTAGGGTGAGTGACCTCTCACTACAACTTACCGTCCACAACATATTATCAAATATGACACATGAATAACAACTTCATACGTTGTTGTGCAAGGATGGTAAGGTAAAAAGGTAATTCAACATTACATTGCATTTAAAAGAGTAAGAAAAATTATGTGAACTATTTAAAATTGCAAATTAAAAAAATAGCATATGTTGTATTAAATATGAAAAGCAATTTAAATGTGAATTAAAAAGTGTGAC
This sequence comes from Maratus michaelseni, assembly GCA_963931845.1. NCBI lineage: Eukaryota > Metazoa > Arthropoda > Arachnida > Araneae > Salticidae > Maratus > Maratus michaelseni. Next base: position 174,221,823 of record OZ007598.1, on the reverse strand, counting down.
ATCATGTCAAAGAAATGTGACTAAGTGTGTTAGAGAACTAGTGCAAGATGAAGTGTGAGCAAAAGAAAACATATAAACACTGTTCGTTTAATTTTGTACCTACATTTACAAAAAAAATTTGAAACTGAAAAAAAATTAGCGACAATTGTGTAGAACATTCAATTGTGTGAAAAGAATTATTTGAGAAAGTATGTGTGTACAGTCTGAAAGCAACCATTAATATAACTTCGACAGAAGAAATGACTGGTATGAACACCAAAGGTTGCAATTACATAACAACTGTGAATAGATACTTCCACAAACAAGTGTAGTGTATGAAAAAATGTATGTCTTCAAAAATTACTTATATTGAATGAATAAAGAAGGTAAATTTACGAGCATTGAGTAGGCAAAACAAGGGATAAACTTGAGGTGTGACACATACACCATGGAGGAAAATAAATGGAAAAAAGTGAAATTAAATTAGAACAAATAAAACGAAAAGTTACCTATTGTTTGTACTAAAATATTTTACTATTTAACATGTCAGGAATAATTAAAAAACAAAAAGGAAAACCAGTGACAAAAATTCTTAAAAGATATCTAAAAATGTGACTGATGGACTGTAATGTTATACATGTAAGAAAAGAAAATGTGTGAAAGTGTTGTGTATGTCCACAGAATGAAAAATTGATGCCTTTATTTCAATAATTTCATGAAAGCGACGTGCACTACAAGAAGAGGAAAAATTTCCTATAAAATCTTATTATGAAAATAATAATATTGCCATACTGGCATGAGTAGTGCACATTTTTGATTTTTCAACTGTAGAAAAAAATTTAGCAAGAAAAAATGGTTATTTAATTTATTTTTATTAAAAAGAATATGTGATTATGTAAATATGATAGAAAATGTAGAAGTGAAGTAAGTGATGAAATGAATAATGAAAAAAAGGTATGTTACCATGATAACTAACATTACCAAAATTGTTGCGATTGCAGTAGGTAACTAAGTACAGTGTTTTTTTACCATAATTGGTGCATATAGGGAATTCTATGAACTCCTCCAATAAATATATGGTATAACTAGTACCTAATTTAAAGTTACATGGAAAACATGATGAGATGATACATGTGCAGAGATTGTGTTAATGGATTATGTTGAATATTACAAGTAGTGTAATTAGAACCTAGAAGTAAGGTATATAATGTTAAAGAAATAGGTGTTAATTAAAAAGGAATGAATGTGAAAAGCACAGTTGCACATTGAATGGTGGAGCAATTACTTTGACTGGTATTATATATTTATATATCCTTGATTGGTAATACTTGAAACATTGATTAGTAAAAAAAAAACTGTAAATGAGAAAACGGAATGCATTAAGTATATATATTATAGAAGTATGTGTAAATTTACAGGATGAAATACTTGATGCGTTGCACATGAAAGTTTCATGAAATGAGTGCATTGGACAGAAATCTGAGTAGATTTCTAAGAATCGTAATATTAAAAATAATATAATTACCCTTAAGGCCTGATTCAATAATGCACCATTTATAGTAAAAAAACACTGTACTTAGTTACCTACTGCAATCGCAACAATTTTGGTAATGTTAGTTATCATGGTAACATACCTTTTTTTCATTATTCATTTCATCACTTACTTCACTTCTACATTTTCTATCATATTTACATAATCACATATTCTTTTTAATAAAAATAAATTAAATAACAGGTTCGAATCCTGGTCACGGCACCAAGTTATGTAAAGATGTTGTAGACTTGAGTTAGCCGTGAAAAGTGATCTTGAAAATATATAGTGGGAAATATTTAATGCAGGTTCTTTTAGAAAAAAATAAAATAATCCCTTTCTGGAAGAAAGATTGAGTCGAATACATCCATGAAGATTTTGAAGAACTTTTAATAAAAAGCACAAGCACAGCAGCATAAAATAGGCGAGTGGGTGGTGCCTTAATGTTCGTACAATAGACTTACAAACTACATGTTTTCAGGCCGGCAATCAGAGAAGGAAAGCTGATACACATACGCTGTAAATTTCTTCGTTTACATTTTGTGGCATCATAAATTTGGCGAGAGTACATGAATAATAAAGTATCCGTTAATAGGAAACATATGGATAACTGTTTGAACTTATAGCCAAACAAGTAATTTAACAAAATTAAACACCGCCAACAATTACGTTACAGAAGAATTTTCGCATCCCATGAGAAGTTCCTAGATAGACAAAATAAGGAGTGCTGAATAACCTTTTATGAATCAGAAAGAAACAACTGCATAATGAAAAAAATATAACGAATGTGAAAATGAATAGAGTTAATTTGGAGGCCGAAATATTTCTTGTAGTTTTTGTTTTTATCTGATTTAAGCGTTTGATCGCACGTCAAGACTAAAGATGAGAATTTGCGTGGGAACAGAAAAGCTGATCAATTTCTTTTATTTGTTCTGAATAAGAACGCAAAGAGCTTAAATAAAATTTATCAAAACTTTAATAAATGAATTATAGAAAGGGAAATTTATTAAAGTAAAAAAATAGCTAATTTAAAACTATATGTGATTTCACATCACATATAGCTTATATTGATTTAGAACCAACAGTCGTCGATGAAGTTCGTACAGGTACTTACAGACAGCTTTTCCACCCTGAACAACTGATCACTGGCAAAGAAGATGCTGCGAATAATTATGCTAGAGGCCACTACACTATTGGCAAAGAAATTGTTGATCTTGTCCTTGACAGAATTAGAAAGCTGGCTGACCAATGTACAGGGCTTCAAGGTTTTCTCATATTTCACAGCTTTGGTGGAGGAACGGGATCAGGCTTCACCTCACTATTAATGGAGAGGTTGTCAGTTGACTATGGCAAAAAATCAAAGCTTGAATTTGCCATCTATCCAGCCCCACAGGTATCCACTGCAGTTGTAGAACCCTATAATTCTATTTTAACAACTCATACAACTCTTGAACATTCAGATTGTGCCTTTATGGTTGACAATGAAGCAATTTATGATATTTGCCGTAGAAATTTAGATATTGAAAGACCCACCTATACTAACCTGAACAGATTGATTGGTCAGATTGTATCTTTTATTACAGCCTCTCTTCGTTTTGATGGAGCTTTAAATGTCGACCTTACAGAATTCCAGACTAATCTTGTCCCTTATCCACGTATTCATTTTCCACTGGTTACCTATGCCCCTGTCATTTCTGCCGAAAAGGCTTACCATGAACAACTAACTGTATCTGAAATCACAAATGCTTGTTTTGAACCTGCTAATCAGATGGTGAAATGCGACCCTAGGCATGGTAAATACATGGCATGCTGTCTTCTCTACAGAGGCGATGTAGTACCAAAAGATGTCAATGCTGCTATTGCTGCCATCAAGACCAAACGAACAATTCAGTTTGTAGACTGGTGCCCCACCGGATTTAAGGTTGGAATAAACTATCAACCTCCTACGGTTGTTCCTGGTGGTGATCTTGCTAAAGTTCAGCGAGCTGTCTGCATGTTATCAAATACAACTGCTATTGCCGAGGCATGGGCACGTCTTGATCACAAGTTTGATTTGATGTATGCTAAGAGAGCCTTTGTTCACTGGTATGTTGGCGAAGGTATGGAAGAAGGAGAGTTCTCTGAAGCAAGAGAAGATCTGGCAGCTCTAGAAAAAGATTATGAAGAAGTGGGAATTGATTCTACTGAAGGTGGTGAAGATGAAGGAGATGAAGAATTCTAAGCTATATCATCTTGGTTCCTGTTTTCTAGCATGGTTTAATAAAAAATAGATTTTGCAAAAAAAAAAAAAAAAAAAAAAAAAAAGTTATGTAAAGATGTTGTAGACTTGAGTTAGCCGTGAAAAGTGATCTTGAAAATATATAGTGGGAAATATTTAATGCAGGTTCTTTTAGAAAAAAATAAAATAATCCCTTTCTGGAAGAAAGATTGAGTCGAATACATCCATGAAGATTTTGAAGAACTTTTAATAAAAAGCACAAGCACAGCAGCATAAAATAGGCGAGTGGGTGGTGCCTTAATGTTCGTACAATAGACTTACAAACTACATGTTTTCAGGCCGGCAATCAGAGAAGGAAAGCTGATACACATACGCTGTAAATTTCTTCGTTTACATTTTGTGGCATCATAAATTTGGCGAGAGTACATGAATAATAAAGTATCCGTTAATAGGAAACATATGGATAACTGTTTGAACTTATAGCCAAACAAGTAATTTAACAAAATTAAACACCGCCAACAATTACGTTACAGAAGAATTTTCGCATCCCATGAGAAGTTCCTAGATAGACAAAATAAGGAGTGCTGAATAACCTTTTATGAATCAGAAAGAAACAACTGCATAATGAAAAAAATATAACGAATGTGAAAATGAATAGAGTTAATTTGGAGGCCGAAATATTTCTTGTAGTTTTTGTTTTTATCTGATTTAAGCGTTTGATCGCACGTCAAGACTAAAGATGAGAATTTGCGTGGGAACAGAAAAGCTGATCAATTTCTTTTATTTGTTCTGAATAAGAACGCAAAGAGCTTAAATAAAATTTATCAAAACTTTAATAAATGAATTATAGAAAGGGAAATTTATTAAAGTAAAAAAATAGCTAATTTAAAACTATATGTGATTTCACATCACAACATCAACGCTGTAATTAGAGACTTTGCTTTACATTGTGACCATGCTATGTTAAAGATTAATATACGAAAGCGAATGTGGCTGCATTATTTTTTTTTGCTTTGAGCATGCAAATGGCACAGTATACAAATGTTCAAATTTGTTAAATAATTGATTCAAAGAGAATTTTATGCCTTTCATATATTTCAAATGTTTAATTAAAATGTTTTTTGATATTGGACTTTTAATGCTTTTTTTAGATTCCGATATACCATTACTTTTGTGATTATTATGCATTAATTAGGAATATTTATACTTTGAGTAAGTATGCTATTAATTTATATTTTGACTACTTTGTGAATTATTGCAAGACAAATAACATGAATTGCTTTTTGCAGTGTCTATTTTGAAAGATACTTTATAGAAATTCAAATAATTGCACTATAAAATTAGAGACTTTGCTTTACAATGTGACTATGCTCTGTTAAAGATTAATATACGAAAGCGAATGTGGCTGCCTTATTTTTTTTTTTTTGCTTTGAGCATGCAAATGACACAGTATACAAATGTTCAAATTTGTTAAATAATTGATTCAAAGAGAATTTTATGCCTTTCATATATTTCAAATGTTTAATTAAAATGTTTTTTGATATTGGACTTTTAATGCTTTTTTTAGATTCCGATATACCATTACTTTTGTGATTATTATGCATTAATTAGGAATATTTATACTTTGAATAAGTATGCTATTAATTTATATTTTGACTACTTTGTGAATTATTGCAAGACAAATAACATGAATTGCTTTTTGCAGTGTCTATTTTGAAAGATACTTAATAACTCTGTGGGAAATTTAAATAAGGTGAGAACTATATAAATATAGATTTTGCTTTACAATGTGACTGTGCTCTGTTAAAGATTAATATACGAAAGTGAATGTGGCTGCATTATTTTTTTTTCTTTGAGCATGCAAATGGCACAGTATACAAATGTTCAAATTTGTTAAATAATTGATTCAAAGAGAATTTTATGCCTTTCATATATTTCAAATGTTTAATTAAAATGTTTTTTGATATTGGACTTTTAATGCTTTTTTTAGATTCCGATATACCATTACTTTTGTGATTATTATGCATTAATTAGGAATATTTATACTTTGAATAAGTATGCTATTAATTTATATTTTGACTACTTTGTGAATTATTGCAAGACAAATAACATGAATTGCTTTTTGAAGTGTCTATTTTGAAAGATACTTAATAATTCTGTGGGAAATTTAAATAAAGTGAGAACTATATAAATATAGATTTTGCTTTACAATGTGACTATGCTCTGTTAAAGATTAATATACGAAAGTGAATGTGGCTGCATTATTTTTTTTTCTTTCAGCATGCAAATGGCACAGTATACAAATGTTCAAATTTGTTAAATAATTGATTCAAAGAGAATTTTATGCCTTTCATATATTTCAAATGTTTAATTAAAATGTTTTTTGATATTGGACTTTTAATGCTTTTTTTAGATTCCGATATACCATTACTTTTGTGATTATTATGCATTAATTAGGAATATTTATACTTTGAATAAGTATGCTATTAATTTATATTTTGACTACTTTGTGAATTATTGCAAGACAAATAACGTGAATTGCTTTTTGCAGTGTCTATTTTGAAAGATACTTAATAACTCTGTGGGAAATTTAAATAAAGTGAGAACTATATAAATAAAGATTTTGGTTTACAATGTGACTATGCTCTGTTAAAGATTAATATACGAAAGTGAATGTGGCTGCATTATTTTTTTTTTTCTTTCAGCATGCAAATGGCACAGTATACAAATGTTCAAATTTGTTAAATAATTGATTCAAAGAGAATTTTATGCCTTTCACATATTTCAAATGTTTAATTAAAATGTTTTTTGATATTGGACTTTTAATGCTTTTTTTAGATTCCGATATACCATTACTTTTGTGATTATTATGCATTAATTAGGAATATTTATACTTTGAATAATTATAGTATTAATTTATACTTTGACTATTTTGTGAATTATTGCAAGACAAATAAAATGAATTGTTTTTTGCAGTGTCTATTTTGAAGTAGTGTTAATGTAGTTCGTTCTGTTTTCTTGTTTTGTATTTAAGTGGTTTATGGCTTTGGTGATATTGGTTCTGCATGTGTTTTTTATTGGTGTTTATTTTATATATATATATATATATGTGACTTTTAATCTTTCTTAAAAATCTTTTTTTAGGTTACGATGTATCACTACTTTTGTGACTATTTTGTGAATTATTGCAAGACAAATAAAATGAATTGATTTTTGCAGTGTCTTTTTCGAAAGATACTTAATTACTCTGTGGAAATTCAAATAATGCCAACACTATATAATTAGAGACTTTACTTTACATTGTGACCATGCTCTCTAGAAGATTAATATACGAAAGGAATGTGGATACATTAATTCTTTTACTTTGAGCATGCAAATGGCATAATATTCAAACGCTTAAATTTGTTAAATAATCTATTCAAAGATAATTTTCCGCCTTTCATACATTTTTAATATTTAATTGAAGCTTTTTTTTTATATGCACTTGAGTTTTAATATTTCTTTAAAATATTTTTCAGGTTACGTTGTATCACTACTTTTGTGATTATTTGCAATAATTATGAGTATTTATATGACTATTTTGTAGATTTATTGCAAGACAAACAAAGTAAAGTGCTTTTTCCAATGTCTATTTCGAAAGATACTTAATAACTCTGTGGAAATTCAAATAATGTCAACACTATATATTTAAAGACTTTGCTTTACAAAGAAACCATGCTCTGTTAAAGATTAATAAACGAACGTGAATATGCCTGCATTGTTTCTTTACTTTGTGTATGAAAATGGCGCAATATTCAAATGTTCAAATTTGTTAAATAATCGATTCAAAGAGAGTTTTACACCTTTCATTTATTTTAAATGTTTAATTGAAAATTTTTGATATTTGACTTTTAATCTTTCTTTGAAATTGTTGACTTAGGTTCGACGTATCACTATATTTATGATTATAATACATTAATAATGAATATTTATGTGATTATTTTGTGAATTAATGCAAGAAAAACATAATTATTAGATTGTTTTTTAAATTAAAGATACTTTAATAACTCTGTGGAAATTCAAATAATGTCAACACTAAACAATTAGAGACTTAGCTTTACAATGTGACCATGCTCTGTTAAAGATTTACTGCATTATATCTTCACTTTCTGCATGCAAATGGTACAATATTAAAATAGAAATGATAAAATATTGATTCAAAGAGAAATTTGTGCATTTCATACATTTTAAATGTTTTACTGAAACTTTTTTTTTATGTTTGACTTTTAATTTTTCTTTGAATTGTTTTTTAGGTTCCGATGTTTACTACCTTCATGATTATTATGCATCAACTATGAATATTACAGTGTGACTATTTTGTGAAAACGTTGTTTTAAAATATTTTTTGTGCTTTACTGGTTCGTTGGTACTTTCCGTCTTTGCTTCCAATAAACCTTCGAATTAAGAATCCAGGTTGGCACTTTGGCTCTATCTTCTAATGTAATGATTTTCTTAACACAAATTAAATGCATGACAAGTTCAATTAAGAGCGATCAGGAACAAAAAATATTCAATTATAAAAAAATCTAAACTGAATTACAAAAATATCTTTTTGAGGTGTTCTATATTTTAGCACTGTCATGTTCCAAATTTTAGAATTCTGAGCTTAAAAAAAAATACGTTAATACATTTCTTCAATATACAAATGCAATTTTTTTTAGATAAAACATTTTTATGTTTATAATTCTAAATACACCGAAAGAAGAGAAGGAAACTGATGTTAGGCAAACTTTCATCTAAGTTAAATAAAAAGATAAATAGTTTAAAATAAGTATCGTATATTACAGCGCACTTTTGAAAAAAGCCCTGACGGCTCGGCCTACAGGCACAGGTAGATTTCGAAGACACAGACTGTGGGGCGCCTGTTTATTGGAAATTGCAGAAAAAAGACCTTTTTTGCCATTATGTGGCAGTTGAGACGCCCACTTTGAAATATACGTGTGCCTGTAGGTGGAGCCAGCAAGGCGTTTTTTTTTTCTTTTTTTTTTTTTTTTTTTTTTTTTTTTTTTTTTTGCTGTAAGAGTTGGTCTTATAAAAACATCAGTATAAGAGTTGTAGAAAATATTAGGGAGATTTATAATAAATTTAAGCGGATTTGATATCTTGTGAATGGACGAAGATATGAATTTTTTTTTTCTTAAATCCCTATTCCCCCGCACCCCCCCCCCCCCCCCTTGAGGGCATTTTTAATGAAGTCAAAAATCTGTCGTACATAAATTTTTGGCCCTTTTTCTAGAAGTAATAATAACTTAAAACGGATTCGACATGTGTCATAATTAAGAAGTTATGGTTTTTTTTTCTGTTTTCCTAAAAAGCACAACCCCCTCCACTGATTCCCCACCCCCTTGGTTCGATTTTGCCCATTAACGAACTTGACCGAGATTTTATGCCGCTTGATTTTATGTATCAGTTTGGAAGAGATTTGTGCAGAATTACGGAAGTTACCGTGGCCATAAAAACGTGATATAGGTAGATAGATAGATAGACAGGGTTCCTACACAATTTTGGGAAAAAAATTCCCTGACTTTTCCAGGTTTTCCCTGACTTTTTTACAAAAATTTCCCTGACCTTTCGTAATAAAAATTTGGCCTATATATTGTTGTAAAATGCTCCACAATAGACACCTCCTAGTTACAGACACTTGCTAATTTCCATAAAACTGTATTACTCTAATAGGAATCTTCTTTCTTTTGCAAAAACTCATATATGACTTATTTTATAGTGCCTAATACTGGAAGAAGATCTCTAAAATAAGGTAGACAATGTTGCCTATAGCTAAACAAAAAGTGCAAAACACTGAAACGATAAGATTTGTCATCACATATTCAAGAGAACAAAGTCAAAGAAAGTTTTCATCTTAGTTGCAAAAAGGGCAGTTTTTGTGGTTGGCTCTTTCCCCGTTACAGAAACACTCCCCTAGGCCACAATTTTAGAGTTACCGACAAATAAAATAAAGACTGTTAAAGCTGAGACATTCTTCTTTTCGACAGTGCAATTGGTTTTCAAAAATACGAATTTTAACCCTTTAAAAAGCATCTTTTTTTCTACGATAAAAATAACTAAACATCTGTATTCTGACACAATCTTTTTACTGCATCTCGGCAGACCAAATTTACATCACCTGTAAAAATTTCAAAATGTTTGGACAAGTAGAAATATTTTTTTAAAAAATTAATAAAATCTGAGAATTTTTCAATGAAAACACTAAAATGTCGACTGTTTCAGCACAACTTCGGCTATGTTTTCACTACTAAATTTACATATTTTTTTTATTAAATTTTAAAGAGGGTTTGGATACAGTTATATGTTTAACTGATTAAAATTTCAGAGAGTTCGGATGATAAGATTTTTTTTTTTTTTTTTTTTTTTTTTTTTTTGGCTATGTTAAAGGATCCGATGCGAAAACAAAACAAACAAACGAAAAATCCCAAGAAGAAAACATTTCTTTTACAACTAGATATCAATATTTTTTTCACAAAATTTTTACACAAGCTGCAAAATCCTTAGAGTTATAACCGATAAAAGTTTCAAAGAGTTCAGACAACAAAAGCTTTTTTTAACTATGAAATGACCCTATGTGAAAAAACAAGAAAATGTCTTTTTACAAGCCTTTTACCAGTAAATATCAATATTTTTTCGTGCATTTTTCATTCAAAAATATAAATTCATACAAATTTGAGACTTATCTAAGGTTATTATCATGGGTCAGCTAGTTTTACACTATAATTAAAGAAAGATGTCTATCTGTGTACGATAGCTAGGAAAATCTACCATGCATAGAGGTTTGAAATTTTGAATGAAGATAGCTCAAGGCAGGCCCTAATGCACATGAGGCTGAGATATTAATTCAAATCCACAATTAAAATGGGTCTTCTGGCAGAATGTCACTGTGATGCATGCTTAAATGCTATTCTGAAATGCAGATGCAGAAAACATTTGAAAGTGTTAAATCAGTCAAATTTAAAATCATAGAGGACAAAATTTGCTATAGTGGGCTAACCTGAATTATTTTAGGAATGTCAAAAAAATCACCGCAGAACGCTAAAAAATTAAAAAATCACAGAAGAAAAAATTTTCTATATTAGGCTAAAAGTTTGAAACCAAATTCTGAAAGAAACCAAGTCTGAATTCGAATGTCCAAAAATCGCCACAGAACACGAAAAAACTCTAAAAAGTGCATAACAAAATTCACTGTACGAATCCCAAATAAACTTTATGAATATGAATTAATATGTATTCAATTTATTTCATAACATATAAAATTCATATTAGATACATAATTATAGATTATTAATTCATAATTGGATTTAAGTATGATATTAATTTTTTTTCATTTCGTGTTTGTTCAAGCTTACAGTTCTTCAGGATCAAGTAATCAAAAATTGTCTTTGGCAGTTCAAGGTCTATAAATTTATTTTTATTTATTTATTTATTTTTTGGGGGGGGGAGGGGGGGGGAGTTTGACATCAAAGAAATTTTTAGAATTTGGGTCAGATTAATCTTTGTTAACCTGACCAGAACTAATTTCCAAAAGAACAGTGCCACTTTCGTGTATGCTGTTTTTTACTCTAGATAAATGCTAAAAAAAATTATGTGCTGCATGTATTTCCAATTTTAAATTATTTTTCAAATTATACTATTATTGCATAAATTTTATATAAAAATTATATATCAGAGGAATAATTAATTCAAAATTTCTTCATTTACAATAACTGAGATCCTGTTGGAAAGTAGTACATCAAAAATTCCCTGACTTTTCCCTGACTTCTTCAAGAAATTAAAAAATTCCCTGACATTTCCCTGACTTTTTGCCTCAATTTTCAAATTCCCTGACTTTTCCCTGTTTTCCAGGTTTTCCCTGACCCGTAGGAACCCTGATAGAGTTTTGAACTGGGGGGTGGTTTTGGGTTCTAGGAGTCATGATCGGTGTAGATCTGCAAAAATTTTTCAAAAATTCCACCTTAGGGGAGAATGTAATAGGTAGTATTTCTTACGAATACCTAAAAAGAATATTTGTTGTATTTTACAGGGGATGCCGGGTATAAAAAGAAAAGCTTAAAATTTAAACGTGATTCTTTGAATGAACGAGACTACGATTCCAAACGCTTTGTGGGGACTTAAACAGACAGGCTTGGGAATAGCGTACTCTGTAAGAAGAAGAAAAAAAAACAATAAAAAGACAAATGTTTCTTAATCTAGAAAAATGCAAATATAACCACTAACAAAAATATTCAATAAGCCCTTCCGAATTACCCACGATTTTGAAAAAGAGTTCTTTATTTTTAGAAATCTCAAAAACTATTATATTTAAAAAAAAACTAAGTTTCTTTTGCTGCCACGGATTTGGAAACGTTTCCGAGTAGTTTTTATAGAGTATGAATCCTTTTTCTCAACTTGGAATATAGGTTTTCCGCATGATATTAATTTTCAGATAAACATTTCCATGTTCATGTTCATGTTTCGGATAAACAATTTCATGTTCATGTTTCAGATAAACAGTTTCATGTTCATGTTAACCATGTTTTTCAGACAAACTAACGGTATAAACATTATTAATAATACAATTAATAATTTGTAATAATTAATAATAATTAATTAATCCTGGATGTGTAAATTCAGTTACCTAGCTGAAAATACTTAACTTGAAAACTGATAGAATCCTAAAAACGGTTTAAAAAACCTGATCAATACATTACAAAAACTACTCAGACACATTTCCAAAATTCCGTTGCAACAAAAAAAAAAAAAAAAAAAAAAAAAAAAATCTTTTATATATATATTTTTTTTTAAATTAGGATAGTATATTGGTTTTTGCGGTTCCTAAATATAAAGAACACTTTTCAGAATCATGGGTAACTCGGAAGATGCAATTGTATATTTTAGTACGTAATTATATTATATTTTCGTAGTTTAAGACACATTCGTCTTTTATTATTATTATTATTATTTTTTTTTTTTTTTTTTTTTTTTTTATTATTTTTTTTTTTTTTTACAATGTATTAATATTTTTCCTTTCTTTATGTTTGTGCTTGTTATGGTATTTTCATTTTAAATTTGCAAAGTTTTATTTGCAAAAAAACTCGCAATACCGCTCGTAATACTGCGAATATACTTTAAAATAGTGGATGCGCGTTATATAACAAAGTATACAGTAATTACAGTAACAGACAATTAAGAACAGCCAAAAAAAGGACAAACAATAAAAATACCTGAAAAAGTATTTTATTAGATCATTTGATACAAAACAGATGGAGCATATGCAGTTTAAAATGTACAAAATGTGTGTCGCTTACAAACATACAAAGCATAATATTTATATTTAAGCTTTTCTCACACCATATAAACTTACCCCGTACTAAAAATTTCAACGTTAAAATGAAAACAAAAATGCCATAGAGAAACATAAATTCACAAAAAGTGCAGAAAGTTTTCTGGCTTGACATACTGTCAGTCCGAATGAGATTAAACACATTTGAAATGTTTAATAATATTTTACGGAAAAGCGAGATTTCCCCCAGACTTATATCAAATCTTTGAAGGCAAGAAAATCATTCAAAAGTTACGCCAATATTAATTACATCTTTGTAATTGGATTTTCTACTTTGTTATTTGATCAGTAGATGGCAGTAGTAGTATCAAGAGTGTGACGTCCTATGCAAACTTTCTGCAATTTATGCGACGTATTTCCCGAAAACAAACATTAAAAATGACAATGATAAAAACATTCATTCATAAAATTAATGTAAAATAAAGGAATGATGATAAGTGTAAATCAATATGCAATAGAATTTAAAAATGACCATGTTTTTTACACGTGGTTCATGACTAGAACTCTAACAAATCATCATGTAATGAGTCATGTATTACAATGAATATGTATTTGAATGCCAGGATACACGAAGTGTTTTTTACATATCATACAAACTAAAGGTGATATGTTTTTTGCCTTTAATTTAATTAGATCGCTATTTCAGCAAAATAATAATAATAATAATAATAATAATAAACCGGTATTATCGTTAGAAAGCAAATCACATTTTACTTCTTCAGATATTAAATGAAAATTAACATTTTCCCACAAACTTTCATAGAAACATTAGTTCACATAATATTAAATTCTCCTGATATGCATTTTAAATTTTCGTAAATGCGTTTGAAAAGATCAAGAGAAGTTTGATGGAAACAGAGAAGTAAGTACAAATAAAAACTACTTAAACGAAAATACTACTACTAATAAAAAAGGACGTCTGTTAGGAAACGTTTCTTATTGCTATATTAACTTACAAGACTATCTTACAATTTAATATACGTAAAAATGTATATGTTCTAACATCCATAAGTACGTTTTTAGGGAACCTAGTACACTGTATAGAGGGACTTCACATAACGCAACATTTCTAGGTATCATTTCAGGGCAAGTTGGAAATTATTTGGCAACAGAATTACGATTCATAGCAAATATGAAAAAATTATTGGAATTACATAAAGTTGATTATTTTTTACAAGTTTTTGTTTTCTGCAAGAACAATTAGTGCACACTGAAAAATCTAAATAAACACTTAACAACAATTAAAAAAATTATATAAAAATGTTATTTAGAAATTTTTAAATGCTTGGTAACGGGATTATAAGAAACAGATTTCATGTAATTTCATTGTCGAGTGTTTAAAATTTTCCAAATAATATCCTTATATATTTTTTAATTGCTGTAAGAGTTTATTTTGATTTCTTAGTCGGTACTAATTGTGCTGGCAGAAAACAAAACTTGAAAGAAATAATTAACTTTATGTAATTCCCATAAAATTTTACAAATTTGCTCTGAACCGTAATTCTGTTACCAAATAATTGCTCAAGTAATGAAATAGTGAATTGTTACTCGGTAATTTGATACCCTAAATCTCGTTGGATATTCGAAAAATATAGTAAACGTTTATAGCTTGAGAGAGTTATATGACTGTCTGTTTTCATATGCTAAATCTTTGAAAATCGAATACTCGAAAAATTTGAAACAAACTACTGTTTCATCTTCAATCCCAGGCATTAATTAAATAAACAGAAAACTTATTTTGTACTCGGTAATTTGATACCCTAAATCTCGTTGGATATTCGAAAATCATAGTAAACGTTTTTAGCTTTATATGACTGTCTGTTTTCACATGCTGAATCTTTGAAAATCGAATACTCAAACCATTTGAAACTCGACCGAACAATTACTGAAACATCATATTCGAAAATTATAGTAAACGTTTATAGCTTTATATGACTGTCTGTTTTCACATGCTGAATATTTGAAAATCGAATACTCGAACCATTTGAAACTCGACCGAACAATTACTGAAACATCATATTCGAAAATTATAGTAAACTTTTATAGCTTTATATGACTGTCTGTTTTCACATGCTGAATCTTTGAAAATCGAATACTCGAACCATTTGAAACTCGACCGAGCAATTACTGAAACATCATATTTGAAACTCAAACTACCGTTTCAACTCCAATCCCCATCGTCACCAAAGGCATCAATTAAATAAAGAGAAAGCTTATTTTGTACCGCAACTATTAAACTGCACTTTAAAATAACCACCAAAAGCTGCTTTAAAATCTGGTATTACCTGAGGATCATGGAAAAACTCTAGAACCAAATTCTTCAAAAAACAAAACAATATGCCTGGAAGAAATTGTAAATGTCACTTGGAAATTATTGTACTCGACTTCTGAGATCCATTGTAAAAGATTTCCGCCTCACCATCAATTATAGCCATACTTATACGTAAATAATGGCAAACGAAATAATATCTCACCACACGTTAAATATTCCAAAGACAAATGTGTGTTTTTACTAAAAACAGAACTAAGCATGATAGAGGCATAAAAAAAAATATCATGCTTCGTTTCTCAGAAGTGTCGATGCCATGAAAGGTGATATAAAAAAAAACATCTATCTCAAAATTTTACACTTTCATGCATTTATTTCAAACTTGAATTCTGTTTCTGAGAAGATTACGACAACAATCGAAATTATCATTTTCATCAGAAAAAACGAAGAGAAAGACAGAAAGGGAAGAAAGAAAAGAAAAGAAAAGAAAAAATACTTCGTTGAATGGAAAACATACTTAGATAAGCACAAAATTGTTAAGAATGTCTCCATATATTTCTAGTTTTTATTATACAGTTTATCCCATTCCAGATAACTGATTTTCACTTATAACGTTAATAACAAAGATATTGTAGCAGAAATTTGAACAGGTGGTTTTGCGTAAAATGCGAAAACATCGCAACATATTTAGATACCACCAAAGTTATTGGTCAGCAGCACCAGACGAACTGCCAGCCACATTTCAAAATATGGAAAGTGGAATCAATGTTGTTTGGATACAGATGGTGAACTGCATTCATTTCGAGACCACCCCATTTCATACAAAGATGGGTCAATCGGTTAAAAATTTCGTTATAATGTCTTCATTCTTGTCAAATGTATTAAGGAAAACCAAGGTTTGGATTCTTTTTAGGTTAGGTCTTTAAATCATCATAACATTCCTCTTTTGTTTGCTTGCTTGTTAAAATAAACCCCTTTAAGAAAATAAGTATATTCAATTGTATATTACTTCAGTCAAAGTACTAATAATAACTATACTTTTTTTACAGAATAAAAAAAAAATATTTTGACACCCTATGATATATCACAAGAATCAGGGTTCTCGCTGCCAATCGCCATTGCACCAAATCAAGACTTTTTTTTTTTCATTTGACGAGAAAACAAAAGATTAAAATCGCTAAATTGCGAGAATTAAAAAATATATATATTTATTTCGGCAAGATTCTTAATGATGTTATTGCAAGATTGAACACATTTGTGTGTAACTTATTTGTATATTTTGATTTTTATCAGAACTCATTCGCATTTTTTTTCATTTTATTTATTTATTTGTTTATATTTATCCTATTAACATACTATACCAAATCAACTCTGGTTTAGTTAAATATTACTGTCATAAAACACTTTAGAAATAAATCGGGCTCGATTCCCTCTCCCCCCCCCCCTTTAAATCTTAACAAAGCATCTATAATATACTTGTTTTATAATTTTCTATTGCTGATAAGTTCTATTTGTATCAATATCTGCTCTATAAACAATTACAAAAAATTGGAACACATCTGGAAAAGTTAAAAGGGGGTATATGTTAGGGAGTTTAACCCTTTTAAGTACTTTTGTTGCTAAAATAGTGAAATGATTGAATCACACCAAGATTTACAAACAAATTTATTTGAAAATAAGTAACAGGGTTTTTTAAAGTTTAAAATTAAAGCAAAATTTGATACCATAATTCTGGTGTCATTGTGGTATTTGAGGATTGAAATTAAGTGGGATATATATGTCCCACCATCCTTCAAGGTGCTAATAGGGATTAGGGAACTATATATAATAGAGAAATAGTGATTTTAGAATCAGTGTTCCACGACAAATTTATTGCTAATGTTATTTTCATCTAGCTGAAGTTTTTCTTTGATGATGAGACAAATAAGCTAAGTATCGTCAAAAGCCAGCGAGAACCCTGGCTAGGATACTATAGAAAGTCAAAGCGATAAAAAGTAGTTAAAATGATTTTGTTAGGCTACCAATAAAGTTACTGTTACAAACAACAATTGCTCTCATAGAATGAATCCAGTTTAATGTTTTAACTGATAGCTAAACAAGTTGTTGCAAGAAGATATCAATAGATGGAAATTTATTAATAAAAATGAAAATTTTGCACCTTTTCTAATTGGCTATTGCGATAATTACCGTCATAATTAAGCAAAGCTAATTTTAGATGCAACAACGCACATAAAAAATATAAAAAGTTGAATAGAAATATTTCATAACTGAATAAAACACATTATCATATAATGTTAATCCTTCATAAATTATTATTTAATGAAACAAAAAGTCTGATAATTAAAAGAAGTATGTCAAACATAAAATTTATTTAGAGACTACCTGCCCGAAAGGATGTTATAGTTTTAAATATAATAAAATCTGATTTGAAGTACATAAAAATATATCATACCTAAGACAGAACAATTTTTCATAAACTTTTAATTCATATATTACAAATACTGCATTTTGAAACATTTTGATATAGAATATTTAACTAATCCAGGCGTTTACAACTACTTAACCACAGGTCACTATTTCTGAGTAGCAATCTTCAGCTTATTTAATTACAGAATTTCTGCCTATAAATATGGGAAGTATTATTATTCGGAAATAACGGTAACTCTACGGTATGCGGTTAAGTAATTGGAAACTGCTGATCTAGTCCATAGTACAGTTATGTCCCTTTTTGGTTAACTTATCTCCTGTAATGAATGAAACAGGCTAAAACAACAATGTGTAGGTTTGGATGGCTAATAGGTAAGTTACATTGTTGAAAACGGCAAAAGAAGAAAAATTAATCCCACAATTTGACTGATTTGGACTAATTGTGGCTGGAGAAATTACAAGCTACAGAAATATAGCTAAATCATTCGTGTCCCGAAAAAACGATGTGTCACAAAAGCAACTTTACGGTAAAACTTCAAATTTCCTATTGAACACGTATCAATATGTACAGATGGAACAAGTGATATAGACACAAGTTGCTTTGTAAACTCGATTTTCTGCAACTCAAAGTATGAACGTAAAAAATAACATGTCGCAGCTAATGCAATGATTGTCATCAGGGACATTGTAGGCCACAGAAATCGATTCAAAATGGTTTGGACTTATCGAATAAGACTAAGAATTGATGGTCACATCTCGTTCGCGTCTCATTGAGGCAATAGGACATTGGAGAAGTATCATAGTGTTATCTGTCAAAGCTTCTACAGTTTCCATTTAACTATTAGGTTACAAAAATGTAATTTGCTTATGTAGCCATAGATTAATATATCCATAGATAGCCGGTAGCTTAAGATTTCGATAGTTTTATCGATAACAGATGTATAACACAACAAGAAACTAACATGTCTATTCATTTTCTGACAACTACGGGTAAATACATATTTTTTCCTGCTTTTAAATTTCAGTTAGTTGGGAAAGGTAAAAAAGCTTCACAAGTGCACATTTTGGAACCAAATCAGTATGCATAAAATTATAAAAAGGTATGAAATATTTTATATTTTTTTACAAATATAATTACTTTTTATTAGAAAAAAACAATAACAATGGACATTGTGAAATATATAGTTGCAGAACCTTTTTAGCTTAAAAAATTCAAGTACTATTTTAGGGATATTTTATTCATGACAGTGTTTACTGAATATATAAATAATTTTGATACTTACAACAAAATGTTGTTTATATTCCTTGTAATACTTTAACGCTCATCAAATGACGTATATCACATTATAACGATAAATGATGTATTAATGATTATGAATGGATATATTTGATTATAATTCACTTTCCACTATGCTTAGATGATCTCACTTAGATTATCTCACATGGTTTAAATGTTCCTTTAAGAAACTGATTTCATACGAAACATTCCACACTAGAGGAATATTTAATTATTCTACATGATTCTGATTTTTATATGTCTTTACAAACCTTCTATTCCTACTTTATGTACAGATACAAATGATCTGAAAAAAAAATCTGTAATACCAAACCAATATTGTGACATTATCGGATACTTTTGGAGGAAATATTGGGCTTACATTGTGCTTTATTTTACAAGCGATGAAGGGTTTATGGTAAATTATAAATATTTCAATGTATAATCAATGAATGCAAAGGTTACACAATAAAGGCCTATAAAGGTTTGCTTTTAGAGCTGAATTCACTCCTCTTTTGGTTACGCAAAACAGTACAAGAAGACAATTCAATGTTACTATGATTAGCATGTTGTATTATGGATTTTTAGGGCTTTTATGACAAAAGCAAAAAAGACGACAGTGTTTATAGGCCAAAATATATAAAATATTTATTTTAATCTAATATAAACATTTTTAATTACTTTTGTTTCATTTATTTATTTATTGTATAAATAAATAAACAGGCACAATAGAAAAGTTAAGTTTGGATATAAAAGAAAGAGAAAAAGGAAAAAAAAACACTGGCACTCTGTGGGCACAACATGGCTGACAGACGTTTAAATTTTCAATTAACCCTCTATACCCCCATTAAGAAATTGTTCCACCTCAATAATTATCTTCTTTAATGTCTGAAGATATATTAGAAAATTATATAATAACAATAGTAAATTTAGATTAGTTTTTTTTTTATTAAAACTGATTCAATAAATCGGTAATTATAGCTCTTTTTGTAAAATATTTTCAAGAATAATTAGATTAATTAAAAAAGCACTGTTCAGGAGATACCGCAATTCTTATAAAAACATTGCAAATAAATGTATTGTGATCCTATCTGTAAATGGAAAGGTTTTGTAGTTGCAAATTTTTAATGCAACATTTTTTAACAGGAGAAAAACTACGCCTACGTAAATTGGTTGAGAAAACAATCACAAATATTTAATTTCGACTGTTTCGCTGTGCTTTGTAAATATGATCGAGCAAAGTATTTTGTATCAAAAGTAAAATTTATTTTTATTAATAGACAGATTAAATAAATTTTATATTAAATTTTATTTAATGGAACATCGGAGCATAAAGGATTGAAATATAATTTTAATACGTCACCTACAGAGTACGTAATATTCTGTTAATATGGTGCTTTGGACAGTACTTTCAAGAAAAGAAAGTAAACATTGTTCATAATTCTAGGATAATTTCTAACAATAAATATAAATTCGACAAGAAGATAGTTAACTTTATAAATTATAATTTTGATTCTAATACCTTATGTGCGGATTTAAAAAAAAAATTCTGAATAAAATCAAAGTTGTTAAAATCCAATTTCGAAAGAAAAATAATGATAATTATACATACAACGCGAAGCTTTTGATATGTAATTCACTTTGTATAAAGATTTATAATATTACAAATTTCTTTAATTTAACATATCTTTATTACTCATGTCTCGTTAAAGTACAAGGCCCAATCAAATAAGTAACAAGAAAAAATGCACAGAAAATCTAAAATACAATAACAATACAAGATAACAAAATACGATACCAGAAACATTGTACTGAAAATAATATTTTTCCATTAATGATTAATCATGACATTTTTAATTACAATCTTTTCGTCCACTGTGCCCTTTCTGAATTTTATACAATCTTTCTGGTTACTTATTGAATGAGCCTTGTAGTTATAATAAGTTGTTTAAAATTTAATTGTTTAATATAAAAATTCGTTATATCTTCGTATAAAAAGTATATAAATATTTTTCATAATTAGTCATTATCTTCCTCTTCTGGTATTTAAATTGAATAAAACCTATAGTAAATACCATACTATTACCAGTAATATTATACATAAAATTATTTAAAGTAATGTTTTGATAAAATAGTTACTCCTTTTAAGGCAGTAAGTGAACACTTCGATTTGTTGTCGTTCTTGTGACAAAAGCTAACTATTAACACGTAAAATGCAATTGAAAGCGAAAAATGAAAACGCATTTAACATTCGTAAAATTACAATCTATGTAAACTTTACACGCAAGGACGGTTTGAAGTCCGAATAAGGGGGGATGTTTGGTGATTTTCAAACTGGTGGTCTACCTCCAAAGTACCTTAACTGAGGTGTGAAGGAAAAATTGAAGTTATTCAGCGAGTTACAACAGCTAGGTTCCAGGTAACACGCTAAACAGTAGAGCAACACCAGAGCAACCTGGACAGGGACTGCCACCTTTAGGATCCGCCAGAATCGACTTCTGTTGCGCTTCGGGGTAACGGTAGCTGCCTTGCCTTTCTTCTGCGGGGTGGAGATGATGGAATGATCTTTTTCTTCACATAGCTGCTGTATAGCGTCCTCAAAATGGTCATCAGCATCTTCTTCGACTCGGGAAGAAGGGCTTCGATGATTCACACTGAAAATAGAAATGTAAAATATATACATAAATATAAAGAATTCTTTTATTTCATACACCAAACATTATTTGGCACACACTGTCTCATACACCACCCAAAATGTTTGCTTTATATAAAAGACATTGATCTTTGTAGTTGTTTTTGCATAGCAACAATAACTACAAAAATTTTACCTTCCATGTAAAGTTATGCAATATAAATATTTTATAAATTTTTTGATACATTTATGATGAGTTGAAAAATGTTATTTAGCCAAACATACGTAAGTAAAGAACGATAACCTCATATTTATATAACTACACTCAACGCTGCATTTTGTTTATGTAATTTCTAAGAATTCCCTGAAAAAATACGCATCGAAAGACTTGTAACTGTTTCTTTTAGTCCGCTTCGCATTCTCTTTGTTTATATCCACACATTTATACCTCGCTATTTTTAATATATGTTGAAAAAGTTTGCAAATATACAATTTATGCATGAGTTTTCTTTCTTTTAAATCTGTCTCTCGCAATAATTTGTACTAATAAATTTTCAAACACGCAGATTTTATGCTGTATCAATGAATGAGACAGGGATCTCAAACATAATTATATGACTTTTATTCTTTTATGAACATATTTTTATATTTTATATAACTTTGTTCAAACATAACACACATGTCCTGTTTATTTTAACTCTTCTAATGATTCATTTCAACGTTAATCAGAATCAAATAGTCCGTATTTGATGCGTGATGAGCATTTTTCTTTATATATACACAGGGATCATTCTAGAGAGTTTCAGAAGGGCAGCCTGCCCTCATGCCCTTTTTACATAAAATCCCACCCTCCTTGCCCCTTTTCCTGGTAGAATTCTACCCTCCTTGCCCTTTCTCCAGGCAGAATTGTACCCTCTTTTTATTTGGAAGAATCTTGCCTTTTTTGCATTGTACTTTCAAAAATTCTTTACTTATCTTTTATTTTTAGAACGCTAGTATGGTACATCAGGAGTACTCCTCTTTCCCTCTTTATTTCTCTGTGAAATGCCCTGGTATGTCTAATCTTTGACTTTGAGTGATTAATTTTTTCATTTATTATTTTTTCCATTGAACAAGACATAAAGGGCAACTAAGGGTCATTGATTAATTTCACCTTGTCTAGTGAAATATAGTATTAGATCAGGCATTCTGGCCTTTGACCACATGATAACTTACATAAGTTCTATAAAAAATTTGAAAAGTAGCTTTAGAACTTTTATTTTGTAGCTTTTTCAAAACCAGTTTTGCTAAAACCGGGAAAAAGTTATCTGGTGAATAAAAGTTTTAGAGAGAGACGTTTTTGCATATCATAAGAAAAGGGGGCAATGACTGAATATAGTAAACAATTTTACAATAAAAATCGAGAACAAGTTTCATTTTGCTATTTTTAATACTTTTCAAACGGTGAAGTTATGGAAATTAGAAATGTTACTGGATTTTTAAATTAAGGAGTACTTTAAGCTGTTGCCAGACTTCCCTCCCGATCAGTATATTGTTATATGCGCTTATTACAAAAATGCCCTTTTTATGAAATGATGTGCCCTTTTCAATGTTCTAGAATGATCCCTGATATACAACAGTTTAACTTTAAAAAAAAAAGGGTGTTGTCTGAGAAATTCTTATACTGAGATTGAAAATTTAAAATTTACATAAATATTTTACAGATGACTTAGCATTATATACACTGGCGGTAAAAATTAAAGGAACAACCACAAATCATTCTATGTGTTAGTTCTATTAAGTGAAGTCCAATGAAAGATAGTAGGTTGGTAGCGAAAAGTCAACGTAATCATGTAATTTAATTGTATTCACCTTCACTACACAGAAATATGCAAATTTGATAAAGTTTTTGCGTGTGGAATATGAAACATGTCGGTGAGAAGACGTTTGACGGTTTCTGAGAAATGGCGCTTAGTTGTGAGAATGGAAGTAGGTCAGTAATCTCGTAATGCTTAAAGTTTGCATTTCAGTCATGGGTGTCAACTAGTGCTCGCGAATATACGTATAATACGTATAAAACGTATTGTAACTGGTAACGATTTTGGATAGGAATAATATGGAAAAAAGGCTTAACTACGTATACGTTTAAACGTATATAAACGTATATTCGCAAGCACTAGTGTCAACACATCTTATAAATGTTTTCTACGTATTTCGAAAGAGTTGTAAAAATGTATAACTACTAAACTTTTAACTCCGCTTTATATTGGATTTGCTACATTCTTATTTAATTTTTTTTTTTCAGAAACGGGATAACAAAATAAAGATCTCCTGCATGCTTTTAGCTGATAAATCATTCACATTACACGCGTTCCTTTAAATTTTCCCGACTATAAATTCAATTTTTTGATAATTTTCTTGAAAAAAAAAAAGAAATGAAATTACTTTTCGAAGAACCCAACAGAGATCAAAAATAATATTTTCCATTTCAACTTTTAGCATTATAGTCCCAAATTTTAATTTCATACTTACCAATCATCCCTTCTTAAATTATCTATCCCAAACAAAACCCTCTTAAAAACGTTTCTTTCCCTATCACTTACCATCTACCACCAAGAACTCTCTCTTCAATTGACCAAGCCCACAAATACTCCCCCCCCCCCATCACTTTGATCAAATGCTTTTTACTTGTATACATTACGCGACAAAACCTTTGAGCTTCTGCAAGTGCAAATCAGGCGCACCCAATATCTTCCCTTTTTATGCATTAGGCCCCTCGTTCATAGCTTAAGACTTCACCTCTAAAACTTTAATGGCTACATCCTATACCGTCTTCTGATTGTTACATACATAAACATCGCATAGCTACCCCTTCGGAATCTACGTTAATAAAATTTATTCCTTGATTCTAAAAGTGCCCAACCCTAAGAAGCTTTTTTTTCTTATTCTGCTTAAAGGACAAATCATTGTTCCGAGGGCATCTTTTGTTTCTGAAGTAATTGGGGGATTACCGGAACATAAGTGAATTATGTATCAAAAAAAGTTTATAAGATATATATAATTTTTTTATTGTAGAATATCATTTGTATCGATAACTACATTATGGCACCCTTCGGGGAATAACTTTTGTTAATGATGTTTCTAAATTATCATTAGTATATGTCGTATGAGCATCATTTAAGACTCATGTGCACGGGTTTGTATACATCCGGGACAGCGTGTTTTTAACTTTAAATGTAATCTTTTAAGGGGACCGTAGACCTTTATTTAATCAAAAATCGACCCAGAAATCGAAATATATTTTTGTGTGTATTATTATTCCTCAGTTTGTATTGAACCGTTTGAGAAAAACTACATGCAGCTGCGATAATTTTTGTCAAAATTACAAGCATTTGAATTATATACACAATCAATTTTTTGGTGCTTTAGTAAACTTTTTGCCCGTTTTTCTCAATACAGATTTTACACGTTTTTTAGATTTTTGAAATGCTCTGAGTCTTAATTTTTGTTCAAAATTCATGAGACTGATAACGGAGAATCCTGATACTGTTTACGAAGAAACTGTGTATGCATTTTACAATGAGACTTCGATAAGATATTTAAATTTGATTTATAACTTATCAAAACGCTAAATTTTCATGAAAATCGGAATGGAATTCAGAAAAAAATCTCTCAAAAATTAACTATTCAAGGTATTACATAAGTGATACACAGATTTGCTTGTAATATAGTTCTAAGTGATTCAAATGCCAAATCGAGGAAATATCTTAAAAATTAAGACGAAGGAGCATTTTAAAATTTAGTTTATAACTTTTAAATTAAAAAATATCTTATAATTACATTAAGATTAGAATTTTTTTAAGGTATTCTACATATGGTGGATTGTATATATGCACAAAATTTAATATATCTATAATGAAAAAAAAATCAATTTTAACGTCCATCGTCCCCTTAAATCTCTTTCAGAAAAAAGCAATTGCACTAAAGTAACTTTGCTAGCCATGTGACATTTCTTTAACAATTTGTCTGACTTCCCCGTGTTAGACACGTGCAGATTGTTCTCAATGAAACTGACTTTCCTGAGAATAGTACGAGTATCATAATAAACCGATATATATTTTTTAATTACTAAATTACATGAAGGTGTGATTTTCTATTATCGTTTCTTCTATTCATAAGAATCGCCCGAGAAAGAAAAATATACATTTTCTGAGTATTTTTTAAAAGTCGAACTGGCTAAGTGGTTAAATGGGGGGGGGGGGGGGTTAGAATGACAGTGGAGAATGTCAATGTTTAGTAATTTGTGAAATGAAGGGTTTTGTGAAACTTGTCGCATTGCTGATGCATTAAGTGCTCCAACTTGTTTTGCCCTCTAGCGACTCTCTAAGTGAACTATGACTTATTTGACTGTCGCTCTGAACAGAAATTGATATACGTTCAGTGAAAAATGGTTATCTAGATTTTTAAAAATTTTGACTTACTCCACTGTCATTCTATCCGCCTCAAATATCATCATTATGTCATTTTATTTTGGTAAACCAAATTGTCATAGTAATTTCACAAGCTTAGTAGATATTTTGAAATTTCGGTGACTCCAGATGTGGTTTAAAACTATAATTTTTAGAATATTCCTGAAGTATATATTCCAGTTACACACACTAAATAGATAAATTTTATGATAAAGTTTTATGCTTGTATTAATAAAAAAAATATTAGTAATTATTGTTAAAATATTTTATTCAGAAACATAAAAAAATGAATTAAAATGGAAAGAAATAATTAAAATAGTAATATGTCACATAAAACTCAAAGGTTAAGCTTTAACTTCCATTTCTAACTTGTAAAATTATGTATTTGTTTTTTTAAATGTTGAAGAAAAACCGTTTTAAAACTTTAATGACAGCTTTCTTATAGTGAGAATTCCTATCATATATGAACCCCACTATGTAAATTTGTATGTGGATGTCAAATATTAAAATGTGTATAAGTCTACAGAAGTGCCAAGCTCTCACTAATCTTCCATAATATGTGGGTTAATTTAACCCAGGTTTAATGCGTTTCGCACCAGAATTTTTTTTAAGAAATAAAATTAAATAAATTTCATGTAGAAATCTGAAATGAACTAAATAAAGATTCATTAAATAATTTTTTTGGTTCGAAACGTTGTTAAACTGGGTCAAATTGATCCACATATTACGGAAGATTAGTGAGAGCTTGGCACCTCTGAGTCTAAAGTATAGTTCTGGATAGTACTGACTGATGCATTTTCATTCGTCATGACATCTATGTTACTATATATGTACGAAACTTTATTATTGTTTAGGTTTTTGAATTTTGATTTCTCCTTATTGCTTAACCTTTTGATTACGGCGAGAACTGGGGACTATTTATATATTTATTCGTACCACAATTTACAAAAAAAAAAAAAAAAAAAAAAAAAAGAAAAAAAAAAAAAAAAAAAGATGTTTGTGGTATATTTATCTTGAAAATATCCTAGTACAACTGTATGGCAGATATTATTTTTTTAAAAAAAGGGTACGAATAGAATACAAAAATAGTCGCTGGGACATATGTCCCGGTTCCGCAATTAAGGGTTAAAATATGCTGTATATCTACCATTTTTATCTGAATCTCTTTAAAACTGCATTAAATTTTATTCAATCCAACTGTTCCCAGGTAACACCGAGTAAAGTGCCTTTATTTTGAAATGCCACTGCCTGTATTTTTCCTTAAATGTTCAACAACACTACAAGCAAACACGTGCTAAAAAACACACATCTCCAAACCGCAAACTTCATAGCAACCAGCACCGTAATCGTCAACACGACCTCCAACTTATCCCCCACCAAAAACATTTTCAAACACCCCCTAATCATTTAGAACAATTGCAGGCTTCGTTTGATGAATTGCTGTCCCTTCGAGCCACTATAAAAAGACCCAGAATGTCTAATAATGGGGAGGAATAAGTCAGTAATTACTGGCGCACGCTGGCGTAACGGCACCAGAGGAGCATCAAAAAACGCAAAGTTACATCAATGACACTGAAGCATCGAGAGTTGAGGAACATTTAATAGGCAAAAGAATTAAGGGGGTCGCGTACGCCACCAATAACCCCCTACTCTCAACCTCTGCTCCACAATTTGGGATGTTCGCACGAAAGACGACTTAAACTGAGAGTCGTGACAAAAAGGCTAACAGGTTTGGAAGTCAACTACATCTAAAATTGCTTAGTCTTTAAAAAGAAGTTTGGACGGTCAGTCTAAATTGCTGAACATTAAGATACCACGGCGAATTATTGCACCTTGAAAGAGATTTCGCAAAATAAAATATAATATTCTCGCTTATCAAAGGTTTCATCTGCTACCTTTGTAGATACCTGAATATCAAAAACTTTATTTGGCTTTAAATTGCGGAACATTTATATTCCTGAATAATAACAGGCTACATGCCGCGTCTTAAGTGAGCACAAAACATAGCCTTTTAAACAGTAATCTTACAAACAAAATTTCATTGGATAGCAAAGATACTAGCAGCAAAAAGAACCCAAAAGAACTTCTGAGAAATTCAAGTCCTAAGCGCTGTTTTTTTAATTAGTTCGCAAGCTTTTAATTAATTGTGCAATATTTGGACAACATCGATGTGTTCAATCCAAATGTTTCAAATATTTAAGAATGGCATCGGCGCATTCTAAGTTTTTTTTCTTCAATAAAACGAAAAATTGAATAATTTGTTCTGAAAACGGTTCCAAACCTTCTTTGGATATGGAGCATCGTCTGGTGCTTCTTAATTAGAAAATTTGATGACAGTCGTAATATATATATATATATATATATATATATATATATATATATATATATATATAAGTAAATAAATAAAATAAGTAAATAAAATAAAAGAGAATACATCCCATGCTAAATTATCGCAGCGAGCTTGAGATGTACCATTCGACTGGGAATTGTGTATTTTTACCGAATATGAATGTAGCTTCTGAAATAGGGATCGTCTACATATTAAAAATTGTATCAACTTTGATTTCTCAAAAAATAACATCCACTTTTGACACTATATTTGAGTTTCTCGGATCAAATCACCCCGGAAAAGACAATGCTTATATGCTTTTTCTTAAATCTTTGTAGTGTTTTAAAATAAAATATGCTTGGGGTTTATCTATAAATTTCAAAAAAATAAATATTTTACAAGGAAAAGTACCGAAACCACCCAATTAATTTTCAGAAAATTTATATTGAAATTTCAAATATGAATTTTCTTTTCCGTTTATCATTTGAAAGAAAACACCATCGGAAAGTAATTTGTCTCTATATATCGAAACATAATGATTATAATCAGCTGCAAACTTACACACAAATGTTTTTGACGATGCTGATTTTTTTCTGCAAAAGCTAATGTTGGTCATAATTCATATTTTTTAATAAGAATTTATTAATAATTTTCCTAATTAAATATATTTTTGAATTAAATATAATAATATATATGGGTCTATTCACTGTATGTCATTAAAAAAGGAGTATTTCAATAAGATAATATTTTGGGAAGATATAAATTAAAGTTTGTTATGTGCATTTAACATTAGCATCATCCAATTTCGACATCTTATAAATCTATGAAGATTTAAATAAAAAGTATATAAACTTTATCTTTTTCTGGGCTGTTTTGATTGGAGGAACTTAAATATGTGTCAAAAGTGGGTGTTACTTTCGAAAATCATAGTAGGTACGATTTTTATTATGCAGACGACCCTTATTCAAAAATTGCATTCATATTCAGAAAGTAGACACAATCTCCCGTCGAATGTTACCTCTTGCATCTTTCTGTGATAATTTGGTGATTTCTTTCTTTTTTTTTATGATCACTGTATTTATCTGCTGTTTTGTTTTCCAAGATGAAACATTGTTTAAAATGTATTCGATTTCATATACCTGATAAAGTTTTCACACAAATAAGGAACTGAAAGACGAGCGATATAGTAATAATTATACATATAAGAAAAACATACTCCTTTTCAATGAAATAATTCTGGGCAAATTATTACAAAAGTTATATACATTTAAGTTATAATGAACTTTAATTTTCAGATAGCGACGTTTTCTAAACAAATGATACAAATTCAGTATATATTAGTAGGACAAAACGTCGCATCGTAGAAAGACTTAAAGAGCACAAAAGTGATTTAAAATATAATAAACTTTCCACTGCCTTATCAAGGACTTTTGCTGATGGACAGATTAAGTTTATTGATTTTGAAAATGTTAAAATTATTTCCAGACAAGACAATCCATTTAAAGCTTATATTCGTGAATCTCTAGAGATTTCCTTAAGAAATCATAAAATTTGTAATGATAACACGTCATTTTCTATTCCTACTATCTGGAAATGTATTTTGAATGGACTTTAATTTGGTTAAACATTTCCGTTAATTTCGTTGTCTTTTTAGTTGAACATTTTCCTCAATTATGTAACACGTATTTAATTTTTTCGCTGTTTGTTTTTATGAGAATTTTCTCCTGAAGATGGCTATGAAGAATAGCCGAAACGTCGAGAGTTGTTTATTTATGTAGTTTTTTAAAATAGCTCATATTTAAATTAAACGAAATATACGTTGAAAGCAAGTATTTGATGTTTGTATTTATATTTGCAACGTAAAGTCCTTATTAATTATAAAATCGTTCTTCTTAAGTTTTATCTCAGCCCTTCAAAGTGTTCTTTAATTTTTTTTTCTTTTTTTTTTATAACTTGGATTTTATAATTATTAATGAGAATTGCAAAGTTCAGCTTGATTATTGTTTTGATTTCTTTTCTACAGACACTTCATTATATTTCAATACTTTGTATAGTTATCACTAATCACATATACATCCGATCATTTCGAAAAAAGAAAAAAAATCGTATACCGGTAAAAAAATTCCGCGAATTAACACTTGTCTGCTGAACTTTGAATACAAAATTAAGAGCTAAATCAATCTCATGAAGATAACGGCTAAGCCAATTTATGGAAAATATTTGAAGTCTCAAACTTCATAAAAATATTTCTTCTATTAAAACTGGTTTAAAATTTTTATGATACTTTATGAAACATATATTGCTCTATTTCGGACAATAAAAATATAATTCCTTTCAATGAAACTTAAGTACATATATTTAAAAATTCTCTTGCTACTGTAGCTGGAATAAAATTATTTTGGTTTAAGGATAACCTTAAGACAACCATAAAAACATCTTTAAAGGATATCCTTTTATTTCGATTTTTCTTGATGACATTTACTTTACAAATCCTGATTCGGCAATTGAGAATTTACATACTTCAGTGACCTTTAAAATTATTCTACATGACCTTCGTAAATCACACAAAAACACAACTTTACTTAGTGTCACATGCTTTTACTTTCACATCGATCCAGACCGGCACATGGGTGTGCACCACTGAAGGTCGTGAACCTTATACAATCAACCTTTTAAGAAAAATATCTTTTTTTTTTACCAGTTCTTCGCCTACTACTGGAGAAGATTAATTTTTAACGCTGAAACCGAGAAAGGAGTTACATTTTGTTATCTGCCAGTTTCTTTTAATGTTTTACGGCCGCCCACACCGTAAATTACGGTCGTGGAAATTGATTGGATCCACATGCATCAGTAGAACGTCACACCGCCCACCTAAGCAAAAGCTATTGCATAGTGGCAAAAATAAGTAAGGCACGTTAATAGAGTTCATTATGAGAACACCTGGGCAGGACGGAAATCTGTGCTAAATGATCAGAGCCATAAAGACCATTGAGCTTATAAAGATCATAACAAACTTAATGAAGAAATGGAATTTCAAAACTTTTTTCTTTTTTTGGTGATCAGATCCATAAAGTAAAGATCATTGAGTTTACAAAGATCATAACAAACTGGCTCCAAAGTGGAATTAAAAAAAATCTGATTTTTTTAGGATTGGATCCATACAGGCCATTGAGTTTATAAAGATCATAACGAACTTGCTGATAAGTGGAATTGGAAATTTTTCTCTCTTGTTTTTGGGATTAGACCCATACAGCCCGTTGAGTTTACAAAGATCATTACAAACTTGTTGATAAGTGGAATTAAAAAAAAATCTGATTTTGGGGATCAGATCCATGCAGGCCATTGAGTTTCTGGGGAGGCGCCAAACGTTCAACGTCCTGCCTTGCCTAGACGAGTGGTCTCCATTAGGCATTAAGGCCATTGAGTTTATTAAGATCATAACAAACTTGCTGAAAAGTAGAACTGAAAAATTTTCTCTCTTGTTTTTGGGATCAGACCCGTAGAGCCCTTTGAGTTTACAAATATCATTACAAACGTAATGAAAAGGGGGTAAAAAAAATTCTGATTTTGGGGATCAGATCCATACAGGTCATTGAGTTTCTGGGGAAATCAAACGTTCAACGTCTTGGCTTACCTAGACGAGTGGTCTCCATTAGGCATTAAGGCCATTGAGTTTATAAAGATCATAATAAACTTTCTGAAAAGTAGAACTGAAAAACTTTTCCCAGATTTTTGGGATCGGATCCATACAGACCATTGAGTTTATAAAGATCATATCAAACTTGCTGATAAGTGGAATAGGACAGATTTCTCTCTTTTTTTTAATAATCTGACACATACAGCCCGTTGAGTTTACAAAAATCATTACAAACTTACTGAAAAGTGGAATTTAAAAAAAATCTGATTTTGGGGATCAGATCCATATAGGCCATTGAATTTCGGGGTAGGATCAAACGTTGAACGTCGTGGCTTGCCTAGACAAGTGGTCTCCATTAGGCATTAAGGTCATTGAGTTTATAAAGATCATAACAAACTTGCTGAAAAATAGAACTGAAAAACATGTCTCAGATTTTAGGGATCAAACCAATACAGGCCATTGAGTTGATAAAAATCATAACAGACTTGCTGAAAAGTGAAATATTTTTTTTTTCTTATCTTTAGGATCAGATTTATAAAGGCCAATCAGCATATAAAAATCATAACAAACTTGCTAAAAAAGTGGAATAGCATTTTGTTTTTTAAATTTTTTGAAGGGGCGAGAACGTAATAAAAATTATTGCTGTAAAAAATAATTACTGAAATTTTTAACTTAAAATAGGAACGATATTAACCCTTTCCGGCACAGTGGTCCCACTCCGGGCACACCTAATTTTAATTCCAAACTTGCATTTGGCACCAAGAAAATTTCGCATTTTACGAACAGCATTTGTCTGTGCCGAAAAGAGTTAAACCAAAATCAGCAGCAAAGTGCTTTCTTATTTTAGTTGTGGTGCACATTTTATATGGCACACACTACACAACACACTACATTTTTCAATTTGTACTATTCTAAATAGAGC
Source organism: Maratus michaelseni (assembly GCA_963931845.1). NCBI lineage: Eukaryota > Metazoa > Arthropoda > Arachnida > Araneae > Salticidae > Maratus > Maratus michaelseni. The sequence continues at coordinate 174,188,788 of OZ007598.1, read as the reverse complement.
TTTCTATACAACAAGCAAAATATTTTAGTTTGGTAAATGGGATTGTTTAATACATGTTGGTGTGCAGGTGGACAGCTGAAAATTGAAAATTAATTAAGTGTCTTAGCATTGAGAATTTAAAATTAATGAAGTGTTTGAATATCTAATTCTCAAAAATTATCAACAAGTCTATCACAAATTTTACAAAACAAGTTTCCAAACATTTAAAAGTCATTTACCTGAAAAAATACACGCGAAAGTATTATCAAAGATTACCTGAACCTGTTAACTGGGTATGACGAAATATTTCGCATTACAAGAGCTACTACCATAATATTTTGAGTGCATTACTTCCACCAGTAAAGTTTTAATAGAAATTTTCGTCTTATTAAAACGCTCTATTCATGCAAAATTACTGCCATGAATAAGGAAAAAAAATTCTATTATTTTTTACTGGTGGAAGTGTGTCCCGTTGGTAATCAGGTATATCAGTTGAACAAAAGTTTATTTCCTGGTTAACAGGTTAATAAAAATGTACAGCGTGTGGTGGTCAGCTTCTAATTACAAAAGGAGTAATTTCTACTAGTGACTGATTCATTAGCCAAAATATTATATTTTTAAAAGGTAGTAAATTAATTTATATTTTTTATACATTTTTTTCATTATTGTGTAGTTAAAAACAAGCATTTCCTCTATCTATTATAGCAGCAAACATAAGTGAAATATTGTAATGCGTTGAAATATTGTAATGCACAAATTGTCTACAAAAAATAGTATTAAATATGTAGTAGTAAGCAAAATTTTAAGTCAGTGGATAAAATGTATAAAAATAAATCAGCTCCAAAATCTCACTACGAAAAAAAAAATCAACTAAATAAAAAACATACAAAAACATCAATCACGATTTCAGTATGAAGCTACAAGAAAGTGCAGTTATTCAACAAACCTCAACACAGAGCGGTGTAATCAAACACATCTGGCATCTCACGCCAATAATTCATTCGAAAACTGAAGCTCTGAATATCATATAATTATATCTATGATTACACCAGGTATATTAAAAACAGAGACTCGTCCTCACACTTTAGCTTCAATTACCCAAACACAAGAACCAATGACTTTTTTACTTTTTTGTCTTGCTCTGATTACTTTAATTGCAATTGATCTCCAGGCTCGATTTGAAAATAATGGAGACGAAGTGAACATGACCCAACAGTTAGAGGCTTCGCAATCATGGTTACAGTTACCTTAGCTCACATTTTATTTTTATCTTCCCATCTAGAAACCGGAAAATTAAGAGAGATTTTTTACAAGCAATTATTATACCTCTAAAGAGGCACAATGTTTTAATGTATAATTTGAAAAGATACATTGACCTAAATAAAATTATGATTAGGCATACATGTTAATGTGAGTATTTAAGTTTTTTTCCTTTTTGTATCTTCTTTATTTCTAAACATTCTTTAACTTGTAAGAAATAATCTAAAATTTCAATACTCGAAGCTATGGATGCGTTTCCGAAGAGGTCAGTAAATTCTACAGAAAACTATATTTAAGCTTGCAGAACGAGTGTCATGTTTAAAAGGCTTTTATGATGGCACATTTTGCGCAAAATAACGGAAATATTGTCCAATTATTTCCGTAAAATGAATTCAGACATCCTTAGTAGATTCTGGCTAAATTTCGCACAGATCTGATAGTTAAAAATATGAGAAAAATGTCAAAAATATCAATTTTCAATACTTTGCTGCAAACGAATTTAGGCATCCATATTATATCCTCACAAAGTGCCGTAAATGTCCTATAATTAAAAATATGCAAAAACATATTTTAACTTTACTCTGAATTTTTTAGAGTTGTAATCTTTAAATTCATTTTTCCCAAATTGTGTTTTATCAATATATCGGTATGATTAAAATGCTAAAATTTCAACATATAATTTTCAATTAACTCGATCTTTTTAATGGGCATTTCTTTTGGTGTATTTAATAAAATCAACGATCAAATTACCAATAACATAAATAGCATATGTCATGACATTTTATTTCTTTTTTCTTAATTGATTAACTTTTTGGAAGTCTGATCCTTACAGTTATAGAGAATATTTGAAAGAAAAGCATTAAAAAAAATTGCAAAAAGTTTAAAATCATTAAAGAATAATTAAAAAAAAAAAATCTTATTTTACTACAAGAATTGGATTTTTCTTGAATAAACCCCCTTTTTTCATAAATCCATTTAATAATATGTCAAAAAAATTACTCAAATAAAAAAAAATAGTTCAAAAGGTACCAAGTTCTCTTAAACATTGTTAATGAAAATTAAAAAAATGAATCAAAATTAAGAAACGTCAATGTGATTAAACGATACTACCCAAGGAAGGAACAAGATGAAAAATAATAACAATCTGAAAAATATTTTAGACTTGTTACTAATAGAAAAAATGATCAAATTATGAAAAAATTAGTCCAAATTTCAGATGGCTACATGTTATACATGAGATATTTTTAAAAGAAATCCGGCACCTAGCCAATATATTTCTACATTTTCAGAAAACACATTTATTAGACATTATTTCCGAATTGAAATGAAAATTAAGAATGAAAATTAGAAATATCAGTATGATGGGTCAAGTTATTCGGAGTGAAAAAAAAAATACTACTTGGCTTAGAAGAATCGATGGAGGATAAGGACGTGAATGCTGCGCATAAACTCAACAGTTAATGTGATTTACATTACACTATTTTTGAAAATAAACATTTTTAATTAAAAAAAAAAAAGAAAAAAAAATCTGTAAACACTACTATAGTTAGTTAAACATCTGCAAAGGAAATGACTGTAAGCTAAAACAGGTTCTAACTGCTACAAATGCAAAAAGAAAAAAAAATCAAAATTGAGTAGAATTTCATGGATATACATGATTTTTTATTCATTAACCTCGGCGGCACTGATGAGCCAACAATTTCATGGTAAATAAATTCTTAATCCCATAAATGGGCGTGGTAATCACATAAAACATTGATTGTCTGTTATTAATATAGAAAAATAGGATTCATGTTCTTTGGGTGTAAATCTTTTGTAGTATATTTTTAAGATAAAAAAAATATTTTTTGTTAGAATTTCGTTTAATGGGTATCTTTAATTATCACCTGTGGACATTTTCTCTATATAACAACTACACAAGATACAAACCTAAAAGTATCACAAGATATCGCATGCAATCTTCTATCCACACTTTATGAATAAATTAGGCATAAAAGCCTCCACAACGTATGCACAGACAACTAAAACCACACACACAATCGTATAATGGCGACGATTTCTCTACTAAAACGCCAATATGCATAATACAGCAATATCCGCGCCTATTAAGTCCCATTCTCTATCATCTTATTACAGAATTTATTGTTTCATGGAGACTAACTTCATCGCTACAGCACTAAACGGAGATGATACGCAAGGGGTCTTTAGAGGGGTGTTTACCCCAACCCCCGAGATTTATTTATTGCCATTGTGGATCTAAAGTGACGAAATAATAGAGCGGTTGCGCGAAATCGTCTTTGGTGGGCTAGGCTAAAACGTGTCGGAAACACGAGTAAAGGTGTGGAAATTTCCTGCCCATTTTTATAGTCTTCTAAGGGTGTATGACTATTTAACACGCCACTATATCGGAAAACACCCAAACATAAATCAGAAAACGGGAAAAAATTGTAAACGTACAATTTTGACTCGCCAACTTGGCAAGAGACGTAAGTCAGAGGTTTAGTACAGCTGTAAACGCAATTAAAGGTCATTATTGTCTTAAATTTGGGCAAAATGTAGGTCAAATGTATATGCTGAGTCAAAAATTTCTTCAGCGTAAATATTGTTTCTAGAAGCAGTTAAATTTTGGAATAAATATACAGGGTATCCACAAAATATCTTTACAATTTCAAGTTTTTATTACCATACCAATGAACAGATATGTGTATGGAAAGTAGTACAATATTAAGAGTATATATTAAAGTTTTTATTTGCATCAATTAATATGCGCACCTATATGTGCACCATTGGTTGCATGAAGCCCGTCAAGGCGATAATCGTTGACGTTTTCTACTGATACTCTTTTTCGTAAACTCCTTGCTTTATTCAATACTGAACCGGTCTCCATGAATTTCTTATTCCATTAACGAATTGATGGACATGAATTCATGCCAATTATCCGGATTTTGTCCAAGACACATAAGTCCGGATAATTCGAGTTCCATCGTACTATAACATTTTCGCAAAATTAAAGAAAAAAATCTTTAAATATACAAGTTCTTAAATATAAGACCAATCTTAACGATAGCTTTAAGTGTATTTAACAAGTGACATCATCCACCCACACAAAAATATATAAATTCAGAGACCAGGCAATTAGTTTAGCTTTGTGAACAATCGTTTTTTATACCCCTTTACATTTCATTTCATTTCAGAAGATTGATGTATGCAACCCCAGGGTTCAAACAGCAGATAAGATGGACGTGTTTTTAAAAGGTTTACATTAGTATCAACAGGAAGCAACAATATTTTATCTAGTAATTTAAACATCAATGATGGATTTCACTGACAGAAGAGATTTTAAATATAATAAAAGCTGGCATGAGAGAAATGAAAATATTTAAAGCCGCTTTCCTGCAAGTACTTTTCTAAAGATCTTATTTCACACACTCCCCTTGCAATAGTTAGATTTGCATCACGGAAATAGACCAGTAGATAATCGTTTTATTTTGATTTACATGCAAAGAGCGTTGGATCATCATGATGGAAAAATAGTTAACCTAAACAGTTAGATTTAGATAAAAGATTTTCTAAACTACACTATAATTTAAAATTATATTTCCTTTCAACAAAAAAAAAAAAAAAAAAGTTATACGTTTGTAAATATACGTATCAGAGATCACACAGTTCCTACTTTTGATTACCACGGTCTTCGAACAGTAATCTTATTTGATGACACAATTTATGTGATTAAATAAGCGAAAGTTACTATTCGAAAATAATGGTATTCAAAAGAAAAGAACCAATCGAACTATGATATACACTAATAAATAATATTTAATTTTGCAGTAAAAGTTCACAGATTATGTTCCAAACATATAACTTGTTAAACATATTAAAGATGGATTGCAACAAAAGCAGTACCAAACTCTTATGCGAAGGAAATTATTTAAATATCATAATTAATAACATTTTGGTAAGAATCAATGCTAATTAATTATGATATATAGATAATTTAAATCACTTTTTTGATTATTGGTAAATGTGTAAAGAGTAGATTCAGCGAATTAAACTATTTAATAGACATGTACGAATCACTAAAATATGCTCTAATTTATACACTGCTGTGCAAAAGTTAAGCGGCAGTGACCGGACGCTTTCGTTTTTTTACACGGTTTGTCGAATATCTTCTGAAATTCTTGATAAATTGTTCTTGAAATTAAAGGATGTAAAGCTTCCCATTAGATTATATGGGGTTTCCTACCGAATTTGTCAACTATAGCTCACTGTATTGCTGAATTTGTCTGAGTTTTAAAAATATTTGACTGGTCTTTTTATATGAGTTACTCTATACAATTGACTACCAAATCATGAAAAAAAAATCTTTGGTATAGTTCGCGCATGCACATTTATAAATTATTTCATAAATATGCCCAAATCTCATCAAATACTCAATATATTAATTTTTTTAATGGCAGTATGCTGTTTCTACTGTTCTTGAAGTCAAACATGTACTTTACATCCTCGAATTTCAAGAACAATTTGTCAAGTATTTCAGTAGATATTCGACAAACCGTGTAAAAAGAGAAAGCGTCCGGTCACAGCCCCTTAATTTTTGGACAGCCAGTGTATAAACAAAGTCGTTTTTCTCACGGTTTTACAAATTTGTCTACCAACAAAAGTCATGTCTAAGAAATGACAATTAAAAATTTACGCAAACTTTATGTTATTTATTTATTTATTGTAAAAATGTTAAAATATAAATAAAACTATATTATACACTGCTCAAAACAATTAAAGGATATTTGAAGTTTTATATAAAATAAAGATATAAACGAAATTTTTTTTGCCGAAAATAGAAGAAGAGAATCACAAATGCAAATTTTTCTGGTTTTCAAACTGTGGAGTATGCAAATTTTGAGTTCGACGTCAAAAACGTCGCTTCAGCGGCAGCGAATGAAATTTGACTTTCAACTGGATAAAAGAGAATGAAGACAAGGATGATCGGCATTTATTGATTGCTTTGTTTCGATGAGTACGATGTCTCAGCGAAGTCATTTGACAGATTCAGAAGCTTGGAGAATTGTTGGTAGGTTAGAAGGGGGCCAAACTCAAGCCGAAGTAGCGCAAGCCATTGGAGTGTCACAAAGTGTCATTTCCAGGATCTGGAACCGTTTTTTGGAGAGTGGATGTGCAGGCCGAAGACCAGGGCAAGGTCGTAGACGGGCAACAACGCCCAATGAAGATCGGTATTTAGAGTTAACAGCTCGGAGACACCGAAACATGAACGCTACTCTTCTCCAACAACACCTTCGCTCGGCTACAGGCACCACGATTTCAACTCAGACTGTCCGAAACCGGCTCCATGCTGTAGGTCTGTATGCTCGCCGACCGATGGTATGTGTTAGATTAACATCAAGGCATCGTCGCGACCGCAGGGAGTGGGCAACCGAGCATGTCAACTGGAGGAGAAATGAATGGAGCAATATTCTGTTTTCTGACGAGTCCGGTTTTTTGTGCATTCGGATAATAGGCGTATTTTCATCTGGAGGGACCGTGGCAGTAGGAATAATCCTGCGTTCGTGCACGAAAGTGTCAGATTTGGCGGTGGAGGAGTGTTGGTGTATGGTGGCATCTCCATTGACGGGCGCACTGACCTCTACATCATTCGAGATGGAGCTCTGACTGGTCGCCGATATAGGGATGAGATCCTCAGACCTATTGTAGTCCCTTACGCTGCAGCAATCGGAGATAACTTCATTTTAATGGACGATAACTGCAGGCCACATCGTGCAAACCTGGTGGAGGATTTTCTTTTCGAGGAAGGAATCGTTCGAATGCAATGGCCAGCGTGTTCTCCAGACATGAATCCAATCGAGCACGTTTGGGACGCTCTAGGAAGACGAGTTTCTGGCCGCCAACAACCCCCACAAACTCTCCAAGAACTGGAAAGAGCTCTTCTGGAAGAGTGGGGCAGAATACTCCAACTCGTCATTAATAGCCTCATTGAGTCCATGCCTCAAAGGTGTTCAACGTTGCTGGCCGCCCGTGGAAACCATACCCCCTACTAAAAATGATTTTCTTTGAAGAAAACACCTTTTCTTATTCTTTTTTTCTCATATGCACAAATTGTGTTTTTTTCCTTTTGTACACAAATGTGCAATAAAATGCATTTTTTTCTGCCAAACATGTGTAATTTATTCTCATATAACCTACTATGTCTGTCGACCATGTATCAATCAGCTAAAAAGTTTCCCAGATACAAAATCCACCTAAAACTGCAATATCCTTTAATTGTTTTGAGCAGTGTAAATTATTGTTGTAGTATATTTAGTATATATAGAAAAGTATTGATTGTAATGATTTTTATTATACAATTAACGTATAAGAAATTATATTTAAAATATTACACAAATTTTAAATAATTTATTTAAAATGGTAAATGGCAAACAGGTCTGCTGATGAGAAAAAGATTGTTTGTAAATATTTTTATAAGAATCATTGTTAAAAAAATGATAGCTAGAAAATTTCCAAGAATTTGCCTTTCCTAAAAGGCAAATATATCTGCAAGTTAGAAAATTATCGGTTGAAAATATTTTTTCAATAAGAGTCAGATTTTAAGAAATGACATTTAGGAAAATAATGCAAATTTTAATTATTTGTTAAAATTTAAATAGTCCTCAGTTGGTGAGAAAATATTCATAATTATTATTTTACATTCATCTAGTTTGCAAAATGAAAACTAATACAAATAAATAAATAAATAAATAAATACATCGGAGACTTCGGATTGTTGTGATGTCAATATATCCTTCTCCGATATTTTAAAGAAATTATACTCAGAAAATCTATGAAATTTATAATTATTTGTTAAAAATGTAAAAGGTGAGTAGATCTTTTGGTGGAGAAAGGTTGGTAACTACTACTATATTCAGTCATCTAGTTTGCGAAATGAAAACCATGAGATAATTTATTTCAGAGAAGCGGTTCTTATGGGACTCTTCTGATGTCTACATATCCATATTCGACATTCTTAAGAAATGATACTAAACAAAATTATGAAAATTTTAATTGTTTGTTAAAAATTATAAAAGATGAATAGATTTGTTGGCGGGAAAAAAGTTGGTAGCTATTATTTTACCCAGTTTCTTTTTACGAAATGAAAACTATTAGATAAATTACCTCGGAGAAGCAGTTCTTGTGGGACTCTTCTGATGTCTATATATCCATATCCGACATTCTTAAGAAATGATACTAAAAAAATTTATGAAATTTTTAATTATTTATTAAAATTCTAAAAGGTGAATAGATTTTTTTTTGCGGGAAAAAGGTTGGTAACTATTATTTTACCAAGTCATATATTTTACGAATTGAAAACTATTAGATAAATTATATCGGAGAAGCAGTTCTTATGGTACTCTTCTGATGTCTCTATATATCCATCGCTAATAATTTAAAAATAATAATAATGCTCAGAAAATTTATGAATTTTATAATTATTTATTAAATTTGATAAAAAGTGAATACATCTGTTGGTGGGAAAAGCTTGGTAACTACCACTTTACACAGTCATATAGTTTGCGAAATGAAAACTATTAGATAAGTTACTTCGGAGACGCAGTTCTTGTGGGACTCTTCTGATCCATCTCCGACATTTAAAAATATGCTACTCAGAAAATTTATGAATTTTATCATTATTTATTAAAACTGATGAAAGGTGAATATGGAGAAAGGTTGGTAACTACTGCTTTGCACAATCACCTAGTTTGCGAAAGGAAAACTAATAGATAAGTTACTTCGGAGACGAAGTTCTTATGGGAATCTTCTGATGTCTATATAGCCATCTCCGACATTTTTTAAAAAAGATACTTATAGAAAACTGATGAAAATTTTTATTATTTGTTAAAAATGCAAAAATGTGACTAGATCTGTTAATGGGAAAAGGTCGGTAACTACTCCTTTATAGAGTCACCGTGTTTCGAAAATAAAACTAAGATAAGGAGACGCAGTTCTTATGGAAATCTTCTGATGTCTATATACACTGTAAAAAATGACCGATGTTTCTTATTTTATGAAAATATGCTATAACCACGAACAAAAATATAATATAATCTTCTGAGTTATTCGAAATTTCAAATAGCATGTTACATTGTCTTTGGAATCCCCAGAAACGAATACATCTTCAAAATTTAAAGAATAATTTATAAAAACAAATTATTTTTAGCTGCCCGAATTTGTCAGAAACGTTTCCGAAGGGTTTTTATAGTGTATTAATTAGTGTCCTCAGGCTGGAATACCTGTTTTTCGAATGTTATCCATTCTCAAATACACGTTTTCAGCCGCATAAGTTAATTTATACATGAAAGAGTAAATAAATAATCTTAATTTTAATGTTATTTTTAACGCTGTTAATTTTGCATGTTTATCTGTTACAAAAATTTTTTGAGCATGAAAATGTTTACTTCAGAATTGATAGCATTCGAAAAACAGGTATTCCAGGCTAAGGACACTAATTAATACACTATAAAAACCCTTCGGAAACGTTTCTGAAAAATTCGGGCAGCTAAAAATAATTTGTTTTTATAAATTATTCTTTAAATTTTGAAGATGTATTCGTTTTTGGGGATTCCAAAGACAATGTAACATGCTATTTGAAATTTCGGATAACTCAGAAGATTATATTATATTTTCGTTCGTGGTTATAGCATATTTTCATAAAATAAGAAACATTGGTCATTTTTTACAGTGTACCCATCTCCGACATTTAAAAAAATATCTTATAGAAAATTGATGAGAATTTTAATTATTTGTTAAAAATGCTACAACTTGAATAGATCTGTTGGTGGGAAAAGGTCGGTAACTACTACTTTATAGAGTCACCTAGTTTCGAAAATAAAACTAAGATAAGATAAATTACCTCGGAGACGCAGTTCCTATGGAAATCTTCTGATGTCTGTATACCCATCTCCGACCTTTTTTTAAAAAGATACTTATAGAAAATTGATGAGAATGTTAATTATTTGTTAAAAATGCTAAAAGGTGAATAGATCTGTTGGTGGGAAAAGGTCGGTACACTGTAAAAAAAAAAAAAAAAATGGGTCGATCTACTAAATTTTTTTAGTTTTTCTCATTGATCTTTAAAATTACTAAAACTATTTTTGCATTCTTTCTCAGTTACAAGAAAATCTGTAAGAATTACTAGAAAACAGCTAGCAACATTACTAGAAAACAGCTAGCAACATTACTAGAAAACAGCTAGCAACGTTTCCGTTTTATAATACGGGTTACTAAGAAATTCTGTGGAATACAAATATACTAAAAGAATTTAGTGACCTCAGGATTTTCTTTTACAGTGTAACTACTACTTTATAGAGTCACCTAGTTTCGAAAATAAAAACTATAAGATAAATTACCTCGGAGACGCAGTTCTTATGGGGCTCTTCTGATGTCTATATATCCTTCTCTGTAAATCTTTCAGATCTTCTTCGATCTTTGTCCACGCATCTCCACCCTTCAGACGGCTTTCCAAAAGTTTAGACGATTCCTTCAGCTCTTCCAAGTCTTCTCGGAGGCATTCAGAGTCTGTTGTGGCGGACTATAAAAAAGAAAATGAAATTACTTAAGATTTTGAATATTTTATAGCCTTCATAGAGAAGTGAATTTATGGTATACATGCAAATAAGTTCAAAAAATTATTGATAAAATATATTTTGTTGGATAGATAAATTAGCTTTACAAACCTGTTGTAATTTTTGTCTCTACCCTAACTTGAAGTCAATATATTGCAATATGTAATCGAAATAGTCCATTAAATAAACAAATAAAAGTAATAATAACATTTTAAAAATCATTTTTAGTCATAATGTGTTCATTTAATGAATTTTAAAAGAAATGCCTGAAAATATTGTCAACAAACAAAACATTTTGAGCCAAAGTGTGCCATTTTATTTTGACGCTATTTTAAGAAAATAGGGTCTTTTTTTTATTTTATTTTAATTTTATTTTCTTATTATTTTTACTGAATTTAATATTCAATGTTGAGTAATACTTTAAATAGTCTATTAATAATTCATAAACAAATGGACTTACTGACTTCGAGAATTTTCATAAAAAAAGAGTTTTTTTTATACCTGAGTATTTTTCGCACAGCCATTAAAAAAAAAAAAAAATTTTTTTTGAATTTACTGAACGAAATTCTTCACTGTAGGCGACTGAAATGGGACACTGCCAAAATTTCGAATAATGGACTACACTGGTTTGAAGTGCCCCCTATTTTTATGATCTTAGCCTATATATTGTATCCTAGAAAGAAATTTTATTATGTATATATTTTCAAATTTTGGGTTTTAATTGACACAATATAATATTGCAAACTTCCAGCATATTTTACACTTTTTTTTTTACTTGGTAGTGGCTCAATATACCTTTAAGTTTATTATCTCTTTTGGTTGAATTTTTAATTATTTCTTGATTATCTTCATTTCTTTCACTCAGTGTTTTTTTTTATATGTTGTAAGGAGCTTAATATTGTCATTTTTAGGCTTAATGTTGACAATATTTGACGAAATAACATACCTTTACTATGAATTATTCTTGTGGAGCTCCATGGGATATTCATGTTTTCTCATGTTTGCATCTTCAATTTACTGTGTTTTATTTTTTCCTTTGATTTTTACACGCGTGGTTTCATTTTAATTATGTGTATCTATTTGTAGGATTTCAGTTTAAACACTTCATTTCTTTATGACGTGCATGATCATCAAATTAACTGACGCTCTAGTACTATTATTATCCATGATTTAAATGCACGAGTTATAAATATTTTGGATCGTGAGATCAAGATTTGAATATCTTCAAAATTGGAAAAAGAGCGAGTCTTCTAATTTTTATTGTGAAGCAAGCGTCGAAATGGGAAATAGCCAGTAAAGGCGCTGTTAGGCCTAGTTGGACTTTAGAGAAAATAAATATATTGTAAATGTTGGGCGAGAAGTGTATTAGCTGTGAAGAAATTATTAGTAAAGTACTGTAAAATTATCTGTCTAGGACTGTATTAAAGTTTATATTTTGTTATTCAACGTCTAGTCGTTCATATAATTCCAGTAAATCAATTTTTTACATATCATCTTCTTACATATATATTATATAATTATATATATTTACTAATAGATGGCAGCACCTCATTGATTTATTCTTTTGAATTTATGGTGGAGTTCAATTTTTATTTTTCTATAGAGGGTGCTGGTTTTACATATTGGGATATGTGCTTGGCTATGCATTACATGTTCTTCCTTGATCCATGGTCCATCAATTTTTAAATAACTTTTTTTCCTTTTTTTGGCAACATATATTTAAAACTCCAATTCTTGTAAAATATGCTGACTCAAGTTTGGATTTTGCTTTCAAATGGGGTAATTTCATGTTCTTATTTTTTTCCCTCACTCCTTTTTAATCATGTTTTATTACTTACCCATCATACGTAGTATAGGGTAAGTCTTGTAATCGTTTTGAAAATCGAAAAATTTTTTTTGATGGATGTACACGTTTCAGACACTGGAGATTCCGAAAAACATATTTTTAGAAAAAAAAATTTTGCCGTCCGTCTGTGTGTCTGTGTGTCTGTGTGTGTGTGTGTCTGTAAACGCTCTATCTCCCGAACAAATTGAGATAGAGACTTGCAATTTGGTATGTACTTAGTAATAATGGGAAGAAGCCTATTTCATTTCAATAACCTCGATTAACCGGAACAATTTTTTTCGGACTCTCGAAATATTCGTTCTGATGAAAGGTATATAAAAATTTTCGAAATTGTTTATTTTAAGAAATGAATATAAAAGACAATAAAAAAACATAAATTTTGAATAAAGCATGAAGTCGATCGGATAATGAGTTGCCGAGATATTTGTAATCCTATTTTCCACACTCTTCGATTTTTCATGACCCTGTATTTCATCCAAATTTCACTTCAAAGATATATTTTAATTGGAAATTTGACGCTTAATCAGATGCAATAAACCGCTAGTTAATAGGATTATTATTTTTGGAGTTATAAGGAAAAACCTCTTTCAAGCAATTCAGTAATCGAGCCTTTAAAGTTTATGACGTCATCAAGCCACCATTTTATTTGAATTGCAATGCATTTTATAAGTAGTTTACACATTTTTATTTTAATATTTTACATTATGCATATCCATGATGGGTAAGTATTACGGTGGCCCCCAACGACTAGTTTTGAACTTAAATGTTGTTTCATTGTGTATTTCTCTACATTCTGGGTGTGGTTTTCCAAATTCATATTCTTTAGCTATTTTATGGCTAATATGAAGATGAAACCACACATTTTATTTGTGGAAATTTAGGCATTTGGGAACTGAAGATTCTGTCTAAGTTCCGCAAATTTCCATTATCCAATTTCTGTTTTATATATATTATATTTTTGGTATCTATGTTCAGTTTGTTGGGGGCATCTGTTATGTTGTCAATTAGTTATTTTAATTTTATTCATAATTTCACAGGTTTTGTTGGTGGTTATAACGTTTATTTAATGGTTATATATATATATATATATATATATATATATATATATAGCGTATATATGATGTATATAGAAGTTTGGTGACGACCTTGGGGAGAACGCAATTGTGTTAATAACAAGGAACAAGAAAGTAGTCCCCATCCCCACTTTTTTTTAAAGATTAAAGAAATACTTAATTATTCCGTCATATTAATTCATAAAGTAAGCATAACTAATGCATTTTAATGTATACATAGATGTGATAAAAAATTTATCACTAATAAAGATTAATCAGGGAATGACACTAATGCCAGCCCAAATTTCAAAATATACGGCAGAGAAATCCGAAATACTAACAGTTATATTCATCGATTGAGTCTGACTGTCTGTGATATTTTGAAACTAGCTTGACAAATGTGGTTTCTGTCCCTGAATACCTTCTTAAAGAGGATTATAATTAATCATGATTATAGGTTAAAAAAAGGCGAGACAGTTCTATTTTTTTTAAATCCGTTGGATTAAATGACCTTCAACAAAACTATCAAAAAAGAAATATGATATTTGAAAGAATTTCGTTTATTTAGTTCATCATGAATCTTCTGTTAGGAAAGCCGAGTTTTATTTTTGTAAATCCAGCAATCCCTTTGCCGGAAATAAAGTAATTTAAAAACAACAACAAAAAATCATGCGTCAAGCGTAGATTATGTAACACTTTCCAACGCTTCCAAAATAATTTTACAAATCATTACCGTTTAATAAGCTGAAAGATAACATCTAAGTAAACAATTTGGAAAACGCATAACATATTTAAAAACGTAGTTTCAGGAATTTCCAACGTATATTTCCAAAATATTCAATTTTTGGAAAAATATCCGAATACTTTTATTCAGCCCTGTATAGGATCTATAGATTTGTATATATACTACATAGGATGCTAAATTTTAGTTTAGTTAGGAAACGCGTAGCACAGTTAAAAATTCTCCTTCTGGAGTTTCTGTCAATAAACGGAAATGCGTTCGCGAACGTTTGTGCTGCCCTGTATAGGATCTACAGAATTTATACACACCAAGTAATAGACAAAAAGTGAGTTGAATTTAAAATCGCGTTCTGCAACTCAAAACGCACTTCCAGGAATTATTGTTAGCAGACAGTAGAAAATTCTTTTGTGTGTCCCTGTAAATGAACGATGACTGCTATATTCACAATATTCTGTAGTAAGCCTCTGATAAGGCACCTTAGTGATATATATAAATTTCAATACGTTTAAAATAGTGAAACATTATTTAATTAAACCCACAAACGATTTTTCTCCATAGATGTAATGTAACGGAATTCTTTTCACTGTCCCTGTAAAGAAAGTATAAGTGCTACACACTTCAGTTGAAATAGGGAACATGCTATAGATAACGACAATAACATATAAAAATTGCAGGGCAATCCGAGCATATTTACGGGAGTTAGAGCACGTTCAGATGGCAGACGGCAGACAAACCGAAGTCATAAACACTTTTCAACAAGGTTGGAAAGTGTTAAAAAGAGAGAGAAATTCAGAAATATTGAAGTAAAAATAAAAAGAAGAATGATGAAATTTAGGAAAGAATGGAGAAAATATTCATAAACACTGTTTTTGATAACAGCATCATCGTTTAAAAATTCAGAAGAAGTAAAAACTCAATACTGATGCAATTTAGTAGTACTAAGATGACGTGTAAATCACCAGGGGTCATTCCATGGTAACTTACGTTACATTTAGAATAATTTTCTTTAGTAATTTTCATAATATAACACCAAAAAATATTAAAAATGTAATGTTGATATGATTTGTTAATTAAACCTATACAAAGTGAAATTAGGATGAAAATTACCTACCTTTAGTGCTATTTTTTTTTAACACTGGCCATTATATTTATTATGGTAACTTACGTTCTTTTTGTCAGAAACGTAAGTTACCATAGTAAATATAATTTTTAGCATTCAAGAAATAGTACTAAATTTAAGTAATTTTTATCCAAATTTAGCTTTGTTGGGTTTAATTAACAAATCATATAAACATTACATTTTTAATATTTTATAGTGTTATGTTACTAAAATTAATGAAGTTAATTATTCTAAATGTAACGTAAGTTACCATGGAATGTTCCCTTGGTCTAAACAGACTAGGACCTGGAGATAAAAAGGAATAGGGAGGCACTTTGAAAATCCCAGCTGTATTCGATCTCACAGAAATTATAATGGTTAATATGCCAAAGAAAAAAAAGAAAGTAAGAAAGGCAGAGAGAGGGGGGAGAAAGACAGAACAAAGAGAGGGGGGCAGAGTAAACAAGAAAAATGCATGTAAGCCCATATGAAGAGGAAAGTATCAACCAAGAAGGAGAAAGAAATAGCACTATTTTATTTTAAAATAACTATAGTGCTAAATCTCTATTTAATACTTGGAAATTTTTCCATAGAAAATTTATGAATTATTTTTGATATTATATATAATGAATTATATTTGGAATTATTAACTATAGTGCTTTTAAAAGTATATACTATATGATGCCTTTTTCTAAATATAAATTAATATTGTGTACTGTAACTTAATCGAATTTTGTGGCAATTAGTAAATTTTTATGAATATTAAAACAATGAGGCACAGTCAAACACAATATGCAATTTTTGGATTTAAAAAAAAATTCACTGGAACACCCCACAAAAACGAGTCTTTTCCAGCAAATAAATCTGGAGTGACTCCAATCGGCAATAGAATCGGTTGGATTCGAACGCTGGATATCCCGTTTAGAAACTGGAGATGTTACCTCTGCGTTACTAATGCTTGACGACATCGGCGGAATATTTATCACTTTATACTCTTTGATGATCTGTAATAGAATCGGTCGCAAAAGGGTTTGAAAATGGATTACATACCTAATACGTCGGCCTATTTTCGTGAAACTCTAAATTGTTCTTGCGACAGTGAACTATAACATATTCGCACAATCCTAAGTACCGTTTGGGAGTTATTGTATTCACTTACATGCACACACACACAAAAATCATGATTACAATACTTTTCTTATGTTGTGTGTTCGGAAAGTAATAATAGAAAATCGGAGCGTTGCGTTAGTTAAAAGTAGTTAACGACATGCAGTTTAGTTTATAAGTCAATCATACCAATTAATATTCTGTGAAACGCAGTTTTTGCCGCACTCATTCTGCAAATTCCATTTATGAATGTCTCAGGGTTTAATAATGTACATGCTCCTAGGTTAAAAAATAACGGAGATACTTTTTTGAGGATATATTTTGATGTTATGTGGAAATAGACATACCAATTAATATTCTGTGAAACGCAGTTTTTGCCGCACTCATTCTGCAAATTCCATTTATGAATGTCTCAGGGTTTAATAATGTACATGCTCCTAGGTTAAAAAATAACGGAGATACTTTTTTGAGGATATATTTTGATGTTATGTGGAAATAGACACACACAGAAAATAAATAATAACAATAAAAAAAATTCTAGGTTCAAGAATAAACAAGATACTTTTTTGAGGACGTCTTTTCATGTTATGTACGAATAGACGCACACAGAAAACCAATAATAACAATAAAAAAAAATCCTAGGTTCAAGAATAAACAAGATACTTTTTTGAGGACATCTTTTGATGTTATGTAGAAATAGACACACACAGAAAACAAATAATAACAATTAAAAAAAAATCTGGAGAAACTCCACTCAACTTGCTGAATACGTGTGTGAAAATAACGTGTCTAGAAAGTGAATAATAATAATAATAAAGGGAATTTTGGTAAATTTCTGACACAGTAGAAAAGGCTGGAAATGAACGCTGGATCTCCCGTTTAGAAACTGGAGACGTTACATCTGCGTTACTAATGCTTGATTACATTGCCGTGTATTGAGAAATTTAAAAATAAGTATCGCAATTCCAAATGCCAGTCAACCACTTAGGAACTATTGTTGGGAATTATAGCCTCAAAAATACTTTAATAACATGCAATTTGGCATGCATCTAACTTATGCCTACTAAAATGCCGTTATCACTCATTTATCAGTATTCAGACACATTCTCTTAGTGGTTTTCCCTAGAGAATCGGTTGAAAAATGGATTAAATATTTTTTTTACGAAAATCTATATAGTTCTTGCGACAGTTATCTATAACATATTCTCCAAATTGGAGGCTCAATCAAATGTACCGTTTGGAAGTTATGTTCTCTCAATTCATGATTGCAATACTTTTCTTATACTATGTGTTCGGAATGTAAAACTGGAAAATAAGAGTACAAGTATTGAGAAATTTAATAAATATCGCATTTCCAAATGCCTGTCAACCATTTAAGACCCATTTTTGGGGATTACAGCCTCAAAAATACGTTAATAACATGCAATTTAACATACAGCTAACTTATACCCACTAAAATGCCGTTAAATGCAATTTTTACCAATTATTTTAATTATCAGCTTGAAGGTCGAATAAATAAAGGCAACGACAGATCCAATTATTACTATCTCTATTTTTTTTTTCTTACGTCGAGATGGACGGTGTATTGAAAAAGTAATTGCACGTTTTACAGAAGGGGGTAGGGACAGTCTTCATTAGACAGGTACTTAAAAAGAACTAGATATCAAGATCATAATAAGACCGGAACCTCCCTTTTCTGTAATTATATTAATCGAGCAGTAGTAAAACTGACCCAAACACATAATAAGTGTTCGTTAACAGCCAAAAGATATGCGAATAACTGTAGCCAGGATTTGTTCAATGTAAAAAAAAACTCTGACTTTCTTTCTTCAAGATGAAGTTACGCCTTCTTAATTTTAGTTTTACGTACCATTTTCTCCATTTATCCGTGTATTAGGTATAATTATTTGTTTTAAAAGCGTCTTCAGACTTAGACAGTTGAAAAAATTCTACTTTACTTTTTCTTCTTTTTTTACAAAATATATTGTGATAGCTATATTTAATTTTTTAATTGTTATATCTGACTTCAAAAACATACTTTAATTTTGATCTGGTCTATTTTATTTTTTTTTTTATATTTACTAATTGGATTGAAAAAATGAAATAGACATGCATACCCCATTATTGTTTTTAATATTTGGTTTAGAAACCAGTATGATAGAAATGTTTACTGATAAATATAAAACGATTGAAATTGGTTTACAGCCTGAGGTAACTCAAATAAAAAAATGTTTATTTTATGGGGAAATTCTTTTTTAGTAGTTATATCGACATAATATTTCTGATTTTCTTTCTTCAAGATGAAGTTAAGTCTTC
Organism: Maratus michaelseni; assembly: GCA_963931845.1. Lineage (NCBI taxonomy): Eukaryota > Metazoa > Arthropoda > Arachnida > Araneae > Salticidae > Maratus > Maratus michaelseni. The sequence continues at coordinate 174,169,779 of OZ007598.1, read as the reverse complement.
TTAATTTTAGTTTTACGTACCATCTTATCCATTTATCCATGTATTAGGTATAATTATTCGTTTTTTAAAGCGTCTTCAGACTCAGACAGTTGAAAAAATTCTACTATACATTTTTTTTTTTTTTTTTTACAAAATATAATGTGATAACTAAATTTAATGTTTTAATCAAAAACATATTTTAATTTAGCTCTGATCTATTTTTTTATATATATTTACTAATTGGATGGAAAAAAATCAAATAGACATGCATAATACATTATGTTTTTTTTATTATTATTATTATTTGGTTTAGATTGGGATAAAATTGTTTATTGATAAAAATAAAACTATGGAAATTGGTAGGTAAAAACTATCTATTTTATGAAAAAAGATTTTTTTAGGAATTATATCTCATATTCGACATAACATTTCTGACTTTCTTTCTTCAAGATGAAGTCACGTCTTCTTAATTTTAGTTTTACGTACCATCTTCTCCATTTATCCGTGTATTAGGTATAATTATTCATTTTAAAAGCGTCTTCAGACTTAGAGGAGTTCAAAAAATTCTGCTTTACTTTTTTTAGTAGTTATATCTTATATTTGACAGAATATTTCCTGTATCATAAAGACAAAAATCACTAAGAAAAAAAATCGTGAATTATTTTTTTTACTGGCGTCTTAGTCAATTTTTTATTTTATTAAATACGATACGAATACATGGCGTAAGAAATGTACTGTAAGCTTTATAAAATTTGAAAATATGTATATCTGTGTATGAGTGAACATGATAACTTCCAAACGATACTTCAGACTGAGCTCCTATTTGGAGAATATGTTACAGATCACTGTCGCAAGGCCTGTATAGATATTTGCAAAACTCTCCTGGTGTATTAGGTGTTTAATCCCTTTTTAAACCATTTTGCAACCGATTCTATAGAGAAAGAAACAGTGACAGGGTATTAATGATAAATGTTGCGATGATGTAATCGAACAAAGTGGAGCGTTCAAATCGAGCCGATTTTCTTGTGTCAGATATTTATAAAAAAATCCCCTTCTTTTATTTATTTATTTATTTTTACTTTTTAAACACGTACATCCGTGTTTGGAAAATCGAGTGAAATCACTCGATTTTTTTTTTTTTTTTTTTTAATGGTGTTTTAGTTGACAATTTCTCCGTCAATTTCAACTTTCTTATTTGATTTGTTATTTTAACTGTGTTTAACTTTTAGATTACGAGTGGGTACTGGTGACTATTTTAATATTCATTATCGTATCACAATTTACAGAAAAAATAATCTCTGCGGTAGATTTCTGTTTAAAATGTCCTAGTTTAAGAGCATTACAGAGATTTTTTTTTTTTTTTCAAAAAGTGGTATGAATAGAATATAAAAATAGTCGCTGGGATGACATATATATCCCAGCCCCATAACCAAAGGGTTAAAGATTTACACAGAAAAGAACTGGCCACATATTTTCCTTTATAGGAGTAATGTATACCTCTTACTGGTAAAAATCTTAGAGCAATGGCCGCCTACCCAAACTTGGTGGCTTATTTCTTTAGCATTCATCAGTTTTAGAGACAATTTTCTTTCCAATGATTTTGGGGGATGAAATTTGAACATTTGTTAATTGCGTGGTTATTTGGGAATACTATGGTCATATTTTACATGCAGTCTAAACATGCCGGATCTTCTCCAGCAAAGTCTGGATTTTGAAACACTTACGAACACCCAGACTCAAATCTAGAGTCCTGCAGCAAGTCGGGTATCCCGATTTTACCCTAACCCGAACCGACCCACAGATTGTGTTGGGTCTCGTTGACAATAATAAATATATTTCGTTGCGAGTCAAGTTGACTTTAATTGTTACGGATTTGGGTCGGTTTCAAGTTAAAATTTTACTCTTGCAGGTCAGGTTCGTGTTCATCCGATTTCTCGAAAAAAAACTCTAGAATATTTTTCAGATGAAAAAACTATATATTTGAACATTAATGTGCATTCACTTTTTAACATATGCTCATTTTTTAACATAAAGATAAAATTGATATTATAGATTTTATAGAACACTGTTTTTCCATAATTGTATTAAAATATTGTTTAATTTTCTTCCATTTCGAATTCGTGTCGGGTTCGGGTTTAAGTATTTTGGTTTCGGTTTTAGTGTGTCGGGCTTCGGGTTGACGAAATTTTGTTGCCGGATTCGGGTGGATTTTCGGTTCTTTGAACTAATAACAAAATTTGCTGTTGTTAATATAGAATAATATTTTATGAAAAGAAATAATTTAAAATCATAAAGAATTTAGGAAGATATGAATTAAAATAGCAATATCAGAAAAAAAAAACCCTTCTTTCATCTTTATAAAACACGATGTGCGATGATTATATTTTTTAAAACAGTTATTTAGCATGTCCCTTTGTCAGAAAGAGCAAAGAGTGCATAAAGTAACAAGGATAGATAAATTTTACAAACCTCTTTTCCCTTTTTTACTCTTGCAAAAAGCCTACAAATTTACTTCTACGCTTTTTGTGTATGCATGCTCTGCTCTATCTGATAATAGAACCTGCAAATTAGTTTCAACTGAAACTATAATCATGTTACTGAGTGTTTTCAGGGGCATGAAAAAATATACTTTACTTGATATTAGATTTATCAATTTTAAAAATCTTCAATCGGTTCAATTTCAAAAATTCGAAAGTATAGCAGACATTAAATTGCAGGCAATTTCACTAAATTTTCTAGAAACTAAAAAATCTCTCTAATGGAAGATAATATTTAATAAGCATATAAAATAATGCAGAAAAAAAAATTAAAAAAAAAAGATTTATGATCTTTCCAAATATAAACTCACGAAAAAGAAACCATGTTAAACAGATTTTTTTTTTTTTTTTTTCTGGTCGAAGAAGCAAGGATGCAAGCAAAACATTATCGCTTCCTAATTCCACAAATTAAGCAGAGACAGAAAGTTAAATATATATTTTATAATACTTTTTTGATAAAATTGACTTTAAGACAAACAGATACTTCAAAATATTTGTTATAAGATAACACACTTACTATGAGGCGGTCACTATCACAGTCATCTTTGAGTTCTGCTTCCTTGACTCGGTGTCGGAGGCGTCTGTATTTGTCGTTGTAAAGTTCCCAGTCTGATTTCAGAAGCTCTAATTCTGTCAGGTTTGCTCCATTCCTGAAACGAAGAAAGGAATTTTGAGTGTCTAATTAACAGATAAAAAATACCATAATGGTCAAAGGTTGGATTATCTCATAGGATACGGTTTCTGTACTAAAGGATTATTATAATTAAAATTCAACTATTCATAAGTCTCATAGTGATAGTAATAGGGCTCCAAACTAAAAACCATTTCGCTGAGTTAAACTAAAAATGACAAGCTTTAAACTGTGAAAATTTTAAAAAGCAGCGGTGTGAGTCCGCTAACAGTAGTTAAGGGTTAACATGCTTTGCAGCAGAATGTTTACTTGTGATTTATTTTGTTGTGCTGATCCAGATATCAGACCAGCTGCTATGATCCTTAAGGTTAACTGGGTGAATTAATTCAGCCATATTCATCCGGAATTTCTCAGTTGGTAGAGCATTGGCAGCTTCAGTTAAGGGATCCCGGGTTCGAATTCTGACTTTTTCGCCCAGTTGGGAAGATTACATCTCATATGATTTCTTTACCAATTTAAATAATTGTGTCAAAATTAATCTACTGCTAAGGTGTTAAGAATATTACGTCACTTTATTTATTTATTTTTTTTTTTTTTTTTTTGCTCTATCATACATAAATCATAACTTAAATCTTTAAACGCGATTATCTCAAAAATATATTTTTAAAATCTATGATCACAATAACTCGAACAAATCTCAACTATATCTATAATAATCTATAATCTATAATCCATATATTTTATCTATAATAATCTAATAATCTATAGGTGCTACGTATTTATATAATTACGAAAGCACCTACAAATTGTACCAATCATTTCGTTTTAGAATGTACTCCCTTAAAAGTACTTCTTCTATTTAGTATAACCTAAAATGTCATTTACTTTTTTAAAATCCACCTACCTCGAGAAAATCTTCATGTTTCGTTTCACTATGTTGACATTTTATCTGATATATCACGGCATAATCAGAACACAACACACAGACGGCATTCAGTACTGTCCCGTCTTTAATAACCGGAAAACATGCAATTGATCCTCCAAACAAACACTATCAGTTCTTCAATCGCTCCTTTGACATAAAAGTATGTAACTTGAAAGAAAGGGGGCGGTGCTAAAAAAACTTTTGCAACACCCTGGATGAAATGGAAACATACGTGATGGGGTTGTGTGGGCTGGGAGACCGCCGCAGAATTTGCGGAGCGCGGCATTTCGCGTGATGGTCCTTTGCAACGTCCCTTTTATACCGAGACACTTGCGGAAACCAGGTAGAAAGGGGAAAAAATTTAAAATTGAAACCGGACAAATTTAAGAGGAAAAATGATCAAATTAAATACCTCAAACAAATTAAACATTTCTCCCGTAAAGTACCTCTTCTATTCAGTATAACCTAAAATGTCATTTACCTATTAAAATCCACCTACCTCGAGAAAATCTTCATGTTTCGTTTCACTGTGCTGACATTTTATCTGATATATCACGGCATAATCAGAACACAAGACACAGACGGCATTCAGTACTGTCCCGTCTTTAATAACCGGAAAACATGCAATTGATCCTTCAAACAAACACTATCAGTTCTTCAATCGCGCCTGTGACATAAAAGTATGTAACTTGAAAGAAAGGGGGCGGTGCTAAAAAACTTTTGCAACACCCTGGATGAAATGGAAACATACGTGATGGGACTGTACTCCGAATCATTTCAAAAATCGAAGAAAAAAGCATGGTGGACATTTAGATTTCGTATCACGTATAGATCTACTCTCCCCCTTCCGGCAGGATTAAAGATCAGGATTTGGGTGAGAAGGGGAGGGGGAAAGGCGAAAGCGATATTGAGGGGTCATTGAGAAAGCATATTTGATAGGCTAAGGTAGTTGCTTTTATAATTATTCGTTTATCTTTGCTTATTATTTGTTTCTTTATAAAGATTTTGGGGTATAATAATAAATGTCAATAAAATATTGCGGAAAAAAGAGCATATTAAATTCTTTAAAATTTCATCCGTTGTAATAATATCCTCATATGTAAGCCTGTTTAGGCTTTAGTATATACCCGGCACTAGGCCGAAAACATTATTTTATAGTTGTATTCTAAATCCTTTTACCAGTTATTCATTTTTAGAATCCGGCATATTTTCGATTAAAAATGTGAACTTTTGGCGATTTTTTTTTAATTTTAATTTCTGATCTCCATGTCAAACATTACTCCCTCTAGCAGTATATTTTGATGACCAATGTGTAATTACATTTAAGTTATGTGATCTTCTTAAATCCTATATCAAAAACATTAGTTTATACTTTTTTGTTTTAACTCAGATTGATAACTAAGATTTAATAGGTATTATTAATAAAAAGTTTTATTATATGTATATTTTTAATGATGTGTCCAACTTGCGGGCCGCGTAATGACTAACACTGCTTTAAAATATAGGCAGGGATGCATTTCAACAAGATTTATGAATTAAAAAAAAAAATCATGAATCTTGATTTTTTTTATTACTATTTTTTAAATTCATTTAAGTATAGTTAGATATACATTTAACTAATTCTATATTTCAGAAAGAGAAATTATAAGAGGTTAGGATCCTGTAATTATTTTAGTACCATTTTACAGCGTAAGTCCAGTTTTATATGCAATTATATGATTTAAACATTTCCAACACAGTAAAAAAGTGTACAAGCTGGAAGTCTAACCCAAATCCTCTGGTTTGACGTGCCAACGCTCTACCAACTGAGCTATCCTGGGCAAGTTTGGTGGACACAATTCACTCAGCACAACCTTTTGTAATTAACGCCTGGTCTGCAATATTATGCATCTCAACAAATTAAACCACATTTTTTCATGCATAATCAGAGACAATTCATTTTTTTTTCTTTCCATGCGTTATAAATTTTCAATTTTGGAATGAAAATTTGTGAAGACCTATTGTATGTCAATAAACACAACTAGTCGGATGTGCCAATCTCCAAATTTTCTTCTACCTCAAACATGTTAATACTTCGAAACGCGTAATTGTCTTAATTATGCATTTTAGAGAGAGAAAAAAAAACAAAAAAAAAACAAGAGTATAGTTAACAGATTTGTTACTTATTTTTTCACTACACTTCAAGTTGTTTATCAATAAATGTTTCGAAAGCATGGGGGGAGGGGGAAAAATTCGTAATGAAGTCTAATCAACGTGAACTATATGAAAAAAACGTGAAAAATTTTGCTTATTACAAATATGGAAATTAAACCTAGATTGGGCAACTGGGTGATTCAGTATGACTTTGTTTTCCACTGCTACCGCGTTCGTTTTCGAAAATCAAACAAAATTCGTTATCACAGCACCATCTTCAGGTCTTTTTTCTCCAAAATGTTATGCAAACATCAGCCTATTCCATTACATCTAAATACAAAATTTCGTCGAAAATTATTCCTAAATTCTTCATTTAAACTGAAAAAAAATGAGAAAATCGGACAAAAATCGCTATCGCGGTGCGCCTTTCTAGGGGACTATGTCCATTTTCAACTGGGATCTAACATCCATATATAGATAACATCCACATATATATGAAGTTTGGTTCAATTCTATTCATAACTTCATATATACTTTCCGATGATTCAAAATAAAAATAGCTCCTTAATTTGCCAGTGCCATCTTCAGGCCGATTCTCTCGAAAATTTCATACAAACCTCGGCCTATGACAATACATCTAAATATAAAATTGGTTCGAAAAATATCCATAAACTCTTCACTTAAAATGCAAACTAGTCGTTGGGGGCCACCGTAATACTTACCCATCATTGATATGCATAATGTAAAATATTAAAATAAAAATGTGTAAACTACTTATAAAATGCAATGCAATTCAAATAAAATCGTGGCTTGATGACGTCATAAACTTTAAAGGCTCGATTACTGAATTGCTTAAAAGAAACCTCCTTATAACTCCAAAAATAATAATCCTATTAACTAGCGGTTTATTGCAGCTGATTAAGCGTCAAATTTCCAATTAAAATATATCTTTGAAGTGAAATTTGGATGAAATACAGGGTCATGAAAAGTCGAAGAGTGTGGATAATAGGATTACAAATATCTCGGCAACTCATTATCCGATCGACTTCATGCTTTATGCAAAATTTATGTTTTTTTATTGTCTTTTATATTCATTTCTTAAAATAAACAATTTCGAAAATTTTTATGTACCTTTTATCAGAACGAATATTTCGAGAGTCCGAAAAAAATAGTTCCGGGTAATCGAGGTTGTTGAAATGAAATACGCTTCTTCCCATTATTACATACTAAGTACATACCAAATTGCAAGTCTATCTAAATTTGTTCGGGAAATAGAGCGTTTACAGACACACAGACACACACACAGACGGACGGCAATTTTTTTTTTCCTAAAAATATGTTTTTCGGAATCTCCAGTATCTGAAACGTGTAAATCCGTCAAAAAAAATTTCGATTTTCAAAACGATTACAAGACTTACCCTATACTACGTATGATGGCTAAGTAAAAATCGAGAGAGTCGCACAAAAATCGTTCCCCTTTTTGGGAAAAATCCCCATTTTCAACTGGGATCTGATGTCCATAGTCAAAAACCTATGTATGAACTTTGGTTCAATTCTATTCATAACTTCATACGCTTTCCGATGATAGAAAAGAAAAATCGCTCCTTAATTTGCCAATGACATCTTCAGGCCGATTTTCTCGAAAATTTCATTCAAACCTCGGCTTATGACATTATATCTAAACATAAAATTGGTTCGAAAAATATTCATAAACCCTTCACTTAAAATGCGAAAAATCAAGAGAGTCGCACCAAAATCGTTCCCCTTTCTGGGGAAAAATCCCCATTTTCAACTGGGATCTGACGTCTATAGTCATAAATGTATATATGAAGTTTGGTTCAATTCTATCCATAACTCCATACAAATAAGGAAAATGACACAAAAACCCAATCACAGCGCCCCTTTCTAGCGGAATATGACCAATTTTCGCTGGGATTTGATGGCAATAGTCAAAAACATGTATATGAAGTTTGGTTCAACTCTATGCATAACTTCATACACTTTTCGATGATACAAAGAGGACAGACAGACATTTTTCAAAAACGTATTTTTCGGGATATCTGACGCATAAAACGTGTAAATCTGTTGAACAGTAGAAGACGAAAAAAATTTCGATTACAATACTTTATTCTGTTATAGAGAGAAGAAAGTAAAAATTGAAATCAGAGTTTCAACAAAAGTTTCTTTTTCCTTCCCATCCAATCATAATTACACACGACATGTTCAAATACTTCTTACCTCCCCTCCTGTAAAAAACTTACATATTTTGTATTTTAGACGTTACCATTAAATATTCGCACAATCTCTTTTTATTACCTTTTTTTGTGAGTGAAGTGAATTTATTTTACTAGAATTCACACTCTAAATTACAAAATTACGAGGAAAATATTCCTTGTTTTCTGCCATTGTATCTCAATTTATTTTTCTGAATGCAGATCTTTGAATCCAAACACTTACTAGCTAAACAAATCTGTCTAAATATCCTACCGGAACGACAGAATTTGCCAATTCTGACTGGATGCCGATCACGTCCTTCTTAAATATCGGATAGGCTATTGGCTATCCCAATCACGCGCCTATCGCGCATTACTGTCAGAACTGGAGATCGAATTCTGAACGAATTTGCGCTTTTATCTTTTGTTTTGTGGGTATGAAACGTTAGTAGTCCAAGCAGGAAAGACCCAAAAAAGAGAAGTCGTACGTCAAAGTCGTTGAAGACGAGAAATGAATTAAGGTGACGGTTACGACTTATGAATGGGAAGCGAAAGTAATTCGGAAAAATGAAAGATTTACAAGCTATTTATTTGGCAGCATAAAATGTGTAGGTAATCATATTTTTTTTATACACGAGATCGGAATTTTAACTCGAGCTTGTCAGGAAGTAGATGTAAACAATATATATGCATATACCCATGTACTTTTTCGGTGACGTCATATATCACGAGGGTGCGATGAGACAACCAGATCATAAGGCTTATGCTAAAAGTGGCGGGCTCTCTCTCAAAGCACATCTAGGGTTTTGAAAATTGTTTAAAACAATCTTTAGGGGTGGCAACACATATTATGACATGTAATTTTTGCATATAAAACAAAAATCGCAATATTTTTACTCAGTTTGAATACGAATACACCCGTCTCCCTCCAAACTGAAACCCGGGTGTTTGTTCATAACTTTAACGATTAGGAAGGTATTTTAGCAAAATTTCAGTGAATATTTTAGGGAAATTTTAGCTCACAAATCTTTGTGTGCTTGCTTTGTAGTAAAGTGTCCCAATGCCCCTGAGGAAAGATCAATTATATACGAACCAGACGGATTCCGCAGCATTTATTTTATTGTTTTTATGGTGTACATAAACAAGATATTCTAGTTTAACTTTAATGCTCATTTATATTTACTGAGGTTAACATATCCCTATTTCTACAACAGATTAAAATTTGAAGTCAGCACTTAGTTTTGTTACGGAGTTTACGAATATAAATTTGCACTGATGGATATACGATCATGGAACTAATGGATGTGTGAATTACAGACTGTAATCTAAAATGCATAAAAACTTCGTATTGAAGTTGAAGCATCCTTCGTGCTAAGCTGAAAATTGGATTCTGAACTTATCACAGAAATTTTATTACATATATATATATATATATACACGATATCTTTGAAAATATCTTGTGGACGCGGTAAACTACTTTCTGTTTTCCACCATGCTATTCAATTATGCTAACACAATACCGGATATTACCAATGTTAAATAATGGAAATTTACTAATTTATTATTATCAAGATCCACTTTTAATAGCTAGTTATGATACAAATAGCTTTCGGAGCAAAGAGCCATAGATTCGGTAAGATTTTTTATAAATCCACGTGTTTCGATTTAAACATACCTTAAATAATATTTAAATGTCCAATTAAATTTTCAGTAGGACTGAAACTACGCCTTAAATCTTTAAATAGCATACAATGGATGCGAATTTTCTTTTCACTTTGCTTAACAGCGTACAACCAACTTGAGTGAAAAATGTGTCCAGACCGGCGATCGAACCCAGATACCTTGGTACAGCGCACCAAATGCTTTACCAATTGAGCCATCCAGTCTGGCACTTCTTTCACTAACATACGTTAGCAAGGCTGCAACACTGCAGCGGAACATAGAATGTCAACATGGTCACACTAGTTGCAGCCTTGCCAACGTATATTAGTAAAATAAGTGCCAGACTGGATGTTGTCTGGATGGTTTAATTGGTAAAGCACTTGGTGCGCTATACCATGGTATCTGGGTTCGATCACCGGTCTGGACACATTTTTCACTCAAGTTGGTTGTACGCTGTTAAGCAAAGTGAAAAGAAAATTCACATCCTTTGTATGCCATATCTTAAATACTTTCGGAAAATTGTTCAAAATCGCTTCATTATTCAATTAAGTAATATTGTAATATCAAGTGCACTCCTACCCCACCGTTCGTTGTTTATCTTTATGGTTTCGATGATGCTGAAACATATAATCTTAATTTAGATTAACATTTCCAATCATAAAATACTTATATTCTCTACATCTTTCTTTTAATAGTGGTCGGTTTTTCTTGCTTGGCTTTGTTGATCCTGAAATATGTTAATCTTGAGTTTGATTAACTTTCTAATCATTAATGTTTTTATTAGTTTGCTTATATCCTTCAGAAGTGTTTTAAAAACAAACAGAGTTATCAATTAGTTTATTTCGCTTACTCACGCAACAAATCGCTTTCTATTTTTTAAACCGCTATCCCGTAACGCTAACAGAACACCAAATTTTACAGCTGTCACAATTAAGTTACAATCACTCATTATAATCAAGATCCACCCCTTAATGACTAGTTTTGAATAGTTTCCATATCAATGACCTGAGATAATTTTTGCTGAGGTTTCACTAAATTCATATGCTTTGATTTAAAAACATGCTATTCAAAATTTACTCACAGTATACATTTTAGTACTCCAGTTCGTTATTTATTTCATTTTCTACTTTATTTTATTTTCTTTATTTATTAATTATCATTTTCTTTCGCTGACTATGGTCTGTCTTTATTGCACGGCTTTGACGATCCTGAAATAAGTAATCTTGAGTTAGATTAACTGTCTAATCATTAAAGGTTTTTCACGATTTGCTTATGTCTTTCTGCAGTGTATTAAAAACAAAGTTATACGTTGTTTTAATTTACTTACGCACGTGACAAACAGCGTTTTCTATTTTTTTGCCACGACGTAACTAAATATTGCAGATGCCACAATTAGGTGAGAATCGCTAATTATAATCAATATCCACCCTTAACGACTAGTTCTTGAGCCGATTGCTTATAAAGCGATTAACTGAGACAATTTTTGATGAAATTTCATTAAATTCATAAGCTTTATATTTAAAAATAGTTTCTTCTTCTGTATTATATTTATTTATTTTTTTATTTACTATCATTTTCTTTCACTGTCATTGGTCAGCCTTTATTCCGTGGCTTTGACGATCCTGAAAGAATTAATCTGAAGTTAAATTAACTGCCTGATCATTAATTCTTTTTTTCACGATTTTCTTATATCTTTCTGCAATGTTTTTTTTTTTTAAATATTATTCGTTATTTTATTTTACTTATGCACATAGCAAACCGTCTTCTATTTTTTGCAACGATGTAACAGAACGCCAATTATTACAAATGTCCCAATTAAAAGAGAATCACTAATTATAGTCAAGATCCGTCTTTAATGACTAGGTCTGAAACCGTTAGCTTCCGGAGTGATGAGCTGAGATCATTTTTGATGAGGTTTCACGAAATTCATATACTTTGATTTAAAAACAGCCTTAATCCTATTCGAAATTTGCTCAAATAAGTACCACACAACATTTACAGTAACATTTTAGTACTTGAGTTTGTTATTTGGTTTCTTCTTCTTTGTTTTATTTATTTATTTATTATAATTTTCTTTCACTGACAATGGTCATTCTTTATTGCGCGGCTTTGATGATCTTGAATTAGACTAATTTGTCTGATGATTAAATGCTTTTCATGATTTGCTTATATCTTTCTATAGCGTTTTGAAAACAAACAAAATTGTTTTTTTTTTTTTTTTTTTACGTACGGACATGACAAACTGTTTTCTTTTCTTTTTTTTGCCACGATGTAACACAGAACCGCATATTACAAATGTCACAATTAAGTGAGAATCAGTAATTATTAACGGTTTTTAATTATTAGTTCTGAAACCGATAGCTTCCGAAGCTGAGATAATTTTTGATGAGGTTTCTCCAAATTCATATACTTTGACTTAAAAACAGCCTAAATGCTATTATTTACTTTTTCAAAGTACTTTTAAAACTTGAGTTCATTATTCGGCTCCTTTTTTATTTATTAATTAATTAATTAATTTATAATAATTGTTTTTTCTATGGCCATGGTCAGTCTTTATTGCGCAGCTTTGATGGTGTTGAATTAAGTAATCTTGAATTAGATAACTGTCTGATGATTAAATGCTATCCATGATTTGCGCATATCTTTCTGTAGTGTTTCATTATTCGGATCCTTTTTTATTTTATTTATTTATTTAATCATAATCAATTTTTTTGTCTATGGCCATGGTCAGTCTTTATTGCGCAGCTTTGATGATGTTGAATTAAGTAATCTTTAATTAGATAACTGTCTGATGATTAAATGCTATCCATGATTTGCGTATATCTTTCTGTAGTGTTTCATTATTTGGCTCCTTTTTTATTTTATTTATTTATTTAATCATAATCATTTTTTTCTATGGCCATGGTCAGTCTTTATTGCGCAGTTTTGTTGATGTTGGATTAAGTAATCTTGAATTAGATAACTGTTTGATGATTAAATGCTATCCATGATTTGCGTATATCTTTTTCTAGTGTTTTAAAGGCAAAGTTTTCCGTTATTTTATTTTACTTGCGTACATGTCAAACCGCTTTCTATTTTTTGCCATGATGTAACAGAACACTAATCATTACAGATGTCATAATTAAGTAATAGTCACTAATTATAATCAAGATCCGCCCTTAATGTCTATTTCTGAAACTGATAGCTTCCGGAGCGATGAGCTGGGACCATTTTTGATGAGATTTCTCCAAACACCTAAATTCTCTTTTTTCTCATTCACCCTCTCTTCTCCCCTCCCTCTGCTTCAATTAGATGATCCGTGATTCGAATATTCTCGCCCTGTCTTCCAAAATTTCCGCTCCCCCTTTTTTTGTGCCTATAAAAGTTTGTGACTCGAATTTGTAAGTATGTTGGTTTTGTATCATCTTCCGTTCTCACCGTCATAATGCGGGTTTTGTTATATATAAAAAAAAGAGAGATCAATTGTAAATAAAGTCGAAGGCTTGTGAAAAATCATTACAGGAAGCGTAAAAGCCCTAAGCGACAAATTTCGCAATATTTTTAATAGATTGCATAAATGAAGCAGATTTTTAATGAAATTTTTCTTTTCCTTTTAGTGTGAAAGCATGTTACTCGTAATTACACAGAATTTTCAGTTTTGTGTTAGAATTTTAATGCGATAACAGTGTAATTATAATTTGCTCAATTTCGAATCGATATAAATTTTATTTTTCGAATTAATGATTTATTATTGATTAACTACGATAACTTTGATTAGGATTCTAATTATTGATTAACTACGATAACTTTGATTAGGATTCTAATTATTGATTATATTGATTAGGTGTCTAATATGGAGGGGGAAAGTATGACTAATTTAACATTCTTACGTAGTCTTAAGAAATTTTTTAGTTTTTGTATTTTTTTAAAATTCATGCCTCGAACTTGCAAGTATGTTGGTTTTGTATCATCTTCCGTTCTCACTGTCATAATGCGGGTTTTGTAATAAAAAAAAAAGAGATCAATTGTAAATAAAGTCGAGGGCTTGTGAAAAATCATTACAGGAAGTGTATAAGTCCTAAGCGACAAATTTTGCCACATTTTTAATCAATTACACAAATGAAGAAGCAAATTTTAATAAACTTTTCCCCGCTATCACAGTGTGGAAGCATGTTGCTTGTAATTACACAGAATTTTTAGTTTGTATCAAAATTTTACAGGTGATTAATTTGCTCATTTTCGAATTGAATCGATATAAATTTTGATTTTTGAATAATCAAGGTTTTAGATTAGTTAAGATAATTTTGATTAGGTTTGTTACTGTCTAATATAGAGGGGAAATGCATGACTGATTGAAATATTTTTACGCAGTCTTCAGAATTTTTCTACTTTTTGTACCTTCAAAAATTCGTGATTCGAATTAGTACCGTATTTTTCGGCTTATAATCCTCGGCTCAAAAATTCATTTTAGACCCAGAAATTGTATTTGATAAAATGCTACTTTCTTGAACTCGGAATATATTTGAGATTTTAATTACTAAATATAATTTCTGGATCTAAACTGAATTATTTGAGCCGCGGATTATACGACGGAAAATACGGTAAGTATTTAGACTTTGTATCTTCTTACGTTCTCATTAGCAGAATGCATGTTTTGTAATAAAAAGAAAAATGGAGATCAATTGTAAATAAAGTCGAGGGCTTTTGAAAAATCATTACAGGAAGTGTAAAAGCCCGAAGCGACAAACTTTGCAACATTTTTAATAGATTACATAAATGAAGATGTAAATCTTTAATAATTTTTTCTCCCTCTCATAGTGTGGAAGCATGTTGCTCGTAATTACACAGAATTTTCAGAGTGTGTCAGAATTTTGCATGTGATGAATTTGTTCATTTTCGAATCGATATAAACTTTGAGATTGTTTTTAGCTCACAGGCTATCAAAGCCTGAGAGTTAATGTGCCCGCCGATTCTGTATGTGTGTATGTATGTACGTATGTATGTATGTAAGTAACGCGATAGCACTTGATAGAAATATCCGATTTGTTTAAAATTTTGTAAATAGGTACATTCTGATAAGGCATTGTTGTAAAGCCCTGATTAGTTTGGGGGGTTCATTTGTTAAGTATAAAGAGGGGAACGGAAGGGGGCTAACCCCCTTAATTTAGATAAATGGGTTTTTTAAGCAGAATTATCCGATTTTCTTCAAATTTTGTGTATAGGTTCATTGTGATAAGGCGCTTCCCTGATTAGTTTTGGGGTTTCATTGGTTAAGTATACAGGGGGGGGGGCTAACCCCTCCCCATAATTTAGATAAATGGGTTTTTCATGCAGAATTATCCGATTTTCTTAAAATTTTTATATATAAAAATAGAATAATAATACATATAGTATTATTATTATATTTTATTATATAAAAACATAATAATAATACATATAAAAATATAATAATATACAATATAGGTTCATTGTGATAAGGCGCTTTCCTCATTAGTCTTTAGGGTTCATTGGTTAAGTATAAAGGGGGGGAGGACGGGGCTAAGCCCCCTTAATTTAGATAAATGGGTTTTTCATGCAGATTATCTGATTTCTTCAAATTTTGTACATAGATTCATTGTGGTAAGACGCTTCCCTGACGCTTAGTTTTGGGGGTTCATTGTTTAAGTATAAAAGGGGAACGGAGGGCTAACTCTCCTTAATTTAGATAAATGAATTTTCCAAGCAGAATTATCCAATTTTCTTCAAATTTTTTATATAGATTCATTGTTGTAAAGCGCTTCTCTTATTAAGTTTGGGAGTTATTGGTTAAGTATAAAGGGTGGGAACGGAGGCTAACCCCCCCTCCCCCCCCCATCAATTTATGGTCGATTTTTGTCGATTTCTTTATTTTTCGAAGGCATTATTCTTTGAAATAAGAGTATAATATACAATTAGTGTCAATAGCCTGTGAGCTCAATGACATCAGTTTAACTGGGCAGTTTTCTTTAATTCTTTTATTTTTCATATAAATGTTTGCGACTCAAACTTGTACGTATTTTATTGCATTATAATGTAGGTTTTATAAAGAAAGAAAGGTTGCAAAACCTCCTGCAGAACTAATGTTTCACGTACTACTTTATATACCTAATAAAAGATCAATTTATTTTTTCCGCCCTAAAAATATGTAGAGCTGTGTAGCATTATTGATTGATATTTCTGATAACTGAACACTGAGAAAAATGACACTTTCAAATCTAAGTAAATCGATGTTTTCATTTTGTTATGAAACTTTTTGTTTCAAATAGGACGATCCAATGCTTTCAATTCTGAAATACCAGAAAAACTCAGAATATTGAAACATGGACATACGCAAAACTGAGCACATAGATATCAGCTCATACTCATTTTTGAAACATGGAGATACTCAAAAATGATTAGGATCAGTTTAAACTCAGTTTTGAAACATGTACATACTCAAAAATGAGCACATAGAAGTCAATTCATACTCATTCTTGAGACATGGACATATTCAAATATGAGCACATAGAAGTCAATTCATACTCATTTTTGAGACATGGACATATTCAAATATGAGCACATGATGTTTTATTCTTGAGTGTGTGCATGTTTTCAGAAATAAGTTTATACATGTTTCAAACTTGAGTAATTTTGATTCGGAGTCATTTTGACTATCCGACATACTCAGATTTGAGTATTTTTTGCTCAGTTTTGAAAATGTCGTTTTTAGAGTGAAGGTAGTTTCTTGGACGTTATTAATTAAACTCTTATTACTTTTACAAACAATATTATTTCTTTAAAAAAATTTTATTAAAACTCACTGCTCATAGGCATCTTCCCATTGTCTGTAAAGTTCCGTGATATCATTCTTTAAAGAACAGTTCTTGAAATTTTCGTCATTGCCGTGTTCTGTGTTGAAGCGATGTACTTGCAAATTCACTGTCAGCAACTGTTCCTTGGCTTCTTGTAAGGAAGTTAGCACCATCTGGTGGAGAAAACAATGAAATGAGAAAATTGCTAAATTAATGAAATAAATAAGTAAGTAATGCCTAATTATTCATTTACTAAGACAACCATTTATTTATCAAACTACTAAATTATTTATTTATTTATTTACAATCATCCCTTCTACCTATCTGTATGCATGCATCTCTTTCTGTCCCCGTTTCTCTCTTTGGTTCTATGTGTGCATATTATGTACGCTAATTGATAAATCCGGCTCTTTCCAAAGAGCCTAGCTTTTTTACAAAAGAGCCACACTGTTAAAAATTTGCTACAAACTGTCTAGTCATTCAACCGTTTATGTAAATAACGGTTACTTCACCATATTATGTAGCGTTCTGATTGGTCAAGATCAATTAACAGTTATGTAACTGATGTAATTACGGGTAAGTAACAGTTGTCTATAAACAATATCGAATCAATGGACAGTTTGCAGTCAATTTTATTACAGTGCAGGCTAATTGGAGAGTCAGCTGCCATTTTTCAATTCGTCTGATATTTTTTACGTTTATTACAAAGGCCCTATGCAGCTTTAGGCTAATTAGAAAATTACCAGTTGTTTCCCAATCAGTCTGATGATTTTGAGGCTTATTGCAATCTGCCTATGTCTAATTTGAAAATGACCAACTGTTTGCCAATCAACCTGGTTTTTGAAGTCTCGTTGCAGTGAGCCTATGCAGTTTTAGGTTAATTAGAAAATGACCAACTATATGTCCAAACAGCCTGGTTTTATCCAGACTTTTTGCAATAAGTCCAATGTTTAAGGATTTGTGACCAAATGTCCAATGTTTAAGGAAATTTTAGTATAAAAATAGCAGCAAGAACTTAAATGGTTTATAAAAAATGTATAAGAATGATAATTTATTTACAGACATTTGAATTATGAGGCTGATTGTCAACGATTAGTGAATACTTTATTTTTATTTAGGGGTATAGTTTGTACAAACACTCCGTACAGAAGTATCAATATAATCTGCAAATGGAACAGTTTACTTTTAACATAATAAACTCAGAAGTTTTTACCCTGACAATTAATAACGCTGTTCTTTATAATGATCTAATCTAGTTGAAATATTTTTTAAGACTGTTTATAATAGTAATGGGCAAAGTGGATGATTTTGATATTTGAATGAATCATTCGGGCATGCGCAAAAGAATAGCTACCAACCTTTGTATATTTTTTAAATAATTACTTACCAGAAATTTTGTAAAAAAAAAAATAATAAAAAATCTTTTATAAAAGCTACAAGAAAAAAATATAAAAACTTATTTTTTGTTTTTCAAAATTTCTGGTAGTATTTGATTAAAAAAATACAAAAGTTGGCAACTATGCTTTTGCTCACGCCCGAATGATTCAGTCGAGTGAGAAAATTATTTAATATGGTCTTCACTAGTCCATAAGCAGAAGTATGCTATTTTCAGTCACATGATGAGATAATTTTTATTTGAATATGCATAAAAAATTTAAACCTTTTTAATCTGTATCCCAATAACTAATTTTATCACATTACGTTCTTATCTGTATGCCTTATTATGTAAGTAGATATGTCTTTCATGGGAAAAAAATACAAAAATTGAACATTTAACCGAATTCGTTAACAAGTTAAAAACACAAAAACCTAAAAAATTAACTAGAAATTGCATATGCTAGTAAATAATAATAATGAAATAGTACTATCAGTAAATAACACAGTAAATAAATAAAGTACCACCAGTAAATAACTCTGGTGAACTAGACATTTTTAATCCAAATTTTCACATCATTTACAGAAAATGCATTACTTTTATTTTATTAGTTCAGTTCTATATAGTTTGTACTGTTGTTATTTCGAATTTAACTTAGATTATTCCATGGATGAAAATAATTATTTTATATCACAAAAATATATTATTATTATTATTATTATTTGGCAAAGAGTAATTTTAGATAAGTTCCGGGTCACTTTCCCCAAACATTTTGGCATACAGTTGTCATTTTGCACTAATATTTTATCACCGGTAATAATTTCTATTATTCTCGTACACTTTTTAAACAATATACTGAGAAGAAACCGCGAACGACAGCTGCTACGCAGACCATAAAAAAAATCTTAATACTTTTACATCATCTCGAAAACTAGAAGCCTCTATTTTACACCTTTAATGCTCGAAATCCTAAGTTTTCAATAATCCCACTCCTCAAAATGCGAAACCCACCATTAACTCAACAGCTTTGTAAAAGCTCACACAGGAATAAATTCATTTCAATAAAAACCAGCTGCTGCTTTGTAAAGCTTCACAACAATAGGGAGATTCAACTATTAACGGCCGCCGAGTCACGACAAACCTTGATGCCATAATTTGGTAAGAAATTACCTTCATAGATGCGGGAAATTTTCACACCATGGAGAAAGGCAAAATACTAAGTTTCAACAGTAATATAAAACAAAAAAAAAAAAGATGAGGGAAGTGAAGATAAATAACCACTGTATTACACCGATTCGTAAAACTAACCCATTTTGGGGTCACGATTTTCTAATTGTCATTGTAGAAAAGGGCGATTTCGAATTTCTAAACAGCTTTATTTCAAGACAGTTATTATGTGTTATGTTTCTCAATTGTTTTTTTAAGAAGAAAGAAGTATCTTTTTATACTTTCTTTTTGTGGGGTGTTAATATCGTTCACAACTTCCTTAACCCTCTACTTTCTCACCTCAAGCACTTAAAATAAAAAATGTTTCTTTCTGTTTCTTTTTGACCTTTAAAGTTAATTTTTTTCATTTTAAGATTTTCCATTAGATTATATTGTTTATCAAATACAAATCGAACTTTACGATATGAAACAGCTTGTTGAAACAACGGCGTAAATACTAGCCAAATTAACTCAGATATAAATGAATAAATAAATAAAATAAGGATTTTGTACATACAGTTAGGAAACTGTATCGATATATAAGCAATATATTGAAGAAAACGGAAAATTGATGCCTGTGAAATTTTCCACAACTTTTCCATCGTAATCTTAAAAAAGAAAGAAGGAAAAAAAAGGAATAAAATGTTGTGTCAATACATTTCGCGTATTTTTTTGATCAAATCGGAAATATCTAGAAGATCATGCCAATATCTTCACAAAATAGGCACTAAATTCAAAAGGTTTTAAATATGAAGAAAATATTTTTGCTTTATAGCATTAAATATAATTTAATTTACGCCATACATTTGTTTCTGAAAATAAATTAATATACACTGGTAAATATTTCCAGTAAAAAAATATTAAATACGGTGCTGGACCACTGTCTGTTAACACAAGAAAAAGTTAATAAAGCACCCGTAAATTTTTGCTAATGCAATAAAGCTCATTTATAACAAACTTGGATAAAGTGAGGACTCAGATTTAACAGGCAAAAATAAAAGAAATGGTTGGTAAAATCGCATTGCAAAACATTTTGATGTAATGAGTAAAAAAATTGCCTTGTCACAGTATTTTTTATACATATATAATAAGTTATTTTTACTGACTTTTCCTAATTAAAATATATCATTTCATTTAGGTTCTGTACTTCTAATACAATTTTTTAAAACATTGTTTTCACTGCTATTTGATTGACTTTGTAGCTCTTTGAAGGTTGCATTTTACGTTCCTTTGTTTTTGTTCTATGCATTTATCGAATTTTTTGCATAAAATTTTTTGCATAATGTGAATGTGGCAATAAAAAAAGTGTTAACTTCTTTTTAAATTTTGCTTAAAATAATAAATGGCAGATGAAATTCATTTCTTTCATTACATTTATAGTCGTGTTTTCTGTAAATTCAGAAATTTGAAATTACGAAAATAAATGTTCAGATATAATTAGCAATTTAATTTAATGTTGCAAATTTAGGAGCATAAAATTAAATTGTGAGATGAATCATTGAGCCATTTATGACAATTCTATTTATATTTATTTTATTTGTTTTGTGATACAAGATTTTAAACATTGGTTATTGCGAAAACTCTATTTTAACGAATAAAGCTGTACATTTTATGTCCTCATTATAACCTAGTTCAAGTGTACTAGAAATATAAAACAATAAAATAAGAAAAATATAAGTGTCACATTTACATGCAGCCTGGAGAGTTTCTTCTCCACGTCTCTGGTATTAATAAGATTGATCATTCAGTCATTTGTAACAGTTATGCTTTTACTTATTTTCTTTATTTTATGATACAAGATTTTAAACTTGGTTATTGCGAGAACTCTGTTATAACGAGTAACGTTGTAGTCTGTATGTCCTCATTATAACCTAGTTCGAGTGTACTGGAAATACAAAACAATAAACTGGGTAAAACATAAATGTGACATCTACATGCAGCCTGGAGAGTTTCTTGTCCACATGTTTGATAGTAATAAGAATGATTATTCAGTCATTTGTAACAGTCCAACTTTTACTTATTTTCTTTGTTTTTTGATACGAGATTTTAAACTTGGTTATTGCGAGGACTCTGTAATAACGAGTAACGTTGTAGTCTTTATGTCCTCATTATAACCTAGTTCGAGTGTACTTTAAATACAAAACAATAAAATGAAAAAAAAAAACATAAATGTGACATTTACATGCAGCCTGGAGAGTTTCTTGTCCACGTGTTTGATAGTAATAAAAATGATTATACTTTTACTTATTTTCTTTGTTTTATGATACTTGGTTTTAAACTTAGTTATTACGAGACCTCTGTTATAACGAATTAAAGCTGTAGTCTTTATGTCCTCATTATAACTTAGTTCGAGTGTACTAGAAATATAAAACAATGAAAAAAAAAAAAAAACATAAATGTGAGATTTACATGCAGCCTGGAGAGTTTCTTGTCTACGTGTTTGATAGTAATAAGAATGATTATTCAGTCATTCGTAACAGTCCTACTTTTACTTATTTTCTTTGTTTTATGATACTTGGTTTTAAACTTGGTTATTGCGAGAACTCTGTTATAAGGAATAACGTTGTAGTCTGTATGTCCTCATTATAACCCAGTTCGAGTGTACTGGAAATACAAAACAATAATTGAGAAAAACATAAATGTGACATTTACATGCAGCCTGGAGAGTTTCTTGTCCACGTGTTTGATAGAAATAAGAATGATTATTCAGTCATTTGTAATAGTACTACTTTTACTTATTTTCTTTGTTTTAAACTTGGTTATTGCGAGACCTCTGTTATAACGATTAAAGCTGTAGTCTTTATGTCCTCATTATAATCTAGTTCGACTGTACTAGAAGTATAAAACAATGAAATAATAATAATAATAAAAATATAAATGTGACATTTACATGTAGCCTGGAGAGTTTCTTGTCCATGTGTTCGATAGTAATAAGAATGATTATTCAGTCATTTGTAACAGTCCTACTTTTACTTATTTTCTTTGTTTTATAATACTGGTTTTAAACTTGGTTATTGTGAGACCTCTATCATAACTATTAAAGCTGTAGTAGTCTTTATATCCTCATTATAACCTAGTTCGAGTGTACTGGAAATACAAAACAATAAAATGAGAAAAACATAAATGTGACATTTATATGCAGCCTGGGAGAGTTTGTTGTACATGTATGAGTAATAAGAATGATTATTCAGTCATTTGCAACAGTCCTACTTTTACTTATTTTCCTTGTTTTATGACACTTGGTTTTAAACTTGGTTATTGCGAGACCTCTGTTATAACGATTAAAGCTGTAATCTTTATGTCCTCATTATAACCTAGTTCGAGTGTACTAGAAGTATAAAGCAATGAAATAATAGTAATTAAAAAAAAAAAAAACATAAATGTGACATTTACATGCATCCTGGAGAGTTTCTTATCCATGTGTTTGATAGTAATAAGAATGATTATTCAATCATTTGTAACAGTTATTTAAACTTATTTTCTCTGTTTTATGATACTTGGTTATTACGAGACCTCTGTTATAACGATTAAAGCTTTAGTCTTTATATCCTCATTATAACCTAGTTCGAGTGTATTGGAAATATAAAACAATGAAATAATAATAATAGTAATAATAAAAACATAAGTGTGACAATTACATGCAGCCTGGAGAGTTTCTTGTCCACGTCTTCCCAGTTGGTGAGGTTCCTGGTGTCCAGGTCCGAATAAGAGGAGAGCTGGGACATTTTGTCGAACAGGGCATCTATGTTATGCTGTGCTTTGACGTATTTCTGACGGCCGGGATCTTCCGACTTCTCGAACATGTCAGTGTGCCGCTGAAGGACCAGCCACTCGTCAATCAGATCTGCAATTAAAACGCAATTAATTGATGTTATAATAAAAATTAATAAAGCTGTATAGTATTGGACGTTACGTAAGCGTCATAATTTGGTTGGCAAATATTGTTAGGGCGAGGTGCATGTTGTGGTGATTTGGTTGATATCGGGAATTCAAGAGTAAGTTATTAGCTTCTTGTAATCTTCTTGTAAAGAAAAAACCAAGGACGGAACATTTTTGTTTAAAAATATTTCGCTCATGTCATATACAAAGTTTCTGGGATAATCATTATTGGATATTTTTAAGGTTTTAAAAAAGTGATTTTTTTTTTCTGCATCTTTACTGTTTGAATTTTTGTAAGCTTTCTTCAGGTGATAATGGCGACATGCTATGAAATCATTCTTAATTTTTTTTTCCGTAAATATCTGTAAGAGTAAGTTTAATAAAACTGAAAAAAAAGGTATATATATATATGCTAATAAACTATTTAACTGCATGCATAATAAAATGAAACTTTCAATAAAATGTTTCTTTAAAAACTGAATAAAAAATGTTAGTTTTAAAAATATTACATAAAATCCCACAAATTATATTATTACAACCTATCAACATAAATATAAGCAATTAAAACAGACAATAAAGATAAATATAGGGTAGATGTGCAGTAATGGACCGCCTTCCAGTAATGGACCACCTTCCAGTAATGGGCCACCTTCAACATTTTTGGTTTATAAAAAAAATAACCAATAAAAATTCAGCTTTTTTTATTTCATTAATATGTTTTCTTTAAATTCTAGTTTTAAATACAATCATAATATCAATTATCTATTACTTTTTGTGGGGTGTCCATTACTGGAATTTAGGGTGTTTTGATTTATTTCTGTTATTTACAATTCAATTTCGATTCACATTGGGAAATGGGACTATAAGCATGGTTAAATATTGTTGTTAGATTAATATAATATTAAAAAATGGTGGAATATAACAATTTAACTATTAATTAAAAAATAATTTAAAAAAAATTCCTTAAGGGTGTCCATTACTGGCACATCTACCCCAGTGATTGATCAGAATACTCCAGATGTCCTTAGAAGCAAAATAAATTGTAATATTTAAACTTATTTATTGACATTAAAAGTTCTAGTTAAATATGTTTTCGTTAAAATATCATTAAAATTTAATATATCAATACAGCTCTAATTTTAAATGAATTTTTAAAATCAACATTTTGCTTTTAAAACACTTTATTTTCGGAAATATGGTATGGCGTAAACTGAAAAGTGTAATTTGAAAGCAATCTGCATCACACAAGCCGATTGGAATTGACGAAGAGTTTAGTGTCGCCATCTATACCGTTCATGTAAAACTAAATTCACCAACTGCATTTAAAACTTGTATTATCAGTACATATCTGTCAACCTTCCATTTTTTTTTTTTTTTTTTTTTTAAATAAAATGATGCAAGAAATTTTATTCCATTAAAAAAAAGAAAAAAAAAAAAAAAAAGTTAATTTATAGCTAGATAGAAAGCAGCAAGAAACATTTCATTAAATATTTTTTCAGCGTGAAAGTATGTTTATTTGACTTAAAAAATAAGTGTATGGTTTGGCAGTTATGTTGGTATTTTAATTTTAAATGAATTTTTCAAACTATATTCTGATTTAGTTACCCTGTATTTTCGGAAACAAATGTATGGCGTAAATTCAAAAGTGTAGATTAAGAGCAGTCCGATTACAATTAAAAGAAGAGTTTTTAGTGTCGCCATCTATACTGTTCACGTGAAACTAAATTCGCCGACTGCTTTTAAACCAGTATTATAGGTATTCTAATTTTAATCCTTTAGGCCAGTGTGCCAGGAACCAATTCGGTCAATTCAAACATGCCATATTTCGAATGATCAAATTGACTTAGGGGAGGAGGAAAAAAGTAATTTTATGCAGTGAGTTCGTTTTCGTTTTGCAAATGTGTAATGTAATTTAATTTACTATTTTAACAACTTCGAAATTATTATGTCGTTTGATTTATTTTTCTATAATTAAAACAATTGAGTAAAATGTGACTATAATCCATTAAATTTTTCTCATATATGAGAAAATATTAAAGTTTAGTAGTTATTTCGCTTTAAATTTTCTTTTTTGACAAGTACCCTATTTCTAACCTTTCTAATGTTATAATGCACAGAATTAAATATATTTTTTATTTATTTATTGACGCATCTTTCTGAAATATACTCCACTGGTAAGGAGTTAAATGAAATTTTATGTCAACATTCTGATTTCGTAACCCTTTGCTTTCGGGGAGGAGTGAGTATTTGCACAAATAGAAAGTAATGTTTAAAGAATAATATTTATTGGAATTAAAAATTAACAAAATAAGACTGGATTTGTTTTCAAATGTAACCAATGCTTTTGCTTTTAAAGCACTAATCTTAATGCTCTGCATTAAGAGAAACATAAATAATATGACAATAAAAATAAAAAAAAGCACCAACTCCGACAATTTTCAGTTGATATTCCGACAACTCAAAAATCCTAACTGATTATATTAAAAATGTTTTAAAATTATACACAAGAACGTAATATTTTAAAGAACTCGTGTATAATTGTGGTGAATAGTAGAAGAAAACCTTTGGGCATGGATGAAAAGCATTCTGGACATTACAATCGAGAAAAGAGTTTAGTGTCGCCATCTGCATTTTGCAGCCAAAACTAAATTCACCGATTGCTTTTAAACTTGTAACACCGGAATTGTTATCTGTTTTCGGTTTAATTGATCTTATTCAAAATTGTTTACATTTTTCATGTAAAATTTTTGATTTTATATTATGCGACAATAAGCCTTTTCTATTACATAATCTCTCTTCCTTTTATATAAATATTTTAGTGCGAGGAAAATTCTTGAAAAATATATATTGCTAGAAAAATAATTTTATTAATTAATTCTTTAATTTAACCAACTATATGTTATTTTTTTTTAACTAAATAATTTGATGAAATGCATATTTTTTCCAATTACCAAGTGTCTATCACATTGTGAGAAAGAAAAAGAGCAATAACAATGAAATATCTCGAAGTTCTCCCCAAATTTAATCTGCATACTGTCTGTATATAACTAAATTCTAATTTTAGGTTTTAGCTTAACAAATCAGGAATAAAACAGAAATTTTTCATTTAAGTATTAAACACACAAACATATACATAAACTGATATAACATAAATAATATAATGAAGGGTTCATTTTCATGATATGATACCCAAAAGTTTACTGCAATCGATAATGCATGGCAGTTATTTATACTCTTTTCTTGAGATTCGTTTAGTATTTTTAGTATTCGTAAAAATACTTTAAACATTCTCTGTCTAAACATAAGTTAAATAGAAACCTTGAACCGAAAAACAAAGAATACTGTAGCAAACCCTTAGAGAGCACTGCAGCGATGACAACAAGGCTCTTGTCAGGTGAATCACAGCCATGCTGTGATCAGGCGATTATCGCCCCGGAACTAGGTACAAACTTCTCAAGCTAGGTACTCATGCCTGGCAGGTAGGAGCCTGGTTGGCAGTATATATGTAAAAAAAAAAATTATACTCTTTTCTTGAGATTCGTTTAGTATTTGTAGTATTCGTAAAAATACTTTAAACATTCTCTGTCTAAACATAAGTTAAATAGAAACCTTGAACCGAAAAACAAAGAATACTGTAGCAAACCACTAGAGAGCACTGCAGCGATGACAACAAGGCTCTTGTCAGGTGAATCACAGCCATGCTATGATCAGGCGATTATCGCCCCGGAACTAGGTACAAACTTGTCAAGCTAGGTACTCATGCCTGGCAAGTAGGAGCCTGGTTAGCAGTATATATGTAAAAAAAGTTAATTCGATTGAAAAGACTTATTCATTCACAACTGCACGATGCCTTTTAAACCCCGAAAAAGAGAATGGGAGGCTCAAGAGAGGCTGGGTAGGTTCTACCTAGTATACTTTCTGGATTTTTTTAAGAAGCTCCGTGTATATCCTCTGTTTCTCAAACAGTGTTGAAATCAGACATATTTCCCCGGAAGGAATTTGCGAAGCTCTGAGGGAGGAGTGCGTGTGGAGGGAGGACTGTGGAGTTAAGGTGGGAATACACTTCCCGGTCCATCCCATTAATTCAACACTGTTTTCAAGTAAAACTGTAGCGTATACCTCTGTCATAAGAACTCTCCCTATAGCGTGTAACCTCCTGTTTTTTACGACTACAACACTAACAAAAGGCAATCTAACTTTGCACCGTATTCACAACAATTCAAGTGGGAGGTGGGGGGGGGGGGGGGGGGAGAGGAATGGGAGTCATAACTAATAACCAATACGTAATCTTTCAGTCTCGTTAAAACGTAAGAAAAAAAAAATCTAAAAGTTTTTCAGCACGAGTAACTCAGGGGGAAAAATTATTTATTTATTTTTATTTTAGTGCTTAATTATTTTTAGTCACTTGGGTAGAATAATTTTTACTATATTTTTCGAAATCATCAGTAATAATAATACAAAAAATAGCTAATAAAATTTCAAAATCCAGTAAAAAGAAATGCCCCCCCCCCCTCCCTCAACACCTTCCTTGCCGGCGCGCATGATCAATCATGATTTTCAAATTGTAGGCAAACTATAGCAAACACACAATTCTAAATTAGTTACTATATCCCCTAATCTATACAAAATAATGTTATACGAAACATTGTTATACAAAATACACTTCCATGTCCTGAATGAATTATACAGTTAACTAGTTAAATAAATTTTTAGTAACTGAAATAACCTGTTTAGTCATAAAAATGAGACTTAAGTGGTTAAATCTCATAGAATTGTATCTAAACTATGAGGTATGCATATTGCAAAGTCTTATAATTGAGTACGAAATTTTGTAGGCGTCGCACCGTGTGCCGAAACGACGAATTTTCACGGCATAGTTGAAAATTGTATATGTTACCAAGTAAAATTGTATATGTATATAATACCAAGATTCGTGAACTAATATATCGAGTTGTTCTGCAAGTAGAGCAGAAGAAACCATTCATGTTTTTTTTCCATACATACCGTCTATCCCCGTTTTTAGAAGGAAATATATGAAAAACAACCGAAAACCAAAAATGAGTAACTGGTGAAAAAATAATTGCAAGTCCAATTTTTTATATTGTATTTTTTTTTTCGCCTTGTGAGTTATAATCTGAACCTAATATATATATATATATATATATATATATATAATTAATTTAATTTTGACATCTATGTATGGTTTTTGAATTTTTTTTTTAATTTTCAACATTTTTATACCTGCCAACATCGCACTAAACTTCTGTACAATGTAGGTTAATTTAACTGAGGTTAAACACGTTTCAAACCCGATTTTTTTTTTTTTTTTTTTTTTTTTTTTTTTTAAAGAATTGAAATAGGTTCTATGTAAGAACATGAAACTAAACATATATTATTTTTTCAGACATATTTTCTGGTTAGAAAAGTCTTTAACCTGAATCACTCAGACAGACTTCACTCAGACGAAAACACCCGCTCGCTAATGTTAATCCTATGGAGGAAATTTTTGAAGATATCTCGTTCGCATTTCAATATTTTTAAATGATTTTTTTTTTTTGCATTGGATAGCTGAGGTCAATCTCTATGCACGCTCCTTTCTACTTTTTCGATTTTGATTACAAGTTTTTTTTATTAAGATACTTTCACTTTCGAAACCGGTTTTGAAAGTGAAAGTATCCTCAATAATAAAAAAACAAAATGCAACAAAAATCGAAAAAGTAGAAAGGAGCGTGCATAGAGATTGACTTCAGCTAGCCAATGTAAAAAAAAAATCATTTAAAAATATTGAAATGCGAACGAGATATCTTCAAAAATTTCCTTCATAGGATTAACATTAGCGAGAGGGTGTTTTCGTCTGAGTTAAGTAGCCCCTTAACTCATATTGTACGGAAATTTAGTTGAAAATTGGTAGATATGTATGTATTTTTGTCTTGTAAAGTCAATATTCCGCTCTAGGCCAGAAAATCATTGGTACATTCCTCTTATGTAGGCATTTGAGGATTGAGAAACATTGCATTTACGGCGCATTACCTGCGCCAAGGTGCGACTGTGACAGCTTCAGGGTGTTTTGGTGAATGAAAGTCCGCGCAAAAAAAAATATACTTCTACATCAAACTCATAAAAAAATCGTTATTCATATTGGAATAAAACTAAAAAAAAAAGTTGCAATTTGTTTATATTTTCAATGCCCCTAATCGGTTCTACGCGAACAAATATATAACAAGGCATACTAAAACATAAGTTTGGCTTTAGCACATCATATGTGACCAAACAAAAAAAAAAGAAAGAAGAAAAACCACTTCCTTACAATGTGCGTCTGCCAAATAAGCATCAACATTCACATTAAGATTAAAGTGGAATGAGATTTGTAAGAAGATTTACTTACAGTGCAGTTGTTTCAGGTCACTGACGGAAAAGTTCTGTTCTTTGCCATCAATGTGGCTACGTATGGTTTCTAGACAGCGTAAGTGGGTACCACATGTTGCCAGAAGTTCAGCCTGCAAAAGAAAAGTCAAATGGTTAGAAATATTTGGAGACTTCAGTAAACTTCATCATAAAAGAAAATAAAACAATGGAAAAAAATTATAAAATAATAATGAAAAAATTACATTCGACAATAGAAAAATAACTGCACTATTTATTTTATTTTATTTTTATTTTTTATTCATTAATTTAATTTAATTTAATTTAATTATTTTTTAATTTAATTTAATTTATTTTATTTTTATCTATTTTTATTTATTCATTTAATTGTTTTTTTATTTGTTGGGGGAAGGACACATAAACAGGGTAATAAAGCTCATAAAAATTAATTTTGCAATGCATAATAAAGCATTTCGTGAACTATCAGAAAAGATTTTGAACACTTAGGAAACACTTACCCAAACGCTTAAGAAAAAAGTGTCTGAATAAATATTTCATTAATAACCATTTAGGGATCTTTCTTTTTATCATTGCATAAAAAGTTTTGCTCAACGCATGCGTCAATATAACATTTTTAATTAAGCATAATTTTTTTTAAGAAAACTGAATTAGAACTTCTATTTATTTTTAAAAACATGTGGGTTATGCATGAACATTTTCTTTTTTTTCACTTGAAAGAAAAAAAAAGAGTAAATTGAAAGGCACTTTAAATCACGCTTTAACAAAATCTTAGTGTACAACGACGGAAAAACAAAAATTTACACTACTTTAAACCCAAGTCGGTTAAAATTATAACAAGTAAAAATATATAAATTTTCCAGTGATAAAAATCTTCTAGCATCAACTTATGAATATAAAGAAAAAAATGTATTTTCTAAATAATTGTAATACCTATTTCACTAACGAGAGAGACAAACGTGATTCGCTTGCTGCTCATAAACATAAGGTGTAAAAAAGCTTTAATGCAATGAAATTGAACTTTGCTGTGATGATTAACATGCATTTATTTAAAGATCATAATCGGTTTTCCTCCTAATCAGTTTCCTCAGCAAAAGAAACACTTCACCAAGGAAAATTTTATCGTAAGTAAAGGGAAATACTATTTTGAAAAGTGTCAAAAGTGTCAAAATTTTTACCTTACAAGCAGGAAATCTACGATTTAAAGGTAAAATCATAAAATTAACTGTACAGAAAAATAAAAAAATAGCTTTTTAAGCATTTTAAATAAATTTTGACTGAGATATATATAAATATATATGTATATAAATTTTTAGAAAGGAGTAAAGAAAATAGGAATTATGTGCGCTAGGCACTCTTTTGAGCACACAAACAATATACAAGTTAAGTGAGAAATATTTATTATTATTATTATTATTATTATTATTATTTTATGAAAAGTAGGTGCAGTAACAAGATACCAAAAATTTTAAAAACATTGGATATAGAAATTAAGACAATAACCAACAATAATGCAGAAATTGTTTTATTTAGTAGCTCCTAGCTCTTCGGAAGGCAGATGGGCGAAAGCATGATAGGCTACATATTTTTTGTACTTTTTCTTCACCTTCAGTGATTTCATTTTATCTATCTATCTATATATATATATATATATATATATATATATATATATTTATTTATTTATTTTAGAGAAAATACATTAAAACCAGACAAAACGTATTTGAATAAAAACAGCTGCATCATTTTAATGAAATCAATTACAAATTTATAACTGAAGAAAGAGGAGGGGGCGAGGGTGAGAATCTTTTGGATAATTATTTTTTCAGTTCAGAAAAAAAAACAGTAGTTCATTATTTGGTTTAAAAAATTTAAAGAAGTCAAAAGATTTATTCTAATTATAATAATAATATTAATTCTTAATTAATAATAATTCAGAAATGTCTTTTGTTGTGATTTTTTTAAGCAAGAGTAGACTTTGACATATCTTAAAAATACAAAGGCTAAATCTTCTCTAAATCTTAGTCATTTGAATTTTCTTATAAGATTTATGAAAGAAGCTAAAAAGCAACAACACTGTAACTATGAAAGGTTTGGAAAAGTTCCAAGACAGAAAGTAACCACAAACTCCGTTTCCTACCTTTCGTAAAAAAAAAAAAAAAAAACAGTTATGATTGACAACAGCGATAGTGGATATTTTAAGAAAAACAAATAAATAAAAGTAAAAATAGTTTTTTTAAACTCTTTTATAGGCTTTCAGTATTTATCTTTAAAATCTCACCGAATTTCATGACTGCAATTAATGTAGTTCCAAAAATGTTTCGTTACAGTGCGTAAAATTTTTTTTGCAAAACGCATATTCAATATTACATTTTTAATTAAGCATATATATATATATATTTTTATGAAAACTGATTTCAAACTGCTATTTAGTTATATAAGCATGTGGGTTATACATGAAATATTTTTTTTATTAGCTTGAAAATAAAAAATAAAATTGAAAGGCATTTAAAATTACGCTTTGACAAAATCTTAATGTAAACGATAGGGGAAAAAAAAAACAAAAACATTTACACTACTTTGATCCAATTCGACTAAAATTATAAAAAGAAAAATATATATATAATTTCCTGTGATAAAATGATGCCCTGATTAATGAAAATTCACAGATTTAATTTACGCTTAACAAACGCCTGTCAAATTTTATAATTTTTGCCCTGTTTCTTTTTTAAGATTTGGCAACAGGAAAAAAAAAAGCATTATTTAAGTATCTATCCAGACTTTGTAAATTGTTTTCTTAACATATAGTCATAATTTAATTAATATTAAGATATTAAATGCTAAAATAGTATTTTTTTTTGTTAGAAAATATATACATTCTTTTTTTTTTATGTATAATATCTGTTGTTTACTGTTTAAAATATTTCGTTGTTGCTATTTCGGTATACTTTGACGAGCGTGGTTTAGGGGCATAATTAACCGCATTGTGTTTTTGTAAGAAGGTACACATTTTTATTTTTAGTTTATCTATGAAACAATTTTATAATTTATTTTACCTTTATGCATCAAGAAAAGAAAAACATTTCCTGTCAAATAGTTTCAAATGCCACACAAAACTACATTGTTTAACTGAATTATTTTACTTACAAAATTATTATTTTGATATTTAAATTAATAATTTTTTGATATTTAAATTGATTACTTCTCTGACAATAATAATAAACTTTTTTTATACTAAAAGTAAACCAACAACATAATATCTGCAATTTATAAATACAGAATGATCAAATATACTGAAATTTTACGGGACGGAATTATATTGAGTAAAATATTACATATATATTTTTTTCAAGCTACATTTTTTTAAAATATAAAGAAACAATATTAAGTAAATAAATTAGTTTATTCAAATTATCTAGTTTATTTAAAGTCCACATCAACATACCTTTTCATTTTTAGTTTAATTGTACAAGATTTTTACCTACTCGTCTCTTTCAAAATTCTAATTTATTTAATAATCCATTTAATCTAATATTTAAAAGTTAAAAAAAATAATAATAATAAAAAAAAAAAAAAAAAAAAAAAAAAACAGAATCCTTTCAAATATTTTCAAATGGTAACACAACATAAATAATTATTCTTTACATTATTACATTCATTATATTATTATATTATTTCATTACATTTCCTTATATTATTACATTAGACACATTGCTTAAAAAATATTATTATTATTTTATTATCATCAGACGAAAACTTTTTTTTTTTCTTAAGAATAATAAATTATTTTATATTGAAAATAAACCAGAAAGAAACAATAGTGTTGTTGCCAAACTGCGATTCAGAAGTATAGAATGAGCTTGAAAAAAAATTGACAATATTTTAAGATATTTTTTAATGTACAAAACGATATGGAATAAGATAATAGGATTTTAATTTGTATATGCAGCTTTTATTTAGAATGACAATTTTAAGTAAAGAAAGCTGGTCTCCTCGACAGTCTAATTAATATAAAATGAGTTTTTTTTTTTTTTTTTTTTTTTTTTTTTCATTTTTAGTTTTTCTATGCAAACATTTTATTTGCTATTTTGCATTTATATGTTTAGAAAAAACAACCTTGTCATTTTTTTTCGAGTGCTAACAAAAAACTACTCATGTATTGTTGAACTAAATTGTACTGTCTATAAAATTATTATTATTATTATTAATGTTATTATATAAAAATGACATTTCTAAAAAACGAGAATAAAAATTTGTTAAATGAAGGAAAGCGAACAATAAAATGTCGTTGCCAAACCGTTATTCATAATATAGGTTAAAAATGTCCTAATTTTTCCATGGTCAAATTGTTAAATTTATTGAACGATACTGAGAAAGATTTTAATTTTGTAGTTACAAATTTATAGAAAAATAGTTATGAATAAATATGCAAAATAATTATATGTAGTCGAAATAATTTAAAAGCGGTATAACTTTTCATGTTTGATTTACTTGTATAGAGAAGATTTCTTAAATAAAACTACTTTTTTATCTGCATATAAGAGAAATATTCCTGTCAAATATATTCAATGCTAGTACAGAGCTATTTATTGTTTAACTAAACAGCATTGCTTACAAAATTATTGTTACATAAAAACGAATTCTTATATGGATAAACCAACAATAAAGTGTTGTTGCCGCGAATTATACATATAAATTGGTTAAAAAAAAAACAAAAAAAAAACAGATATTATTATTTTTTTTAGTAAACAAAAAACAACATTGAATAAGATAGGTTTAATTTTTTTTTTTTTTTTTTACGGTTTTTAAGCTACGGTTTCTTTTATAGAATTATTAATACAGATATCTATTCTGCCCAATTACCTAATTAATTTAAAGCAGGTATACCTTTTTATGTTTAATTTACTTATATAACAATTTTTTCGACTGTTTTAACTTTGTACATTAAGATGAAAAATTCACATTAAATATTTTCAAATGCTTATGTAAAATTGTATTGATTGTTGTTTAACTAATAATTATATTGTTTTTATATAATAATAAACATTTTGTAAACAACTTCTGTGAAAATAAGAAACTTTTTGACGTTGAAAAGTAACCCAGTAATATAATGTTGTTGGCAATTAGTGATTCATAAACATCGACCGATCAGGAAAAAAAAGAGACAAAAAACATGACATTTTAAAAATGCTCCTAATAAACAAAACACCATTAGGGCGGTATTAAAAAAAAATATTTTCCCACGCTCAACAACTCAAAATTTTGAGACACATTTACAGACTCATTTTTAAAAATAAAAACATGAAACTTGGTGGCGTGATTTATGAAGAGATTTATAAGGGCCCCATGTTTTTATTTTTCGTTCAGTTAATTAGAAATTGATTTACAAACAATTATTTTCACAGTACGATAATTTTTTTGTTTTGTTTCCAGGGCTATCGCTTCGAGAAATTCGGTTCAAAATGTCCACTTTGACAGCATTTTTTGAAATATATTCTACTTTTATCAAAAAATCGAGACAATACGGACATTATAAAGTTTTTGAATAAGAAAATCTGCCAATTGGATGCATTTTAGAGCAAAAATGAATTTATAAATGTGTCTCAAAGTAAGCAGTTTGGATTTGAATACACCCTTAATTAACCCTTTAACGTTCATTGGTTTCCCCACGAAACCACAAAACTTTAATTACGAAACTCAACAATGACTGCAGAATTTTAATAGAAATGTTTTTCTTTTATTATATATGTGAAATATCCTTTTTTTATTATATAAAAATAAATTTGTTCATAATTTCCGGTGTCAATCATTTATTTCAACATCTTAACAATTGAAGTGCTTTATCCGTTAAAGGGTTAAGCTTTTTAATTTACAGTCACATTTTAAAAAAAAAAATAGAATGACAATTATAAATGAAGAAATCAATTTTTACTATTAGTCTATTGAATTTAAACGTGGTAATTTTTTTAATGTTCAATTATATTTTACAACAGTTTTATCTACATTTTTACCTTTGTATACTAAGAAAAACAACATTGATGTCAACTATTTTGAATGCTAACAGAAAACTATATTGACACCACTATTATTAATCAGTATGTAAAGCAAAATAAAACTAGCCAGTAAGTAATTCGTGGAATAGGTATGCGCTGCGAGATCATGATCTTGTCAAGATACAATGAGCAGCTGTCAATTGCCACAATCATTTTCCAGGGTAAAACAGAATGGCTTGATGCCAAGGCGAGCCCAAAGGGAAATACAGCTGAAAAAACTTAAATGGCAAGCTGCCACGACGATTCAAACTAGGTTTTAAGCCACGTCGATTGTAATCAAAGTGTTGTGCAAAGTGTTATAGGTTACGTATCACACGCTGTCTATGTCGAATCCACTATCATGTGTGTTATCTGTGAAATTTCAAAACACTCAAGCAATCGATGATTGTTTGCAATAAAAAAATTAAGAAATTCAATCTTACACATATTTACAATTTTTTTTTTAAGGTTGTGCTTCAACTACATTAATTATTGCTATTACTCCGTTGTCATGTCTGTTATTTGTGAAATTTCAAAACACACACACTATTGATGATTTTTGCAACTAAATATGAGCTCAATATTTAATTTTATTAACCATAATGAAAATAATTTATTCTTAAATATATATTTCAATTTGATAGATATTATATATACCTTAACAATATTAACATTTTTAAATAAATTTCGTCAGCGATCGATAAAATCTAATAAGTAGTATCTCTCTATATTAAAAAAAAGTAACCACCGCTGCCGCCGCTGTCAATTAATATTTTGTGCCTTGAAGTCTTTCTGGACTAATATCTAGAAAACTATTGCATGTAAAATTTTAAAAATTGGTAGTTTTATAAAGAAATGTTCGATAAACACGCTGAAGCAAACAGTTTTTAAATCGAAGAATTATTTTAAGAGATATTTAAAATCAAAGTTCGTCAAAACAGTTTTTTGAAAAAAGTTTTATAGGAACGAAAACTATCCGCAGGAATTTAACCATAATTTGTAAGGATATAGTTGACAAGTTTGCGGAGTGCAGACTGCAATCACTTTTTTAATTTGAGTAATTTTTTCAGGTTATATTTCAATTTTTTATTCAAAATTTTCATTATTTTAACGAAGATTTATTTCATATTTCATAAATTCCATTATTTGAACCGTTGCCAATTTTTTATTCAAAATTTTCATTATTTTGACGAAGATTTATTTCATATTTCATAAATTCCATTATTTGAACCGTTGCCAATTTGTAAAATAGCGCACGTAATAAGATTCCCTTTCAATTAAGAAATGTATTTACACGAGACTATTAAAAACAGAAATAAAACTTTAAAATAATATTTAAATGATCACGTGTTAAAAGCAATAAATGTAGAAAATGACGTAATAAAAATATACTTGCGCGTGAATATTACAAAGAGAAATACGAGTAACTAGGGAAATTCACGTCACATTTAAAATGATAAAAAAAAAAACAATATTTCCAAACAATTTCAATTAATTATTATATTTTCATGAGAGATCAATTTATTTCGACATATCTTTTACCCATTATTGCAAATTTTAAAACAGCGTAAATAATAATATTTCCTTTCCAATGTCAAAATTCTTCTATTTGTTTATTTGGTGTTACAGTTTAACGATAGTTTTTTTTTTTTTTTTTTTTTTTTTTTTTTTTTTTAATGAAAATTGATTGACGGGGTAATGGAGAAGTATCAAAAGACAAATAAGCGTTGAATTAAAAATTCCCCGATGAAAAAACTAACTCGTGTAACGCATCTGATGTCAACTGAAAGTGACGCGACGCCACGATTATGCACGTTTGGCGCTAAATCATATATTTTGGTGACAGTTACAGTTGTAATCTATTTCAACAGCAGTTGATTCGACCTTAAAATCCCTCAGTCAAAGGAAAATGAATAGAAACCCTGTTACATCAGATCGCCACTGGTTGTTTAATTATAATACAATCTTCCGTAATCGTTTTAGAGATGATCAAATCAGAGTGTTTTTAAATCATGCGGTGTCAGAACGGGGGTTGGCGAGCGCAGCTCGTAGGGGGCAGAGCCCCCTAGTCTTTTAAAATTATCTCATTTTTTTTTAATTTCCATGTGCAAAACACCAATACAGTAGTCGTTGCTTATAATAAACATTGGTAATTTGAATCAGCTACTTTTAAAAATAAAATTACTGAAAATAAAAATAAAATCATAATGCTGTTATTATTGGTTATTTATTAATTAGATATTGTTGTTATTAATCATAACTTGTTATTATTATTTGAATCAGCCACTTTGGTGAAACAATTTTTCATACGCAAAATCCTATCAATTTTTACATGTCCAGCCAGTCGCTCTGACGTTTCAAATGGTCCTAAGTGTCACAATCACAACTGTGACCAAAATGTGATGTCTTTAATTAGTGACATAACTCTCAGGCAGCTGTCATTTTGTGACTTTATTTTGAAATCACCGTGAACAATTTTTTAGTTACGCGTCACAGGGAGACTTCAAAACAACACCATTTGCAACTTGTCACAAAACGGGACATATCGGCGTCACAGTGACTCATTTTCCACATCACGTGACGACAATGTGGACAATAAGAGTCAAATTTGGATCCGGTACTTTTACATTTTGTTCGCATACGTATCACGGTACTATTAGGGAACTATTCATTCAGGGTACTATAGGGTGACCCTAATAGTACATGGTATTATTTATTTAAATAGAAATTATGTTACTAGAAAGTAATACGTTTATTAGTGATTCAATTAAAAATATATTTTACTAGGATTTAATCAACAAACCAAGAAAAGTGTAAAACTATTCTTAGTGAGGAAAATCATCGTACAAAATATTATAACAAATATGATTATGCTAATGAATATCACCTGAATGATCCAAAATAATAGACCTGAAATAACACCTATAATATATGAAATACCTTTAAAAATCCTTAAGTGAAAAATAAATCCTGAAGATCTTATATATCCCTCGTCTCCAGTAGTATAGAATACAGTGGTAGCAATTTTTCCACGTCCAGAATTCAAAAGAGAGCGCATTTACCAATTATTGAGCTGACTGAACTCTAAAAGGAAAGGATTCATCTGCAAGCAAACTCAGCACATGTACTTTCCCCCTTCATGTGTTCGTGATTTTTAAAATATGTAATAATTACATGTACAACCGAGCTTAATATTCATCAGTATTGGAAAGGATTCTTTAAAAATTCATTATCTCCTTCTTATCCTATAATCTCTACTTCATTTCAATAAATATTTATCAGTCATAATGATCCGATCATAACAGTGAATAGAAATCCCTTTGTACTCGAAAAGACAGTGCATTCTCCAATTTCATAGAAGGGTAAAAGAAACCTATCAACATTGGATTTACTTCCCTTTTCTTCGTTGCCATTCGTTTACTGAAATTTCTGCACGTGTTATTTAAATACAATGAATAGCATTCGATTTTCATCATGTGATTATTTACTATCACATTCCATAATTCAAGAGATATTGATTTTACACTTTACACGAAGAGTTATCACTAACCTGCGCATAAAACAGTGATTTCAATTTATAGTTAAAATGATAAGTATTTAATGGAACTTACATAACTAGATGCTGCTAAAGAAAAAAGTCGACTTAAAGAACAGATTTGTAATAATCGTAATCATGTAATTATAATCGATTACAGCTTAAAATGTAGATAAATGCTTAAGTGATACAAAGAGAAACGCAAAAGGCTTATAAAAACCTTTTAATGATCGACATATATTTCAGCGCTCATACGGCGTCATTTTCAAGATATATAACGATAAACAAAAATATTCTCGCAATTTTTTGAAAATAAACTTGAAAACATAAATCACAAGATCATGTATGTAAAAAAAAGCAGGTGCTTGAAATAGTTAATTGAAAATTAATATTTCCTTATTGCTTTTTTTAAAACTGAAAAGTACCTCCTGCCAAATTTTAGGTAATTCGAATGAAGCGGATCCATTGCAAATGTTCAGGTCACGCATATAGAGTTCTTTTGATTCACGGATAATAGATGGGAAAAAAGCCTTGATGGATAAATTATTTTACTATTTTGAGAATCTCTAATCTAATATTTAAAGTCTCGGTTCTATGTAGTCTTGCCAGTGCTTTTCAAAGTTTATTTTCAAAAAATTGCAATAATATTTTTGTTTATCGTTATATATCTTGAAAATGACGCCGTATGAGCGCTGAAACATATGTCGATCATTAAAAGGTTTTTATAAGCCTTTTGTGTTTCTCTTTGTATCACTTAAGCATTTTATCTATTTTAATTATAATTAGTGATCTTATTATGTGATTACGATCTTATTACAAAAACTGTGCAATCTCAATCATGAAGTTTAGTTTCTTTAATATAATTGCAAGGAAATCGTGATAAAATTTTTTTTACTCAAGTTATAATCGTAATCTTTCCGTAATGTAATTGCACTGTAGTTTGCAACAAAAAAACTATATAATAATAATTTCTATATAACACAGGAACACAGAGTAATCCCCTTCTTTATCACTTTTCATTAAAAAATACTCGGCTTTTGCTAAACATTCTGAGAAAATGTCATTACCTACGACTAGTTCATTAGCTGGGAGGTGGAGGGAAGCTAAATAAAAGGATTCTTAACATGTAGGTTACAAAATCAGTGTAATCAAAATGTAATCATAATTTACTTGTTCAGTAACCGTAATGCAACAAAAAATATTCAATCACAAATCTATATGTAATCGTGTTCTAGGAACAAAAACTTGGTAATTAACAACATAATCATAATCTAAATTTCAGAAAGAGAAACTAATCATATTCTGTTCTTGGAAGCAGAAAGTAATCGTAATCGAACACACGCTTCTGTAATCGACTCCAGGTCTGCTTAAGAAGCTATCACCTTAATGAGATTTTATATCATTCAATTACCAATTTTTTAAAAAAATTCGTTTATGTACCATGATATAAAAATTCATAAATGCATTAATTAAGCAAAACGTTTCATTCAATATAAATTTAAAAAATAAATTATAAAACAGTTGGGCAATCCCATTTAATAAAATGGTTTCCGTTTCTTTCTAAATCAAGTGAGTAAGATAACAAAATTAAAATCCTAATTACCATTACAATAAATTATCAAGGGTTTGTCATCTTCAGCATTAACTTATTCATCGAATATGGCGCTATTCCCTACGCGCGTAGGAAGTGAGGTATATAATTTAAACATCTTTCAATACATTATAGCGTGACGCCGCCCTACAGGTACATCGCCCTTTTTATCTCAACTTTAAAGTTCTTTTTTGTCAATATGCACTTCAATCGTTTCGAAAATTCCACCCTATTTTCATAAAAGTTAGCCGTTTTGGGTCTGGAGTCCTAATAGTATGATGTGGCTTTAGACCTTCTATATTATTTTGTTATCATCTGCATGTAGAATCCTGCGCAGACTCTCCCTAAAATTCTATTTCAAATCAACTATAAAACCCGACTGAATCCGACAAAAAATTTCGTCAACCCGAAACCTGACCCGAACTCAACAAAGTTCAACCCGAACCGAACTCAAAGGGAAAAAAGTTTAATTCATATTTTAATACAATGATGAAAGAATAGTCTACAATCACATCTCGATTATCAATTTTATCTTTTATATTGAAAAATGAAAGCATATGTACTCACTAATGTTAAAATATAGTATTTTTTCCATCTGAAAAAATATTCTAAACTTTTATTTTTTTTAAAAGATCAACCCGAATTTGACCCGCAAGAGTCAAATGCCAATCCGAAACCTACTCGAATCCGACTCATTTAAAGTCAACACGACCTTCAACAAAAAAAATAGCGTTAATCTGACCTGAACTCTAAATTTTTATTTCAAGTCAATCTCAACCCGGACTCAAACCCGACAAAAAAAAAGAAAAAAAAAAAAAAAAAAAAATTCGTTAACCCGAAACCTGACAAGAACTTGAAACACTTCAACCCAAATCCGAACCGAACTCAAAGTGGAAGGACATTAATGCATATTGTAATACAATTACCCGAACCCGAAACATATATAGTAAACACGACTCGAACATGACCCTCAACGAAAAAAATAGCGTTAACGTGACCTAGACAATAATTTTTTATTTTAAGTCAACCTCAACCCGGACTCAAATCCGACAAAGAAAAAGTTCGTTGACCCGAAACCTGACCCGAACTTGAAACACTTCAACCCAAACCCGAACTGAACTCAAAGTGGAAAGATATTAATCCATATTTTAATACAATTATAGAAAAATAATCTACATCTCTAATATCAGTTTTATATTTTATATTAAAAAATGATCGTATATATACTCATTAATATTCAAATATATTTATCCGAAAAAATATTCTACATTTTATTTTTAAAATCTTCTCAACACGAATTCAATCCGCAAGTGTCCAATGCCAATCCAAAACCTACCCGAACCAGAAACATATATATTCAACACGACTCGAACACGACCCTCAACGAAAAAAAATAGCGTTAACCTAACCTAGAAAATAAATTTTTATTTTAAGTCAACCTCAACCCGGACTCAAATCCGACAAAGAAAAAGTTCGTCGACCCGAAACCTGACCCGAACTTGAAACACTTCAACACAAACCCGAACTGAACTCAAAGTGGAAGAAAATTAATCCACATTTTAATATAATTATTGAAAAATAATCTACATCTCTAATACCAATTTTATGATATACATTGAGAAATGAACATATATATACTCATTAGTATTCAAATTTCGTTTTTTTTTAAATATAACTTTTATTTTTTAAAATCGGGTTGACCCGAATGTGATCCGCAAGTGTTCAATACCAATCCGAAACAGACTCGAACCCGAAACAATTACAGTCAACCCGACCTGCAACTAAAAAAAAGAGCATTAACCCGGCGTGGACCGAACCATGGGTCGGGTAGGGTCTGGTCGGGATAAAATCGGGTTACCTGACCCTATGCAATATTTTACCTCCTTGCAGTAATGATTAGTATATGTTTTTACATTTACTATGATCACTTCATTTATGTTTCAGCATTTAGTAATAGAACAGCAACAAAAGTTCGTTTAAAGCTCTATTGTATATAACTCTAATTTCAAACATGTGTTCCATTCTTTAGATTTCAAAACAGGAGCTACTTGTTTAAACCAATAATTTATGATAAAAAAGGTGAAAATACTGGAAAGTTTGACGTAACTCTTTAATCCTGTTGTAATAAATACACTGTTAAAAATTTTGTCCTGGATTGAACCATATTTTGGTGCTGCAGTAGCTGCAACCATAAAATGGTGAAATCTCGTTCCAACATTTGGAGCTATGATTCAACCGGAGCTTCAAATGTTGGAACGAGATTTCACCATCTTATGCACCAAAATGCGGTTCAAACCAGGACAAAATTTTAAAAAGTGTACGATATTTACCAAACGTTTTGGAAAACTTTTGTATAACCTATTGCCATATTAATAATACGCAAAAAAAAAAAAAAAAAAAAAAAAAAAAAAAAAAAAAAGCCTTTATTAGATTTTAGTAAATTTGTTAAAGTTGTTCTCACATATAAACTAGCTACTTTCTGACACATATTTTAATTAATTTTTGTTCGCAATTATATCAAATTAGCAGGTTTACTTATTAAGAAACCATGTAATCAATTTTTTTCTGTTTTTTGGGAAAGGGGGAGACTTTTCAGAAAATGCTGTCAAAGATGACGTTTTGAACCAAACAGCGTGTTTCGGATGTGACAGCGTAGAAAAGGAAAAAAACTGCAGATCTGTTACAACAGTCGCTTATAGCTCAATATGTAATTTATTTATCGTAAGACGAAAGAAACAAAGAAATTGTTCTATTTTCAAATTACTTCAATAATCATACTAGCACCTTTTATGTCTAAAAATGAGTTAGATAATATGTCAGAATGTTTCACGTTGTTGAACGGGGGAAAATATTTTTTTGAAAATCGCGCGAAATTTCAGTAAACATTAATTTCTGTGATTTGAATAACTACTTTTAATTTTTTAAACCTAAATGTATTTTTTTTTCTCAAACTATAAAAAAGAAAATAAAAAGACACGAAAATGTTAATTAAAAAAAAAAAATCCTTATAAACAACTATTGCTGATAACTACCAAACAGGTATTCATTTTAAGATGAATAGTAACTTTCTGTCAGCTCCCATATTGCAACGATATTTATTTCAGTTACAATTTGAAATCCTTTCACCAACTGGTACACCGAAATGAAATCTCATTTTACAGTCAAATTGTCGAATACTGAATATAAAATTTATCCATAATCTTCATAACTCGAATATTTAATAGTTTTCTTGCTTCTCAAGGTTTAACTGTAACAATATCTTCCAAAGAAAGAGGAAACCAATTAGAAAAATACCACAAAAAAGCAAAGAACTTGCAATGCGCTTGACATTTCTTTTGTTTTCTGTGACAACAAGAAGTTGTCATCATCGTAGTCCAAAGATGATATCACCTTTTGTGGTTTAATAGAACTTATTAAGTTATTAAATCATCCATCATTTTCAGTTCTGTTCACCGTTAAGACTGTGAAAACTGACCTTGATGGATTTGTTAGTGCCACCCACGTTTTAATAGAATCAATTCCTTTAACCCTTTCGCAGACGATTTTTTCTTTTCTGTTTTGGAGAAAATTATTTTTTTGGTTTAAGAGCCTACGCTAGTCATCCGAAGAAACTCGAACGCTAATGTTAAGTCTATGGGAAGGTTCTTGACAGATTTCTCGCTCGCATTTTAATATTTTTAAATGATTTTTTTTTTTTTTTTTTTTTTTTTTTTTTTTTTTTTTTTTGCATAGGATAGCTGAGGCCGA
Organism: Maratus michaelseni; assembly: GCA_963931845.1. Classification (NCBI taxonomy): domain Eukaryota; kingdom Metazoa; phylum Arthropoda; class Arachnida; order Araneae; family Salticidae; genus Maratus; species Maratus michaelseni. Next base: position 174,125,168 of record OZ007598.1, on the reverse strand, counting down.
TCCCTAACGTTGTTAGTTTTTACTTTTTCGATTTTAGTTCCAGTTTTTTTATATAAGGGTACCTTCACTTTCAGAACTGGTTCCAACCACTTCAAATAATGATCAAAATAATGGCAAGCAAAGTCTATTTTATATTTAGAGAGAATTCTTCTGAGGGTTCTATTAAATATGGGGTCCCAACCTTTACACCGAATGGGAGAAAAAACCACTCAAAAAGTCCAGAATTGGTAGTAAAAGCGAACTTTTTTGTATCTGATGGATGTATAGGTATGTGAAAGTAGCCAGGGGCTAAATACAAGGTTTAAAAATACAAGCACTACTTAATTTATCAAGTATTCCACTGATATGAGGTAAAGTTTCAGCATCATTTTTCATTATTGCATTTAATTTTCGATAATCTACACATAATCTAGTCTTTTTGCCTTCTTCGCGTATCATAACTAAAGTAACAAGAACAGAATAACGACTGTTACTTTCTTTAATTAAACCAGCTGCTAACAAAGATTGAATTTGGTTAGAAAGGATTAGGATCCATAAGAAGTGTTTTTGGCACATGAAATAAGACTAAAATTCGATTTTGTTATACTGACTTAATTATTTCACTTTTTAATACTAGAAGGTTTATCCTGTACGATTTCAACAATATTGTTTGCATTTTGTTCGTTTTCATATAACTTACACAAGCTCAAGTTCGTATTATTCGTAGTTTTTGATGAAAAATACGAAATTTCTTCTAATTTTAATTCAATTTTTAATATATTTTTTTAATATTTTACTATGAGCGCAGCTTTGCAACTCTTTTATTTTTACATATATTGAACATTTTGATGTATTTTATAATATATGTAAAGAAGAAAGTGTTGCATGATTGCGCTCATATAAATAATTGAGGTAAAATTAGAAGAAATTGCGTATTTTTCATCAAAAACTACGAATAATACGAACTTTGAGCTTGTGTAAATCATATAAATCCGAACAAATTGCAAAAACTATTGTTGAAATCGTACAAGATAAACCTTCTAATATTAAAAAGTGAAATAATTAAGTCAGTATAATAAAATCGAGTTTTAGTCTATTTCATGGTCCAAAAATACGGCTTATGGACTCTGATCTTTTCCTTTTCTTCTAAGGAGGAAGTACGATATGACCTCAAAGATATTGGTAGGTCAGATTTAAGTAAAACGCGTTGTGGTTCAATATTTATTTTACCTACATCATATTTATTTTTAGAAAAAACATTCACATATTCTATAACACGCATACCGTTAGCCTACCTGTATTTAAGCATCTGTAGGCTGCTGTTTTGGGGGCTCACCAATTTGATATATAATTTTCATTGAGCAGATAGTTTAAATGCGTTTCGATCTTGTACTGATTAGGATAAATATTTTTCAGATTTTAGAGTAGAATAAGATTAAAAATAAAAAATGTATTTATCTGAATATGTATTTATATATTCTTTAGTGTATTCTAAGGCGTTCCAATTGTTTGTGGCAGTATGAGAAGGAAGGCTCGCATAAATACTACGCTCTGGGTATTTCTACGATTTGGCATTCCTGCCGTAAAGAAAACGTAAACAATTGACATTTGCTGTAAGAGACACAAAACAGAGATACAAAGTCATTTTTATCATTTTCGCTGTTTGTGACACCAGTTTGTGAAACTGTTTGATGTTTCCCTCGTTCAGTACAAAATTAGAGAATTGAAGTATTTCTTTAGCTGCTTTTTCTTGTTAAAACACGAATGTTTCCTCTTTGATTTGTCCATTTTCCATCAAAATACAGAAAACCCACCAATCTATAGCTGCATTTTTATCAAATTACAGGACTGTTCTGGAATCTGCGTGTTACTTTTTCGTATTAGAAATGGAATTTTCCCCTTCAAAATACGAAAATTTTGCGAACCGAAGCTCGAAATTTCCTGAAATTTTTGAATCAAAGGAAAAAGATTTCTTCAAATAACAGAAAAAGCTCTTCCAATTACAGTGGTGTTCCGGCAAATTGATGCCTATACCTTTTTACGTTTTTTGACGAAATATTTTTTGAGACTGTTACCTGAAGGTGATGTCTTCTTTTCACAGTCAAATATCACTTATTATTTAAAACCGAGGATTAAAACCATGGAATTTGAGTGTACAAATTTGCATCTTGCAAACGTTACCAAAATCAAGTAATTTAAGAATTAATGTTAAACGTTATTTAAATATATCTAATAAGCATAGTCCAATTTTTAGTCTCATGCGAATTTTCTATCAGGATTTGTAGTTCAACAACTATTTGTTATACAGGATGCCCCTTACAAAGCAGTCCCGTAAAATGTTGCTTTTAGAAAAATGTATAAGAATATGCATTTTAGCTGTGTTTAAAAGCTTAGGGAGGACTTGCAGCACCTGCCGTAAAAACTCCAAGTTATTAAATACACCCCAAGTAACACACAATGGTTGAGTCAACGTTTTCTAATTGTTGTCCCACAATAAAAAATGTCCACCTTGCCGTGCCATTTGCCAATGAAACATTTGGAAACAAAGGCCTAACAGTAGCCCAGCCATTAGTTGCTCAGAATCCTGCTCAAAAGCACTATAAATTTCAGGGTTTCTGTACCTACCATTTCTCAAAAGTTCTCACAAATTGCAAATGATGGGCCAAAAATCTTGGGACAGGTATGACATTCATTTTTTTCTATATTTAGAAAAGCAAGCCAGCTACTGGAACTACAGAGCAAAGCTCATTTTTCCGCCGCTGATGAATATATTAAACATTAAATTAACCAATGAACTTCATATCTCATATACTTAATAATTTTATTCTGGTCGACATTTAATCACAACAAAATCTCACAGAAAAACAGGAAATCCTACTGAAATGTACTGTGAGGTGAATTTGTAAAAAAAGGAAAAACAAAAACAAAAAATTGTTATCATTTGACAATGGTTTTTGTGACATTGGGAAGTTGCTCTAGGTCGATAACTCAAAGATGATATCTCTTTTCTTAAAAAAATTAAATAAAACTTATTAAGATATTAACTAATCCATCACCTTCAGCTCTGATCACCGTTAAAAACTGTGAAATCTGAACCTGTAATATTTACCCACACCACCCATGCTTCAAAAAGGTCAACTTCTTCAAAGAGCTGTTGTTGAACGACCTCCACACAGTCCACGGCTAATGAATAGTAGGTCGGATCCAATCAGATTTGAGCTTAAATACACAGGTCTACTTCGAGACATCGATTCAAAGCAAATAAATGTATTGAAAAGAGATTAAAAGAGGCTTAAAGAGCTATAAGAATGGTTTACTAGGTTGTCTGATTGACAACTAAGGAAAAGAAAATCAATAAAAATACATTAACTATTGTTTAAATAGGATGAAACATAACTGATGCCAACTTATCAATGGGATAAATAGTATGATTAAAAGCCTAGAAAAATTAAAATCCTTTCATTAACACTTTAGGCTAGAGAACCTCTGGAAAAGTTCACAGTTTTTTTCTGTCTGCTACTATAAACAGAGTCCCGCATCGGGCGGATTGAATCTAACTTTTTGCTCTGAGCTTCTGGTAAAATTAAAAAAAATAAGATTGGATGACTTTATATTCTTTTCCTATGTGGCATACCAGATTCATATTTATCCATTTTTTTTTTAAATAAAGTCCATAATTTTGTTTCAGATGAAAATAATTATGTGTTTAAATATATTAAATTTTTATCTATTGAATTTTACTTCATGAGAAATAAAGTTTATTTTACAGATATCATCATAGTATATTTATCCATAATTGCATTTAAAATATAATATTAATTTATTTCCTTTTGGGTCGAGTTGCAAATGACAAAAACCGTTTTTATAGGTTGTGGTCGAGTTGGGAGTTAACGAAAATAATTTTGTCGTTTCGAGTCGGGTCAAGGCGCTAGTTTACTGTCAGTGTCCGCATACACTCTAAAATATCATATATTCACAGTGACATATTCGCAACAAGACAATATTGGGAATACCTTACCCATTACTGGCCGTTATTGCAATCATTGTCATGAAATATTGCTCCAAGATTAGGTTGTTAACATTTTGCCAATATTGTGCCAATATTCTCAAGAAATATTTATTGAATGTAAAACTATTATTGGCACAATATTAGCGTTTCATTGGATATATTGCCAATGTAAAGACAATAATTGACAGTATTGGTTTTTCATTGTAAGTATTTCCAATGTAAAGCTTATATTGAATTTAATATTAGTTTTATTGGGTTTACATTGACAGTATATTTTTTTCCAATATTAACAAGATGTCAACAGCCCAATATTGGAACAATATTTATGTCAATGCATGCAATACTAGCCCAATATTTGTTTAAGATATAGAAAATATTGGCTGGTAAAGTGACATATTCACGGTGAAGCTTTTCAGAAAACTAGAATAATATTTTAAAGCATGATAATATATTTTTTCTTTATGGATTAGAATTAATCAAGGAGTCAGTTACCGTTAAATCGAATAAGAAATCATTTTTTCATTTACTTATATATTAGAATTTAATTAATTTTTACTATTTGAAACAAACCATTAAAATTTTTTTCAGTTGAAGCAAAATATATTGCAAAAAGAACGCCACATATGACATAAAAAAAAATGTTGATTTTGCGAGTAATTTTATTCAAAACAGCTATTTTGCAGATTGTGTGCACGATTTGCGAAAATGAATAATTAGATTTTAACACATTGTATAGTAAATGAATGTACATAAAATAAAGTATAGATATCTGGTACCTTTTAATATTCTAAAAATAGGTTTGCTTACATTTAAAAAAATCATATTGACCACAAACTTAAGTGAGACCAAAATATCAATTGAAATCCAATTTCATTTCCAGAAATGTAGAAGAATATTTCCGCGGCATAGCAACGAAAAGCAAACAAGCTTACAAACAGCCGATAATCTCACGCGTCGCAATATGGAACCAAAACACTGCACCCAGAAGAAAGACATATACATGGACCAATTACCATAACCAGAATATTAAGTAAGACCTAAATATCAATCGAAAATTTAAAAGTTTATCATGGGCCAAGCAAGCTAGTTACTAACTTAACTGAGTCAGAAATATAAATCGAAATTCAGAAATTTATAATGACACGCTAGGTGAGACCAACACATCAATCAAAATTTAAAAGTTTATCATGGACTAAGCATGCTAGCCATAAATGTAACACACTAAATACTGATTGAAATTCAATCTGATATCGGAAAATATAGAAGTACATTTTTATGGTATTACAACGATAAATAAATGAACTTACTTTAAAATAACAGTCACAATGTCATGATTGGCAATACATAACCAAAACATTACATCCAAAAGGGCCATATGTTCATGCGTTTCTTAAATCACTTTTTGAATGGACCCACATGAAACTTAGCTTGGAAATTTACCATGGAAGACCAATTTTCAATGATACCAATTTGTCAATCAAATTTTAGAAGTTTGCCATGGACCAATTACCATATATTAAGTGAGACCGAAATATCAATCGAAATTTAGAAGTTTATCATTAACCAAGCATCTTAGCTATAAATTTAAGTCCAAAATATTAATCAAAATACAAAAGTTTGTCATGGACCAAGCACGCTAGCCACAGACAAACTTAAGTAAGACCAAAATATCGATAGAAATTCAATCTTATTAAAATTTATAGTTTAAAAATGTATAAGTACATTGCTATGGCAAAACAGCATGAAATAAATAAACATACTTTAAGAAACAGCTGATAATGTCATATTTGTCAATGTAGAACTAAAACGCAGCCCCTAGAAGGATACTATTACATTCATATGTTTCTTAAATCCCTTTCTGAATAGGTTGCCCGTGAAACTTGTCTTGGAAGTTTATCCTGTACAAAGAACACTAGCTGCAAAAACTTAAATGACTTCAAAATATCAATCGAATTTCAGATGTTTATTATGGACCAAGTACCCTAGCGACAATATTTTGTGAGATCACAATATCAATCGAAATTCAAAAGTTTATCATGGATCAAGCATACTAGCTATAAACATAAGACAAAATATCAATCGAAATTCAAAAGTTTATAAAATGTATTATGGACCAAGCGTGATAGCCACAGATAAACCTAAGTGAGACCAAAATATCGATCTAAATTCAATCTTATTTTGGAAAAGTTATGAGTAGATTTCTATGATAAATGAGTGAAAACTAAATAAACTTACTTTAAAAAGCAGCTGACAATCTCACGCTTGGCAATGCAGAACCAAAACACTGCACCTACAAGAAGACCACACGTTCATATGTTTCTGAAATCACTTTTTGAATGAAACGCTCGTGAAACTTGGCTCCGATCTCACAAACATGGAAAACGAAAAAAAGTCATGCCGCACGACGGGGCGAGCGGTGACGTAACCCCAAGACAGGTGGGCGGCGGGAAACTGGTTACGAAAATCCGTAACTCTTTTTCGTTTTGAGTTTCCCAATTTGCATCTCTGATCGGAACTGGGCACGGGTTCAAAAGAGAAGTCACAGGTTCAAATAGCTAGGAAACAGGTAACAATTGAGAAAAGATCACAAAAAAGACATTGGATCCGACCTTGAAAAGACATATCGGGAGTATAAACATAGCAGGAAGTTTATTAAAGCTCAAGTATTTTCTCTAATTCACTTTTGAAAACGTTCCAAATGCAGTATTTCACATATTGTTGATATTATTTTAGCATACACAATAGATTCTACAGGTTTTACTGAATTGCGTAATCTATTGTTCGGTAAAGAACAGTAATTTTTCCCAGCAGATAAAATTTTAGGATGGGTGCATTTTCTTTTTTAGACAAAAACTATATTTAGCCATATTGTGTGATGTCATCGGAGTACACTTTCTAAAAGAAATCAAGTTATCATTTATTGTGCAAGGAAAACTTTGAAAAGTTTACAAAATTTTTCCGCTTGGAACATTCATGATTGAACTTGCAAATTTGTCCCTACACATATATATTTTTTAAATTTATGTAAAATTTTGTATTAGCAAAAACCTACATAATGAGTCATTTGTGAAGGATAACGTACCTTCAACTTAAAGAACCTTCCTAGCGTGTAATTACATTTGCTCCGAAGAAAATAATTCAGTATGTCAAAGTGATAATCGACTATACTTATTATTTGTACCTTCAACATAAAGAAGAAAATAATTCAGTATGTCAAAGTGATAATCGACTATACTTATTATTTGTACCTTCAACATAAAGAACCTGCCTCGCGTGTATTCATATTTGCTCCGAAGAAAATAATTCAATATCCCAAAGTGATAATCAACCACACTTATTATTCGTACCTTCAACTTAAAGTACTTTCCTAGAGTGTATACACATTTAATCTTATTAAAATAATTCAGTACCCCAAAGAGCTAATCAACCACACTTATTATTCGTACCTTCAACTTAAAGAACCTTCCTAGCGTGTATTCACATTTATTAAGAGGAAAATAATTCAGTATTCCAAAAAGACAATCAATCTCACTTCTGAATTGAAGTAGGAGAAAATCTAACTATTTTCTGTGTTTTAATATTGTATCATTGGTAGGAATAACTTGATGTATCCGAACAATGGAACAATGTAAGCTCTTTGATAGACTTTCTAATTGCGGTGCAACTATACATCCAGAAGATATGTAAGCGACTTGTTGAGACATTAGGGAGCCATTGAAAAATTAAGTATAACTTTAGTATAAAATTGCATGAAAAATAATTAAATTTTAAATAAAAAAAAAAGTATAAGAAAAATACAAAACAATTTAGCAGAAAAAAAGGTTAAATTTAAAGTATAAGAATAGAACAAAAAATGAGGTAAAAAATACTCCATTAGTTCCTAGGCTAGAAAATAAAGGTGGTAGCTAACAGCCCTCGGAGACTTGCCCTACTCATAAAAAAAGTGAAACTACACTATTTGAAAAGCTATACATTTTTTTTTTTTTTTTTTTTTTTTTTTACAAAAGTAACAGACTTATATATTCCTTATATCATTATTTATTTTTCAACTTTATTTTTCAACAGATTTTTTTTAAAATTAAAAAATACATATAAAAAAAAAAGAAGAAAAATTAAGTGTGTGTTTAAGAGAGCGAAGAAATTCAGTTTTCGTCAATAGTCAAAGCATATGTAGCAAAGCATAATAGTCAAAGCATATAGCATTTACGATTGGAGGAGTTAGTCACTTCGTAATCTGGTAGCTAAGCTATACTATAATTAGAAATTTTACAATTGGTAATAGTTATTTAATGCTGTAAACTTAATAATACTTAGCAGATAAAATTATTAGTTATAACTTTTAAAAATAATTAGATTTTCAAAAATATCATTTTTGAGTTTCTTATTCCAATTTGTATCTCGATTTGGAGCTGAGCATCGATTCAAAAGATTGAAATTTCTAATAAGCATGGAACAATTGAGAAAAGGTCGCAGAAAAGACCTTGAAAAGACATATCGAAAGTATAAACATAGCAGGAAATTTATTAGAGCCTAAATATTTTCTCTAATTCACTTTTGAAAAAGTTCCAAATTCAGTATTTCACATATTGTTCATATTATTTTACTTTACACAATAGATTCTACAGGTTTCACTGAATTGCGTAATCTATTGTTCGGTAAAGAACAGTAAATTTTTTCCCAGCAGATAAGAGTTTTGATGGGTACATTTCTTTAGGTAAAGACAAGTTTTAGCCATATTGTTCTGATGGCACCAGAGAGAATTTTCTAAATTGAATTTTCATTTACCATTTAAGAGCCTACACCAGTCACGCAAAGAAACGTTCAAACTACTGCTAAGTCTATGGGAAGGTTCTAGCGCGATTTCTCGGTTGCATTTTAATATTTTTAAAGGATTTTTTTGCATAGGATAGCTGAGGTCAATCTCCAACGTTGTTAGTTTTTACTTTTTTCGATTTTGGTTCCAGTTATTTTATATAAGATTGCTTTCACTTTCAGAACCGGTTCTAACCGGTTCCAAAACCGGTTCCTAAAGTGTATGGTCTGCTTTTAACTTCTTAAGCATTTAAGACAGGGATAATAAGGTATTCGCCTTTCCCATTCTCCATTATATAAAAATACGATTATTATCGAAAAAATTGTATCGAAAAAATCTATAATAATAATAAACATTTATTTTAGAGCCATTTCGGCTATTCAATGAATGAAAATTAATTATTACGAATCCCACGACCGGATATCAGCTTCTTCAGAAGTTAAGTATATTTATTGGCTATAGTCACATTTAAATGACAATGAAATGACCAATGATTCGTAAATTTTTACAAATATATAAAATATCAAAATAGAGAAAATGAGACAAAAAACATTGCTTTCTAATTAAAATTTTTGCGTTGTTTCTTATTTCTATTATTTAAAAAATATAGACAAATTACGCTACAAGTCCCATGTTTAAAGGAACCTTGATTATAAACAACCGGTCATTACTAACAACTGCACTCAATACACTTATACTAAATGACATTTTTTATTCTTTTGATTTACATGTGTGTACGTGCAAAAGGTGCCCTTAGCATCTGCAAGACAGCCAATGTCGAGAATAAACTGACCGAACCTCCAAGTCTGATTGACACGATAAGCATTGCCATGTTGATTTATCCATTAACTTAATTAAGGAAACTCCATAAGTGTCGCTAATCCTTTCTTTACTGTAGAAATAAAAAATAGTAACTAATCAGGACAAGTATTATTTCTATAAATGTCCTAAAGAAAATAAAGCTCTAAGACTTCTATTGGAATTCGGTTAGGTGCTCTAATACATGTTGTTATTGATTGTGAACCGATGATGTATTAACCAATAAAGGTTTCTTGATAAGGTCAAGGATAGCGTGTAATAAGTAGATGATTTTTCTGATGCACAAATAAATACTAATCCAGAATTTGAAGTACACATTAATGAAGCTAGTCACACATTAAAGCAAAAGATTACATAATTTGAATCAGGTGCGGATCCCGCCCAATATTTAGAAGGGTAATCATGTCTCTCTTTTTTTTTTTTTCTTTTTGAAAGATAGATTGAGATATCTTAACTTTGTCCACAACTCGAAACTGGCTGTTTTATGACGCATTAACGAAGCTATTTTCATTCGTAAATACATAAAATTTTCAGGTATATTCGTAAATGTATAAAATTTGTAGTTTCTATTCGGACACTGGGTAATTGAATAGAATTTCTCATTTTCTTGTAAAATCAAAGGATTTTTAGAAAAGCTGACATTTTAAGCTGATTTTTGAAGAACGACAGTTACAAAAAGATGATCATGAGGGAGCAATGAGCATCGCATATATAAGGAAAGGGAAAAGGACTGTTTCATTTCTTGTAGCTTAAAGAGCAATGTAAGAAAATTTTACGCATTTCCGGTTTAAACGACTTTGTGAGTATCAGAAATATTTGTGTTGTAGAATGAAATTTTCTTGTTTGTTTGTTTTTTGAAAACACCTTTAATATGTATTTAGTATTTGCATTAAAACTGTATTGTTGTATAGAATTTTTTCTTGTTCAGAGGGTGTAATGACCCGCATGACCACCGCCTTGGATCAACACTTTATTTGAAGCACAAAGAAAAAGAGAAAAAAAATAATAAAAAAAGCTCCAGCTAATTAGCCTAATTAGCAAAAATGAGAAGACATTGTTATGATCAACAATGCATTTATGTTGACGAAATATAACTCTTTAGCAATTTGCTATGCTCGTACAAGGTAATATGCTATAGATCTTAATATGGATTTATAGAATGTATGTGTTTACTTTGCAGAAATCTTGGAAAGAGATTCAATAGTACATAGCGGCTATTTTAATAAATAATTACAAACAGTTTTAATTCAAGGTAACGGTTTGCACTACCTGCTAACTCATGGTTTTATGTTAGTGATACATCTGCAGTTTTTTAATATCCATTGCTAAACATATCTGTACTGCTCGATTTTTGCTGAAACTTTTGTCCAGATAAAGCTATATTTTGCTATTAGAAATCAACCCAAGTCAATTGTCAGTGTCGTTTATGTATGTGCAGAAACAAATTATTGTTTAAATCATAGCTATATAATTAAATGAATATTTAGCATTATATAATAGAGAGTAAATTCAGAAGTTATGTTTTGAGCAAAACGGGAGAAAATTTGCATCAACTAAAAATTTCTGAAAATAATCTCACAGTATTTTTTAAATTTCTTTTTTATTCATGAAAAAAAGCAATGACTGAGTTAAAAAGCACCTATTAAAGAATAAGAGTCCCTTTCAAACTTTCAACAAGAACGAAAAATCAGGCGTCAAGCATAGATTATGTAAAACTTTCCAATGCTTCCAAAATAATTTTACAAATCATTACCGTTTAATAAGCTGAAAGACAACATCTAAGTAAACAATTTGGAAAACGCATAACATATTTAAAAACGTAATTTCAGGAATTTCCAACATATACAACATTCGGAAAAATATCCGAATACTTTTATTCAGCCCTGTATACGATATATAGATTTGTATATAGGATGCTAAATTTTAGTTTAGTTAGGAAACGCGTAGCACAGTTTAAAATTCTCCTTCTGGAGTTTCTGTCAATAAACGGAAATGTGTTCGCGAACTTTTGTGCTGCCCTGTATATGAAATACAGAATTTATACCCACCAAGTAATAGACAAAAAGTGAGTTAAATTTAAAATCGCGTTCAGTAACTTAAAACGCACTTCCAGGAATTATTGTTAACAGACAGTAGAGAATTCTTTTGTGTGTCCCTGTAAATGAACGATAACTGCTATACACACAGTATTCTGTAGTAAGCCTCTTGTAATGCGCCTTAGTGATATATATAAATTTCAATGCGTTTAAAATAGTGAAACATTATTTAATTAAACCGCAAACGATTTTTCTCCATAGACGTAATATAACGGAATTCTTTTGACTGTCCCTGTAAAGTAACTATAAGTGCTATGCACACCCTATTCCATATTAATCTTCTTGTAATGCACCCTAGTGATATATATCAATTACATTGTATTTGAAATTGTGTAACATCATTAAAATAAATTGCAAATGATTTTTCCCCATAGACCGTAATGTAACGGAATTCTTTTGAGTGTCCCTGTAAAAAAAATGTATGTGCTACACACTTCAGTTGAAATAGGGAACATGCTATAGATAACGACAATAACATATAAAAATTGCAGCATAATCCGAGCATATTTACGGGAGTTAGAGCATGGACAGACGAACAGACGGCAGACGGCCAAACGGACCGAAGTCATAAACACTTTTCAACTAGGTTGGAAAGTGTTAAAAAGAGAATAAACGAATTAATACTAAATTTCCGTCATGTTATATGTCCTTTTTACATATTTTAAATACAATGGGTTGCGCGCTTGTGAATGTTTTGTTATTTTCTTCTTAAATACATAACAAATTTCGTTTTCTTTCAGTTTTCCATGGTTCTACAAAGTAACACAATCAATTTTAAGTGGCTGGTAACGCTCCAAGATATAGTCTTGGCTTGAAAATAACGTTAGGTGTTTCAAAGCAACCCGTTTCTGTGGTATACTTTGCAATACTTTTTGAAAATTGTAATAATTAAACATTTACTTTTTTTTAGATTTTTTTTATGGTAAAAGAGTTGTTCTCACATTGTCTTACAACATATTAACATCATTTTCAAAATTCCTATTACAAATCTGCTGTGCCTTACACGTGTTTTATTGAATAAACTCTTGAAAATGGCGCAAAATAGCCCTTGATTAAGGGATCAAAATATAAATATATATATAAGAGAATATTTGTCTTCCGTCAGCAAATTTCATCCACATGTAGGATTGTTTATAACTCATTATAAGCACTTACTTCGACCACTTCAGGATCAGCATTTCTGTAATTTCAATATTTTTTCGTAAATTCTTCAACTTTGGGTACGGGTGTATACTAGAGATGAGACGGGGTCTGTTATACACCCAGAAAAAGGAATTGATTAAAAATACAAAACATGTTTTGTTGAGTACATTTTGGTTGTTTTAGCAAAATTCAAGTAGAATTGAACCATTTTACTTGAATTAACAAAACATTTTTTGCTGACGATACAAATTTTTTTTTTGGAATTGCAAAAAAAAAAAATTTTTTTATTGATTCAAACAAAATTTCCATTGACCTATATTTAAACAAAAAGTTTTGTTGGGTCAACTAAATTTTTGTTGATTCAACAAAACTTTTTTCTGGGTGTATATCAGTCTTTGGGCTCGGGCTCATAATGAAAATTTTATTTATTCATAAATTGAAAAAATGAAAAAAAAAAACCTATTTGAGAAACAAGAATGTAATCCCAGTTTCTTAAATTGGTTTGCAATCTTTTAAAAATCAATTTGAAAGGAAACTGAATTGTTATTGGTTGAATACAAAGATAAATATTCTCTCTTATTCTGAAGCCTTTGCACTATCAGCGATAGTAATATAAAGAAGCAGGACAGAGAGACAAACAGAATTCATAAACCCTTTTCAACTATGTTGAAAAGTGAAAAAGAAAGAAAAAATAAATAAATCAACTTCCGACTGAGCTGGAAGGACTTGTTTTTAAATTATAATTATTACTTGAAATACAAATTAGCTTTACTTTATAATTAAAATACATTCACATTTCCTATATCAGAGCAAACTTTAGTGAAGTTGACAGCGTTATCACTGAACATTTCCTACATCAACTTTAAGATATATGAAGTGTTTTTCACTTATGTTTAAAAATAAACGCTATGTTTTTCACTACATAGGTGGAGGAAAAGCCTCTAGATAACAGTCATGGGTAATAAAGCACTAGCATCATTTTAAATGCCTTCCAAAAATACATTTATACATAAATAATATAAAAAATAATAAATTGCTCGAAATATTTTCTTTGGCTAAGATTGTTATATCAGTATGATCTTATATTTGTTTACATCTCTCGAAATCGTCTGATTAAATCTGTTTTTACAATTTCTTTTTTCGTTTCCGGGAAATCACTTTCTTAACGACCAGCATGTATTTTTAGCATTATGACTTAAATAAATTATTCATTCTTTTTTTTTTTTTTATTATTCCTAAACTTTTTTCTTTATCGGCAATATTATCAAAACATACAAAATAGTGTCTGAGTGAGAGGGAATTTCAATGGAAAAAAGAACAATTAACTATTTTCTTAGTTTATAACACTTTTTTAATTAAAATTAAAATGCTAAGTACTATATATTTCGCAAAATCATACATGCTAAAATGTACCATGAAAAATAAAAAATAAAATAATAAGAAAGAGAAAGAAAGAAAAAAGCCAAAGCATAGTAATGTATTTTTTTAAAATCTTATACAGTAATCCCTCAACATTCGCGAGTTTCGATTATTCGCGAATATGAAAATGCGGAAAAACTTAACATTGGCGAGCATCTGACTTGATTATTCGCGATTTTTTTTAAATTATTATTATCGCTTTCTTTTTCAGAATTTATAGTTGTTAAAAATTATTTCCCCTGTTTTCTGAGTATATATTTACAAATCAATTTTCAATTGTCAACTGAAAAAGGAGCTAGTGTTGTAGGAAGGCAAAATAATAACAACAACTCATTGCAAAGGTGATATAATAAAAAGTTGTAAAGGGGGTCAACGGCATCTTCAATCTATTAATTTAAAATGTGCAGGTTCTCGTAGAGATGGAGTAAAAGCTGCACTTAGATAGGAAATAAAAGAATTTCTGAATCATTTAGCTGTATTTAAATATGGTATTTTGATATTGTATCCATTAAATATTGTATCACATACTGACTCCCTAATACATTATCATCTCTTTGCGATCTGCGAATAGAATGAGTCGAAATTACTTTATATAAAAACCTAGACTTTTTTAGCTATGTAAGTATTTCTCCAGTCAGTTAATTTGAATTATCTTCAATCAATAAATTTCATGTTTATGAACATGTGTGAACATTCACCTTCTACATACATGTTATGCAGAATGTACTGTTAATACATTTTATCCTTTAGTTCTTTGAAATGCTGTGCCACTCCAATTACAATTTTATAGAACGTAACTCATATTTTAGTGCAGATAGATAGACTCAACATTCGCGGATTTGACATTCGCGATGTTTTCCTCGAACGTAACCCTCGCGAATGTTAAGGGATTACTGTATTGTGATTTATTATTATTATATTGTTTCTTCATGCACAAGTTCATAATAATTATTATAAACCAAGCCCAACAAATTAAGACTAATAAAAATTAAGTTTTAACTGACTTTACATATATATATACACTTGTACATGTTTTGTGGAATTTACGCTTATTTGGACTTGATAATTCTACGATGGTTCCACAATTATTTAATTTTTTTCAAATTTTGTATATTTTAGAAATATTTTTCATAACAGGTTTGAGTTTTATATTTCATTTTTATAATTTTTATTTTCCCCCCATTTGTTCTATGATGAATTCTATGTAGTCTGTCTGTATGTTTTTATTATGGTTTATATATAATATATATGCATCATCATATATATTATATAATAGCATATAAAAATTAGGAACAATCAAAATCAAAACAAAATTACCAACTTAATGATAAATACCACAATTGGTTTAAGTTTCAGAACTGTACATAGATCACAAGATATAAAAATTAGTAAAAATAGGGTATGTGAAATGGCTTATTACTGTGAGACATTTATCAGGAGCATTATCGTACAATAAATGATAAGTTGCAAGTGCAGGTGAATTTCTGTCCGTGAACATTTGAACTAGCAAAAATTATATCCAATGGTTGGAGTATCATAGTTGAGTTTTTCTCCAACAGAGCGAAAATATGCCGGGACTAGGACTCAAACCTGGGTACTTTGGTTTGCCGTACCAACATTCTCTCTACTGAGCTATCCCGACGATATCCTGGCTGGCATATTTCACTCTTATTTGTTGGACAAGGCTGCGAACTGCAGCGCTAATTTCATTCATCCGAGCTATGACTATAGCAATTTACATGATGAATCTTGAAATAGCACGGAAACTCCTGTATACCATGTAATTAGGTCATAATGAGTAGTTATAATATACTTTCCTCTACTCATTATAGCAAAAATTATGTATTCATGGAATGCCCAAACTTGCTTATACATATGTAATTTGTCCAGAATATTTTCATTGACAAAGATTGATATCTTAAGAGGAATCGATACCCTTCAAACTAATTCTTTTCTTTTGAGTATTTCATAATACCTTTTACATATTACAAAATAGTTTTATGTAAAAAAATAGTGTAATCAAGAAAAAGTGCAAGTCTTATGATAAAATTTTATAAAATTTAATTATTAAAAAAAAAGAAAAGAAAATTTTAAAGCTACAGTTCACCAAAAGTTTTGGACTTTTTGGAACAATTTTTATTCAGCTCTCAGAGAAACTTATTAACGTTTAATTATTAAACGTTAAAAATTATTAATATTATTTATTGCTTAAAATATTATATATTAAAAAATAATATCTCATATATCTATACCTTTAAAAGTAATTTAAATCTCGGTGTTTTAACCTTTAGCTTGTGACACATTATTTCATTGGAATGTATGAACTTAAGACTTTTGTTTAAGACATTCATGTTTTTTTGTGTGGTAGGTATGGATTTAGGGGAAGTGTTGAATATAAATCAATACCTCCATAATTTATGTTCAACCTGTAACTAAAATATTCACTGTAACCAAAACATTAACTTTAACTGTACTACTAGAGTCGTGGTGTTTACATGCGGTTGCTCACGGTAAGGTGATGTTAAAAGCTTATTATACTATGTAACTGATACTTAATGAACTAATTAAATTCTAATTGATATTTTATTAAGTATATTCAACTAAAATAAAACAATACTACAGATAAATGTGATATGATACCTTCTTATACTTGTGTATCCATTTAATTTGAGTAGAATTTTTCATTTTTATTGACAGAAGACTGATATCTTAATATAATCCTATATTTGTTAATCCTCTATATCCGTTTTCTAATTTCTTCT
The DNA here is from genome assembly GCA_963931845.1 of Maratus michaelseni. Taxonomy (NCBI): domain Eukaryota; kingdom Metazoa; phylum Arthropoda; class Arachnida; order Araneae; family Salticidae; genus Maratus; species Maratus michaelseni. The sequence goes on along the minus strand of OZ007598.1, from coordinate 174,108,128 downwards.
TTTTTCATTTCCGAGAAATAATTTCTACTTAGTTTATAATTTAGTTTTAGCATTATGAGTCAAATAAAATGACTAAACATTTGTATTTCTTAATTTACATTATTATTAAAAGTGTAAAAAAAAATGTACATACAAAAGCGAATTTCAATGGAAAGAAGCGCCATTTTCTTCTTTTTAGTTTAAAATAATTATTAGCATTATGACACAGCTAAACACATTTTTATTTTATTTTATTCTATTTTATAATGAAGTGATATTCGGAATTTATACATCTCGGCAAAATTCAATTATAATTCCAGCATTCTAATTCATGGGCGCCTGCTAAGAGTCCTCCATCCAGTCGGGTAACCGGATTTTACTCGAACTAGGCTCGACCTGTGGTTAGTCGAGTCGGGTCAGTCTAATTTCTTTTGCTGCGGGTCAAGTTCGGGTTGACCCGATATTAAAAAAAAAAAAAGAAAGAAAGAAAAAAAAATGTATATTTGAATACTAATGAATGTTTATATGTTCATTTTTATAATAAAAAGATAAAATTGATAATAGAAATATAATTGTAGACTATTTTTACGTAATTGTATTAAAATATGTATTAATTTTCGGGTCGGTGTCGGCTTTTAATATTTCGGAATCGGCTTTTTAATATTTCGATTGATTAGTTGGTTGATTTATGACGGCCTATTATGTACTCTTGGGATATAGGCCCTAGAGGGAAATGCTCTCCGTGTTGGTCTCTCTAAGGGATCCTAACACGTATTTACGGCAAGGTTAGAAGAAAACCACGGAAAACTCTGAACGGTTTTGGTCAACGAGCGCGTCAGGGGTTTGAACCCAGCACATCCCCTCTACCAGCTTTGAGTTGGGTTGACTTATGACGGCCAATTATCAACACGAGGGATATAGGCCCTGGGGTGGGTGCCCTCCGTGGGGGTCTTTTTAAGGGATCCTAACCCGTATTTACGCAAGGTTCGAAGAAAACCACGGAAAACTCCGAACGGTTAGGTCGACGAGCGCGACAGGGGTATGAACCCAGCATCTCCCGTCTACCAGCTTCGAGTGCAGAACCTCTCAGCCACTGGTGGGGCCCTACCAGCTTTGAGAGCAGAACCTCTCAGCCACTGATGGGGCCTTTAATATTTCGGGTTGGGTTGGGTTGATTATTGACGGCCAATTATCTACACTAGGGATATAGGCCCGGGTGGAGTGCCCTTCGTGGGGGTCTTTCTAAGGGAACCTAATCCGTATTTACGCATGGATAAATCCACGGCTCGAAGAAAACCACGAAAACTCTGAACGATTAGGCCGACGGGCGCGATTGGGATCGAACCCAGCACCTCCCGTCTACCAGCTTCGAGAGCACAACCTCTCAGCCACTGGTGGGGCCTTTAATATTTCGGAATCGAGTTAGTTTCGGATTGAAGTTTGCCGGGTTCGAGTAGGTCGTCGGGCTGACAAAATTTTTTTGTCGGGTTCAAGTCGGGTTTCGAATTGACTTGAAGCAGAATTTTCGGGTACGGGTCGGATACGAGCAGGAACCATAGAACAGCCCAACAGAACGAACAGACAGAATACAGAATTTGGGCCAACAGAACGAAAAACCATGTCGAAAAAGATGTGTCTGTAGTGTGCACCTTGTTTATGTATATGTGATTAACAAAGCCGTTAAATTTATGGCATCTTTCAACACATCGTGATCTCAAATGTTTGTTAGACGTGGATTAGACGAACCATGTCCAGAGCACTGACTAGCGGACATCCTGTTCCATGCGCCCATGACACACATACAAAAGTCAATTAAAAACAAACGACCTGATATGGAAAGTGAATAACTTGAGCAACGGCACGTCGGCGTTTTCCGTTGAAAATTAATGACCACAAGCACTTACGAAGTCGACATAAAATCGGCTTTACAAACTTTTATTGCGGATATTTATTGATTCCAGAAGTACAGTGTAAATATTTCAATAAATTATTTTCTTCTTTTAAAATTTAACATTTCAAATTCTGCGATTTAAGTAGTATTTTATTTTAAAGAGGCTTAAGCTTTACAAATGAATTAATGTATTTTTTTACACACAATGATAGAGTGAAGAAAGAAAAATATAATCCTGGAAATAAAAATAATAAGAAGTATAGGAAATGGATAATATTAATAATAATTAATTAGTAATTTGTTTTAAAGATATAATATTAAAAATTGTATTTCTTTGTGTTATGTTTTGATACAAAAATATAAAAATTTCTTTTCTAGCATTTTAATTTTTTACTTTTCATTAAAGAAATATTTAAAATAATATACAGAGAAGTATAACTATTTTATTTTAGCATTTTAATTTTTAATCCTTATTAAAAATATTATATTTCATTATCTTACTTTTTTCACACAAACAATAGTATAAAATATTCATTTAAAAATTTAAAACTTTTTATTTCTCAATTGAATCCATTTGGACACTACACTGTTAACTAGTATTTTAAAAACACAAATTGCACAAATTGTGCTTATTAGTTGCTAAAATCACTGTAAAAATTGTTTTAAACTCATAAAAGAGCTAAAATCCTACATGTTTCGGCTTCAAACTTAAAGCCATCATCGGGGAAGAGGAACAACACAAACGACTACTGATCTTTTAATTTTCGACACGAGAAGAATTAATATTGTATAAATTTATATTGCTTTTTCTCCTCGTGTCGAAAATTAAAAGATCAGTAGTCGTTTGTGTTGTTCCTCTTCCCCGATGATGGCTTTAAGTTTGAAGCCGAAACATGTAGGATTTTAGCTCTTTTATGAGTTTAAAACAATTTTTACACTGATTTTAGCAACTAATAAGCACAATTTGTGCAATTTGTGTTTTTAAAATACTTTTTATTTCTATTAAAAACATTAGATTTTATACTCCCTTATTTTACGTTTTCACATAAAAGTCTAAAAATTTAATTCGTGTCATTTTAGTTTTAAATTGCGTTTAAAAATATCAAATTTATGAATATTCTTTTCTTAATATATATAATTAAAAAACTTTTTTTGCATGCATTATAAGAATATATAAACATACTGCTATGATATTATATATTAAGTAGTATGCTTTTTATGAAATCAAATTTTCCCCTGAATTACTGTATGCTATAGAACAGAATTCATACAACATATTTTAATTTTCGAAAATTTGAATTATCAAAAACATCAATTCTCTTAAATAACAATACATCTTTACTTAAAATATTTGAAGATTAAAAGAAGAAAAAAATCTCTCAATGTATTTTAAAAACCAAATAATTTATCTAAAAATATTTTAAAAGAATTGAAATATTTAAGTATTACTATTAATAGTTATTATTATCATTTTTAACTAACAAGCTGTATTAAATTAACCACAACTTCTTCTATATTTAAGTAGAGCTTAAATATAATATGAATAAATATTGCTTAAAACTTAAAATTAAATCAACTTTTTGAGGAAATAATGTTTGAATGTACGATATTTTACTAATTATGTATATATTTTTTCGTACAAAATTTTCATACAGTAAAAAATATTAAATAAAAATTAAAGAAATAAAAATTCACTTAAAAATGTAATTTCTAAAGAATTGTGAATCTTTTCCTGGATTTTAATGCTACTTCTTTATCATAAGTTAATTTACTACTATATTTTTTCTTTACACTTTTGTAAGAATTAAATGAACTTCATGCAATATATATCCAATTCCGTAAACCAGAATAAAACGGAAAAGAACGTATTTTAAAAAGAACAGTCTGAATACCACAGTACCTTTAAAAATTACTAAAAACATAATAAAAAGCCAAGTCAGTTATCAAACTGACTCTTTTAAAAGTTTGGTTATTATTTTTTATCAGTTAAATACAAAAATTTTTTCACTGAGATTTAATAATTCAACGTAATTATTTCTTTTATGCGTTTGAATTTTAATGGTATCTTATATATTTAACAATCAAAGTAAATATTCCTACAGTATTTCAGAAAAAAAAAGAAAAAAAAAAAGTTATGTGTAATTATAGCTGAATTTATTTAGAACTATTAAAATCCCATAACAGGAAAAAAAAAAAAAAAAAAAAAAAAAAAAAAAAGGAAAACGAAAACCCCGTAACGATGCACGCAGACAGAGATTTACACAAATACATGTACTCAGTTGTCACTGGCACATCTATGTTATAGCCACCTATTTAATAGTTGTGTCAAAAATAATCATGCTTTTAAACACTTCAGTAGAAGTATAGGCAAGACGGAAAATTGTTAGTATTTAAATATTTGTTTATCATGTAAATGTACTCACTAAGTGCTTGTTTTTTCCGAATAAAACCTCTCCTGTTCCCGGCGATACATCATTTCTAAGAAAACCAGGAAGGAAAACATGATTGAAGTGTATTTGTTTAATGTCATCTGTTGCACTGTTTGTTTTGTTATGTGGCGCCATCTATCGGAAAAGATGAAAGTTACACGAAGGTTTACATATTTACGTTTAATTTAAAGAGTTATCTTTTTTGCAACTGATTTATTATTATTTTTGTTGTAGTGTTACTTAAAAGTACCATTTAAACTTGTTAACTAAATGTAAATATGCAATTATCGGCTTTATTTCGGATGCACCTCTAAATATATACAATTCATCTTAATATTAACTGCATACACTAATATTTCATGATGAAGAAATATATTTTTATAATATTTCTTTTTCTTTCTTTCTTTTTTTTTTAACCTAATAAGATTTAGAACCTTCATTATTCACATAATTAAAAAATATATAATTAATTACAAAATTTAAAATACTTATTATTTTAATAAATTTTATTTTATAAATATTAATTTAATGAATATTTATTTGATAAAATTTTATTTAATAAATTTTTTTATATTTTTTTTCTAATGTAAGAATTAAAAAATATATATATTTCGTTAGAAATTAACTGAATATGATATTAAGAAATGCGCAGATACACCTCTAAATGTATACAATCAGTTCATCAATATTAACTTTATATACTAATAATTTCTTATCCAAAAATATATATAATTTTAATTGCAAAAATACAGAATTAATTACAGAATGCGACATATTTTTTAAATGTTTCATATTTTTTTGCCAATACAGAATCCAAAGGAAAACTGCTTTTTCATAAAATAATAAATAAAAGCAAAAATAAATGAAATTTAAATGCAGTTTGAGTATATTTTACAAACCCAATTGCGGAGTTCCCCATTAGAATACAATGAATTACAAAACGGGACCATTATAAAATGTGTATATTTCAAATATTTCATAATTAACTGGTTAGGGTCCTGCTCCCTACAATTTTTTGCTAAACATTAATATGAAATTTATCCTTCATTGATTTCAATTGAAGCTTAAAATTTCCTTTAATCCTATATGTAAATGTATGTTTTATTATGTAATCAAATATTCTCACGAACTACTATAAGTCACGGAACATAATTTATACAACATCTTTTGATTTTTTCAACATGAATTCTCCCAAATAAAATTACATTCTGTCGAATTTTATTTTTATTAAAGGAATAATATTCAAATATTAGTAAATTGTGGTGGCAACCGAGTATAGGCAAAATATATACCCAACCTAATGAATTTTCTATTAATTACCGTAATTTCCGGCGTATAATCTGCGGATCAAACAATCATGTTTTGAACCAGAATTTTATTTTATAATTTAAGTCAAATATTTACAGCGATCTAGTAAATTACATTTTATAAAATAAAATTTCTGGGTTGAAACATGATTGTTTGGTCTGCAGATTATACGCCGGAAATTACGGTTCGTCAAACAAATTTAGATGGTTTTTAATTCCTCCTTTCCTTTATGTCAAAGATTTAACATTCCACTTTTGTGACGTCACATTTATATTCTTTTTTTTTTTTTTTTTTCAACTGTTAATTGAAAGCTAATTTTGATTAAAGAAATACTGACATTGTTATGTTTTTATTATTATTTTCATGGATGTGTAACACTTTGAAATCTACATTTAAAAAATTCCTTATAACTATCAATTTCAAGAATTTGCAATACAAGACAATGCAATTCCACATACATATATATATATATGTGTGTGTGTGTATATATATTACTAGCGCCCGGCAAACATAAAAGTACCACATTTTCAATAAAATTATTTTTATATGGACTGTTATCTATTAACTTTAACATTAAATTTAATTGTGAGAATACATACATTTAATACAATTAAATGGGAAAGGGGAAAGGTATATAGTACTACTACTTGGACGAAAATATGCATTTTTTATAAATTTTACTACGCTTCTTGTAAACAATGCATATATTATTGCTTTCATATTTTAATGTGATGTCACAACATGGACACCAATGCCAATGTGAACCTATGTGTTATTCCACATTCTCTGCCTATCACACCCTATCACATCTTGTTCTTTGTCTTTTGAATTAAAAGGTATTATATACAGTGGAACTCCAGTTATACGTTTTGCCCGGGACCGGAAAACAAAACGTATTACTCAGTAAAACATATAACTCAATTGATGGTCTACCAGAATCTTCTTTTAAATAAATCGTGAAAATTTAGTTTCGTTGAGACATTTGTTACCTTTTTGTATCGAAAACGGAAGTTTTGTTAGTATTACTGCACTCATGACATATATTCGCGGAAATGGAACAGAGTAAAACAAAAAGGTACATAAGAAAAGTACACATGAGGTTATTTTATAATAAAACCTTTATTAAATATACTTTTTTACACGCATAGCGTACTTAAAAGAAATGATTAGAATCGTTTTGGCATGTAAATCATTTATCAAAAGTCATTTCAGTAGTTTACTGAATCTTATTGAAATACGTAATCACTAATCTTCGATTTTTTTTTTTTTTTTTTAGCAGAGTAACACCTTCTTTCCCCCCCTCACCTATGCTCTGTTTCACGTGGCCAGTTTGGTTCCTAGAAACCTTAGAGCGGTGGTCAGCAGGGATAAAAGGCGAGGCGTAGAGAAGCTTCTTAAAAATATATATATTCTGCAAAACGTATAAGTGAGACAAAATTTCGCACGGGAACTGAAAAACGTAACGTATAACTGAGGGAATGTATAACTCAAAAACGTATAACTCGGCAAATTTTTAATGACAAATGGCCGGGACCGCTGAGTTGAAACGTATAACTGAGGGAAACGTACAACTCAGGTAACGTATAACTGGAGTTCCACTGTATATATATATATATGTATGTGTGTGTGTGTGTGTATATTACTGGCGTCCGGCAAACATAAAAGTACCAAGTTTTCAATAAAATTATTATTATATTGACTGTTATTTATTAACTTTAACATTAAATTTAGTTGTGAGAATAGTGAGACGCACAAAATATATGCTTTCATGAAGTGTTTGTAGAACTTTTTCAGCAAACTGTACACCAGAAGGTTTTAAATACAGGATATAATAAATATGGTCATCAATTTAAAGGATGATAAAAAATAAATTACAGAATCCATATGCTATGTTTCATTATTACTATGTTATCAATAAAGTTATACTCAGTTGAAAATACGGGAGTGTGGAATGCGTGGGTGATGAACCGTAGTGTGGAGTCAACGGGTTAACAACAATGGATTTACTTTAGATCTTCTTTGTGTAAAATGGAATGACAATGCGAGAAGTGTTGAAGGTGCACTGTAATTTTGTTAATAGTATATGTAATTGTCAGCTATATTGCACATTATGGAGTGTTAGCTTAATATTGTTTAGATGCGGATGATGGCCATTTTTACAGCCACTCATGATGTCATCACATTTCGCAGAGAGCAAAGTAAGTCTGTAAAAATATCTTCACAATATCTTCATTATTTTTTAAAGATATGAACGAAAAAAATACGGGTTCAGCTTGAAGTGAGACACCCTTTATTTTTGACTGAATTAGCAGATTTCAACCCTGGCTTCCCTATCAGGCTTGGATACTGCAAGGGCTAACGGGGCAGCTGCCCAAGTCCCTACATCTCAGAGGGGCCCCAAAGCTAAAAATTGGGCATTTTTACCTAAATTGAGTATAAATTAAGGCTACAAAAATGTTATCGGGTCTCCAACTGGATCATCTGTTTACGTACCTCACGTAGGGTTAGTCGGTCCCAGATTTCTTATACAAAAATATTTGTTTTGACGTGTATTATCATTTCTTAAAGATTAAATGTTTATACTATTATCTTGAGACACACTGTATGTTTTCTTTCTTAATTTTTGATTAAGACGACAATGAAGGAACTTAAGAATCATGAATTCCGATCTGAAATGCATATGTATTTGGGAATTGAATTCAATCCAATTTTTTTCTTCATTTCAATCTGAAAATCAAGTTTCGTGCTCAATATCAAACTTCCATTTTTACGGAAGTAAAGGGAGAAGAAGGGGAAAAAAATGCGACTTACGTAATCGGCAGACGATAGGGGTTCTCCTGCTTGCCTTCTCTTGAGGATGGCACGAGCGAAGTGGAGAGCTTTTCCAGATTCTTCGATAACGTAATGTAGGTCCTCAGAATCAGAATCTGAATCGTCGCTGATACTGGAGACAACAGGAACGGGCTGCAAAGTAGCAAAAAAAAGTGAGGATAAAAGTTCTTGGAGGACGAATGAGGAAAAAAAAAACACTTTTAACTCCAAAATCAGGTATATATATAGTACAGATATATATGGTTCAGGTATATTATATTTTCGGGAAAAAATAATCCGCCAATGCCCAATATCATCTCTATGTGACACATCTTTAAAAGGACCCCAAGGCTTAGATTTTAAGTAAATATGTACCATGGAGCCTTTAGTGGGATCTAGAAGATTAACTATTCATAGAAAAAAATTCTCATATCTCTCCGATTTTCTGATATTATACAAGGATTAAGAAGGACATGTATTATAACCTTTGCAAAATTCTGTACCTTCTCCAAAGAAGCAAGGACTTGAGTTGGTCTTTTGGAGAAATAAAAATGTAAAAAAAAAAAACAGTAAGTTTCATATAGTACATATATATTGCCTGAATGTTAAAGTTAACTAAATGGTAAATTGATCATTTAATTATTATAGTAGGATTTCGAATATTTGATTAATTTTTATTGATGTGAATTCAGTTATTATCTTGAATTTGTGTTTCACTTACTTTAAAAGATGTAAGTTTTGATAAAATTTGTTTTTTATTTCTCTTTTTTTTGTGAAAACAATACAACCTATGGATTTGAAAAAATATATTCATAAGTTTACTCATGCGTGTAGGAGGATTAATTAATGGCTCCCTTCATTAATCTGGAACAAAACGTACATATATACCAACAAGAGTATAGTAGGAAGAAAAAGAATTGGGAAACATAAGTAGTAAGATAGTGGGGGTTCAACGGCCACAGGGGCGCTCAATTAAGCAACCAGGGAGCAACGCTCTAATGTCCAGACGATAAACCATCTTTTTTCGCAATAATTTTTTCATATCATTTTTCTAACAGGTCTGATATTTTGTTAGGAAGGTTTGTGTGTAAGAGTATGTTTTAAAAAGCATATATGTCTTATATTTATTATAAATAGTTCTATGTGTGTGTATGTGTATGTGACAAATAGTTCTCTTTGTGTGTTTGTCTATGTGTGTGTGTGTGTGTAAGAATGTATGTGTGTGGCAAATAGTTCTCTTTGTGTGTGTGTGTGTGTTTGTGTGTGTGTGTGTTTGTGTATGTGTATGTATGTGCACGTGACAAATAGATCTCTTTGTGTGTGTGTGTGTGTATGACTATCTGATTATTTATGAAAGTTTTACAAAAAATTTTCATGTTTTTATAAAGAAAAAAAAATATGCGGTAGTTAAAAAGTTTCACATATTAAAAAAAAAAAAAATCTTTTAGAAAAAGTTTTGCATTACTTTAAAAAAAAAAAATTTATTTTATTAAAAATTTTATCTTAACAAAAAAAAAAAAAGTTTCACTATAGTTAAAAAAAATTTTTCACTCATTTTCGATTTAACTACAACAAAAGTTTGTGTATAAAGATAACGTTTCACTAGTAAGGTTTAAAAAAAGTACTCAATAATAAAATCAACAATTTTTATTATAACAAAATAATTTACAGAAAGGTATTTACAGATCAAAATATACATCGCGATTTTGCGTTAGCAATACAAATCAACATTTTCTTCTTTATTACAAACGGTATTAATGTCATAATGGCCATATGCTAAACTGCTTATTCCATCATCCAATAAGTAACGCTTGTCGTCAAAGGGACTTAAGCTAATTTTATTTTGAGTTAATGTATATAGGCGATGGTCATCTTGGGCAATTCTTACCTGTTTCTCCATACTTGTTTTTTGTTGTTGGAGGCACTCCAAGTAGTCTTCATGTTTAATTTTCTGCCGAACAATCTGCGTAGATACGCCTTTTGCACGCTTCTTTTCATCTTTAACAGATTTTAGAGAATACATTTTTGATTTCAGTCCGACAAACTCAAGGGCTAATTCACCATTAAGTTCATCCTTAAACTTTCCGAGCGTCTTCTTATTATCTTCAGAGTATAGACGATGAGATTTCGGGTATTCAGAAAAGTCAAACAACTCACGATGCTGCTCCAGATCCTTATAAATATTATTGGTTTGAATATGATACGTTAGGGAATCTGTATCCGTAAAGAGTAAAACTGCACGATCTTTGTATGTTTTCTTTATAAAATTGTAATGGAAATCATACATACAAAGTTTAGATAGTTCGAGTATAGAAAATCCAACATAGATGGGTCGGTTCATATGTATGCTAGTTTTTAATCTCTCCACAGCAGTCAAGTCTTCATCATAAGTTTTAAACGATTTAAAAGTAGGCGATGCTACTAATTTTTTGGCTCTTTTTTCACCGTTACAAAGCACAATATTTCTTCTTTTTCGTAGATTTTCCATGGTTTTACCAAAAACAGAATTGTTCATTAACTTAAAAAAGTCTTTCTCAAAAGAAGATTTTGCTTCTTTCCTTTTTTCGGTGTTGAAATTAATATATTTCTGCAACCATGATCCCTGTTTAAATTTTAAAGCTTTATGCACAGCTGTAATTTTTAAACCAAGTTCTAAATAAAATTTGAGATTACGATAATGGGTTATATAATTTCGTTTATTATTTAAATTTGGTATAAGTTTAGGAGTTCCGACGAATTTTCTATTGTTGAGTAAGCTTCTTGCATGAGAAGATAGCATCTGATCCTCTACAGTTACTCTCTCAGGGGCGACAGGGTATTCATTATGCAAAGGATGTAAATGTTTCGGGTATTCCAAGTCTACCTCGAAAAGATACCCAATTTCGGAACTATCAGATAAAGATAGAACCCACTCTTCTGTCATATGACTTGTTTCACACCATTCAAAACCGCCGTAGGGTAAAAATTGGCTCATAGCCCACCCGTATAAGTTATTGGCATCCCAATACATAATGTAGCTGGGTGCCTCATTTTTCTTATAATCGGGCGTACCAGGGATGTTTGCTCGGGCATATCTTTTACTTATCATGCTAATGCCGCCTCTTATTCCATTTTCAACCATAAGCAACATATCTATATCACTGAGTAACTCTAAAGGTGTATCAGACATCTTCAAACAAGCCTGCCATGCTAGCCCAGGTGCTGTAAACAGGTGAGCAGGGTCAATTTCATAATACTGCTGACATAATTTCCTAAAGTTTTGAAACACGTCAGCAAGTAGTAGAACATCTGTCTTCGCATAAAGGTTGTGATAATCACCAAGAGTCTTGATATCAAATGTTTTCCATACATTCTGGGCGTGTTGGTATTCCTTTTCACTTATAGGCTCATTGGTTAAACTATTAAAAAAGGCAGAAGGCGGAGGAAGCTGCTTCTCAGTAAATTTTTCAAAGCAAGTAAAATAATCATAGGGGTAAACCCCTTTCCGTATAAGTAAAGATAAATTATTATTTCGGGGGAAATTTTCTTCAAGTATAGTGAATTGATCAGGTTGAAGGTTTTTAACAAGTTTTTCCAACGACGTAGGCAAAAATTGGAAAGAGTCTATAAACACCATCTGAATATAAGATGTAGGCTTTCTGATTTTAAAGGTGATATAGTTTTCCATAGAAGTAGCAATAACATCGATTTCATGATCTTTGAATTTTCCAAGCTTTGTCATAATATGATGACCATCATAGTTTTTCAAGTTATGGAATATAACAGGAATTGTTTTACACTGCTTATAGTTCAAGTTGCATTCCACATGTGCAGCTCCTCTGTATGCACCTGACAGGTGATCATGGTCACGTGTACGTTTCTCATCTAAAGTTTTCTTACAAATATGACAAAACTCTGCTTCTCGAAATGCCTTTTCTTCCTTGGGAGAAAGCTTCATAGGTTTAACATTTAGTAACTTTTGACCTAAAATTTCCTTCTCTTGCATCATTCGGTTTAAAAAATGATCAACACAGTTTCTACCCCGATATACCTGTGCTTTCTTCACACACGTTCCATCGGGTCCAATAACCACATAGGCATAACCACATGGCAAGTGATAGGTTGTTTTCTCGGTATAGGATGCTTTAGAAGAGGGAGGGGCTGATGAAATAGGTATAAGTAGACTCTCAAAATCCGCATAAATCGTATAGGCAACAGGATGTTGTAAACGAATACCTGTAAACTTTAATATATTATCATTTTCACTAGGCATCTTTATAGCTTGTGCAACATGTTGAGAACAATATTCATTATGCTTATCCAATAGATCTTGTCTTGAAAATCGATGTAAACATCGATAACAATAATAGCCAGCGGCTCTATGCTTGGTAAGATCACCTAAAAGTCTTGAAAAACTTCTTATCAAACAATAGAGTTGTTTTTCACCGTCACCAACCAATAACAAATTAACCACATCTTGATCTTTCTTTTCAGATATATACAGGGGGCAAACTTCATCCTCTTCATAACCAAACACATTCACCCGTAAATTGTTGAGTTGTTCAATAACAGGTATCTTCTGAAGAGGTACAGGGCATTCTACATTACCTAATTTAATATCATGCTCATAAGGTCGATAATGTGAAACACGTTCAGGTTTTTTTGTATAATCCAAGTTCAGTTTAAAAGCCAAAAGACACCATACTAAACATTTGTTATCTTCGTTTTTTATATTCAACACTGCTTTTTTATCATCGAGTTTTTTAGACAAAGGAATATAGGAACTCGCAGCGAGGGGGTGATATTTAGCAATCTTGAGTTCTAAATGAAGAATGTTTCTAAGTTTCCAGCCAGAACCTCTTTGTACAAATTCTTCAAAGGATTTAATAATCTTCGAAAATCCTTCCTCAATATGTTGTGAGATAGTATCTTCTATAAGTTCGGTCATACACGAACATCGAAAATAACATTGAATTTCTTCAAACTCCTCATTATCAGTTAAACGTTCAAGTGCTATTTTTTCTACCATATACCATTTAATTGCACCTTTTTCATGAATTTCACTTATTAAACGTTCTTGTATTTCAGTTTGTACATGGCTATGAAATACCTCTAAATCATTTTCCACACGTTCATCAGGATGCAAAATCACTGTTTTAAACACATTAAGTGCATCAGAATACTTTGTGTTTTTCGACTTTGCATTAGATAAGCTCATTTTACGTTTTACACTCACAAGAGGTGTGCGGGGGTGTTGAGTGCGTACATGTTGTCTCAGTTCAAATTTTCTTCCAAACACTTTATCGCAATCAATACAAGGAAATGTTGAATTCCGATGTGATTGCAAATGCTGCTTCAAATTATCCCTCCGGGTGAAAACTTGATCACATTCATCACACTTAAATGTAGACTGTCCATAGGCATTATGGATTTTCAGGTGTCTTAACAAGTTCGATCTCCTTCTAAAACACTTTCCGCAAGTTTCACAGGAAAACGACTTTTCATTAATATGAATCTTAGCATGTTGGTGCAAATTAAAATATGTTGCAAAGACTTTGTCACAAGTGAGACAAACATGCTTCTTTTCCACATTCGTAGGAGTCACAGTCTTTAAAGAAACATCCTCTTCAACTTGCTGATTAAAATTGGAAGAACTTTGAGATATAGTATCTTTTTCTGTAAGAACTTCAGAGAATCCATCATGCTGTAACAATCCAACACTATCATGTGTTTTTAAATGTCTTCGTAAGTTTGATCTTCGTCCAAAAGGCTTCTGACAAATATTGCAAGTATATAATTTCTCCCCAGAATGAATTTTCATATGTTGGTTCAGATTAGAAGTGTTCGAAAAATCTTTACCGCAGGTAAAACAGCTAAACATCTTCTTAGCAGATACAGAATCTCCCACAATCCGGGTTTCATCAATAGGCATATCAACATCCATAATAAAAATCAATAAAAAAACTTTAACTCTTAAAAGCAAACAACAATCTTCTGAAACGATTCGCACGGATAAAAAGCGGGAGCAATTTAAAACACGTTTAACCACTAGCGATAGGAATCATCAAATGATGAAAATCCTAATTTTCCCCCGTCTATTTATACCGACCCGAAGGAAAAGTTGAGTTGTAGTATTGCTTGATATGATTGTTATCAAAACGCGTCATACGATTTCGGGGCCTGTAAGTTTCTTTCCCCTCTTTATAATATAGCATAATTAAACAGATAAACCCGAATGTATACAAATTCGTAAATTATATTATATCACAAAATATAAAAAATCCTACAAAATAAAAATAGAATTTAGCACTTACCCCAAAAACACATCCACTTTAGTTGTTAGTCTTCACTTAACTAATTTTTCTTCCTTATCTTTAGTAGGGGGCGCTGCCATCGCCGCGAGAGGCACTGCCCGTCCTCCGGTGTGTGACGTCATTTCCGGTTTGAGATAAGAATAAACCTTAAATACACGTGCTTAGTCATTCTTCCCTCGGTCTTACTCGCTAGTAGTTGTCAGTTTCTTGTTTAGACGTGTTGGGTAACATCATTACGTGTTTGCGAAAAGAACAAGGTCACCCCTTATCAACAGGTAAACAGCTGCAGTGACGTCATAGGTGTTATGACATAGCTGATAACGGTACGATTAGCTGATAAAAATTTGTACTAATCATCTATTTCTCTTCAAGTCATTGCACAAGACGGGTGAGCTCCAACAGCTGTACATAAGGTAAGAGTAATTTATATATTATAATAGGATTTTAAATTAATTTAGTAGATGTTACAATTTGATATTTAAAAAATTTCATGTTAAACGATATGATTATATGTTGTTCATCATACTAAATCCACAAATTTTAATTCGAAAGAAATATTATTAAAATTATAATCTAAAATAAATTAACGAAAATGCATAACAAACCTCAACAAAAAGAAGCTAATTATAAAAGGAAATGTACAAAGTTTATAAATTTACACATGTGTTAAACGCGTTTACAAACCTTATCATAGGCAAAAGTCTAATTCCACCAGACTATTTGTTATAAGTTTAACTATAAGTCAACATGTTAGATATTTGTGAAAAGGAATCTTATGATTTTTAATTTTCCAAGTTCAGTTTCAATCATATTGTAAAAGGATAATTCAAACTTTGAGATTATCTATAGTAAAATACTTAAATTAAAATGTATTTTTGATAGTTTAATATTTATAAACTACAACTTTGACTACTTTTTAAAATGTTTGCCAGATAGAAAACTGTGATAACATGTCTATGTTTGAATTTTTCTGATAACATGCCAATGCCTGAATTTTTCTGACAACTTGTCTGTGTTTGAATTTTTCTGATAACATGTCTGTGCTTGAATTTTTCTGCTAACATGTCTGTGTTTAAATTTTTCTTATAACATGTCTATGTTTAATTTTTCTCTTCTTTTGAAATGTATAAACTTTTACTATACATGTCTTTCGATTTCATTGAAGAAAAAAGTGATCGATCAACTTTATCAAACCATTTTAATGTTAATATTTTTAAACGAATACGATAATCAGATAAAAATATATGTAGCTAATTCATATTATTCCACTAAACATTGCAAAACAAAAAAATTTTAAAAAATTTTTATACTTCAGCATTCAAAAATTGCCAATATGCACATCCTAATACTAAAAAACAATCCTTATCTTGGAGTATTTCCTGTAACAAAATCTAAAAATTTCATATCAACAAGACCCAAGTTAAAAACTTTACCTCTGAACCTAATACCAATTTTTAATCTCAGAATGATAAAACTCAGAATTTTTTTAGAAAGTTACTTCTAAAACATCTCATAGATGGCGCTGTTGAAAAAATCAACTCAAAGTTGTTTAAAAAACATTAATAAAATAAATCTAACTTTAAACTATCATCAAACTCCCCAAAAATCACTTCCAATTATAAATATTCTAAAATAATTAAAACTTATAAAATCGCTCATAGGGGGCCCTGCTGCGAAAAAATCATTTCGAAACTTGTTTAAAATACATTAAAAAACTAAATCTAACTTTAATCTATCATCAAACTCCAGAAAAATCGCTTTCAATTAGAAATATTTTAAAATAATTAAAACTTCTAAAACCGTTCATAGGGGGCGCTGCTGCGAAAAAATCATTTCGAAACTTGTTTAAAATACATAAAAGAAAAAATCTCACTTCAAACTATCATCAAACTCCAGAAAAATCACTTACAATTAGAAATATTTGAAAATAATTAAAACTTCTAAAACCGTTCATAGGGGGCGCTGCTGTAAAAAAAATCATTTCGAAACTTAAAAAAATAATTCATTACTTGATTAAAACATTTTCATAAAAAAATTTCATCGAAATATCAATAAACAAACAGTAGTAGGAGAATGAGTGTGTAGCTCAGCAGGCTCACTTCCGGTACCCACCTCCACCACGCACACAGCGCCTGCTGGACTGTAACTCTCATTCCTCTACTACTGTTTGTTACTGAGAGTTACAGTGCTACACACTCATTCTCCTACTACTGTTTGTTTATTGATATTTCGATGAAATTTTTTTATGAAAATGTTTTAATCAAGTAATGAATTATTTTTTTAAGTTTCGAAATGATTTTTTTTACAGCAGCGCCCCCTATGAACGGTTTTAGAAGTTTTAATTATTTTCAAATATTTCTAATTGTAAGTGATTTTTCTGGAGTTTGATGATAGTTTGAAGTGAGATTTTTTCTTTTATGTATTTTAAACAAGTTTCGAAATGATTTTTTCGCAGCAGCGCCCCCTATGAACGGTTTTAGAAGTTTTAATTATTTTAAAATATTTCTAATTGAAAGCGATTTTTCTGGAGTTTGATGATAGATTAAAGTTAGATTTAGTTTTTTAATGTATTTTAAACAAGTTTCGAAATGATTTTTTCGCAGCAGGGCCCCCTATGAGCGATTTTATAAGTTTTAATTATTTTAGAATATTTATAATTGGAAGTGATTTTTGGGGAGTTTGATGATAGTTTAAAGTTAGATTTATTTTATTAATGTTTTTTAAACAACTTTGAGTTGATTTTTTCAACAGCGCCATCTATGAGATGTTTTAGAAGTAACTTTCTAAAAAAATTCTGAGTTTTATCATTCTGAGATTAAAAATTGGTATTAGGTTCAGAGGTAAAGTTTTTAACTTGGGTCTTGTTGATATGAAATTTTTAGATTTTGTTACAGGAAATACTCCAAGATAAGGATTGTTTTTTAGTATTAGGATGTGCATATTGGCAATTTTTGAATGCTGAAGTATAAAAAATTTTTAAAATTTTTTTGTTTTGCAATGTTTAGTGGAATAATATGAATTAGCTACATATATTTTTATCTGATTATCGTATTCGTTTAAAAATATTAACATTAAAATGGTTTGATAAAGTTGATCGATCACTTTTTTCTTCAATGAAATCGAAAGACATGTATAGTAAAAGTTTATACATTTCAAAAGAAGAGAAAAATTAAACATAGACATGTTATAAGAAAAATTTAAACACAGACATGTTAGCAGAAAAATTCAAGCACAGACATGTTATCAGAAAAATTCAAACACAGACAAGTTGTCAGAAAAATTCAGGCATTGGCATGTTATCAGAAAAATTCAAACATAGACATGTTATCACAGTTTTCTATCTGGCAAACATTTTAAAAAGTAGTCAAAGTTGTAGTTTATAAATATTAAACTATCAAAAATACATTTTAATTTAAGTATTTTACTATAGATAATCTCAAAGTTTGAATTATCCTTTTACAATATGATTGAAACTGAACTTGGAAAATTAAAAATCATAAGATTCCTTTTCACAAATATCTAACATGTTGACTTATAGTTAAACTTATAACAAATAGTCTGGTGGAATTAGACTTTTGCCTATGATAAGGTTTGTAAACGCGTTTAACACATGTGTAAATTTATAAACTTTGTACATTTCCTTTTATAATTAGCTTCTTTTTGTTGAGATTTGTTATGCATTTTCGTTAATTTATTTTAGATTATAATTTTAATAATATTTCTTTCGAATTAAAATTTGTGGATTTAGTATGATGAACAACATATAATCATATCGTTTAACATGAAATTTTTTAAATATCAAATTGTAACATCTACTAAATTAATTTAAAATCCTATTATAATATATAAATTACTCTTACCTTATGTACAGCTGTTGGAGCTCACCCGTCTTGTGCAATGACTTGAAGAGAAATAGATGATTAGTACAAATTTTTATCAGCTAATCGTACCGTTATCAGCTATGTCATAACACCTATGACGTCACTGCAGCTGTTTACCTGTTGATAAGGGGTGACCTTGTTCTTTTCGCAAACACGTAATGATGTTACCCAACACGTCTAAACAAGAAACTGACAACTACTAGCGAGTAAGACCGAGGGAAGAATGACTAAGCACGTGTATTTAAGGTTTATTCTTATCTCAAACCGGAAATGACGTCACACACCGGAGGACGGGCAGTGCCTCTCGCGGCGATGGCAGCGCCCCCTACTAAAGATAAGGAAGAAAAATTAGTTAAGTGAAGACTAACAACTAAAGTGGATGTGTTTTTGGGGTAAGTGCTAAATTCTATTTTTATTTTGTAGGATTTTTTATATTTTGTGATATAATATAATTTACGAATTTGTATACATTCGGGTTTATCTGTTTAATTATGCTATATTATAAAGAGGGGAAAGAAACTTACAGGCCCCGAAATCGTATGACGCGTTTTGATAACAATCATATCAAGCAATACTACAACTCAACTTTTCCTTCGGGTCGGTATAAATAGACGGGGGAAAATTAGGATTTTCATCATTTGATGATTCCTATCGCTAGTGGTTAAACGTGTTTTAAATTGCTCCCGCTTTTTATCCGTGCGAATCGTTTCAGAAGATTGTTGTTTGCTTTTAAGAGTTAAAGTTTTTTTATTGATTTTTATTATGGATGTTGATATGCCTATTGATGAAACCCGGATTGTGGGAGATTCTGTATCTGCTAAGAAGATGTTTAGCTGTTTTACCTGCGGTAAAGATTTTTCGAACACTTCTAATCTGAACCAACATATGAAAATTCATTCTGGGGAGAAATTATATACTTGCAATATTTGTCAGAAGCCTTTTGGACGAAGATCAAACTTACGAAGACATTTAAAAACACATGATAGTGTTGGATTGTTACAGCATGATGGATTCTCTGAAGTTCTTACAGAAAAAGATACTATATCTCAAAGTTCTTCCAATTTTAATCAGCAAGTTGAAGAGGATGTTTCTTTAAAGACTGTGACTCCTACGAATGTGGAAAAGAAGCATGTTTGTCTCACTTGTGACAAAGTCTTTGCAACATATTTTAATTTGCACCAACATGCTAAGATTCATATTAATGAAAAGTCGTTTTCCTGTGAAACTTGCGGAAAGTGTTTTAGAAGGAGATCGAACTTGTTAAGTCACCTGAAAATCCATAATGCCTATGGACAGTCTACATTTAAGTGTGATGAATGTGATCAAGTTTTCACCCGGAGGGATAATTTGAAGCAGCATTTGCAATCACATCGGAATTCAACATTTCCTTGTATTGATTGCGATAAAGTGTTTGGAAGAAAATTTGAACTGAGACAACATGTACGCACTCAACACCCCCGCACACCTCTTGTGAGTGTAAAACGTAAAATGAGCTTATCTAATGCAAAGTCGAAAAACACAAAGTATTCTGATGCACTTAATGTGTTTAAAACAGTGATTTTGCATCCTGATGAACGTGTGGAAAATGATTTAGAGGTATTTCATAGCCATGTACAAACTGAAATACAAGAACGTTTAATAAGTGAAATTCATGAAAAAGGTGCAATTAAATGGTATATGGTAGAAAAAATAGCACTTGAACGTTTAACTGATAATGAGGAGTTTGAAGAAATTCAATGTTATTTTCGATGTTCGTGTATGACCGAACTTATAGAAGATACTATCTCACAACATATTGAGGAAGGATTTTCGAAGATTATTAAATCCTTTGAAGAATTTGTACAAAGAGGTTCTGGCTGGAAACTTAGAAACATTCTTCATTTAGAACTCAAGATTGCTAAATATCACCCCCTCGCTGCGAGTTCCTATATTCCTTTGTCTAAAAAACTCGATGATAAAAAAGCAGTGTTGAATATAAAAAACGAAGATAACAAATGTTTAGTATGGTGTCTTTTGGCTTTTAAACTGAACTTGGATTATACAAAAAAACCTGAACGTGTTTCACATTATCGACCTTATGAGCATGATATTAAATTAGGTAATGTAGAATGCCCTGTACCTCTTCAGAAGATACCTGTTATTGAACAACTCAACAATTTACGGGTGAATGTGTTTGGTTATGAAGAGGATGAAGTTTGCCCCCTGTATATATCTGAAAAGAAAGATCAAGATGTGGTTAATTTGTTATTGGTTGGTGACGGTGAAAAACAACACTATTGTTTGATAAGAAGTTTTTCAAGACTTTTAGGTGATCTTACCAAGCATAGAGCCGCTGGCTATTATTGTTATCGATGTTTACATCGATTTTCAAGACAAGATCTATTGGATAAGCATAATGAATATTGTTCTCAACATGTTGCACAAGCTATAAAGATGCCTAGTGAAAATGATAATATATTAAAGTTTACAGGTATTCGTTTACAACATCCTGTTGCCTATACGATTTATGCGGATTTTGAGAGTCTACTTATACCTATTTCATCAGCCCCTCCCTCTTCTAAAGCATCCTATACCGAGAAAACAACCTATCACTTGCCATGTGGTTATGCCTATGTGGTTATTGGACCCAATGGAACGTGTGTGAAGAAAGCACAGGTATATCGGGGTAGAAACTGTGTTGATCATTTTTTAAACCGAATGATGCAAGAGAAGGAAATTTTAGGTCAAAAGTTACTAAATGTTAAACCTATGAAGCTTTCTCCCAAGGAAGAAAAGGCATTTCGAGAAGCAGAGTTTTGTCATATTTGTAAGAAAACTTTAGATGAGAAACGTACACGTGACCATGATCACCTGTCAGGTGCATACAGAGGAGCTGCACATGTGGAATGCAACTTGAACTATAAGCAGTGTAAAACAATTCCTGTTATATTCCATAACTTGAAAAACTATGATGGTCATCATATTATGACAAAGCTTGGAAAATTCAAAGATCATGAAATCGATGTTATTGCTACTTCTATGGAAAACTATATCACCTTTAAAATCAGAAAGCCTACATCTTATATTCAGATGGTGTTTATAGACTCTTTCCAATTTTTGCCTACGTCGTTGGAAAAACTTGTTAAAAACCTTCAACCTGATCAATTCACTATACTTGAAGAAAATTTTCCCCGAAATAATAATTTATCTTTACTTATACGGAAAGGGGTTTACCCCTATGATTATTTTACTTGCTTTGAAAAATTTACTGAGAAGCAGCTTCCTCCGCCTTCTGCCTTTTTTAATAGTTTAACCAATGAGCCTATAAGTGAAAAGGAATACCAACACGCCCAGAATGTATGGAAAACATTTGATATCAAGACTCTTGGTGATTATCACAACCTTTATGCGAAGACAGATGTTCTACTACTTGCTGACGTGTTTCAAAACTTTAGGAAATTATGTCAGCAGTATTATGAAATTGACCCTGCTCACCTGTTTACAGCACCTGGGCTAGCATGGCAGGCTTGTTTGAAGATGTCTGATACACCTTTAGAGTTACTCAGTGATATAGATATGTTGCTTATGGTTGAAAATGGAATAAGAGGCGGCATTAGCATGATAAGTAAAAGATATGCCCGAGCAAACATCCCTGGTACGCCCGATTATAAGAAAAATGAGGCACCCAGCTACATTATGTATTGGGATGCCAATAACTTATACGGGTGGGCTATGAGCCAATTTTTACCCTACGGCGGTTTTGAATGGTGTGAAACAAGTCATATGACAGAAGAGTGGGTTCTATCTTTATCTGATAGTTCCGAAATTGGGTATCTTTTCGAGGTAGACTTGGAATACCCGAAACATTTACATCCTTTGCATAATGAATACCCTGTCGCCCCTGAGAGAGTAACTGTAGAGGATCAGATGCTATCTTCTCATGCAAGAAGCTTACTCAACAATAGAAAATTCGTCGGAACTCCTAAACTTATACCAAATTTAAATAATAAACGAAATTATATAACCCATTATCGTAATCTCAAATTTTATTTAGAACTTGGTTTAAAAATTACAGCTGTGCATAAAGCTTTAAAATTTAAACAGGGATCATGGTTGCAGAAATATATTAATTTCAACACCGAAAAAAGGAAAGAAGCAAAATCTTCTTTTGAGAAAGACTTTTTTAAGTTAATGAACAATTCTGTTTTTGGTAAAACCATGGAAAATCTACGAAAAAGAAGAAATATTGTGCTTTGTAACGGTGAAAAAAGAGCCAAAAAATTAGTAGCATCGCCTACTTTTAAATCGTTTAAAACTTATGATGAAGACTTGACTGCTGTGGAGAGATTAAAAACTAGCATACATATGAACCGACCCATCTATGTTGGATTTTCTATACTCGAACTATCTAAACTTTGTATGTATGATTTCCATTACAATTTTATAAAGAAAACATACAAAGATCGTGCAGTTTTACTCTTTACGGATACAGATTCCCTAACGTATCATATTCAAACCAATAATATTTATAAGGATCTGGAGCAGCATCGTGAGTTGTTTGACTTTTCTGAATACCCGAAATCTCATCGTCTATACTCTGAGGATAATAAGAAGACGCTCGGAAAGTTTAAGGATGAACTTAATGGTGAATTAGCCCTTGAGTTTGTCGGACTGAAATCAAAAATGTATTCTCTAAAATCTGTTAAAGATGAAAAGAAGCGTGCAAAAGGCGTATCTACGCAGATTGTTCGGCAGAAAATTAAACATGAAGACTACTTGGAGTGCCTCCAACAACAAAAAACAAGTATGGAGAAACAGGTAAGAATTGCCCAAGATGACCATCGCCTATATACATTAACTCAAAATAAAATTAGCTTAAGTCCCTTTGACGACAAGCGTTACTTATTGGATGATGGAATAAGCAGTTTAGCATATGGCCATTATGACATTAATACCGTTTGTAATAAAGAAGAAAATGTTGATTTGTATTGCTAACGCAAAATCGCGATGTATATTTTGATCTGTAAATACCTTTCTGTAAATTATTTTGTTATAATAAAAATTGTTGATTTTATTATTGAGTACTTTTTTTAAACCTTACTAGTGAAACGTTATCTTTATACACAAACTTTTGTTGTAGTTAAATCGAAAATGAGTGAAAATTTTTTTTTAACTATAGTGAAACTTTTTTTTTTTTTGTTAAGATAAAATTTTTAATAAAATAAATTTTTTTTTTTAAAGTAATGCAAAACTTTTTCTAAAAGATTTTTTTTTTTTTTTTAATATGTGAAACTTTTTAACTACCGCATATTTTTTTTTCTTTATAAAAATATGAAATTTTTTTGTAAAACTTTCATAAATAATCAGATAGTCATACACACACACACACACAAAGAGATCTATTTGTCACGTGCACATACATACACATACACACACACACACACACACACAAACACACACACACACAAAGAGAACTATTTGCCACACACATACATTCTTACACACACACACACACATAGACAAACACACAAAGAGAACTATTTGTCACATACACATACACACACATAGAACTATTTATAATAAATATAAGACATATATGCTTTTTAAAACATACTCTTACACACAAACCTTCCTAACAAAATATCAGACCTGTTAGAAAAATGATATGAAAAAATTATTGCGAAAAAAGATGGTTTATCGTCTGGACATTAGAGCGTTGCTCCCTGGTTGCTTAATTGAGCGCCCCTGTGGCCGTTGAACCCCCACTATCTTACTACTAACATATAAATATACATAACTATATTAGGAAACAATGTATTATAATATATCTTACGTTATTTTGTCCAAAAAACTCTAATTTACAAAATATGTAATCTTGATTTTTACTTTACGAACGAATGTTCAACATCTTTTTAATAGTTTTAATATTTTTTACATAGTCTACCATGATTTCAAAGAATAAAGTAGATTAGTAATTAAATGTTTACTCTTTATGCGTGAAAGATATTAATTAGAATATACTATTAGAACTTTTGAGTTTAGGTTTTGGTTTAGGAAATTTTGAGTTTATTTTTCTCTTGAGATTGTAAGATTTTTATAAAAGATTTAATTTAGATTTTTAACTTATATCATTTGACGAAACATGCATAATTTTACATGCTTAATTTTAACTTAATAACTTTTAACTATAAAGTGTGCTATTACAAATTTATTATAATTAATCTAAAATTTACTTGATTAATATAACTATATATTATCAGTAATGTTATTACTTATTATCCCTAAATCAGCGTTCCCAATTTAATGGTTTTTAAGTGAAAAATGTACTTCTATTTCCGAGCAGAAATATTCACTTTATTTAATCTCTCATTAAGAAAGACGAATATTACTATTTGGACATAGTGGTAAATATCTGAAAAAGTAAAATATACCCGTTGCTGAAAAAAAAAATCCTCTTACCTTTGACTGCGAAATAGGAAAGGCAAAAGTATAAGACCAAGTTTTTAGTTAGTCATCAAATCACCAGGAATTCAACATAAACTGAACGAAACGAGTTTAGTAAATTTGCAACAGCAAATAGACCATGGAGACAAAAGCCGCCTGTTTGAATGTTTAGCTCAATTTCTTTGTCTGCTGAATGTGGAAATAGCAGCAAATGATGCGTCATATTGTATTGCGTCATAGAACCTCATTGTAATGCAAAAATAACGCCCGAGTAATTCAAGCCCTATTGTTAATTTATGAAGCAACGAATAGTACCACTTATGAACTAAAATAGATGCAAAATTAACCCAGAGAGGGAATTGTATACCATTGTGAAATAATAAAGAAATATGCTAATTGTCTACGTAAAGAATCACATAAAGCAGGAAAGTAATGATTTAAATATTTCTTTTCCTCATTATTAAGGGGACCCCGAAAGATTTGAAATAACGAAAAAAAATGTATTAATTATTATTACTATTATATAATGCTTAAACATTTAAGAATGTCGCACGATTGGTCCGATAGGGAAATTTCTAAAATTACGACTGTACGAGCCGTAAACGTTCAGCCGCGCAGGTCGGCAATATATGCGAAGGCAAATCTTTAAACTCAATTATCAACAAAAAAAAAATTTCTCAGCGGTTTTGCCACTATAAATTAAAAAAAAAAATAAAGGAAGTAAAATTCTTTACATACTATATCAGAAACACAAAGAAATATATTTTTTTCAAGTTATAAAAAAGATATGATCATTTTTAAATTTTTTTATTTTAGGTATAATCGAGAGACAACGTAACAAGCAATACAATTGAATATTGCTGAATCACATAAAATTAATCTGCTTTTTAATGGCAAATCATCCGAATCGTGTTCCTAAAAAAATACCCACTAACAATGTTTATTTATACAATTAATGCTAATGAGGTCAAGTGTACTCTATTTTTGTTTACATTCATAGTCTATATGGTTGGGGGGGGGGGGGAAGGGGGAAAAATCTAGTTTTTCCTTCGCGAGATTTGTTACGTCACTAATTATAGTAAACCAGCACCGGCACTATACAGACTAAATGTTGTACAGAGAATATCTGTTGCAGAAAATTAAGAGTGCTTATTCGTGGAGCAACCGTTCGCACAGATGGTCCGCAGATGGTGGAAACAGCTATTTTGCACGAATAATGATTTTTACATGACAGCTTTTTGAAAACATTCTCCACTACAGATGGCTATACAATTAACGACAACAGACTTGGTATTTTTAACTTTTAAACAAAATTTGTAATGAGTGATAGTGTATAAGAAAGCACGAAAGCTTGAGCTGTAAACTTAATTTTAAAATTGTATAATAATTATTATTGTTTTCTTAAAATTAGTTAAAATAAGTCCCGCCCTTGATGGTGTATTTTCCCATAAATCAATATTTCTTGAATTAGACAGAAAAATGCTAAATATGTTTATTATTAAAAACACATAATTCTGGTTACAATCACAAAGTAGATTTTATCCAAACATGTTTAATGGTTTGATATTCTATACCTGATACATATAATATAATTATACTATAGTTATATTTAATTAGTTATATAAGTATAATTAGTACGTATACGACAGATATATAGTTTTAATTATACTATAGTTTTATTTGTTTACCTTTTAAGGTAGTATATCTTTAAAAACAATTGCTACAATGGAAATTAACTATATTTTGGCATATTAAATTATCTCCATACATATTAGGCAGCCCCTTCTGCATACCACATAGGAGTAATCATCTAAAAATTTAAGATACATTACAATTATAAAGGAGGAAGGACAGTTCAGTTCTTTGAAATATCTATTAAAAAATGTCTGAATATCCTAGGAGTATGGTACTGAAAACTGAAAACAATTTCGTGGTTGTGTAAATGCTTTGACAAAGCATGTTTCCAATACAGAAATAAATGAGCAGATTTGCGAACAGATTTAACCAAAACTAGAAATTTCATTTTAAAAAAATGGAACTAACAAGGATATAAAGCTAAAAAATATGCTTTACTTTTGAAAATTTCTTTTGTGACTTCAGGCAGTCTGCTTTATTGTTGTTGTCATCAGGAGGTTCCAACAAACGCATTGGCTGGCCAATTGCAGAGCCGTAATCATCTCCAAATTCTGTAAGTTTTCGGACAGCATCTTCATCTACTGTAGCTTCAGAATACCCTTCACTGAGATAAGGCATTTCCTATAAAAAATAAATATGTAAGTGAAATTACAAACAAGTTTTAGTTTTGTGCATTTTATCTCAGTTTCTCAATCAAAAAACTTTCCTGGATTTTTTAAGGTACATAAATAATTAAAAAGCTTCCTTTGTGGTAAAAAATTACGTTAATTGCGTAATATTAAATATTTTTAAAGTTTCAGTAAGATTTTTATTTTTATTTTTTCATAAAAAAGGAGTTTATGAAACAAACAACTTTTAAATATTCTATCAAAATGCCTTCAAAATGCTTTCTTACTTAAGATGCGTACACTTTTTAGAAATTGCAAAGAGTCTGCCCCGCTATTTCAGATAAGAAAATTTTCTGTTTAATGAAAATTTTCTGTAAATTTTCTGTTTAAGTAGGAGACATTGTAATCACGTCGTTTAAACGCCTAGTTTGTAGTATTTTTTCTGAGATTAAATAAGGCGAAAATTTTATTAAAAAATTAGGATAAAACTGAGCTGCGCCGCCAGGCGCCATGAGGGGCGCCCGTCAGCGGCTCAACCACCGACCCCAAGTCCTGAGGGACTTATAACGCGCAAGACCGGATTTGTCTCTCCGTATGCGCTTCGGGAAGTCGGAGCATCGCCACCTGCGCATCACTCCGATTAAACCCATGTGCGGACGACATAGGTCGTTGCGATACGCGGTGGATCTCATTAGGAGACCCCAGCGAAACACTTGAGGACGGGCCGGAGTCCCTCAACAGCTTTGTAGCTGAACACCCAAAAGGGAGCAAGGTCCTGGGTCTTAAGTCGGGTTTTCCCGACCCACACTTGCTTTACCATAACTCGAGGGATGTGGAGACTTACAAAGGTAAAAAAAAGAAGAAAAAAAAGGTAAGTAGTATTGTATACACTATCTGAACTTTTGCATTAAATTTCCCTAATAACCTGAAGCACATTCCAAAACCAGTTATAAGTTTTATTAATCTCGCTGAAATTAAGTAGAAGTACAGATTGACCCAAAACATACATAATGATTTTTAAATTTCATTACTTTTGACTTAGTACTTTTTTCTTTACCTTTTAGGTTTAGACTATGGACACTATGGAATTTTATCATATAGAGATGTACCACAGCCCCCTGAATGCTAGGCCAGCTGACACGAAAAGGACGGCTGTCGTAAGAGGATATTTTTTTAAATGCTTGTACGGTCCTTTAAATATGAATACCAGTAATTTGTTAAAGTATTCTTCGCCTTCAATTACTCAGAGTAAATGAACGTGAAGAACACTTTTATAAAATACTGACATTAAAATTAAAGGAATCGTACACATGCTGAAAAAAGGACGGCTGTCGTGAGCGGATTTTTTTTAACGCTTGTACGATCCCTTAAATATAAATACCAGTAATTTCTAAAAATACTCTTCGCCTTCATTTACTCTATGAGTAAATGAAGGCGAAGAATACTCATAACAATTCATACCAATTTTCATTAAAACACCGCATATTTCATGGTATAAGACGACCGGGAGAAAAGATGTGGGATTAAAAGTTTGGGGTTTTAAATAACATCGTCGCATAAAGAATGTATTTCAAAACTATACAAAATCTCTCTCTCTCAACAGTCTATGAATGAATTTAGAATTAAAAGAGTCATTCAGAAAATAATACATATACGTCTAAGGAATATGCAATATTTATGCGATTTTACGATTTCACTATGAACGCCAAAACATACGATAAATCAAAGTAAGTTAAGAAATATTTCTAAAAGAGGGTTAATGTAGAAAATGTATTCCATTTCATTTTTTATCGACCTGAAAAAAAGAGGTTTTCTAAGTTTGACACCTATTTTTTTTTTTTTTTTTTTTGCTTCTTTTTTTCCTTTTTAAAATGGGCTGATGGATGGATTTTAAATAGGTTCATTTTACAGATGGTTTTATATAAAATCTCATCAAAATTTCGTTTATAAAAAGTGACGTTTTATTATTTTTATGTTAAACAATTCTTTTACTATTTTTTACCAATAACAATAAAATAATTATACGTTCAACATCGCCTTTGTTTTTCAAAGTGTGCGATAGTGTATCGCTTAACCATTATTATATTCATTGTTATATTGTTAAATTCATTATTATTCATTAATATTATATTCATTTTACAAATCGTCCCAGGTAGAAATTTTATTACGAAATAAATTAAAACCAAAATAACATAATCCTCCTGGACAATCTTTAAAGATTAAACATTATTTTTTTTTATCCCTTAAAGTTATGCATACAATTATAATTATCCATGAATAGGTTACAGATAACAATCTAATCATATACTGTTCTGTTAAATCTATGCAAATTTAACATTTTGAAATTTCGTCCAAATTTGAGATGTTTGAGTAAAACAACACGTTTTTCCAGCACGTGATTTCAACTGAAAGTGAATATTTTTCCTTCAGGTTATTGTACACCTCTTTGTTTAAAAACTGCAATCAAGGAGTTTCTCTTTTAAGATGGTTTTGAATAACTTAAGATGGACGTTTCGAAATTCACTTTCAAAAACGTCACATTTTATTACTTTTATGCTAAACAATTAAAGTGTATTCTTTTTCATTTTTGATCGACCTGATAAAAAGAGAAGTTTTCTAAGTTTGACACCTATTTCTTTTTTTTTTACTTTTCTTTTTGGTTCTTTTTTTCTTTTCTTTTTAGAATAGACTGATGGATAGCTTTTAAATAGGTTCATTTTACAGATGATTTCATATAAAATCTCATGCATATCATATAAAATCTCATCTCAAAATTCTAATGCATCAAAATTTCGTTTCAAATACGTCACAGTTTATTATTTTATGTTTGCCATTTTTGACCAATAACAATAAAATAATTACACCTTCAATATCCTTTTTGTTTTTCAAACTGTACTGAAGTTTAACCAGTTAACTAGTACAATGAATATAATACCAGTTAACCGTTTAACCAGTATTATATTCATTGTTATATTGTTATATTCGTTAATCTTATATTCAAATCGTCCCAGGTAGAAATTTTATTACGAAACTTTTAATATACGTATAAAAAAATGCTTTGGAGATAATTTTTACTTTCACGTTATCATTTTTTAAATATTTTTTTAAAGCCTTCCGTTACAAAATGGTTTCGGATACATCGTAACCTTTTCTTATCTATCAATATGTGTATTGTAATGAAAATCTACTGTACTATAAAAATATCTTAATTTGACCGAAATTTGAATGTATGTCGAATGTAGTCCAGCAGTTCCTGTTTTGAAAATCGCCAATGCATCGCGCATAGTTTTTTTTTTTTTTTTTTTTTTACAGGATCAAACATAAAAAATATGCAGATACATTATCATTTTATTATCATTATGAAACAGTTTCACCTTTTGAAGAGCGGTGATGTATTAATTACACCAGTTAATTTTAATCCAAATTTGTACCAGAAATTTTGAATCAAATTTTACTTTTACCGTTTACGTGAAAAAATGTTTAAAATTTGAAATGAAAATTTTCGAAAATTCCGGCGTGAATTCAACATTACAGGAACATAATTATTACGTATACTGGAAACGGTTAAATTACAATAGAATTTAAATTTGTTGTTGAAGTGGAAAATCCTTGTTTTGAAAATGTCATAATACCATGCATAGCTTTTTCCAGAGTTAGTTTGAAATGATGGAATAAAGAACTATATGAGGGCGTCGGGGCAAGAAAAGGCCAAGCCACATTTTTGGTGAAATAAACCTAACACTGTAATCTGTTGCTTAATATTGTAAATTATAATATCCAACATATAACGTGTTTCTAATGTCACTTGGTGGCAGCATATGTGACAGGTTTCGTTTTTGCCCCAGATGTTTATTCCCCCAATGAAGATGGCTAATTTACAAAAAAACGTATTACTAATATCATTAAAGTAATGTCATATTGTTGCTCAGAATATCTCAAATGTTACTATGACATTGGCGAAAAAACTTTAGGTTATATATCTTGATTTGAGTGTTTGATCAAATTTTTAAATTGAAATATATCAGAAGTTCAAAAACATGGCTCGGCATTCTCTTGCCCCGACCCCCTCATATATGATCGATTACTGATTCAATAATCTGTTCAGTATTTGAAATTATAAACCATTTTCCACTGCAGCATAATGATTAAGAAGCCGTGACAAAAAAATTTGTCTTCATAGAATAGTTGTCAGGGAATTATTCAGCCACTAAGCTAAACCACAAAAAAAGTTACCTTCTTCAATTTTTATATATCGCACGCAGTGCGATATATTAAATAAGACTAAGACACTAAATATGATTAAAATAAGAAACAAAATAAAATACAGATAAGTTAAGAATAAAATAAGATATAATAATTAATACTATTTTATGTATCGTAGATTGTTGTAAGCATTTTCACAATAATCTGTGATTAACACTTATAACTAAGTAAATTCACTACAAATTTTTTTTGTCCTAATTAGTAATCAAAGTAATTACAATTCATTGTGGATCAGATAAACTAGAATTATTTAGTTAAAAGTTTATTATACGTCGAAAGGAAAAAAAATAATTAAAAACTAATCCTTGAATAATATATGGAAGTTCCTCCCTATTGGGAGAGATTTAAAGTTATTGTGGAAGTGATAAGAGGTTCAATTAGAACAAAGGTATGTTTAAGTTTTATCGACGTTAGTCTTCAGCTCGCTAATTCACTTCTTGAGAAAAATAAAGTTCTTTACTAGTATTTACCCCTGTTTTTATTATTTTTTTAATGTTTTATTTTATAACTTCGAACAAAGTTGAGAGTAATGTATGGAAACTACTGACATTTTTTTTTCAGTATGATTCAGAAAATTTCAAGCAAGATTTAATATCACGAGGAGTTAGCATTCTAATAATGGTGACACTTACGAAGCAAATTTAAATTTTTACATAAAAGATGAAAATACATTGAATAGAAGCCGATCTCCAATCACTTAATCCTGATTATGTTCAGAAGGAAATTGAAGTACATTTTATATAGTCGGTTGAGTTTTTTAAATTATAATTTAAAAGACCAAATAAGTTCTTTTAAGGTATAATTTTATATGATCTAATAATCACCGTAATGTAAAGTTCAATTTATGCACGGGGTGGGTCATAATGAACTCTGAAAGGGTTTTCTCAATGCCTTTATATTTACAAATTGCACATTAAAATGCAATTTTAAAATGTGAAAATTATGCGAAAATATAACACTGAGTAAAATTGCTTCTTCTTTTTTCTTTCTTGGCATTGGATATTTGAAAGTTTGGTGCAGTATTTATTTTTTTTTTAAATTGCGATTACTTACGTTAAAAAAAGATCAATAAAAAATCCGAATTACTTTAAAGCTATTAATTAAAGAGTTTTATCGGAATGCGATAACTAGCTTTTATTTCGTTTATTAAATTTTTTCATAGCGATAGCTAATTTTTTGAAATTTGACTGAAATTAGTAAAAACAACTTCGGCGCTATTAAATATCAAACAACGAGTCTTTATTGAAAGTAATGGAAAATAATTGTGTGGCGTCTTGTACCTTCGAAATGCTTTTTCGCAAATTTTGAAAGCTGATAGACCGCGCAAATTACAATAATTTAACAAATGCCCTGAGAAACAAGTTTTAAGACCACTGCGAAAGTAGCAGGTACTTACGTCGATAATATGTTCAAGAAATATCGATAGTGTCCATAATATTTGTGTTCCAGCAAATATTTAGAAATTAAAATAAAAAAAAAAAAAAAGAAGAAGAAGCAGATAGAATCAGAATCATCAGTGTCGCATTTGCGACTATTGCAGGAACTTCAAATTTCCAGAACAAGTGTTCATTGTATTTCATACTAAAAATTCACCGAATTTTCAAACACACAATGACCAAACAAACGTTTAACCCTTCTTTGCATGAGTTTTTCTTTTACAATTGTGTTTTTTTATACATATATTAAATATTAGACACCAGAAATTTTAAGATAGTTTTTTAACTTTGATCAGCAACATAGTTCACGGGAAATTTACTGGATTAATATTTCTATATAAATATAGTGGTGGCGAAGAAGTTGATTTATTTATTAAAAGTTAAATAAACAGTGATGGAAATTTACATCACTATGCAATTAAGGGATAATGTTGTATTAGGTTATATATGAGTACATAGTTTGAACACTTTGGATTTTATTTTGATGTAAAGTTTGTAAATGCAAAGCTATTGATTTCATAGTAATTAAAAAAAAAAAACTTTCGGAGTTAATTATGGTTTACCGTGTAAAGTCGGCGAAAAACAGCAAAAAGAACACTTACTTGATAGCCATCCCAAACTTGGTCCGAAACAGTACTCTGTTCTTCGAGGTGTGTCAGTACAATGTCACTTTCCACAGGTGACAGTAACCCTGATGAAGGCCTACGAAGTTTGTTGAAGCCAACATTTTCTTCAACAGGTGGGATATCAACCTAACACACACAGTGTAGCTCGACATTAGTATACTATATCATAGAGTACAATAAAATATTTAAAAAAAATTACAAAAAATGTATTCGTAAAAGAAATTATTCGAAAAATTGGTTAAATTCTTTGAAAATATCAGAAAACAAAATAGCTATTTCTTATATTATTTGCTCGAAATGTGTCCAGACAAATGCATTTTAACCATCTCACTGCTTATCCTGCGATTTCCACAGGCAAGATTAGTAGATTAAAAAATTCCACTGTCAAAGAGTAAAAATGCAAATGATAAATATACTACATATTTCAATTACATAATGATGTGGAATATGTAATAATAGAGAAGATACTGGTCGATTACACATTGGTCGAAAAACTTTTGAAAAAAACAAATTAAGCAGTCAATACTAGTTAGTAGTTAGCATGGATTGTAATTATATTTAATTTGATTTTTTTCAATGTATTAATTAGTTTTAAATAACTTTCTATGCGTTATTATATTCCTAAATTCTTCATATAATAGAAACGTTTTCGAAAAATTAACATAACTTCGTTAAACTTCTGCGTTATCCACTATTCCAGAAATTTTTCATTTAATTTAAAAAATACATAAAGAAAGAATCAATTATAATCCTCAATAATAATAAGAATTTTTCGAATTGTATGGTGAACGTTTCAGAAATGAAAGATAATTTTCAGAAAAGTAACATTTCCGTAAATTATGAGTAGCAAAATTGCACTTTTATTTCGGGAAGCATTTCTTCAATATATCAAGAAATGGTTTTTTAAATTATGACTTTTTAAGTTTTTTAAATTATAATTTAAAAGACCAAATAAGTTCTTTTAAGGTATAATTTTATATGTTCTAATAATCACAGTAATGTAAAGTTCAATTTATAAAACGGGAAAAAGCAATTTTCAGATGTGTAATTTGACATACGATTAAATATACCTTTTCAGATATCTAACACCTTTCATAAGAAAATATACATTCGCTCTACGGCTTCCTGATTTTGTGTAAGATAATTAATAATTATTTTAAAGATCTAGTACGTTCTTAAAATACATAAAATAAATAAGACACAAGACTATTATTACGCGATCAAATGGTTGCCGTCAAACTCCTGGTTTTTAAAATATAAAAAATCAATTTCCACATGTATAATTGGCCCGCTAAACTCAGCAAAAATTAGGTAACGGTTCTACCGAACCGGTACGAACTGGCTGAATCCCACTACTGATTAAATGACTACCACAAAGTAATTACGAACTAATTCTTAAAATGATTTAATACAATCTTTAAGAAATTTTTTTAAATATCTAATAACTGCTATAAAATAGCCCTACTTTTAAAAATAATAAAAAAACATTTTTCCCATATTTAATTTTCTAAAGATGAAGATAGATTTTCTAAAGATGAAAGTCTTCTAAAGAAGACTTCCATAAGATAGTTGTACATTCTTAGAAAAATCCTAATGACCTATAAAGTTTGTTCTGTAAATTATTGCTGTAAGGTGCAGGAGCTTGTATTTGAAATAATGAGCATCATTTTCTTCGTATTTTTTAAAAACACACTTTTTTAAGTACACACAGATGTGGATGTAATTTTAAATAATGTTTAATAAAGCTTAGTAGTGTTTTAAAACAAACATAGGATAATTAGAGATGTATTAAAAGATATATTTACTTTTAAGAGAGATTTTCCATCATCAGAAGGCATATCTGGGCAGAAAAAATCAGATCTCTGGGAGACAGTTCGTCTACGGCTACCACAGCGACTTGTTGATGAAGTCATTGTTCTAGACCTGTGACGACTACGTTCCCCGCTGCTCAACAAGACACTGGTAGATGACCTGACAAAAGTAGTGATAATAAAGTGACGAAATTAAGCACTCGAACGCAAAGCAAAACTTCCACAAGGTTTACACAAATAGATTGTTTTTAGAAAGGGTCTTGAGAGATGTAGTTTTTCTATTTTTAATAGAGACATTAGCATACATAGATAAAAGAAATTGATGCAATCAATTACAACTCTTAAATGTGAATAAACTATGAAATTAATCATAAGATTATTCCCCTACCCTTATTTAAGCCAAACTTTAGACAAATTTATCTAATGCTATAAAACACTAGAATGTAAAGAAAAACTTTTAAGAAGTTTATAGTATTTGGTCGTTTCAAGAAAGATTCTCAATTGCAATTTTATTTAGCGACATTCACATACATAAAAAAAAAAAAATACTCCGTTCAATTGCAATTCTATTGTAAATAAACTATGAAATCAACCACAAGGTTATTTCAAAAGCCTTAATTAAATTTGGTAAATAATCCAAATTTACCGAATGCTTTAAAAGCACTCGAACGTAAAGAAAAACTTTTAAAAGACTTATATTATTTGATTGTTTCAAGAAAGGTTTTCAAATACTAAAATTTTTCAGCGACATTCACATACATAAATAAAAGAGAAATACATTTAATTACAACTCTTAAATGTGCTTAAATTATGAAATTAATCAAAAAGTTATTCGAATAGCCTTAATTAAATTCTGGAAATAGTCCAAATTTCCCGAAATGTTTAAAAGCATTCGAACATAAAGAAAAACTTTTAAAGGGCTTATATTATATGATTGTTTTAAGAAAGGTACTCAAACATTACAATTTCTTTAGTGACATTCACATACATAAAAAAATTCTCTGTTCAAGTGCAGTTTTCAATTGTGAATAAACTATGAAATTAATCACAAGGTTATTTCAAAAGCCTTAATTAAATCTGATAAATAGTCCACATTTACCAAATGCTTTAAAAGTATTTGAAAGTAATAATAAAAAAAAACTTCTAAAACGATTGTAACAATTGATTATTTTAAGAAAGAACCTCAAAAATTGCAGTTTTTTGAAAGACATTGAGATATGTAAAATTAACATGTATCAAATATACGTTCAATTAACACATTCGCAACTGCTGGCGTGAATTCACGTGTTACGTATATATGTAACTTCACATATGGGCATTATTTTTTAATTTTATATGTTACATTGTTTCTTAAAACTATACACAATATTTGTATTTATACAACCAGCGTACCATGTAAATAAACACATCGATTAGAAGCAGTATTATTCTTATAATACCTCTGACGACTACGTTCCCCGCGGCTCAACAAGACACTGGTAGATGACCTGATAAAAGAAGTAATAATAAAATGACGAAATTAAACATTCGAACGCAAAGCAAAACTACAAGGTTTGCACCATCCAGCAAGGTATATTCATTTGTAATTCAAACACGAATACAGAAAGTATTTTTGTTAAATAATGCAGCATGAAACTGAAATGCCCATAAGCGGGTCTTACTGATAAAAAGCCGAAAACACGCGGTGGCAAAAATATTAAATATATTGAAATGTGAATAAACTATGAAGTTACTATCAGCGTAACGAAAGATTCTAATAATAGAAATGTTAGTCTTTTTCGGAAATATTCTGAATTTACTAAATGCTTTAAGGTTCTCAAATGACCTGCTCCAACGCGAAACTTTCTGACACATTTTTTGACTCATTTTTTAGCATAAAGGCTAAAATTGGCAGACCTGACTATGGAATCGAAATGAGTTTTCCATTTTTTGATTAATAAATTACTTATCGAATTATAAGCGATTCGGGTCATGTGACGACAGGTAGCGAGGTTTTTCTCGCTTCTCAGGCTGCCGCGTCGGGAATTCGGTTCAAAACGCCGACTTTGACAGTATTTCTGAAAGATCTTCTGCCTTTATCAAAAAATAGAAAACGTGTTTCGATTACATAGTTTCTGAATAAGACGACCTGCCAATTTCATGCGTTTTTGAGCAAAAATGAATTGAAAAATATGCCCGAAAGTAGACAGTTTGGATTTGAGAACAGTCTTGACGCGGCAGCCTGAGAAGTAAGAAAAATGTTCTCGTCACATGACCCGAATCGCTTATAATCCGATAAGTAATTTATTTATAAAAA
This sequence comes from Maratus michaelseni, assembly GCA_963931845.1. Taxonomy (NCBI): domain Eukaryota; kingdom Metazoa; phylum Arthropoda; class Arachnida; order Araneae; family Salticidae; genus Maratus; species Maratus michaelseni. Next base: position 174,070,438 of record OZ007598.1, on the reverse strand, counting down.
AATCGAAAACTCATTTCGATTCCAAATCGTTTCCATAGTCAGGTCTGCCAATTTTATGCCTTTATGCTTAAAAATGAGTCAGAAAATGTGTCAGAAAGTTTCGCTTTGTTTAGTAGGTCTTTTGAGAACCACCTTAAAAAGGACACGAACGTAAAAGAAAAATAAACTTTAGAAAGATTCTTACATACAGATTGTTTTAAGAATTAATTGTTTATTTCTTTTTTCACAAATTACAATTTTTTTTTAAGAGTGGCATTTAGATATAAGTGGTTGGTACATTAACTCTTCGTGGTTTTATTTATTTAAATGAGTTATATACTTAGAATGATTATGTAATGCCATCTCTTGTGCATTAATCGGTAGTCATACTCGTGATTGGTTCACAATATATATTTTACTTACCACGAATCACACTCGTGATTGATTCAGAAAACAAAATTTACTCTGGGCTCGTAGAATTCTTAAATGTTTTTACTCACTTTTTCAAATAAAAAATTTTTGTGGTAGAGTTCTCTAACATCTGTAATAGAAGTCTACAATAAAGATTATCGTTTTAAAATAGTGGTAGCAAAGTGCGAAAATTTTAGGAACGCTGCAAACCGTGATTTACTTTACACGAATCACACTCGTGATTAAAACACAAGGGGTTAAAACTCCTAAATGTAAATTAACTATGAAGTTTCTCACAAGGTAAATGCCGAATTGTGTGATTAATACGACACATGAAACAGGCATGTGAACTGAAAGTCGGTAGCAGGTCATTACATCAAGTTCTAATCCAAATATCATAGATTATACATAAATATTGCTTTTTTTTCCATTGAAAAAAAAAACAATTAAAAGATTCATATAACATTTATCATAGATGTCTCAACACACATATAGATTATGAGATACAATTTTTCAAACTTTGTGCGAAAGTCTGGGCCAGGATTCGAACCAGGGATCTCTTTACTGAAGCTGCCAATGCTCTACTAACTGAGCAATCCCGGACGAACATGGCGGAACTATCGCGCTGGGTGAATTAGTTCCGCCATGTTTGTCTGGGGTTGATCAGTTGGTAGAGCAGTGGCAGCTTCAGCAAAGAGATTCCTGGTTCGAATCCTGGACCGGACTTTTTCGCTCAGTTGGGAAAATTACATCTCATATGATTTCTTTACCAATTTGAATAAATGTGTCAAAATTAATCAAAATGATGCAGTGTTGTCAGAAAAAGTTCCACAGATTAATTATTTAGAGACATTCAGATACATAAAAGAAATTGGTACAATCAATTAAAACTTATATTTAAATCGAAATAAATTATCAAGCTCCTAACAAAATAAATGCTTAATAGTATGATTACCGAAACCCTGGAAATAGTCATGCCAATTGAAACTCGACGGCAGTCATTCTCTCTTTTTACTCTAAATAACATAGATTAAAAATAAACACTGCATTTCTATTCCATCGAATAACAATGAATAAATACTCAGTTAAAAAATAGATCATTTTTTGATTGGATAAAACAGGGAGAAAAGCAATCGTTATACAGGAAAAGCAACCGTTATACTGACGAATTTTAATTTTTCTATCATTACCATTCTAACTGCATTTTTTGGTTATGCATGAATGATCAGCTTTCATTTAAACAAAGTTCAATGTTATCTATTTTGCTAATAGTATTCTTGATTTAAAGGTAACGTTGCATTTTTTTATTGGAAGCTTTAAGAAATAAAGCATTTTCAGCATATTATTTATGGACATGAAAACATGAAAACATTTAAAATTAATCATAATTTACTACTTATTACTAAAATAGATTATAAATAAATACTGCATTTCTATTCCATCGAATAACAATGAATGAATACTCAGTTAAAAAATAGACCATTTTTTGATTGGATAAAGCAGGAAGAAAAGCAATCGTTATACAGGAAAAACAACCGTTATACTGACGAATTTTAATTTTTCTATCAATACCATTCTAACTTCATTTTTTGGTTATGCATGAATGATCAGCTTTCATTTAAACAAAGTTCAATGTTATATATTTTGCTAATAGTATTTTTGATTTAAAGGTAACGTTGCATTTTTTCATTGGAAGCTTTAAGAAATAAAGCAAATTCAGCATATTATTTATGGACAATGAAACATTTAAAAATTAAAAACATGAAACCATTTAAAATGAATCACAATTTACCACTTATTACTAAAACAGGTGTAAAATGGAATAAAGGTTTTAAAACATTAAAACCCTACTATAGATGTTAAAATTCGAGAATTTTTTCACATTTTCGCCCTCTTGATGATAGCCAGGTTCTGGGCGAAAGCGCTTGGGACTCCGACAAAAACTTTAACATCTAAAGAAGGGTTTTAATGTTTTAAAACCCTTATTTCATTTTACACCTATTTTAGTAATAAGTAGTAAATTGTGATTCATTTTAATGTTTTCATATTTTTAATTTGTATACGAAGGTGAATTTAATGTTCCAACATTAGATTTTTTTATATATATATTTAACACTTCCTGAAACATTTTCCTGACGAAAGGATCAGGGTCCATAAGCCGTGTTTTTGGCCCATGAAATAAGACTAAAACTCGATTTTGTTATACTGACTTAATTATTTCACTTTTTTAATATTAGAAGGTTTATCCTGTACGGTTTCAACAATATTTTTTGCATTTTGTTCGGATTTATATAACTTACACAAGCTCAAAGTTCGTATTATTCGTAGTTTTTGATGAAAAATACGCAATTTCTTCTAATTTTACCTCAATTTTTATTATATTTTTTTATATTTTACTATGAGTGCAGCTTTGCAACACTTTTATTTTTATATATATTGTACATTTTGATGTATTTTATAATATATGTAAAGAAGAAAATGTTGCACAATTGCGCTCATATAAATAATTGAGGTAAAATTAGGAGAAATTGCGTATTTTTCATTAAAAACTACGAATAATACGAACTTTGAGCGTGTGTAAGTCTATATAAATCCGAACAAATTGCAAAAACTATTGTTGAAATCGTACAAGATAAACCTTCTAATATTAAAAAGTGAAATAATTAAGTCAGTATAATAAAATCGAGTTTTAGTCTATTTCATGGGCCAAAAACACGGCTTATGGACACTGATCCTTTAAAATTTCTGTCCCCGATGTTAAGGGGTGCTGTGCTCGCTATCCCATGGGCTTAGGATACTTCCGTTCCGTATTTTTAAAATTTCTTATTAGAAAACTACATTTTTTTCACTTTTGTTTTCTGTATACTTTGTTAAAAGAATGTTTTTAGTGGGGTTTTTTGATAAAATATTTCTAAAACAATACTAAATTTTATACTTTAAGTGCTAAAATCTTAGCAAGGCTGACATGCTATGAAATCGAATTTCACACTTAAAATAAAACATATACAAAGTGCATATCTTAGAAATATTTTAATAAATAATCCACTAAGAAACATACTTTAAGGCTGTTTTCAAATTCAGACGTGACTTTCTGACACATTTTTAAATTAATTTTTGTTCGCAACCGATCAAATTGGCATGTGCTCTTATAACTAAACTAATTAATCGAAATGTTTTTTTTTCTTTTTTCGGTAAACCTAAAGATCTTTCAGAGAATCTGTGAAAGATGGCGTTTTCAACCGAATTTCCTGACGCGACAGTGCAGGAAAGTAAAAAAAACCTACCATATGTTGTGACAACAATCGCTTATAAGTCAAGAAATAATTCATTTATCGGGGAAAAAAATGTTCCAATCACATCAGTAATCATGCCTGCAAGTATCATGCTTTTATGTTAAAAAACGAGTCAAAAAATATATTAGAAAGTGTTGTCTTGTTGAGAGAGGGAATTTGTTAATATAATTATTATTTTGAGAACCGCCTTAAAAGAAAAGTATACAAAAAACAAAATTGAAAATTATTTTTGAGAACCGGTTTAAAAAGAAAATACAGAAAAGAAAATTGAAATTTTTTTTAATTTCTTATGAGAAATTTGAAAAAATACGAACATTCCAAACTTATAGGTTAAGAAAGGAATTTAAGATCTAACAAATAACTACCTCATGTGCCTTTACTTTAAGTATTTTGATAGCAAGTATTATGTACGTTGTTCTATACATGAGTTTAAATTTAGCTTATGGTAACTGAACCGTATTTTCGTTATTAATATTAATATTTTTCTCAACCCGGGAGTCCGCTATATATCGATTAACGAAGACTTCTAAACAGTGCACGTGCAATGTCGCGCGGTGTCCTGGCAAATTACTTAGCGGAGCCCAACGTCTCTGACTACAATATTAGACTAATAGAAAAATCATTTTTAAAAATTGTGTATATCATAGAATAATTTATAACATAGAGTATAAAATGTATGAAAAAGAACAGGGAAATTCTTTGAAATGTAACGTGTATAATTATTTTAAATTTATAAAAATCTTGTATCTTTTAGGATATTTAAAATCTTTATTTTTTACGTTCATAGTTATTTTCAAAATTGTCACATTTGTACATTAAACGACAATTATATCAACTTTGGCTGTAAAAAATAAAGTTAATACTAACTTTTTTTCGCGAAGAAACATTTAAAGACAAATTTAGAGAAATAATATAATTTTTTTACACAGGGTAACATTATTTCAAATTGCATAAAGAGTCGCAAAGCCCTAACAAGATTCTAACTGGCGCGGGTCCTGGGCATCTGCCTCGTTTGCTCGATGCTTGTGCAGCTCTGCTTCTAAATCTAATAAATGGTTTCATATTTCACTGATTATAACTATAAATAAGTTTTATATAGTAATTTAAGATCGACGTCAAACAAAAAAGCCACTTGAAATTATTATCAACTGTGCTTATGCATGAATTAGAATTACCTGTTGGAACTGGAAGATTTTTTTCTGCTTCTCCTACGTCTCCGTCTCCTGAATTCAGATATGCTGGAATGATTAGTACATCCACTAGTTTTAGTGTCGGAATGTGATGGAAGAGTGGACGATAGGTAATAATCATCTGTAGAACTTTCGGAAGTTGGACGGAGGAATGTGGGTAAGCTGGAAAACAGTCGGTGCTTAGAACTTGCAGTTGTCTTCGTCAAACTGCGATTCTGCAGTATGTAGTGTGCTGAAAGACTAAAGAGAAATCATAAAAATAAATATTTTCCTACAATATAGAGAGGTAGTATGCAAGCACATTAATCAGTATTTGTAAAATGTTATTTTAAATATAAGTTTAAAAAAGTGTTTATGCAGGATGTTGAAGTACTGAAAGAATCATGAAAGAAATAGGAATATAAAATTTCTATATGACATGACATCAGCAAAACTTGAACACTTGTAGTTAACAAATTATTAAACTTTTTATCTATATAATCAATTCAAATATCTATGATAGACAATCGAGTGATTTAGTGGTGCTGAAAGTTGTGAAAGTTCTTAACTTAAAAAATATGATAAAAATAATTTCCCAAACGAAAACTGTATGGCAAAAGAGAAATACACTTGTAACAGACTGCTTTTCTTCGAATGGAGAAAACAAAAAAAAAGAAGAAATTGACATTCACATGATATGGGCACTGATATTATAAGCAATGATTCTACACCATTTTCAAAATATTACCAATGTCTTTAAAAAAAGATGTATGACGAAAAAATACCCTTTCCTACTTTGCAGTAATAAATAAATTCATTTTTTTTTTGTTATTTTCTTCAAACATTTTCTACAGATTCTTTTCGAACGGACTTCAAGTATTGATAGTATAACAAATTAATTATGAATAAATTAAGTTCAACAGGCTATCACTGTGATCATCTTAGTACATTTTTTATACGATCTTCATTATATATAAAAAAAAAAAATCTTATTTATAATTTCTAAGTTTGCGAAATATATTATTTCAAAAAATGATACGATGTATAATTTGTGCATCCCGCAAAATATATTCATAATTCAAAGATTTTAATGAAAAATAAATAAATACTTTTAAAAGCTTCAATAATAGAGACTCAATAACTTAAATATTGAAAATACAAATAAATCAAAGACTAGAGAAAGTACTAAAACTAGCTAAAGGATTCTATTGTAGTATAAAAATATTTTGAAAAGATAGTTTACATATTTTTTAACATAAAAAAAAAATTATTTATAATTTTAAAGTTTGTAAAATATATTATTTCAAAAAATGATACGATGTATAATTTGTGCATCCCGCAAAAGATATTCATAATTCAAGGATTTTAATGAAAAATAAATAAATACTTTTAAAAGCTTCAATGACAGAAACTCAATAATTAAATATTGAAAATACAAATAAATCACAGACTAGAGAAAGTACTAAAATTAGCTAAAGAATGCTATTGTACATTAAAACACACATAAACAACGCCTGCATTCAGCAATTAAAGATATACAAATATTATAATGCAGACATACATACATATAGTTGCATTTATTGTATGTATGTCTGTATTATAATATTTGTATATCTTTAAATGCTATTGTAGTATAAAAATATTTAGAAAAGATAGTTTACATATTTTTTAACATCAAATTTTTATTTAAAATAAATAATAAATATTGAAGTTTAGAAACTTACTTTGGCGTCTTTTTAAGACTTTGTTTCTTATCGACGTCATTATCAGATAATGACTTCATACGTCTGCTGCATCTCTTCATACGACAGCAAACGGTACCACAGCTTTTAGAGAAACTTTCAGTGGATTCAGTCGAAGACGGTGGGGGAGGAAGTAAAATAGGCAATTCAGAATCGAGGCGGGAGTGGACTACAGTGTCAAACGATCCACCGGTGGAATTCATTCTTGGCTTCAGTCTGAAGACGTCATCTTCGCAAAGCGAGGAAGACATCGAGGAATAAACATTACCCTCGTCGGAACTCGATGATGTCCCTTCACAACTAGCATCACAAGAAGAGACGTCTTCGGTCAGAAAAGATTGTGCAAGACCCGGTGACGCCTGTGATTCCAAATTCACATTTTGCTGAGAAACTGAATGGCTTAACCATGAATGCACACGGTTGGACATTCCAGCATTTTCGCAGTCTCTTTTGCGCTTTAAATTTTGGTATTTGTGAGATTTGTCGCAACTTCTTATTGGAGTTGAACAGTAGACAGGGTGAGATCTGTGAATGTCAACAGTCTTTTCGCTGGAATTGCTAAGGCCATGGACAAGTTTAAATGTTTCAGGATCAGAATCCGAACTAAGAGATTTAGTATCTTTATTCATCTGATCATCTGTATATGAAATGTCATTTGAACTGTCATTCGAGTTTGTTATAGGGGAGTCAAAAGAATGTTCTGTGGTTTTCAATGAGGAAACATTGTTATTGGTATCGTTGGGTTCTGGTTCACCATTATCGCTGTCCACTGATATCATTTTGTAGAACACTTGTGCGGATGTAGTGAAAGAGCTCCTGAAATATTTAAAAATAATATGTCTTAAAATAACATATAATAAATAAAAATATAAGGATTTATGTGCAATAATGTATTATTAGTATTTAATCAGAATTAAAACATATTATTCCAATGGGATGTTAATTTTTTTAGCTAAGTGCACATATGTGCCAAGATTATAAGCTCTAGCATTAAAAATAAATGTTTTTTACGTTAAGGCAATGATTTTTTCAGAAAGTAATTTCACGTTTTGGAAATATATCAATGAATACCCAAATGTTTACTTAAAAAATTGCAATAATAAATATTAAATGCTAAATAAAAGATTATAAAAGTCACAAAACAAAGTTCGTTTCAATTTAAACTAAAATCTTTTTACTTCTCCTTACATATTGATTTTTTTTTTTTTTTTTTACTTTTTTTTTATATTTTAGCAATAAAAATACAGATATTTAAATAAATAATAATTGATGTAACAAAATATTCTTTAATGATGCATACATAACAAATTCATGATCTAGGTCATTTTAATATTAAAGTCTGAAAAAATATTGAAATGGAGAAATAGCGAGAAACTTGAAACTGTTGGAAGTAATAATTATCTGAATGATGCATGTTTTTTCAATGGATAGTAAAGTGTAAAAATTTTTATTGAATTCGATTAGTCAGTAATATCCAGTGTAGAATAAATGCAGAAATTAACTCACGTATCTGTAAATATACATGGAAAAGTATAATAAAATAAAATGTTTTTCTCACCTGTTATGAAAATTATCTGAAGAATCATCGCTTTCCAAGCCACTCAAATTAAAGTGCAATTCTTCTTGATCACTTGTAGCACTAGCACCAAAATCTACTTCATCAAGAACGGTCTCTAAATAATCGAGATCGTCCTGCTCATAGTCATCGTCTACTGGGAACTGACTCAGAATATCACCAGAATCACCATTTGTCAACGTTTCGCCAGTGCCGAGCCCAGAATCATCAAGGGAGACACCTGCTGATGAGGAGGACTCTAAAGATGATCCGAGGCGATTGAACTCCCTCAGGCATACAGCTGTTTCAAGCTCTTCCCGCAAGCTCAGCGGTGTCGGCTGATTGTCCTTGGTGTATTTGTAGATTCTGACGTTGAAATGATTTTCCAGTCCTGTGTCGTCACTGGATAGATGAGTGGAACTTTCACTGGAATAGCCAACATCTTGGATGATTTCGAAGTTTGTGAAATCGTCACCATATTCAGCCTGAAATTGTAAAGTAAGCATAAAGACAAATTTGAAGGAATACTTACTTACATTCTGAAATGTTTGTTTGGATTGGTATTTACGTATTATCCATGCTCTGAAGATGCGATTGCGCCAACAATGGCTTCAACAATACTAATTACAGTAACCTTTATTTTTTGTAAACTACATAGTTTATTTATTTATTATAGGTTATAGATTACTTTTTACAATACTAGTTTATGGTTTTTTGTTATTCATTTATTATAGTTTATTTTATTTTATTTTATTTTATTTATATTATTTACCATTTTTAAAAATGTTATTTATTTAATAATAATTACTGTTAAATTACTGTTTTGAACGTGATTGGCAAGTGAGAACCATTTTTGGCTATTTTCAGGGCACAGATAATACATACCCAAATCTTTCCCAACAAGAAAAAATAAGACTATGAAACCATTCACAGACAAATCAATTTAAATTTCATACAAGTGAGAACCATTTTTGGCTATCTTCAGGGCACAGATAATACATACCCAAATCTTTCCCAACAAGAAAAAATAAGACCATGAAACCATTCACAGACAAATCAATTTAAATTTCATACAATATAATATAATATTTCATCCAATTTGTTACAAACATGTCAATAATAACATGGCAGCCATGAAAAAGGCATCCACGTACAAATTTACTTTAAATGAAACACAATTTATGGCGGTCAAAAAGGATGACAACAATGTCTAAGAAATAAGGCAAAGAGCTTATTTATATAAAAGTTTCCAAAAGAATTAGTTGCACGCTGGTCATGAAAATATATTTTTATAACAACCTAATATTTAAATTTTTATATGAGGTTAAAAGTTTCAAAAGCTTGACTTATTCTGTTTACGTTGGTTCATAAGGAATCAATAACAAAGATAAAAATATACTTTTTTTATGTTTTTCTCCCTTCTGAAATTATCCATTCAAGTTTGCTTATTTTCCATTATGCACCTTTTTAATAGCGTAAATTTTTATATGACTAATATGACAATATGGCAATAATAATTTCTAAATTGCGTTAAATAAAATGTCAATGCTCTTTATTCTTTCAGATTTGCCTAAATTGATAAAAAAAATCCAATGAAGAGATAAATTCATAGATAAACAATGAAATCGCTAATAAAAATATTTAAGAAATGTATGAAATTTTTAAAACGTAGCGATACGCACACGTCTACACGATTTACCCGAATATCAGTGGTAGCCCATGTGAAAATGAAATATACAGAAAAAAATATATAATTCATAGTATATATATATATATATATATATATATATAAAGATAAAACTTATTTGTACGATACCAATATAAAGGAAATAAAAATAAATAAAAATTGAACCACCATACAGAGGACCACCGTAACTGATTTTTTAGTTAAATGTATAGGTGCCAACCACTCATTACTATTCCGTAATATGCGGGTTTATTTGACCCAGTTTAACAACACTTCAAACCAGAAAAAATATTGTATGAATTTTTATTTATTCAATTTCAGGTTTCTACGTGGAATTTATTTAATTTCATTTCTTTAAAAAAAAATTCTGGTGCGAAACGTGTTAAACCTGGTTCGAATTAACCCGCATATTACGGAATATTAATGAGAGGTTGGCACCTATGTAAATAGTTTCACAACATAGTGAGTGCCAATTAGAACAACAATATTACGCTGTTCGTTTATTCATTTTCTTGAGTTTTGAACAAGTACTGTTTTTGTTCAAAACCCTTCAATAGTAAGTAACTTATAGACTGTAACATTATACATTGTTTCTGGTTGACCCAATTATTTTCTTTACATTATTGGTCGAATTATTACCAAACACTTCTTCATTTCCTTTCGATTCATTAATGAAAAATAATAATAAGCATGTTAAGGAAGGATAAAATTTCACTTATTACATTTATGACATAATTAATCAAAGTGAAAGAGCAAGCTTTACTTAATGATTGACAAAAGGCAAATAATTCTCAAATTGATATCAGATGCGACAAAAAATAGATGCAGCAGCAAAAATGTTTAGCAAAAACACAATGAGGTAATCCAAGACTAACCTGTTATTCGGCTAAACGTAAAATGGTTCTTTATGAATTTCTTTTTATTTTATTTTCAGTATTTTGTTTACTTAACTTTCTTCTTTTAATTTCTTGATTAAAAGAAAAAGATACAGAAACTTAACACAAATGTGCAATAAAATCATTAATGTCTATTATAATTAGTTAAAGTAAGCATAACACACAAAATATCCCATTCAACATATTAAATTCAGACTGAAAATGCGGAATAATTATACGCGTACCCAATGTAACAGGCTTGTTCAACCTTTCAATGAATATAAGCGCACCTAAGTTGGTGGTAAACAATGAAACCATTATGCACATGATTGGAAACATACAAAATAACTATCTCACTGTAATTGTCGTAGCGATACACATACGTCTACACGATTTATATGAATATCACTCAGTAGCCCATGTAAATATATACTACAAAAAATTGGTAAATTTAGCATTACATTTTACTGAAATGATAGAATTTTTTTAGAGAAAGTTGCCAGAAGTATTAATAATACTTGTAATAAAAAAATACAAGCATTAATAGTTTTAAAAAAGTATCTGAAGAGAACAATAAAGGCGGCCTTTGAAGGTTGGATAACCGTGCATTATAGTATATAGACCAATAATAAATGCATATAGACCAATACAATATAGGTCCCACTAGCAGTTGACAGGTTCTTCTCACAAAACTAGTAGACGGAAGGTGCTGGGTTTGAACCCATGTCTCGCTAGTCAGTCTAACCGTCCGGAGTTTTCAGTGGTTTTCTTCAAATCTTACGTAGTTACGGATTAGGTTCCCTTAGAAAGAACCCCGACGGAGGACAATTCCAACCCCCCTCCCTTTGGCCTAAATCGCTCGTGCAGATAATTGGCTGTAACACTGAACACCATTACCACTAACATAGTATAATTTTAAATCTTACTATTATCAAGTTTCAGTACAGAGTTATAAATGCTAGAATAATAATAATAATTAAGAAGAATAATGTACCTTCAAAGCTGCAATTCCAGTCGTTCCGACCATAATGCACTTATCGTTAACTGGCACCTTCTCACTGCATAAAACACCAACATCTCGTTTTAGTTGTCCAACAACACTATTCTTCAATATATCACCCGTTCTTTTGGAATGGTCCGTCTTTAGCCTGTCCATGGTTGCAGCTAAGGCCGTCCAGGGGTCCAGGTTCAATCGTCGATGTTTCCTTAGCGGGCCCTCATCAGTGTCGGAAGATTCTTTCACGGTATGTGCCTAAAAAATACAATTTAAATTACATCAAGGAAGATGACAAGAATAACAACTGCCTATAACGTTATTAACTAGTTTTAGGACCATAAAACTGTCATTAATTGGCTCAATGGAATGGAAATAATCCGAAGTGTAGTTCTGTTGAAAGAAATTTTCGCTAGAAGTTTCATTTTTGATTACTTATACAAATTATAAAATGAAAAGTTTTTCGCAATTTTATGTATCAAAATAGGTGACGTGCTCAGAAGATGCTTCAATCCTCAAATCCTCCCTTGTCTGCGTTAGTCTAATAATTACTAATAAAACAAATGTTTAAATCATACTCTGTAAGTTAAAAATGCATTTCTCAAAATTCACGTTTGAAGAAAATACATGGAATGCTTTAAAAATAAACTTTTATATATGATAGCGTATTTTAATTGTTAATCAAATACTTTTATATTCCTCAAGGTTTCTATGTTTTATAAGAATGATGTCGTTGCCAAGGTAAATAATCAGATATGAGCACCAGTTTCATCGTTAAAAACTCAGAATCCTTCAAGAAATTTAAATTATTACTTTTTAAAAAAATGGGGATAATTTGTCGTTTCACTTTACGTTTCGTAAAGTGAAACGACAAATTATCCGCATTTTTTTAAAAAGTTAACTTAGTTTACGAGCATAAGTATTGTATTTATCAGCTGTAGCTATTATCCTAAGAATATTATAAGATATTCACATTTGGTCTTATTACATCTACAAAATCTACGTTTATTGTTCTACATTAGGATCAGCTTATTGATTCAATTAAGGGAAAACTTTCATTATTTTATATATATATATATATAAAATGGCAAGCACATTTTACTATTATTGGATCAAGTATAAAAAAAATTAAATAATCATTGTAAACAGAACTATATGAAGGAAACCCATACTAGATAAATTTTGTTACATATAAGCATCTTTAATATATACAGATTTCAAAGAAAATTCTCAAGTACAGAACGATAACACAACTTGCAGTCTAAAGAAAAACGAAAAATAAAATTTCCAAGATGAAAGACAAATGTAGAATTTTATTGTACAGATGGTTAAAAAAATATATATTTCCAACTAGAGTTTCTTAATAAATAAATAAATAAATAAAGTATTTTCCGTGAATAAATCTGAGAAGCTGGAAATTTTAACCCAAACAGGATATCCGTCTTTTAACACCGGCTGAATGTTTTCCAACCACTTACCTATTGTTTCGATAATCTGTTGACGTTTAGCAACTCTCGTGTGCTTTCCAGGAAAAGCCGTTAAAATTCAATAAATTTTATCATACACCACTTGATAAATCAAGTTTTTACTTCCATTCATTGTTGGTGCTGCTCTTAGAAAAGTCGTTAATGGGTAACTCTAGAACTGTTGGCGGAGCAGATGTGCAGATAATATCGCTTCTCTTATTTCTGAAATGTTATGTATAACAAATGGCTTATGGTTGTCCTTACCCAGATGTTGAGGCACTTTTTGCTTTGTCGCTAAAATTTCTGCATTTCCTTTTGTCTGTATTTGTAACAATTTCCCTAAAAGCAGAGCTAATCGATGTGACGTCACCGTGGCGTTAAAATTGTCATGAATAGTTAAAGTCACAATGATGACCGAAACGTAGCAACTTTATTTCGTTGCATTATGACTCTCGTGTAATCGTCACTTCGTGATTTAACTGTGAAGTCTCCGTGACCAATTTTTGAGTCACACAATGGGACCTATCAACTTCACAGAGGCGTGAAAATTACTCATTTTCATGTGTGGATAGTAAGAGTTGCATTTGGATCACTGTGCTTTACCATTTTGGTCACATTTGGATCACGGTGCTATTACGGTTATTTCATATGAAATTACTTTGATAAATGTAACAGGAGAAGGAGAAACATCTAAACACTACAATTATCGTTATATTTAGATTTTCTAGATATCCCGTGGCTTATGCCGTTACAACGTACATTAGAAATCACAATATGGAAAAAAAAAATGAATTTAGTTAAAGTACCTTTCTCACAAAATGAGGGCAGGTGATAAAAATTACTTTTGCAGAAGCAGTACTGTAAAAAATAGTTCCTTTGATTGCCAGTACAATTTCCGTATTTTTGCGGAATTTTTTTTCCTCCGATAAAAGTCATTTGTACATGTATTGAAAGTATGGGTTTGATAATATCTTTGGCAGATAATGCTAAATTTTAATTTTCTCTAAAGTTGTGAGATTTATTTTTTACTATTATACTGAAAAGAAAAAAATCCGTGAAAATCTGGAAATTGTAATGGCAAAATACGGAAATTTCTTTTAGCATTTAAAAATATAAAAAATCCCTAAACTTTAGCGTAAACGACAAATTAACAAGACTTTTAGCACTATTATCTGTCAAAGGTATTCTTAAATCCATACTGGCTAATTTCTGATGACACATTTACGAAATCATTTCACAGGATAAAAAAAAATCCGTATAAATACGAAAATTGTTCTGGCAATCAACGAATTTTTTTTTTAACATTGAAGAAATAAATGTGAAAACGCATATTTTTATAGCTAACAAACTTGAAAATCATTTAAAAACTATAAAATCCAAAATACGACATACATTTTAATTGAGTTAATTTAAATGACCATTCATTTAAAAAGACATTTCTTATAAATGTTCAATGTAAACAACTGTCCAGTGAATAGTTGTAACTAAACGAAGAATTATACATTTTATTTCATGCTAGAATCTATTTTGTTGCTTATAAAAATTAATTGTAATATACACAGATTAATTTTATTTTTTGACACTGTCCAATTCTTCATCTTATTTGTGCAATATAAATTCAAAACCTTTCTTCGGTATTTGCATATTTCAAAGAAAAAAATAGCAGCATTGCATTTATAAAATGCAATGATTTTTAATAGGTGTTTATCGCGTTGAATATAGAAAAATCTGTATGCGTTATTTTTTTTTAAAATAGAAAATTAACAAGATAGTAAAGAAAATTTTCTGCAGAAATATCAAAGGTTTAGAATGTTTTCTTAAATTAATCATATTTGTAAACAATGAACGAAGATGTTTTCTTAAATTAATTCAAAAATTCAAAGATTAAATATTCAAATGAAACCATAATGATGTAAAATTTAATCTGGATATAAAATCTAATGTAAAATACATGTTTACCTCTAAGACGTTACTACTTTCAACCGACTTTTTTTTTTTTTTTTTTTTTTTTTTTTGCATAATCTTTGTTTAATTGGAACATTGAAAGAAAAAAAAAATGCATTTCAACAATTCTTGGTCTGTGCACATATCAGTAATAAATAAAGCAAAATTTGTAAATATTAACAATGATTTTTGCCACTGACTGACCCTGATTTTTAGGGATTTTATCAAGACAGATTAGGGAAGTGTAAATATTTAAATATACGTCTGAAAACAGATATTTTCATTTTAACTAAAGTAAAGAAAGCGTAAAACATTTCTTTATATAAATAATGAATTTTCAGCATCTTTTTTTTTTTCAATTTTTTCTTTTGATAGTATTTTTATTAATTTTACTAATCTTAGTTTAAAAAAACGATTATTCATTATGCAACAACAAATTTACAAATCATACTGCGAATATATATATTTTTAATTTACATAAATTCGTCCTGTCAACGATAACATACGACATTCATTTACATATTAATTTAAATTAAATTTTTATTTATTTAAATATCATCTTCGTTGAAGTGTTCGACATAAAAATAAACTTGTTTAAGAGGACATTCATAACTAAGCGAAGTAATGCATTTTTATTTCACATAAAATCTAATGGATATTTAATATACGTCATATTTAAATAATACATTTTTATTTCACACCAAGCTTTGTCTAATTCCAAGAATACATTTTTTTAACCAGAAATATAATAGGCATGTTGTATTAAAAAGAAGTATAAATTTCCTTTATTTCACCACTTGGTTTTCAGCTTGACTGACCAGATTGGATTTAGAGAAATGCACTGGATGGGTTGCGTATATATAAATAATAAATAATAATGATAAGCAAATTAATACGGGTGACTCTGCCCTGTTAACTTTTTATTATTATACAGTTAGCAATATTTTAATTATCAATATCGATAACGTTAATGTAATTAAAGTGATTATGTCAATGTAATATTTTAAAATATAAAATATAAATAGATATATCCATTTAAATTAAAA
Source organism: Maratus michaelseni (assembly GCA_963931845.1). Lineage (NCBI taxonomy): Eukaryota > Metazoa > Arthropoda > Arachnida > Araneae > Salticidae > Maratus > Maratus michaelseni. Next base: position 174,054,277 of record OZ007598.1, on the reverse strand, counting down.
TAAAGAAAACTTAATTATTTATTTGAAATATATATATTTCGGAATTTACTATTTTCACGACATATTTTCATCCTTACAGCACATAGAAACTTTCAGGAATACAGGTTTTAAGTACGTTTACATATAAAAATGTATTTTTAAAGTGTTTCATATATTTTTAAAATATGAATTTTCTTTGGAAAAGTAAAAAAAAAAAAGCGTAAAGTCATTTATGTAAATAATTATGTTAAAGTCAATTATTTACTAAAAATAATTCCTAAAGTCAAAAAATTTACTTTAACCCAATTACATACATAAATGCCATTCTTGAAAAATTAACTTAAGAAACATTAAATAAATATTTTTTTGTTGTTGAAACTTAAATATATGATCTTTAATATTTATTAATGGAAAGAACGTCTAAATCACACACACACTTCAACTTCAAACGTATTTCTCAAAATTCATATTTTAAAAATATATGAAACTCTTTAAAAATACATTTTTATATGAAAACGTACTTAAATTCTTAATGAAATACCCCTATATTCCTGAAGGTTTCTATGTGTTGTAAGGATGAAAATATGTCGTAAAAATAGTAAATTTCGAAATATATATATATATATATATATATATATTTCAAATAAATTATTAAATTTTCTAGAATTTAATTTAAATAAATATATCCATTTAGATTTTATATTTTAGGCTTAGATGTAATATTCGCCCTCAGTCCGCGATCTTGTTTTTTTTCTTATTTCTTTTATTATTAAATATAAATAAATTAGTCAATTAAATTAAATAACGTGTGTATAATAAGTAAGTATGGCTGAAAATTATTTTGGAAATGAGAGACAAAACAAATGCGTTTTGATTTAAAAAACAAGATGGCGGACTGAGGGCGAATGGTACATCTGTTCCATATTTTAAAATATTTCATCCCCGAAAGTGTCTAGCAAAAATCAAACAATTCAGCATACGTCATTTTTTATATCATAATAAGGGCGTGTATCACAAATATTTCTCTCGTCAAATTTTTATCTTCAGTTATCTGTAAGATAACAACGTACAGTAATACAATAATGAAGAATTAAGTAGCATTTTTAATTAATGTAATATAGAAAAAAACAGCATCCAATATTTGTCGTTTTGATTGAACAATTAATTTGTTTCAGTAAGGGATTTAAACAAAAACTTACCTCGGCTTTCAACTTTAACTAGGGAGAAAATGAATTAGGATTGACATATCGAACTGCTTGTGACAGTCCAGTATCTATAAATAGTAAAAATTGTATCCGCCCATGCATTGCAACACGAAAGAACAATACCAGTAATTCAAGGCAGAATGCAGAAAAAATCTTTCAGTTTCTAACACGCCTACATTCAAATACAATGCAGTACTTGGACATCAAGGGTCCTGACTCGAACTGTATGTAAAGTTTTATTTAGATGCTTTATTGACGATTCATGCTGTATGCAAGTATATTCAAAAGTCAGAAGAAAGTTTTATTTTATACTTTAATTATATATGTGTTACAACGTAATAAAGAAATATATTGTCAGAGGGAAGAATTTTTTTTTTATAATTCTTAATGAAAGTTTGTAAATTATTTAAGGCAAAATGTAGAAAAAAATATGTATAATAACATTCTCTATATTAAAATACAATCTTGTAATTGGGCGTATGAAGTTTCAAATGCTAATGTATTGAACTTAGATTATTTTAATATGATTCATTTATAATATAATTCGAATTAAAGTATATTTTCTCACCATTTATGAGTGAAAAAGAGCTTTTAATTCACTTTTAATTTTAATACTTCCACATTATAATGAAGAAAAATCTTTTATATTCGCTATTTGTAATATATGCAATACACAAGTAATTTGTAATTCATCATGAAAACTTCTGCGAGAAGTGTAAAATAATTTAAATTTATAAATACTTTTGACAGACTTTAAATTATGCCTCAATATTCAATATATTCTTTTACAATGTATAAAAATATGTCCGTATATAGGAAGACAACAGAACCATTGCAATGGTTTGTTAGTTTCATCAGATAAATACAATTCCGCTTTTAAAGAAAAATGAATTTTTAAAAAATCTTCGAACCATACGTAACTTATTTCTTCTTTGCAATCAAAAGGATAAAACGTAATGAACGAAGTTATTCATGAACTAAACTGTTAAGAAAGTGTCAGCAGCGAAGCAACATTCCACAACATTCAGAATATTTAATGAAATAGAATATCATCACATTTGCACACTAAATTTTCCAAATGTAATATTTTCTTATTCACAACAGACACATGGTAAACTATCTAAACAATCTAGTAGACCCAAACATAACTCATGTCTTTTCAATTAGTATTTGAAAATGAGCCAAATAGGCCTTCTTTACAACCACAAAAATAAAACGCAATCTTAACGAAAACGTAATCGAAAACGTAAAAAAGACGGTCAGCAGTGAAACAGCATTCCACAACATCTAGAATCTTCAATGAAATGGAATCTCGTCGTAGTTACACACTAGAATTTTCCAAAGAGACATCAAAATTTCTCATTCACTATAGGCAAATGACATGATCTCGAAGGATTTCATGTGAGCCATACATAACTTATTTCCTTTAAATTAGTATTTGGAAATCCCCCAAAGAAGACTTTCTTTTGGAGCCAAAAAAGTAAAACACAACAATCTGCAAAAACGAGAACGTCACGAAGACAGTTCGCAGCGAAACAACACTCTGCAGTACCCAGAATCTCCAAATGAAATGGAATCGCGTCGCACTTAACTCAGCAGAATTTTCCAAGTGTACCTCATCTTTTTTTTCATTCACAATAGGCAAATGACAAGATCTGTCGCACGTGCCAATAGGCATCTCTTCTGAATAAATTCAAGACCGCATCACGTGCGTTGCAACCGGTTGCGCAAGTTGGTTCACCAAATAGCCGTCTCTGTCGCACCTCCCTCAACTGTACAGTAATTGCACTTATTGTTTTTCTTTAAAGATCAGAAGATTCCTCCAAAAGATAACATTTCCCCCTTTCATTCATCAACTCATTTTGGCAACAGGGTGGAAAAGATTGACCAATTACGGAGCAATTTTCTTCTCGAGATCGCAAGTTCTGAAGAAAGTACAGATAATCAGATATGTGAAGAATGTAAGAATCCTTTTAAGAAATTTATAAAAAGAAAACTGAAGCTAAATAAAAGAAAATTTATTGGACCTGATTATAAATGTGTCATTTAAAAATGAATTCTAAAAGTTTTTCGACCACATGCTGTTTTAATACAAGATATGAAAGGATTTTGGGGGTATTTTTAAAACCTTTTATCTAAAGTTAATTTAGAAAAGATATCAAATAGAAATATGAAAATATGCAAATATACAAAACGACGTAGGAAAAAAAATCTTTCATACATTTTCAAATATTTGATAAGATTTATTATAAAACATCGACTTGTTTTACAGAGACGTTTTAAAATGCAAGGCATTTGTTAGACTTAATAGCTGTTTACCATTAACCATAATAATAACAAAAAGATATATATTGAAAAGGGTTATAAAGCTTTGATTAATGCGTTGAAAGTTATAAATAAGAAAATTCCTGAAAATGAAATAATTGTTTGCCACTATTCTATCGTATCGACACATCATTAGATTAGTATCCAATAATCAACTGTTAAGATCATATTTCGTAAAAAAAAAAAGAACTCAAAATTTCCAGAATAAATATGACGCCTCAATCATAAATATTGACTTATTCACTCTACATATTATTATTATTATTATTATTATTGTTAAATGTAAAAAAAAAATAACTCTGTACAATGCATAAAATAATAGTTGTTAGAAAAGTAACGTTTATAAATAGAAGTGATACAGCAAATTATAACAGTGTAAATTATCTAATAAGTTGCAATTGGTACAATTTGATACTTTTGAAATACTGTACCAAAAAGTAATTGATAAACTTAAATTACTACGATGAAATTATAACAACGGGAAGAAACTAATCAAGAAAATTGCTAGCAATTAATGAAATTCTCTGCGACATTTATTTTAAAGAAAAATAATTGAATCTATTAAACTGTACAGGTTGGAAGCGTTATATTGATGATACTTTTGTCTTAGTTGATAATCCTTTTGACATTTCCACTATTGTTCAAATTGTTAATTCTATCGACCCTCATATTCAGTTTACTTTTGAGTTAGAAAATTATCAGGAACTTCCCTTTCTTGATGTTTTAGTAACTGGATGTGATCCTTTTTTAAAAATCTGTGTTTATACAAAACATTTTTTGTCTTTACTCCCTCCTCCCCCTCCCGGCATGCGCTTTCAAATCACCCAGCCAACCAGCCCCCTCAAAATCTGTTCAGATTCTGTTTTCCTTAATGATGAACTTAATTACTTAAAATCTGTTTTTGTCAAAGAGGTTTCAACTATTCTGTTATAGATAATGCTGTGAATAAATTCAATATACCCTCTAGTAAATCTACTCTTTCTAAATCTGTCAAAACCAAACCTTATAATTTTTTAATTGTTCTGCCTTTTTATCCTCCCTAATGTTTCAAATTAGCTAAAGTTTTAAAACGCTTTAATGCTATCTTTAAACCTGTCAATAAGTTTAAGTTCCCCTTCACTAAGTTTCCCTTTCCTCCTCTTCGCAAATAGGGAATCTATAATTTTCCTTGTGATGTTTGTCAATTATCTTATATAGATCAAACTAAAAGAAATGTCGAAACCCTCTTAAAAGAACACTCCCATTATGTCTCTAACCAAGATATTTCTAAATCTTCTATTGCCAAACATTCTTGGGATTCCGTCCATAGTTTTAATTTTCAAAATGCTAAAATTATCTTTAATGCCAATAGCAACTCAGAATTAGATTTTTTCGAAAATTTAGATATTTGCCTTAATCGTGAGGTTATACATAATAGAAAATCTTATTCCACTATGGTCTCTGCAGAGTGGAAAAACCTGTTCAGTTCAACGATATCAATCTTTTTAATTATTATTAATATTTTGGTATTTAAATTTTATATTTGTATACATTAATAATTTTTAATCTCTATTTGCACTTATTTTTTATTTTTCATTATCATTACATATATATATATATATATATCTATTTAATTCTTTAATTTATATGTATTTTTTATTTTTTATTTTTTATTACCATTACATCTAATTTTTTTTAATTGTTTAATTTATATATTTACTTTATTTATTATTTTTTTATATGTTTAATATATTTGCTGGCAATTTTCTTTAACTTTTCTGGCTGTGATTTAATTTGCTTCATAATTCTTGTGTTCAGTGTTCTTCTAATTGGTTAATGCTCTTGCGAGATTGGCTGATGCCTTCTGACTTCCTATTGACTGTTTTCTTTAACTTGTCCCTTTCCCTTTCATTTCCTTTCAGACTCTCTCCTGCCTTCCAAATGGTAGCACGTCTTATTTGCGCCTGAAGCAGAAAGACAAAATTCTTTCGAAAACATAGCGCACTTTTTTTTGTGTTTGTTTTTATGGTTTTATTTTTTATACTTTGTTTATTTTATATGTTTAATATATTTTGTGGAAGTTTTTTTTTTTTGCCTTTATTGTTTTTTTTTTTTCAGTCAATTATTACAATGTGTCACTGAGGGACAAAATCAAAAGAAATTAGTATGATTTCCTTGAAAAGATCTAAATTTTAGAAACTGACTTATAACTAAATGACCAAGACAATACTGAGCACCGTTTGAAAAATGTATATGCGTTTCTTTCGGTCAATCACCAGAATGTCACGGGTGGACAAAAAAAAAGTTAACATCATCTCCTTGAAAGGATATCGTTCAAGGACATTCATTTAGACTAACTGATAAGCCAGGAATTAGACCGACAATACAGTCCATTTGAAAACTACACACGCATTTTTATTTTTCTATCTATTATCAGAATGGTACCGAGAGATGAAACCAAAAGGAAGTGAACTGTATGTCCTTGATATGATCAATATTATAGATGATGATTCAGACTACCTCACCAAGTTATTTTCTAAAATGACAAAGAAACCTTTAATGTAAAAAAAAGAAAGAAAAGAAAGAAAGAAAGAAAGAAAAAGAATATCTCTAAACATGACTGGAAAAGATTAGAAGATGAGTTGACAGTAATATTTTTTTTAATAGTAAAAAATTGCTAGCGAACTTTCTGTTTTTTAATAGTTAGGTATTTTAATGGTTTACTAAACTTTTAATAAAATAAACAGTTTTTAAGAGTTCCTGTAAAATTTGTGGAACTTTTACAAAGAGTACTTTTAAGAACAACAGAGCTCTTAATTTAAAGACAGTTTGTCCAATATATTAATCCAATAAATTTGTTCTGTAAAACAACTTTACTGCTTTCTTTAATGCCTTCGTCGCTTTGCGTGGGTTGTAGTGTATCTTCGTCAAAATATAATAATGGGTAAACATTTTTAACACAACACATGTTTATAATGTCAGGTGATAAAAGCTTTCACATCTTCAAGACTATCTTAAAGAACCCCGCCGAAAAGTTAAAAAGAAAAGATAAGCTAAGAAAACAGAGACAAAGGTAAACTGAGATAAATACATCATTTCTCTATCATGGGATTTTGTCTTGTTAAAAGCTATTGATAAGATGAAGAGTAGGTGTACGTATGAAACATTTCTCTTCTACAGGTGTGTTTTGTGCGTTTCAATCAAAGCACTCTAAAAAGGGCCAACAGATGTGTCATTAAGAATATATTTTTTATACAGATAATGAAGTGTAATCTACAGGGTGTCCATAATTAAACGAACTTACTTTAAAATTATCTACAGACGAAACTACTGGTCAGAAATTTGTGAAATTTAGTGAAGGACATAATAATGGAATGGCAATTTGTTTAAGCGAAAAAAAAATTAGTGTAAAACTTCGCCACGAGAGAGCGTTTTTTAACGAATTACAGATTTAGCATACATTTACGATAGGTTAAAAATGTTATTACAACAAAACATGTTAAACAAAACTTTTTCCGCGACATGTTTTTAACATTTCCTAGAACACACTGCGGTCAACTGTAGAACATGCTATCTTACATTTCCAGATGGTGCTGAAAATGATAGCCGTCATGTGGAACATGTTTTGTTGCAATAGAATATATAAACTATCGCAAATATATGCTAAATGTGTAATTCATTAAACACGCCATCTGGTGGCGAAATTTTGAACTAATTTTCTTTTCGCTTAAGCAAATTCCCATCCCTTCATTCTGTCCTTCACAAAATTTTACAACTTTCTGACCAATAGTTTCGTATGTAGACAACTTTAAAGTAGGGCCGCTTAATTATGGACAGCCTGTATGTATATATTTTTAGGATAACTCTAAGATAGATGGCCATAGTTTTTAAAGATTGAAATAAAAATTCTTAGAATGCAAATACAAGAAATATTTATGCATATTTAAAATTCTTATACATATACTCATCATATTTTGAGCAAAAAATAATTAAATATTGAGATAAAAAAGGGGGAAACAAAATTGAAATTAAAATGGCAGATGGCTATATATCCTAAAAGCCGATGAGAGAGGGCCATCCCCATACAAGAAAGGAAAAGTGAAGTTAAAATAGCAAAATATAACACATTTCTTATAGTTAATCATGAAAAACATATAGCAATTTGTAAAGTGCTTTAAAAGTTCGCATATTTAAAAAGAAAAAAAAATTAACGTAAGTACTGCAAAACATTCAGATACTTAACTCCACAAAAATATTCAACCATTAAATTAAATAAACATTAAAATTTCACTTAATTTTTATAATAAAAAAACACAGCTGCACGTCGCAATGAATAAATTCGTTGAACAGTTTCTTAACGAACAAAGTTTATGCTGCGATCTATGATCAAGTTTTGGATATATTTAGACTGGCCATCTATCCTAGAGTTACCCTAATTAATGTTGGAAAACTAGCTTTGCCATGATTTTGAAGTTCAGGTTTTATGTCGTCATTTCGTCTTTGTACTGCTTATTACGTGGTCTCTCAATTATATATATATATATATATATATATATATATATATATATTAAAAAAATAATAATAAATTGAAAATTCATAAAAAATATAATCCTATTTTTTGTTATAACTTGAAAAAGAAAATTTGTTTGTTTGTTACTCTCTTCTGTCTTTACAAGAAGAAAGTATTGGATTCGTGAAAAAATTCGACTTCCGGTTTTTGGCGGATTTATACGTTTTAGGGGGGTCTTGAACACGACCTGACTGATTTTAGAAAATGTCTGTCTGTATGCGGCAAAAAATTTCTGGGCAAGAACTAATGCGCGGTTTCTCAAGAGAACTAATGCGCAGAATTTAATAAAACTTTAGATTCAGTTAGTCCCACATATAAATTGGAACTGATTAGTTTTTGGTGTAAATCGCGCAACATAGGGCGCTGCTATGCTACATTTTTCATGATTTCATCAAAAGCAATTTTTGTAGAGGAAACCAGAGTCGCAATTCTTCTATTCAAACAAGGATACAAAGTGTTTCATTTCAATGATTTTTTATTCATAACTTTAGCAATATAAAGATATAGAGATTTTTAACAAACTTACCTTCTCTCTCTTTCTCTCTCTCTCTCTCTATATATATATATATATATAAATCCGTTGATTACCAGTAAAATTTCCGTATTTTTACGGAATTTGTTTTCTCCATAAAACGATTTTGAGAATTTGTCAGAAAGCAGTGAATATAGATTTAAGAACATCCTTCACAGATAATAGTGTTAAAAGTCTAGTTAATTTATAATTTTAGCTACTACAGTTTTGGGAATTTTTATATTTTCACGCTATAAAATGAATTTACGCATTTTGCTAGTTCAATTTCCGCGTTTTTACGGACGTTTTTTTTTTCGGAGTGTACCAATAAAAATAAACACTTCAGATTTAAAAAACAAACAAAAATTTAACATTATCAGACAAGGGTACTCTCAACAAATCCATGTTCACAGTATTTTTAAAATCATAATCATTTTCATCGAAAAAAGAAAAAAAAACGTAAAAATCCGGAAATTGTAAAAACAATCAACGGATTTTTTTTTTTTTTTTTTTTTTTTTTTTTTTTGGCTGCGTTTGTGAAATGTAACATCATGAGAATTTTGCAAATGTTCAACAATAATTGGTCAAAATTTTTTATTTTTATTATTTATTTTTATTTTTATTTTATTTTTGTTTTTTTATCTTATTATAGCAAAAATCGGATTTTCCTTTATGAACTTCTATTTTTGCCATCAGTGTTATTTTTTAGGTTCAAATTTGTTTATATGATTAGATTGTAGTGAAAATTACATACAACTCAAAGTTGCATTTTACAAATATTTTCCCCTGCGGGCATGATATAGAACATTTAACGCCTTCGGGACGAGGCGTTATCGGGACGAGGCATCCTATACGTGCCGTTTAGGATGCCGAAATCGTTGAATTTCAGCACCAGTATGTTAGTAAAGAAATTTTCGCCTTATGTAATCACAGTTTTCCAGCGATTATATAAGCGAAAATTACAATTTGGAAAAACTGGTGTTGATATATTAAAAGAAGGGTAACAGATGTTCGTCGAATTAATCATCAATTACTATTGCGGAATTGAACAAAAGGTGATTTCAAACCGTACTTATCAAACAAAATAAGTAAACCAAATAAGCTTATTGTAATAATAGCAATAGTAATAATCATATGAATAAAAAGATAATGTAGGCTGTTTATTACTGCTAAAACCATTACATACATATGAGAGTTTCATAGTAATAACAATAAAATAATAATTTAGACCGTTTTAAAATGCTAAAAAACCTACTGGAAACGGTTGTTTCATAATTATTGCATTTATAGATGATCCTCAAGCATTAGGGAATATTAAATCTTCTAATGATAAACAATTCTTGTAGCTAGATAAACATGATGTTTTTTAAAAAGTTAATTGCCAACTAACGATCACTTTTTACAAAGAACAGTTATGTTTATGATTATTGTTCTTACTCTTTACACGTGTTTTTAATTGATTTTCAAGGATATATCAGAATGCAAATGTAACTATGTATGAAGACTTTTTGCTGCTGGTAATATCTTAAGTTTATTCACCTTATTGTCTAGAAGTTTCACATCACTGAAAGCAAAAAAAAGAGAAAAAAAAGAGTAAAAAATAGTTATCTCTGTCAATGCACCGATAACTACAAGAGATTAACGCGATTAACTCCAGTCAGATAATCAAGTTGCATGCATATTTATGCAATTCAGTGGAACATACAAAATATTGTTCTATAAATAGCTGTGATTTTATGCGCAGCTTATTTTCCTTGTTTCGTTTATCTTCGATGCTACACAGAGTAGGTAAAAAAAAAAAAAAAAAAAAAAAAACTAAATAACATACTAAATGATGATAACATAATAAATAGCATGTGTGGAAAAGAATGCTAGTAGTTCCAATAATGTTATCTAAATTTATTTAATTTTATCGTGTTTTCCTACTTAAATTGTCGACTTATTCATGTAATTTCATTATGTGCAATATTGCTGATTGATAATTAGGTTTGAACTTTTGTCGCGGAAAAAAATGGGTCAATATTAGAGGAAAATTCGCACAAAACTTCACAATTTTCGCGAAAATTTCCCGCAAAACAAATAAGTTATTAGTATTCAATTTTACTTGTTCTAAGCTTGTACATAGTGAAAGTACAATAACCCAAATAAATAAATAAATGCATGTAAAATTTGCAATAATTCAAATTATTTCACCTTTTTTTTATGATATTTTTTATTTAAGTGACTAGAAATTTGATGTAAAGAATTTGAGTAAATTATTTTTAATGAAGCGTTTCTTTTAATTCAGTAACATAATAAATGATTTTCACAAGTCATAAACAGTCATGGAACTCAATGCATATAGCCCGGGAAGCAGCGTCACATTTTTTGAACCAATTTTAGCATGGATAATTTTGAGATATATATGGCAGGGCTTGCGCTCCTTTTCTACGCCCTCGTTGGGTTAGCATTCTATTTTCCCCGATTTCCAAAATTGTACTAATTTGCAATTTTCAGCATTACGTTCATTAACTGTTGCTGTATAAGCTTTTGCATTTAGTTTTACCAAGTTTTTCCATTTAGTTTTATTAAGGCTTAGCATTTAGTTATATTTTAACCTAAAAAATTCGTATGTTGCAGTTAAATCTCAGAATTATTCTTCTCATTTAAAGGGCCCGAGTATATTTGCATTTTTTCGGAGCGAAAACTCAGTAAAGAATATGCTTGAATTATTCTATTTTTCCTAATTTTCTTGATTATATTTTATTACAAATATAAACGGAAAACGGGAAAAATGTTGGCTTGTGTTTGCTAAACTATTAAAATGTTATATTTATGGACAAAAATAAGAAAAAAATATTGAAAATTTAAATAATTTTTGTACGAATCGCATCACTTTGGAAAATTCGCAGAATTGAAGAACAAAAAAAAAAGCAAAACAAAAAAAAGTGACAGCTACAAAAATTTCTCAACCATGCTGATAAAATTGCTGATATGTTGGAATTTATGTAGCAAATTAACTATCCCTCGTTTTTGAAATAGTCCCGACGACATTAATATCATTGGATTGTATGCTATATCTATACCAATAAAATAAAGTTTTGCTCTGTGTGTGTGTCTGTTGGCGATGGCTAGGAAAATTTAGCGCACGTAGAAGTCTGTAAATTTAGATTTAGGTAGTCCAAACCCTCTCTTGGTGATCCTGACCCTCAGAATTTTAATATTTTGATAATTAGCCTAGATATTAATTAGATTCTCATTAACCATCGCTTCTAAAATGACATCTTTTAAATCAAAATGGCGAAAGAAACGAACCGGTGCATTGGATTTGCAAACGGAAATGAACGAATTCGAAATTATTTTACTAATTAGCGAATTTTAAGAAAACTAATTGACATATCAATTTGAAAATTTCTGAGCATATGTAAAAAAATATTCTGCATCTGACTATGTGTCGGTCGGTATTTTTTTTTTTTAATTTATGCAAAAAAACTGCCAAAAATCTGCCGGCGCCAGTGAAAACGATCCGAGAAATTTTCAGGCAGGCATCTGCTTTCATTAAAAACTGAACTACAAAGAGATCTGTTTCTCTGGCCGATCCCTCCATTTAGTTTGCGAAAATGAAAGGAAATAATTGCCAATTTTTTCTAATAAACAAAAATTTAGATAACTAATTAAGAAATAGATTTGAAGTTGAGGTCGGGAAGGGTGTCATCTGCCGGCTATTTTAGCGTAGCGTCTTCGTTATGTTCTAATTATCAGAAAACTGTAATTCTTTTTTTAATGATCGCGTTAATGTAGGTGACGGTGGTTCTCTTGAACAAATTATTCATTGTATTTGCGGGTATCGGGAAGGAGGGGGTTAATGCCTTTCTCTGAGATTGTAATTATCTCGGGCCCGGGCAACGCCGGGCGGGTTAGCTAGTATATATATATATATAAAATCATTGATTAAATTTTTATCGTTAAATGTATTTTAGTTTTTCATACCTGGATTAAGTGCACATTTTTTGTATGTATTTAAATACATTTCTAAAATTCAGAGCACTATCTCATATGACTCTTATATCCATGACTTTTAAACTTCTTTACGTGCTTATTTTAGCCGCATGAAATGTATGATGAATCTAACACGTTATTCGAATTTTGGCCCCAGAAATCACATCATGTCTCAAAAATGTAGTTTTCATTTTATATCCAGAAAGCATATAATTTTTCTAGCATATTTTTGTATTGCAAGAGAATTATTACTAATTCTATATTGCAAGAGAATTATGACTAATTCTATAATGGAAGGGATTAACTACTAATTCTATAACGCAAAAGGTTAATTTTTAACACTTACCAACATAGTTGAAAAGTGTTTATGAATTCGGTTTGTCTGTCTGTCTGTTTGTCCGTGCTCTAACTCGCGTAAATATGCTCGGATTGTCATGCAATTGATATATGTTATTGAGGCTTACTGGGGCATATTCGGTATTGAAAATGAAGTGTGTAGCACTTATATATATATATTTTTTTTTTTTTTACAGGGACACTCAAAAGAATTCCGTAACATTACGGTAAACGGGGAAAATCATTTGCGGGTTATTTTAATGGTGTTACACAATTTCAAACATATTGAAATTGATATATATCACTGAGGTGCACTACAAGAAACTAATTATATAGAATACGGTGTGCATAGCACTTATAGTTCCTTTACAGGGATACTCAAAAGAATTTCGTTACATTACGGTCTATGAAGAAAAATCGTTTGAAGTTTATTTTAATAATGTTTCACTATTTCAAACATATTGAAATTAATATATATCACTAACGGGAATTACAAGAAGCTTACTATAGAAAATTGCGTGTATAACTTTCATCGTTCATTTACAGGGACACACAAAATAATTGGATTAAAGTACTGCTTATTAATAATAATTTCTGGGAATGCTTTTTAAGTTGCTGAACGCGTTTTTAAATTTAACTCATTTTTTGTCTATTACTTGGTGTGTATAAATTGTATAGATTGTATACAGGGCAGCAGAAAAGTTCTCGAGTACATTTCCGTTTATTGTCGGAAATTGCAGAAGGGAAATTTTAAACTGTGCTACGCGTTTCCAAACTGAACTAAAATTTAGCATTCTATTTAGTATAGATACAAATCTATAGATCCTATACAGGGCTGCACAAAAGAGCTCGGATACTTTTTCGAATATTGTTGGTAATTCCTGAAATTGGATTTTTTAATATGTTATGCATTTTACAAATTGTTTAGTTAGATATCATCTTACACCTTGCGGTAAAGATTTGCAAAATTATTTTGGAAGCATTGGAAAGTGTTACATAATCTATGCTTGACGCATGATTTTTCGTTCTTGTTAATTCTGTCTCAAGGTTAAATGAAGATAAGGATAGTATACTTTATTAACATTTCTAAACAGTAGCATTGTAAAGACTCAAAGTCAAAGTAAAAACATAATTAAGGACCCGATTAAAAAAATCTTGTAATATTTAATCACTATTTACAATTGACAATTTTTATTTATAACAAAGTGAAGTTAAAGGAATTTTTAATAAAAGTAAAAATGAATGCAGATCAGCTGATTTTAACACGCGTTCTATAGAAACTTTCTTAGCATTTCAAAAAGGCTATTTCCATTTTCAGTATTATTACTTTTTCCTTCTTTCCTTCTTTCCTTTTTTTTTTTTTTTTTTTTTTTTTTTTGAGTGTGTGGGGATTAATCAAACACGCAAAATTATACGTCTTAAAAAACGCTTCACATATGGATAAATAAATGTATTTGGTGAGTTATTTTAACATAACCTAAATCAACAACATGTCAAAATACTACAATTAAAATATAAGGATTTCAAAGTAAAGAAAGATAAGTAGTAAGAAAAAAATTAACCACGAATTTAGATTACACTTGAAATCGGCAAGCCTCTGAAAGATGACTATATTATCAAGATTTTTTGTTATTTACAAAACACTTACACGTTTTGCTTTTAAACACATTTAGAAAATACGTTTTGTAAGTGCAAATAAATACAGACAATTACAATACTAAAATGGAAAGTAGAGATTTAAAAAAATCTTTGTAATTATAACAATGAAAAGATATAATACTACATTATAGTAGAAGTTTGGAATTCAGCAGAGTTAATTTTAATTTCAATGCAGCCATCACGAAGTTAGATTAAACTTTAAATCTTCAAGCCATTGAAAGATGGCTATATTATCAAGATTTTCTGATATTTACAAAACACTTACATGCTTTGCTTTTAAACACATTTAGAAAATACGTTTTGTAAGTGCAAATAAATATAGACAATTACAATACTACAATGGAAAGTAAATATTTCAAAGAATCATAGCAATTATAACAATGAAAAGATATAATACTACATTATAGTAGAAGTTTGGAATTCAGCAGAGTTAATTTTAATTTCAATGCAGCCATCACGAAGTTAGATTAAACTTTAAATCTTCAAGCCATTGAAAGATGGCTATATTATCAAGATTTTCTGATATTTACAAAACACTTACATGCTTTGCTTTTAAACACATTTAGAAAATACGTTTTGTAAGTGCAAATAAATATAGACAATTACAATACTACAATGGAAAGTAAATATTTCAAAGAATCATAGCAATTATAACAATGAAAAGATATAATACTACATTATAGTAGAAGTTTGGAATTCAGCAGAGTTCATTTTAATTTCAATGCAGCCATCACGAAGTTAGATTAAACTTTAAATCTTCAAGCCATTGAAAGATGGCTATATTATCAAGATTTTCTTATACTATTTACAAAACACTTACATGCTTTGCTTTTAAACACATTTAGAAAATACGTTTTGTAAGTGCAAATAAATATAGACAATTACAATACTACAATGGAAAGTAAATATTTCAAAGAATCATAGCAATTATAACAATGAAAATATATAATACTACATTATAGTAGAAGTTTGGAATTCAGCAGAGTTAATTTTAATTTCAATGCAGCCATCACGAAGTTAGATTAAACTTTAAATCTTCAAGCCATTGAAAGATGGCTATATTATCAAGATTTTCTTATACTATTTACAAAACACTTACATGCTTTGCTTTTATAACCACTTACAAAATATGTTTTGCGAGTGCGAATAAATACAGTCAATTACAATACTACAATGAAAAAGTAAAGCTTTCAAGGAAGCACAGTAATTGTACGAAAGAAAATATACAATATCCCTACATAATAATAGAAGTTTGATATTAAGTAGAGTTTATTTTAATTTTAATACAGTGATCACGAAGTTAGATTAAACTTTAAATAGCCTCTTTTTTTAAAAAGATAACTGTATATCAAGGTATTATTATATTTATGAAAATATTTTTGTAAGTAAGGAGACAATTATGTACAAACGAATAAATATTATCATTTCTCAAAATTGTAGTGAAAAGGTAATGATTTCAAAGAATCATAAGTGTTGTAAATAAAGAAAATATATCATAACATTTCTACTTTCTAATTTTACATAAACTCATCACGAATTTTGATTATATGAAGTATATTCAAAATAACAAGAATCAACTTATAATCTACAAATGAAAAATCTTCAGAATATCAAAAAATTCTCGAAAATCACATTTTTATTACTTTTTTTCATAAGTTGGTATTTCGGTAATATGAGACTCTAATAAAAGTTTAATATCTAACAAAATGAAAGATTGTTATATTATCAAACTATTATTTTATTTATGGAAAAAGTTATTTAATTCAAATAAATACACTCATTTCGTATATAAATAATAACGCAGCAAATGTGAAATAAGGAAAAGACCATATATGAGCAAACATATTTAGTGAGAAAATTAATGATTTGAACCTTAGCATTTCAAAATAATACAACAAAAATTTAAAAGATTAAGATAAAAGAGAGAAGAAAACGGCCACTGTTAAATAAAAATCTGTTGATTTTAGATACAGAAAAAAAAACTGTCAGCCGGTAATCAATATTTAAAATGTAATTCAATCTTAAACATTCTGAAACATATTTAGTGGAAACTTTCATCATTTTCCAACTCCTAGATTAACTTGGTAAAGCATTATCTGCAAATTTTCTCCGCAAGGCAAAAGAAAGTAAATAAATGAGGGGGTTAGAATGACAGTGGAGTAAGTCAATATTTAGTAATTTGAGAAATGAAGGGTTTTATGAAACTTGTCGTATTGCGGTTACATTAAGTGGTCCAACTTGTTTTGCCCACTAGCGACTTCCTAAGTGAACTATGACTTATTTGGCTGTCACGCTGAACAGAAATTAATACACAGGGTGTCCATAATTAAACGAACCTACTTTAAAGTTGTCTACAGACGAAACTATTGTTCAGAAAGTTATGAAATTTTGTGGAGGACATAATGAAGGGATGGGAATTTGTTTGAGCGAAAAAAAAATTAGTTCAAAATTTTGCCGTTAGGTGGCATTTTTAAATGAATTACACATTTAGCAAACATTTGAGATAGATTACAAATTTTATTACAACAAATGATGTTCAACAAAACTTTTTGCACGACATGTTTTTAGCATTTCCCAAAACACACTGCGGTCAATTGTGGAACATGCTATCTTACGATTCCAGATGGTGGCTGAAAATGATGGCCGTCATGTGGAACATGATATGTTGTAACAAAATTTTTAAATTATCGTAAATGTATGCTAAATGTGTAATTGTAATTCATTAAAAACGCCATCTGGTGGCAAAATTTTGAACTACTTTTTTTTTTCGCTTAAACAAATTCCCATTCCTTTATTATGTCCTTCACAAAATTTCACAACTTTCTGACCAATAGTTTCGTCTGTAGACAACTTTAAAGTAGGGTCGTTTAATTATGGACACCCTGTACTTTCAGTGAAAATATGGTTATCTAGATTTTTTAAATTTTTGACTTACTCCACTGTCATTATAACCAACGGTTTATTCCTCAGTATACAATACAAAAATCTGTTGATTTTACAGAAAAAAAACCGTCAGCTAGGACCCCAGTGAAAGACTATATATTTTATGAAAAAAAATCTGTATTTATTACAAACTTTCTGTTATTTTAACAGATTTTATCCGTAAAAAAACAGTTTACAGATTTCCTCTGAAATAAAATCTCTATTTATCACGAACCCTCTGTTATTTTAACAGATTTGCAGTAAAATAAACTGTTTACAGATTTTTTTTTTTTTTTTTTTTTTTTTTTTTGCATTTTTTTACTGGCAACCTGCCTAACACTTTTTACTGTAACTTCAACATATTTTTCTATTTTTACAGTTCAAAAAATTGAAATTAGAGCATAACTTTAAAAAAGTCATCATATGAATTTCAATAATATAACAGTTGAATAAACTTTCTTTCATGTAGGCAAAAGTTATTTAATTGCAAATATTTGCAATTATCTCGTATAACATTAATGACGCAGTAAATGTGAAATAAAGAAAAGTCGAAATACAGATCCATTTATGAGGGAGCACACTTAGTTAAAAAAAAAATAGCTATGTTTTAAATCTTAGATATTTCAAAACAATATAACAAAAATGTAAAAGATTTTTTTTAAAGAAGGAGAAAGCGGCAATATATATATATATATATATATATATATATATATAACAAACAAATCAAATTACAGCAATTCTGCAGATAAAATAGATCTAGAAATTACTATAAAAAATGAAACGTGGGTATAGCTAACAGATATATAAAAGAATGAATTTCAGAGTTACTTTTATCTTTAAAATAAGAATTCTGGAGTTTCGGGTGTATAAATGTTAGTGAAACATTTGCAGAAAAGAGGGTGCAATGCGAAAATATACATTATATATATATCTGTTATTTTAGGCACACGTTACATGACAAAATACACGATTAATGAAAAGTCGCTTACATTTTTAAAACATTTTTTAATACAATAAAGAAAAAAATATTTTCTAGGTGCAGATAAGTACTTTCATTTCGGCTACTAACACTAAACAGGAAATGTGCGATTATTACTTTACATATAAAATCAGACAGGGGAACAATAACAATCTTATGAAGAGTCATCAACCTATCTTCTAAGAAAGAATAATTTTAAATAATCTATCCAAAATCTTGGCGAGTATTAAGCCTGCTTTCACTTTTTTGCGGCTAACATCAAAGATGGTATTATCCATCTTTACAAAGGCAGCAGACTGTGGAAAATCCCGACGCGAACTCTTCAGTTGTTGTTTGGTTTGTTGGTATGAAAGAAAAATTAGATTTCCTGCATCACAGCCAATAGCATGAAAGAATGAATACTAAATCTCTTTTTGAATTTGAAAAGCAAGGCACAATATTGCATATATAAGCTTTAAGAAAAATTGTATCTTAGCTACAATGTACTCAAAATGAAACGTACGGTAAAATCAAATAATCTTTATAAATATGACAAATCCAAAAATTATGACCAGATTAAAATGACCGGGAAATAAAAATATGGAGATTGTAAAACAACCTAAATACTATTTTACAGTTCACGTGTAAGGAATTTATTCAATCACTCTAAAAAGTTATGCTTTTAGTAAAGAAGGTATAGTGATAACACTTCTGTTGTTGTTTGGTTTGTTGGTATGAAAGAAAAAAATTGATTTCCTGCATCACAGCCAATAGCATGAAAGAATGAATACTAAATCTCTTTTTGAATTTGAAAAGCAATGCACAATATTGCATATATAAGCTTTAAGAAAAATTGTATCTTAGCTACAATGTACTCAAAATGAAACGTACGGTAAAATCAAATAATCTTTATAAATATGACAAATCCAAAAATTATGACCAAATTAAAATGACCGGAAAATAAAAATATGGGGATTGTAAAACAACCGAAATACTATTTTACAGTTCACGTGGAAGGAATTTATTCAATCACTCTAAAAAGTTATGCTTTTAGTAAAGAAGGTATAGTAATAACACTTATGTTGTTGTTTGGTTTGTTGGTATGAAAGAAAAAAATTGATTTCCTGCATCACAGCCAATAGCATGAAAGAAGGAATACTAAATCTCTTTTTAAATTTGAAAAGCAAGGTACAATATTGTATAAAAGTACAAGTGTTAAGAAAAATTGTATCTAGTTACAATGTACTTTAAATGAATTAATCCAATACAAAATAAATCCAAAATCCAAAATACCAAATAAATCCAAAAATGATGACCGAATTGAAAAGACGAGGGAATAAATATTTAAGGATTGTAATAAAATCAAAATGTTACTTTACGGTTCACGTGTAAGGAATTGATTCAATCATGCTAAAAAAATATGTTTTTAATAAAGAAGATAGTAATCCTAACGCGTACTCTCCAGTTGTTCTTTGGCTTACTGGTTCTTAAAAATTTCCTAGTCGCTGCATCAAAGTCAAGAGCATGAAAGAATGAATACTAAATCTCGTTTTGAAATTGGAAAGCAAGTTAAAATATTGCATAAAAAGATAAGCGTTAAGAAAAATAGTACATAGCTTTAATGTGCTCATAATGAAACGTAATCTAAAGTCAAATAATATTTATAAATACATAACGAATCCAAAAATTATGACCGAATTAAAAAGACCGGTAAAAAATAAATATGAGCATTGTAAAATAACCGAAATACTATTCTACAGTTCACGTGTAAATAATTGATTCAATCACTCTAAAAAATTATGTTTTCAATGAAAAAGGTAGTAATCCTGATTCAAGCTCTTCAGTTGTTGGTATTTAAAAAATTTGTTGTTGCTGCATGACAGCTTTAACATGAAAAAATGAACACTAAATCTCTTTTGCATTTGAAAAGAAATATACAACATGGTGCAAATGTATAAACGTTAAGGGAATTAGCATCTAGTTAATAATGCATGACAGCCAATAACATGAAAAAATGAACACTAAATCTCTTTTGCATTTGAAAAGCAATATACAATATTGTGCAAATGTATAAGCATAAACGGAATTAGCATCTAGCTATACAATTAATTGAGAATGTAATCCTGGAATAGAGTAAATTAAAGAATTTTTGTTAGAACACCCCGCTCAGGACAATTTTTAAGCATATCAACATAAAAAACAAAACAAAAATGTAACAAACAAGAACTTTTTAAAACTCAGAATCAGGCTTCGACCGAAATATTTTTTAAATGACGAATTGAAGAAGTTTACTAAATTTCAGAAATGTAGCATTTTATTATCTTTTTCCAAATCTCTCCCAATTAAGATACATTTTATAATCTAAAAAAATGAAGAAGGGCAGACCTTCCGTCTTCCTGACGGAAAATTATTAGTTTGTTTTTTCTTCTCTTTTCTTCTTTCTTTAACTCTTTGAAGTTACTTACCAATTCAGGCAATTGCCCTTCCCTATCTCGCGTTACCTCTCAGGCGCCCATGATCATAGAACTATGGATCACTGACAGAAAAACATTAGAAACTGTTATCTGTAAAGGACAATTTTATCTCTGCCAGACACCCTCATTCGTGTGGAACATGAAATGTATAATATAAGGCAAATGATCTTTGTTCCAGTTGCATCCTGTCACGCTAATACAGGTGACATTGCCTCTCTGTGGCTTTTAGTATTCGCGAACATTTAGGTTAACCTAGAATGTAAAGCTAAAATTGGAATTTATGGAGGAAAGTTGCAGCCTAAATTTTAAACTAGTTTAAAATTTGCAAGGATTGGGCTAGATTTTACAATTTAACAGCCCCATGAATGAATTTAACAAGACTTGAAAATAGTACTGAATAATACAGAAGCTAATACACTCTAATAAAGGTGACATTGCCTCTCTGGGGCTTTTAGAATTTGCGAACATTCAAGTTAATCTGCACTGTAAAGGCAACATTGGAATTTATACAGGAAAAGTTCAGTATAAATTTTAAAAGTTGCAAGGACTGGGTGAGATTTTTGAATTTAGCAATCGGCAAACTTATGTCACATGAACGAATATAAGAAGACTTTAAAATATTATGGTTGTATGCTTTATGTCTTGATTTTTTTTGTAATTATATCTCACGAACCAGATCAAAACGTATGCTTTTTAGATAATATTTTAAGAAATTCCAATATCTGTAATATTTTATTAAATATAGCTTTAAGTAAGTTCGAGATACATATAAAAAAATGTTTGGTAAGTAATTTCATTCACAATTAACACTCAACTGCTGTGACAGAACTTGTGGCATGCGGTCTCTGAGACCGCTTGAGCGAAAGGTGAATAAAAGACTCGATTAACGTGTCGGTAACTGTTTCTGCGCTGCAAAAAAAAAAAAAAAAAAAAAAAGGTGATTTTACAGTATAATACTGGCAACCACACTTGCCAGTATTATACCATAAAATTAACAGTAATAAACAGTAAAATAAGCAGTAATGCGCTACTGCGCATGCGCGGCAGTGTATTACTGCTTATTTTACTGTTAATTTTATGGTATAATACTAGCAGCTGGGATGCCAGTATTCTTAAAATATTATCTAAAAAGCATACGTTTTGATCTGGTTCGTGAGATATAATAAAACAAAATCGAGACATAAAGCATACAACCATAATATTTTAAAGACTTCCTATATTCGTTCATGTGACATAAGTTTGCCGATTGCTAAATTCTAAAATCTCACCCAGTCCTTGCAAATTTTAAAATTTAAGACTTTTTATGTATAAATTCCAATGTTGCCTTTACAGTGCAGATTAACCTGATTTATACTGCAAAATGCTGTATATATTGTAACTAATTTATACTGTATTATACTGCAAAATCAACAATTTTTTTTTCAGTGTGTACTAAATTTTATGTACAGGATTATTAAAATTAAAATTCACGTATTCAGAAGTATATAGCAACAGTACTAGGGCTCCAAGCGAATAAAAAGTTTACTAATGTTTACAGTTAAACTGAAAATTACAAGTTAAACTGTGATAATTGAAAAAAAGCAGCGATCTGTGAGACAGCTAAGAAAAGTTAAGGTTAAGCTATCTTGCAAATTGCACTGCAACACGTGAAAAACAACCTTATATTGAATGGGTTGTATTTTTCAATTACGGTTCATTAAAAACATTTATTTTATGATTCTATAAAAATAGAAACACCACCGCAAACATGCTACGAATTACTACATTTTAATGTCAATGACTTTCAAAAAATTAAAAATAATAAAAAAGGAAGTACTTGCAAAATATTTCTTTTGGATGCACAGGAATTCTTCAAAACATGATTTAGAAGATTTGATAACGATAAATTTTATTTTTGTTTTCCATTCACAATCAGCATTTATGGAGAAAGAATACAAATGAGCTTCATATAAAAAAGATTTTTTTATGTAAAAATATTTAGAGCAATTCATATAACTACATTTGCATTTTTATTGTTACAAATTCGGTCAGCGAATTAACTACTCTTTTTGAATGGTATTCACGCATTTTAGTTATAAATATTCATACCTCCAAATGTTCCTTAACTTCAAAAGTACCGCGCTTCTGACCAGAAGTACTTTTAAAACATTACCGCTTCCAACCATATTAAAACAGAAGTATTTTAAGAACAAAGGATGCCGATAAAGGTTAAAGTTAACGCATATTTGGAGCAGGTTATGCAAAATGATACAAGGGACCAATGTATTTCTGGAATGCAAATTGGATAAAATAAAATAAGAATTTTATTAATATGAAATAAGGTACATAAATAAAATATTATAAACGACTACATTTTTACCATACGTTGGTCAACTGTAATTTCAAAGGGAATTCTTATGAGTGAAGGAGTTTGTAATTTTACATAACAGCAAAATATATTTGACAGATATGTTTTTTTTTTTATGATTTTAAAACTATCACAAATATTTTTTTTCTTTCAGCAAAGAATTATAACAGAGATTTCGGTAATTAATTTACACTGACTTCTTTTAACCTTCAATAATCGCAACCTAAATATTTTGGAAAGTCTTTGGAAATATTGACAATTTAGCTTTTTGCAACTAATTTTTCCGTAACAAATTTTTAATTATCCCTGGTGTGTTTTTTTGTCCGTTTTAAAATCCCAATTTTAAGCCCCTTTTTTAAGTATTCAGGGGAATTTTTCCAGTTAAGAACCTACGTTAGTAACGAGAACACATTCGCGAACTAATGTTAGACTAATGTCAATATTTATTTAAAAATTTTCGTTTGCATTAAATATTTGATTTTTTTTATTGAATAGTATATCTGAGGTTGATGTCTCACTGAATACGTACTAGTTATTTGAATTTAGTTGCAGTTTTTTTTTCTTTTTCTGAGGACACTTATTTTCGAAACTGGTTACGAAAATGAAAGTGTCATCAAAAGAAAAACTGAAACCAAAATCAAAAAAGTATCAACGTACTCCGTTAGATAACGACCTCAGATATTCTCTGCAAAAATCATTTTAAAATAATAAAGTACAAACAGTAAATTTGAAAAGTACGTTGCCATTTTTTTTAAATTAGCTTGCGAGCGTCTTCGCATTAGTATAGCGTATACTCTTAAGTTTATTTTTTCAATTCTTTTTTATAGTTAGAATTTAAACCAAACATATAGGATTTATCTTATTTAATTTTTGGATTTCAGCAAGATATCGAAATGTGAGTAGAACACATTTAATTCCAGTGTTCCAGCCGTGTCTCATGCATTACAAAGGTATGTTTCAGCAGTGCTTCTTCAATTATTAAACCTAATTATTGGTATATCAAATGCTAATGCAATTCTAATTTTTGTCTTTTGCTAAATTCTTAGATATTTATTTAAAAGAAAGTATGATATAGTACTTATATTCTGAAATCTTGTTCAATTATGGGAATGCAATGCTATTAAAATCTACCTTAACAACTGCGATAAAGAACCTGAAAAAAGAAAAAAGTAATAAAACTTTTAACAATTGCTATATGCATCCAGTACACGCATCCATGTATTAAAATTATAACTCTTTTGACAAAACTTTAGCTCTTTTTTAGCACTTAGGTTCTTGAGCCTTTTTTTGTTCCCCCTTTTAAGCCAGTTTTGGTCCTTTCCTACCTTGATTAGTTTGTAACACTGGTCTGCGATAAATTATATACTAAGAAGTTCTGATATGATAACTGCAGAAACGAAGTTTCGATTCTAAGTCTTTGAGCGTCATACAAAGGGTTAGACGTGCACATTAAATCAATGGATATGTTGCAGTTTTCTTCCTTGAATAATAAGAATGTTTTTAACGAATAAAAATAAAGATTACTATTTTAAATTAGTAATGACATGAAAGAGAAATGATGAGTGAAGGGAAACCCGATAATAGTTAGATGATAGTTATTCATCATTCTTTCCTTTACGAATGTAAACTTTTATTGCTCTTCCATGTTTATAAAAATCTTCAACTGTATTTTTCCAAAGGATTTCCATCCTTCTTTCGCCTTTTAATCCATTATCCGTTGGCGTTGCGTTGATGCAATAGTCAAAATAAATGCGCATGAAAATTAATTACAAAGTTACCACTATTTTACTATTACAAAAATTGCATTATTTAATAAGTGAAACTTTGATATTAAATAAAGCGAAGATTACTATGATGGCACTATCATATATTAATTATTTCAGTAATTATTCCCTTCTTATTTAAATCATATATTCATAAATGTGCCTGTTTCCGTTATTTTAATGCCCAAATTTCTCCTAAAATATATAATTTTGTAAAAAACATCCTTCTTCTTTTTAATAAGTTTATTAGTAAACCCCTGCCTCCCTTCTATATTAAAATATTTGTTCATTATTCTCCTGCTTTTTAAAACATTTATTCATAATCATTCCCCTTTCTGAATTTGTGGTGACGAACGACTTTCAGCAAAAAGGTTGAACACCCCTACCTTATAGTTTTGGCAGTTGATTGATTAACTATACTTTTAGCTGTGTTTTTCCTAAGGAGTTCCATCGCTCTTTCACCTTTTAACTGTCTTCAACTGTGTTTTTACAAAGGACTTCCATCGTTTTTTCACCTTTTTTAACTATCCTCAACTGTGCTCTTTTAAAAGACTTCCATCCTTTTTCACCTTTTAACTATCTTCATCTGCGTTTTTCCAAAGGACTTCCACTGTTATTTCCTTATTTAACTGTCTTCAACTGTGTTTTTTTTTTCAAAAGACTTCCATCGTTCTTTCACCTTTTAACTATCTTCAACTGCATTTTTTCAAAGGACGTCCATCGTTCTTTTAACTATCTTTAACTGTGTTTCTTAAAACGTCTACCACCATTCTTTTGCCTTCAAAATATATTCAACTGTGTTTTTTACCCAACCATACCAAAATAACCAATTGCTAAACCAAATTATAATTTTGAAGATCTAAAACTTGAAACAATATAATGTTAATTTATTAAAACTAAAATACGCAGAGAAAATAGAGATTTCTTGAATGGTATATAATTCATAACCATATCGCTAATTAGTAACAAATTCTGTCTGATACCAAACGTAATACAGAAACTTTTAAACTGCAAACTACACAAAAGCGAGTCTGCCCGAAAAGTATTTTCTTTTATCCTTTTTGAATAATTTTAATGAATTAAACAAACTTGAGAGTTATTGAATAATCGCTTAACGGTTCACTAAAACTTCCTTGAAAAAGATCTTCTAAAACAACACATCTTTCTGTGTTTTTTTTTTACAGATCAAGTCTAAAAAAAGAAAACACACATTATAAGTTTTGGCAGATAATTAGTAGAAAATACTTAAAAAATCAGCAAAAACTGCTAATTCCAAGCATCATTACTCAACTGGAAAAATAACACTTTTAAATCCAGTTTTGATCTAATTTATCTAGAAAATAAACTGACGATTATTTTGCTAGTTCATAGGTTAGTGATGATTGATTACGTACTTTTGACAGAAGATATTATAAACAAATATAGGGTCGGTTGGGATAAGTGTAACCCCTTTTTGGAATAATTCATTTTTGAAGCCTTATACAAAAAATTTGAAACAGTTTAATTTGAACTTATTAACTTATTTTATTGAAGACTATATTAATAAACAAAAGTTTATGATTAGTTTCTAAAATAATGCTTTAAATATTTTTTAATTGCTTTTCTTTTAAAAAATCAGGTGGGTGTCCCATTTACCCTATAATAAAAGGTAAGTGGGTCCACCGCTCTTTATTTAAATTCAAAGCAAGCAGAACTAAAGAAGAGCCAAGTGGATGTTACTTGATAAAGTACAGAAATTTTCGATATGAAATATTTTATTGCAAATGTATCCATGTACGAGATATTTACTCACGTTAAGATCAGTATGACAGATAATTGTAGAATGAAAAACAAAACAAGTACATCTATGAAATTTTTTGAAAGCCTAAAAACATATAGCATGAAAGCCTAATGACTTTAACGTATAAAACAGTGTTGAATAAACATAATAAGGTTGATTAAGATTAATTTTATCACATTAGCACACACTGTAAGTTGAAAAAGAAATTGGAAACCGTAAATAGCAGCGTCTATTTAAAATTGGCTGATTGAGAATCGTTATTAGTTTATCCTCAGTAATAATTCTAACATCATCTGCATCCGGCCAATTAAAAGTCTCACTATTTATATTCTTTCTTGCAAATTTAGCAGTTATTTTTTCATTTGTATCATCAACTTCTAAAATTAGAGCTGTATAATACTGCTTTTATGCAAGTTTCACAAATACATATTCACCAGCTATAGAAGTTTTTTTTAGCTAAACTATTAATTTCTTCTATGTCTTCATAATTTGTCTTTTAATTCATGTATAGAAATCTCTTTATCAGAGTTACTTTTCACTTCAAAATCGTCACTGTCGACAGATTCTTCTACATATTCAGTTTTCTTTTTTACTTTGAGTTTTTTTTTTATTCTTTATATTTCCATCGCTTTTTTCACTTTATTGTTGCATGTATTCTTCATTCGTAATGATTTGAACACCTGAAGATGCTTTAGATCTCTTTGATGGAATTGTGCTTACACGTGGAGATGTACATGTAAAGGTGACACACCCTCTATATTCAATTTGAAAAACTAAACATAACAATATCTATACTATAGCAATTTAAGACAACGTGTTTAAGCCATAATGCAGAAATTTATTTAAATTTACTTAGTGAGGTAAGTGGAACACACTAGTCCCACTTACCTCATAATGAGAGACCCCACTTACTCTTAGTAGGCTAAAATTACGGGGTAAGTGGGACCCCTCCTCTAGCACTTCTTAATAACAGTTTTTGTAAAAATTCAAATTACAGTATGTATTTTAGGTTAAACTTTGCACAACAGTTTAGTAAACATTAAAAGATAATGAAGACTAACGTGGAAACACCTCTTGGAAAAAATGTAGCTTGAACTCTTTAAACAAACTATTCTGGAAATCTATTTTACATTAGTTCTATCACATGAAAAATTAATGAAACAAAGCTCAAATATATGCAAAACCCATCAGTGTGACGAAATGTGACATGATCAATGCAAATAAGTGTGAAATATCCTGTACATATTTTAGTTTGAGTGGGAGGACCCACTTATCCCAACCAATCCTATATGTGTAACTTCAAATAATCGCCCACTGTGACGAAGTGGCTTTTTTTTTACGACATTAACCAAATATGCTGCACGAAAGCCCAAACTTATGTTTCAGTATGCTTTGTTATGTATTTTTTCATGTGAAATCGATTGGTACCATTGAAAGTACTAAAAAAAATTGCAACTGTAATACTTTTTTCGAGTTGTATTCAAATATTAAAAGAAATTTAATGAGGATGATGCAGCAGCGTGTTCTTCTTTTCCATGGACATTCATTCAATCAAACACCGCTAACTGCCAAAAATCGCCCCTGGACGCAAGTAATCCCAACGTTTCTCACTTTTCAAATGCCTACACTTTAAAAAGACAATTTTTTTTTTTTTATTCTAGAAAAATATAACATAACTACGACAGAAAATATACAGTAACCTCTTCTGAGTTTCCCACGATTCTTAATCTTAGAAATTTCAGACATCAATATATTTTTGAGATTTAAACAAACATTTATAGAAAACAGTTTCTTTTGCTGCCACTGATTTTCGAAAACGTTTCTTAGTAATTTGTATAGTGTATTAATCAGTTTTTTTCAACCCTAAATACGTGTTTTTAGAACGCTATCTAGTGTCAAGTAAACATGTTCATGTTCAACAAATACGTTTTACAGACAAACATGTTAAATTAACACCATTAACATTAAAATTAATATTAATCTTATTTTGTTACTGTAGCATTTATAAATTCAATTACACAGCTGAAAATGTTTAATGAAAATTGATAGTATCCTAAAGGCAAATATTCTGGTTTGAGAACACTGATTAATACATCATAAAAACTACTCGTAAACGTTTCCGAAAATCAATAGCATCAAAAGATAATTTGCTTTTATAAATGCTTCTTTAAATGTGACAAATATATTGGTTTCTAACAATTCTAAAGATAAAAAGGCTTTTCAGAAGCATGGGTAGGCCGGAAAATGTTACTGGATATTTTTGTTTGCGGTTATATTTTCGTAGATTAAGAAACCACTTTCTTTTTTTACACACAGTAAAGGGCATTTCTTTTCTTTTTTTAAAAGGGTACATACTTTTTTTTTTCAACTTTAATCTAAAATGGCAAAAAATCAATTTTGTCACAAATATATTTTTTTCTTATCTATTCTGGTTACTTTTACGAATGAACAATTATTGCATAATCTGTTGACGGTTCAATAAATCTATCCAGGAAAAAGATTCTAAACAATATCGGTCAACTCATCGATGTATTTTCCTTCTGCAAACTATTTCTAAAAAAAGAAAATAAAGGAATAGAAAATTATACCCGGTTTGAATGCTATATAGCAGGAACTACGTAACAAACCAGCACAAAATGTTAATTTCGATGATCATTACCGAGTGAGTAATAGAAAAATTTTGTCTTAATCCAGCTTTCCCAAATAGCACAGAATGTTGGGTCATTGTCAGCAGTTTGTTGAAACCGTTGGGAAATGGCAGGGTTGGGAAGGCAACGGTAGGGTTGGGAAGAGAATGGTAGGGTTGGGAAATGATTGAGAAGATGTAGCTACAGAGACCTCTCTAATTTGAAGAGTATCTAAACAAGATTCTGAGCAGTTAAAGATTGGACCACTATTGGGCCTTTGTTAACAGGTAGTGGAAATCGTTGGGAAATAGTAGTATTGGAAAATTATTGGGAAGTGGTAGCTACAGAGAACTTTCTAATTTGGAGAGTATCTTAGCAGGATTCTGAATAGTTAACGATTGGTCCATTGTTGCGCTTTTGTTAGCAGTTTGGGTAAACCGTTGGGAAATGGCAGGATTGGGAAATTATTGGGAAGTGGTAGCTACAGAGAACTCTCCAATTTGGAGAGTAGCTTAGGAGGATTCTGAGCAGTTAACTGTTGGGCCTTTGTTAGCAGTTAGTGGAAACCGTTGAGAAATGCTAGGATTGAGAAATTATTTGGAAGTGGTAGCTATAGAGAACTCTGTAATTTGGAGAGTATCTTAGCAGGATTCTGAGCAGTTAACGATTGTATCACTGTTGGGCCTTTCATAGCAAATCGATCGTTGGCCAATAGTACTACAGCAAGGCGGACATTTCTTACTGTGGGGCAACGTGGGGCAAAAATTAGACAACGTTGGCCAACTCTTTCATGCTTTTTGGGTTATCCTCAATCAACTAAGAAACAAAGGGGTGGTTCTTTAACTAGTCCTCGAGTACCGAGTTACGGACCAATTATCGAAAGGACATGTCTATATAAAAATAAAATAGAATGATATATTTCGCATCATCTTTCGAAGAGATGAAACGAAAAGTCACAGAGGTGTTGATGTTGTATATTACGGCCTATTATCTGCTCAAGGGATATAGTCCGAGGGGATTCGTCTTCCGTGGTGGTCTTTTTAAATAAACGCAACCCGCAGGGTTACCCAATGTCCGAAGAAAATCACGGAAAACTCCGAACGATTAGGCCAACGGTCACGATAAGGTTCGAACTCAGCACCTTCGGTCTACCAGATTTTAGAGCAGAATCTCTCATTCGCTGAAAACAGTCACAGAGAGTTTGGATGAACTAAATACTGGATTGAAGGGAAAAACTGTCCGGTATGCCTGTATACAGTGCGCTGAGTCTTATAAAAGTTGCTCCAAAAATTCACAAATTCCATCGAAAAATAAATGGGTAGCAGTTTGACGAATCATTAACAAATTATTAAAAAAATGTATAGTTATCCGATTCCATATAATAAACACCATGCCTTAAGTTATAAATAATCAATTCTCTCACTCTTTAATTTTTCTTTCTTTCTTTCTTTCTTTCTTTTTTTTTTGTGATACGAGAAGATTTTAAACTAAAAATAGTATGAATTGCATTTTGTTACGAAATCATTTTTTAAATCTATTGTGCGTAAAATTTGCAAATGTAAAAACAAAACAAAACTGGACAGTTATTGAATAACCTATTTTTTAACGGTCCAGTAAGTCTGCCCAAGAAAAATATTCTAAAACAGTAAATATATTATCTCACTTAACTCATCCTTCAATTGTTGTTTTGTAAATCATTTCCAAGATAAGAAAAGAAAATTATACGTTCCGAATGCCAAATAGCAGGAAATACGTAACAAGTGGGCACAAATTATTAATTTCGAAGATCATTACCGAATGAATAGGAAAAAAGTTTTGTCTTAAATCCAGTTTTGTCCTCATTCGGTTA
Source organism: Maratus michaelseni (assembly GCA_963931845.1). Classification (NCBI taxonomy): domain Eukaryota; kingdom Metazoa; phylum Arthropoda; class Arachnida; order Araneae; family Salticidae; genus Maratus; species Maratus michaelseni. Next base: position 174,023,015 of record OZ007598.1, on the reverse strand, counting down.
AAACACAAAGTGGTGTTTTTTTTGGCTCGCCCATTGAGTTAACGTCTTTCAGAATTATTGAATAACTGTCCACAGGACACGATTGCTATAAAAAGAAAGATATATTTCACTTCGACGGTCGATGTGATGAAACGAAATTTTACGGAGATTTGGATAAATAAAATACTGGTTTGTATTCAATGTACTAAATAGCAAATGATGTTCTTAAAAGAAATCCATAAATTCTATCGAAAAATTGATGGAATTATAAAATTAACAGTAATTTATTAAAATAGAAATAAATTTAATAAAAAGTAACAAATTATCGAATTGAACATAAAATAAGTCACTTTTTTAATAATTTGTAATGTTTGGTGTCCTTTTATAATTGTAAAGATGATTTTAAACTTTAATCTAAAAACCGCACAAAATGCATTTTACTCTCAATATTTTCCTTGTGTATTGTAAATAAATTTTGCTAATGTAAACAAATAGGACAGCTATTCAAGCCTGATTATAAGCCGGAGAGCTGTTCAAAGTTTGGGAAACAAGGCAGCTGTCCTAGGCCCTCCACTTCTAAAAAAGGCCTCAATAGCCTAAAAATAGACATTTTTGTGAAAGTCAGTGCATGTTACGGCTACAAAACTGTACCCACGATACTGATTTTTTTTTTTTTTTTTTTGCTTTATAGCCCCACGTAGGATTAATCTCGCCATGCAGCTATCGTATAACTTTTAATATTTCCGAAAATATCTAAATCAACCACAGTCAACTCATTCTCCTCCAGTGCCGTTTTACAAACTATATCTTTTTTTTTTTTTTTTTTTTTTTTTTTTAAGAAAAGGAAGATAGATAGAAAAATTATATATTTCTAATGATACATAGTAGAAAATACGTAAGAAGTCGGCACAAATTGTTAATAATATAGATCATTAACGATTGAATAAGAGAGAATTCTCCACTTGTATCCCGATTCGGTTTAAAAAACAAATTGGCGATTCTTTGGCTTGCCCACTGAGTTTACGGATTTCCCAGTTACTCAGTGATTATCCACAGGACACGGTCGCTATAAAAAGAAAGATATATTTCATTTCAACAGTCAAAGTGATGAAACGAAAAGTCACAGAGAGTTTGGTTGAACGAAAAAGCACTGGCCTGTATCCGATATGCAGTCGCTGGAACAAGTGTTTATTTAAGTGCCCTTTCCAAACTTTTTGTCGTTGATTATTACTCGCTTCTTCAATGCTTCGCTAGTTCAAAAATGCGATGAAAAGTTCATATATGAAGCTTTTTGCGCCTTCTTATTTCTAGTTTTATGGAAAATATCATGCATATTTCTATATCTTTCAATTTGTATATTTTTTTTATAAGTGTGCAAGGCATAATAATTATAGATAAATGTAACAAAAATAGTCACACATCGGTATTTTATTTGGAAAAATTATCATAGCAAAATTACAACAAAATATTTGAAAAGAATAATCCAAATGAATAACCCAAATTCCATTTGAAACTTATGGGGTTTGAAAAAAGAAAGAGGAACGGGGTGGGCGAGGAAATGTATAGAATTTTACAAGAGATAACCGTTGATATTATGTCACTTTTGACGGGAAAAGTCATTCCAAAAGTACGGCGAATACAATAGATTTAATTGAATAAATTAAATTTCTTTAAAAAAATTTAATGTTTCTTTTTGTCTTTTTTATGCGAGAAAATTTATAGAGAAATATGACAAAAGAATAATCCACTGATATTTTATTTGGAAAACTTATCAAAGTAAATTTACAGCAAGAATGAAGAATAATGCAAATGAATAACCCGCTGTAATTTATTTGAAAATTACTATTAGACATCTGAGATTAGTCATCTTTTCATATTATGTCGCTTGTAACAGGGAATAAGCATGGCAAAAGTACAGCGGAACAAGATATATAATAGGTTGAATTGAATAAACATCTTTTTACAAATTATTTAATGTCTCTATTTTTCTGTTTTTATTTTTTGAATGAGAAAATTTATAGTATTCCAAATTTTAATTTCTAAAAAGGCGTGTAGCCAACATAGTGAAAAAAAAAAAAAATCCAAGCCGATACTCGAACCCGAGTCATCAGTATAGCGCACTGACGTTCTACCAACTGAACCACTTGGAACGATACCCAGCCTGGCACTTCTCACTATTACATGTTGGCAAGGCTACAATCGCAGCACAAGGTGGAATATTTTTCATGAGCTACGAACCCTGGGACAGACACGAAACTAAAGAGAATCCACCATCGATGATTGAATAAGTCTATTTTAATACTTGGAAATTTTTCCATAGAAAATTTCTCAAGCCTGAGAAATTTTCTATGGAAAAATTTCCAAGTATTAAAATAGACAAAAAATTTATAGAGAAATATGTCAAAATGTACGCCTTTTAAGCAATTAAAATTTGGAATATTATAAATGTTCTCCATAAAAAAATAAAAACAGAAAGATAGAGATATTAAATAATTTGTAAAAATAATATTTATTCAATTCAACCTATATCCACTGATATTTTATTCGTAAAAAATTATCAGATCAAAATTATAACAAAAACTCTCAAAATACTGGAAGTAAAATAAACGCATAATCAAGAAGAAAAAGAAACAAGAAATAGTTTATGTTGAATTAGTTAACATGTTTACGCCTGAAAGAAGATCATAAATATTTGTTTATTTCAAGGGACAAAATAATGTTAATATAAGAACTAATTCAATAGGGCCTGAAGCGAAACAAACTTTTAATACAAAAAAGGAAAGCAAATTAAAAATAAATTATAAAATAATATTACACGAAATTTCTCTCTTTTGATTTAATGTCTTTACGTCTGAATGAAAACTGAAGCAAAGTTTTGTCCATGTGAAACGGAAAAAACAAATTAATTAAGAAAATAAAATCAGTTGAAAGTAGGCAGAGGCGGAAGAACCTATTCTTCCAAGACAGATATATAAATAAATGAAAAGAAAATTCGTTTGAAAAGAAAATTACTAGTTTCCGATTATACAGTTTTTGTTTTATACAGTTTTATATATCAAAAGGGAAGGAAACTGACTGAAGCTTTACTTATGGTAGAAACCTAATACAGGGTGATCAATTTAAAAGAGTACCCGTTTGTTTTTTGTATTATCCACATCTATAATATATGTAAGCGACACTTTCAACAGCATTACTTATTTAATATATCTATACTTAATGTGTGGGTATCGTTTTTTTTTTTTTTTTTTTTTTTTTTTTTTTTTTTTTTTTCCACTTTCTAAATGCGAAAATTCGTGTTTTAAACATAAATTCACGTGAATATCACTAGTAATTTTTAATCTGATTCTGCATTTAATTTCAATATACATCTGGCCAAGTTGAAAGAAGCAGACGATTTAATCAAATTATTTGTGCAGAATCGGATTAAAAATTACCAGTGATGTTCACGTGAATTTATGTTTAAAAAACGAGTTTTCGCATTTAGAAAGTGAAAAAAAAACGATACCCGCACATTAAATACAGGCATATTAAATAAATAATGATGTTGAAAGTTTCGCTACATATATTATAGATGTGGATAATACAAAAAACAAACGGGTACTCTTTTAAATTGATCAAGAATAATAGTGAAAAAATTTGTTTTAGAAATAGAGAAATAACAAAAATAAATTGTGTCCATAAACAGGGCTTTACAAATTTGATAAAATCTGGTAGTCAGCAAAAAATTTTAGTCGCCAGTAAAAAATATCTCCAGCCCCATCACTGATTTAAAAAAAAAAAAAAAAAAATCGGAATTAATTGAGAAAAAGTAATAACAAGCATAGTTTAGAACAGTACATCTAATTTTGAAAGATAATACAAACTAAATTTTCTAATGAAACTTAATATAATTATGAATCTCTAAAAAAAGGAAAAATACTGTAAAGGTGGAATTAACAAGCATATTCTAGAAATTCTGATTGCTGAATGCTTCAAATGTTAGAATAGTTTTGTGCTACAATCAGCATTTTTTAGCATTGTATCCAATTTTACATGTTTCAGAGGCTATATTGACACTATTCATTATTGTTTTATTTAAACACCCTCCCCCCCCCCATACAGTCTAATCACAAGACCTGCTAGATGGCTAGAGCGGAAATAAATGGCGATTTCTATGCTTGAGACAGAAAATGCCTTTTAAACTTGGTTCTTCCATTAAAAGTACAAGAGAAGAGGAAGATCACTGGTTGAAGCGCACGAGCAGGGGTGGGAAAGAGAAAAAATGCCATTTATGCTCATTTTTATGTCAATTTTGTTTTACAGAAATCACCTCGAAAGATCAAATCATTTTGGTCGCCAGATCAAAAAACTTGGTAGCCAGTGGCGACCTGGCGACCGCATTTGTTAAGCCCTGTCATAAATTATTACCAAAGTTTTCTTACCTCATAATTTTTTATTTAAGAAAATAAGACTAAAAATATTATTACATATTCGTAAAGTACAACACAAACACTGTTTTTTAATAACACAAACAAAGTTTCACATTCGTAAGGTTGCAACTCAAAACGTTATTAATGAAATAACGATTATGATCAAATAAAAATTAATATTACAATTTTATTAAATTTATGAAAAAGTTATTAATGAATTATCAGCACAAAGATAAATAGATAAATATATATAATTCATTAATAACTTTTCGATAAATTTGATAAAAATTTAATATTAATTATTATTTAATTATAATCGTTATTCGATTAACAAATAACCTTTTGAGTTGCAATTTTACGCATATGTAACTTTATTTGTGTTATTAAAAAACAGTGTTTGTGTTGTCCTTTAAGAATATGTAATAATATTTTTTGTCATGCTTTTAAATAAAAAAGTAAGAGGTAAAGAACCCCGACCATAATTTATGGACACCTTGTATTTCAGCAGCAAAAATTATTAGTGTTATTACTCTAGCTATAACATATTGATATTTACTGATTGCTCATAATGATTAAAAAAATAACCTGTCTCTTCTTCAAGTATAATGTCTAATAACATAAACAAATGATTACTATATGGTAACAATAACAATAATACACAAACTTTTGATGAGCTTCATTACACAATACTTTTCTTTTTAATACACATCTGAATGAAGACAGAAAGTTTTGCACATATGAAATAAACAAATATAATATAATTTAAAAAATGCATCAATTAACAAATCAGTAAATTGAGTTACAGTTTTCAAACAAATTCCGTTGGAAAGAACCACTTTTTTTTCCTATTCGATGATGTAAAAATTGAAATTGCGCGATGTTTAGAAATTAAAAAAATTGCAATAAAACCGAAATTTATTGCTGTGGTGTTGCCACCGTTAATATGACATCAACGTTTCTCACAAACTTGTTTTTGCTTTATAATATAGATGCATCATTTGAAAGTGTTCGGATGCAGAAAAAAAGTGTTCCTGCAAGAGATGCAGATAAATTTGAAAATAAATCAGTAGATTACGAATTACGATCGTGTGTTTTTCGTTTCACACAATTTTATTGTCTGTATTTTATAAAAAGTAGAGTTCATAGGTACCAAAAAGTGTAATTGAGAATGCCAGTGCTTCAAAATTCAAGTCATTTTGTAAAATGATTAAACAATAAAAGTTAAAACAGCAGTTTTAAATTAAAATAAGGACGCATAGTGAAGAAATTCTAGATTTCACACGTTAATCCTCTGCCAGAATAACGTCAATAGTTCAGTTAATTAAAATTCTAAAAACATCCGTTCAGTTTGGGACACCCTGAACTAAAGCTAAAAATAACTACTCTCCTGTCGCCTGTAGGCGATTAAATTGTGAAATATGGCGATTAAAAATTTCTACCGAACCGGCCAAATAATTTTTCTTCCGAAAAACTTTTTACAAATAACAATTTTTTTTAAGTATTATATTTAAATACAACAAATTAAAGTAACTTTTATATCTTACTTTTTAAGTTTCCAAATACCACTTATGTATGTTTAGCCTATCAGTGGCAGTATGCACATGCACAACTTACCAGTAGATGGCTATTAAATAAAAAACCAGCCGTTGCGGGCCACCGTAATACTTACCCATCATGGATATGCATAATAAAAAATATGAAAATAACTCCAAAAATGATAATCATGTTAACTAACAGTTTACTGTGTCGGATTAAGCGTCTCATTTCCAATTAAAATATATCTTTGAATTGAAATTTGAATGAGATACAGGGTCATGAAAAATCGAAGAGTGTGGAAAATAGGATTACAAATATCTCGGCAACTAATAAACCGATCGACTTCATTCTTTATGGAAAATTTATGTTTTTTTATAGTCTTTTATATTCACTCCTTAAAATAAACAATTTCGAAAATGTTTATACACTTTTTACCACTCTATATCTGAACGAATATTTCAAGAGTCCGAAAAAATAGTTCTGGATAATCGAGGTTACTGAAATTCAATAGACATCTTCTCATTATTACATACTAAGTACATATTAAATTTCAAGTCTCTAATCTCAATTTGTTCGGGAGATACAGCGTTTACAGACACACACACAGACAGACGGATGGCAATTTTCCCCCCTAGAAATATGTTTTTCGGAATCTCCAGTGCCTGAAAAGTGTAAATCCGTCAAAACAAATTTTCGATTTTTAAAACGATTACAAGATTTTCTCTATACTACGTATGATGGGTAAGTACAAACAATCAACCAAAAATCGGCGACTACAAAAAATCTCATCCACTGGCAAGTAGCTAACTACCAAAATTTCTGATTTTCATCATTACAGTATACTTGTTCTGTTATCATGTGTATGATAACTTCACGTTTCAAGGCAAACACAGATTTGAATGAGAAAAGTCAGTAGAAGTATATATTAAAAAAAAATTGTTTTTCTTCAAAGCGAAACAAATAATTTGTGAATGGGCGGAGGCGGAAGAAAGCAGTCGTCCGAAAATGACTGGAATTGAGATGTGTATTTGTTTCGAAAAAAAAAAAAAAGAAAGAAATAAGAAAGAAAAAAAGAAAACAAGGCAGAACAGAAAGAAAGATTGAAAAAAAACCCTTTCCGGTAACTATTTTAAATAATTGTGAGACGAACAATAGAAAAGAAGACAGAAATAATTGAAGTAAAACAGATACTTCCTTGTTATAGTGGACCCCAAAAAAGGATCGCCAAGGAATCGAGATGTGTCGTCAAATTGTATGATATATGATATTATAGTCATATATGAAGTATATCACATTTTATGACGTACATGACCTAGTTATATCGATATATAATGTATATGTGAATTATGTATACGAAATAGGTGTAAAACGTATATATGACATATATGATGCATATAAGAGATATATATGACATATATCAGGTAATTGAAGTAAAACAGATACTTCCTTGTTATAGCGGACCCCAAAAAATTATCGTCAAGCAATCGAGATGATGTATCGTCAAATTGTATATGATATTATAGTCATATATGAAGTATATCACATTTCATGACGTATATGACCCAGTTATATCGATGTATAATGTATATATGAATTATGTATAAGAAATAAGTGTAAAACGTATATATGACATATACGAAGCATATAAGAAATATATATGACATATATCAGGTACATATAATTGATATATGACGTACATGTATATGATTCATAGGACGTATATATGTATTATGACACATATATAATGTATATATATTTGTTTGGCGGCGAACTTGGCGAAATCGTGATTGCAATCTTAGCATAATCGTAATTGCGGAGGCTGTTATAAAGAGGAAGTTCCGTAAAATAAGTCCTTTTTTGTAAGGCAACAGCAGATAGGAAATCCTATTAAAAACAGCTCATAATGACGTACCTTTTTCTCGAAAACTACTAATGCGATTTCAAAACATATTTTCTATTATTTTTGTTGTGAAAATTAGTTATATTTCAAAAGTTTTTTTTTTTTTCAAAAAGGAATTCCTTTTTATTTCCTTTTTTATTCATTTTTATTTCTTTTTATTTATTATCCTTTATATAATGACGAACGCACCGAAAAAAAAAAATTATTTTTTAAAAAATCCTTTGCCATTTTGTAATTTTGCTCTCAAATTTATGTTCAACATTCTCAAAAGCCCCCCCCCCCCGCCCCCCAAAATATTTTTTTCTGAAAAACGATACATGGGAAAAATTTTATGGATCAAATAATTTATGAAACGTTTTCCCGAAATAAATTTTTTCAAATCTGCATACATTCTAACAAATGGACCATTGAACTAATTGATTTGAAATTTTTTCCCAGCAAACCAAACAGTTTTGACCATGGAATGAACCTATAATATGTTAAAATTATCCATATTAAATATTTTTTACAGCAGGTCAAAAGCCAAAAAAAAAAAAAAAAAAAAAAGATAAAAAATGAAAAATTTTTAAGTGTTCATCATCTTGTCATTTTTTAACTTTTTTAACTTTTTTAGTTTTATTTTATACGAAATTACACTAACTAATTTAAAAGAATACAATTCTGATTTCAGGCCATGCATTGAATAAGATGGACCCTACGCAGACAACTCGTGATTCTTCAGAACGCCCTATTGGACATCCAATGACCGCCATCTTGTTTTTTTTTCATATATAATTTAATTCTTAGAAAAATTAATAAACATTTGTAAAAAAAAAAAAAAAAAAAAAAAAAAAACAGAATGTTCATAAATCTTGTCTATTGTCTAAATAATAATAATAATAATAATAATAATAATCCCAATTGCTGACCTATTTTTCAGGCAATTATAGGTAAACGTGACCTTAAGTAAATACTTTGATTTTATTGTTTGCATTATAACTTTGTTTCGAAGCAAAAAAAAAAAAAGATTGGCATGAGCAAAATCAGGGTGAATATAGGATTTTAAAAGAAAATGTTTTTTCTTCGAAAGAAAACAAACAATTTATGTATGGGCGGAGGCGGAAGAATGCAATAGTTAGAAAAGCGCTGTTGTCTGAAAAAAAAAGAAAAAGAAAGACAGAAAAAATAGCAGAATAGAGATACAGACAGAGAAAGAAAACATAAATACAGAATTAATAAAGAATACAGTGATAGCTCGACTATTGAATGTATCTGATAACAAATGTCTCAGCTAACGAAGATATTTTTTGCTATTTTTCTGATTTTTTCGACCGCTCTATTGAACGCCATGTTGATTTTTTTTAATATACATGGTGTCCCAAAAGTCTCCGTACAATTTCAAAAATTTATTACAAAAAATAATAGGCCTACAGCAAAAATAATTACAACAGTACATAGAGTAACTCAAAAAGTTTTTTTTGTTCTACCTTAGTATACTTGTACATGAGATCATTTCGTTGCACGAAGAATATCAAGTCGATATTCCAATTCCATCCACGTGCGTTTCTGCATGCTAACATCAACAGTAGTTACAACTGTTTGGATCTTTTGTTTCAATTCCACGACACTGTTCACTTGAAACAAAAGATCCAAACAGTTGTAACTTTATATTAAAATCATTAAAATTACAAAAAGTTGTAAAAAGAGTTGTAACTTCTGTTGATGTTAGCATGCTGAAACGCACGTGGATGGAATTGGAATATCGACTTGATATTCTTCATGCAACGAAAAGATCTCATTTACAAGTATACTAAAGTAGTAGAAAAAAACTTTTTGAGTTACTCTATGTACTGTTGTAATTATTTTTGCTGTAAGCTTATTATTTTTTGTGTAATAAATTTTTGAAGTTGTACGGAGACTTTTGGGACACCCTGTATAAATGATATGATTTAATTCTTTAAATATTAATAAACATTTGTTTAAAAAAAAAAGTGATGTTCATAAATTGTTTCTATTGTCTTACAAAAAAAAAAAAATCACAATGTTGACCTATTTTTAAGGCAATTATAAGTAAATGTGGTAAATGCATTATTTATTATTTGCATTATAACTTTATGGTTTGACGGAAAAACAGATTGGCATGAGCAAAGTCAGGGTGAATATAGGATTTTATTTTTAAATGTTTTTTCTTCGAAGCGAAACAAATAATTTGTGTATGGGCGGAGGCGGAAGAAGGCAATTGTGGAAACAGAGCAGTTGTCTGAAAAAAAGAAAAAGAAAGACAGAAAAAAAGCAGAACAGAGATAGAGAGAGGGAGGAAGAAAAGGAAAAATTTTTTAAGTAGCTATTTCAAATAATTTGATTAGAACAATATAATACAGTGAAACCTCGACTAATGAATACATCTGATAACGAATGTCTCAGCTAACGAAGATATCTTTCGCTATTTTTCTGATTCAGCAACGAATGTCTTATTGGACGAGTGCCCTAACATAAAGCAGCTGCGATGTATTTTGATTGGACAATAAGTAATGTTTGTAGATTCGGTTTGTCTGGCCTAACTCTCGTAAATACGCTCGTATTGACGGGTAAAGTTTATATGTTATTTAGGTTCACTACATAACGTTCGGTATTGAAAATGAAGTGCGTAGCGTTTATAGTTCAATTACAGGAACACGCAATGGAATTCCGTTGCATTACTCTGTATGGTAAAAAATCGTTTGCGGTGCCTTTTAGTGATGTTTCGATATCTCAGATATAATGAAATTCATATGCATCACTGAGGTAGGCTAACTTTCTGTGGCGTATAGAATAAATAGCAGTTATAGTTCGTTTACAGGGACGTACAAGAAATATCAGTTAGAGGACGACTATGATCGATAATTGCCGTGAATGAGGTTTCAGTTGGTACATATTTTTAAACGTAACTAATTTTTAGTACATTAGTTCGTGTGTTTAAATTCTATACATTACACATACTACGACTACACGAACGAAGTCGAACACATTACCAGATATGGGGAGCAATTACAAAATAATTAGTTTTTACTGTAGTATTGTGTACTTTTTTTTTAAAATTTTGGGTTTAGTTGTTTCATTATAAAAAAAAGGGAAATTTCTTAACAATATTCTGTTAGTGTTGGAAAGTGTTTTATAATCTATACCATATACATTATTTTCCATTTTTTTTCAGCATACTTTAGTTGTTTTTTTATTATTATTATTTATTTGATAACTTCATAATTTAAGAGATAATAACAGATTGGAATGTTCAGTGAGAATATATAAAAAATAAATTGTTTTTGCTCAAAACGAAATAAATAATTTGTGAGTGGGCGGAGGCGGAAGAACGCACTCGTCTGAAAATGACTCGAATTGAAAAGTGCATTTGCTTGCAAAAGAAAAAAAGAAAAAGAAAAAAAAAGCCAGAACACATACACACACTTACAGAAAGAGAGAGGAGAGAAGGGAGCTTTCCCAGTTGCCATTTCAAATAATTGTGAGACGAACAATTGAAAAGAAGACAGAAGCAATTGAAGTACGCGAAACAAGTCATTTTATTTAAAGGCAGCTGTCAAAAAAATATTTTCAAAAACACAAAACTTTCTGACTTAATTTTAAACATGAAGGCATAACACACACTAGCAGAAAAGTTTATTGAAGTGATTTGTAATCGAACAGTTTTTTAAACGATAAATGAATCACTTCTTGAGTTTTATGCTATAATTGTCTCACGACATCAGTTTTTTTCCTTTAAGTCAATGTCGCGTCCGAAAAATCGGTTCGAAACGCCAACTTTGACAGTATTTTCTGAAAGATTTTTTGCCATTAACCGAAGAGTGGGAAAACATTTCCATTACAAAGTTTCCGAATAAAAGTATATGCCAAATTTTATGTGTTTGCAAATAAAAATGAATTAAAAAATGTGTCAGAAAGTAGATAGTCTGGATGATATGCTATGGAAAACAGTTGATATTGACGTACCTAGTGGTTTCAATGTATATGTATATTTATGTATATACAGCGGTAAAATAATTAGCTATGTTTTAATCTTTTTTTTTCTGGATAATCAATTTATTTTTAGTAACGTTAGTTTAAAAAAAATCTACACATCTTTGTTTCAGAAATCGCGTACCTATTGCAAATTTTGATATTGTTTTTTGCCAAACAATCAGTTTATAATTTAACTTACTGCCAAAACTATCAAAAATATTATTGAAATCGCTTCAGCGGCTCCCGAGACTAATGTACATAAATATTAGCTTTTTTCATGTGATTTCATAACTTATGTTTCCCCGTCCTTAAGTTAACAAAGGAATTTAACCCGGGCTTCCCGGGTTACAGTTACATAGTTCAATTTTTTTTAATTGAAAACTCAAATAGGTTTTTTACATGTAATATTTTAATATTTTACATTTAATATTACAAAATGTTTTTAGATTGCCTACCAACAATACCAAATATAATTTTTATATGAAAATTAACTTCCTGTATTCAAATAAAGTTTTGAAATTTATTAAAAGCTGTACTTTCGTAGTACCCACATGCCCCCAGAAGTATACTTTCGTATTAGCCACATGCCAGAAGTACACTTTCACATTAGCCACATGCCAGAAGAATACTTTCGTATTAGCCACATGCCAGAAGTATACTTTCGTATTAGTCACATGCCAGAAGTTAATTGCTGACGTAATATCTAAAGATTTTCCGCTACTTACGCTTGGCTTTTTGATTGTGATAATTTCAGTGATTTAAGCGAATATTAAGCGCGTAGTTCGATTACATTTCTGTTAAATTTGTGTTTTATTTAAATTATTTTATTATGTTACTAATTTACAGATGGAGTTTTAATTTCAGTATGTAATGTTAACCGGAAACAAATGCTGAATTATTTATATTGTTTTTAGTTCAAATGGGTTAATCTTTCGTAATTGGGTACAGAAGATAGACATAGATTTTTTTTTTTAAATCATGCTTGAAAATTATTTTAAAAACCATAAAAAATCAGCATTTTGAGACATAGTTTCAAACAAAGTACATTTAAAAAAACATTTTTCCCCTATTCGACGGGTGTACAAATTAAAATTGTGCGATGTTTAGAGATTTTAAAAAAAAAATTAGTAAAAGCGAAATTTTTTGGCCAGGTGTTGCCACCGTCAATGTGAAATCAACATCAGTCAGGGATATGTTTTTGCTTTATAATAGATACTTGAGCTTTTTTGTATCTGTATCGGAACTTAATGTCTCAAGGCAGAAACATATTGGAATGAGGAAAAACAAGAGGGAATATGGAAAAAAAATTGTTTACCTTCAAAAAGAAATAAACAATTTTTGAATGGGCGGAAGCAGAAGAATGCAGTCTTCCGCAAATGACTTTTGAAACGAAAAAGAAAGAAAAAAGAAAGAACAGAGATAGAAGAAAAAAAATGTGTTTTCCGGTAGCTATTTCAAATAATTGAGAGAGGAACAATAGTAAAAGAGACAGAAAGTACTTCAAGTAAGTAAAACAAGTCATTTTATTTAAGCACCGGAAATTAATACCGAGCTATAAAGAATTTCGTAAATCTATATCAAAGGGATCCCGCCAGCGATATATCCTTAATGAACTGTATGATTTACGGAAATAAGCATTCGAGATATTATTTCGTAATCTAAGCAATATACTTTGCATTTTATGACGGTACAGTATGAACAGGGCCTGATTATCCAAAAGGCATGTGAAGCACATGCTTCCAATCTAAAATTTTTAGAGGGCCCCAGAATGACTGTGAAGAAGGACCTCTAATTCCCATTTTCATTTTTTTTACATTGTATTTTTAATTTCTTGGAAGAGCAAGTTTGCTTAATTTAAGAGGAAATCCACCCACGCACTACTTCACGAAACTTATTTAACAGGGAAATACAGGCAAATTCGAGATATTATTTCGTAATCTAAGCAATATACTTTGCATTTTATGACGGTACAGTATGAACAGAGCCTGATTATCCAAAAGGCATGTGAAGCCCATGCTTCCCCTCTAAAATTTAAAAAGGGCCCCAGAATGACTGTGAAGAGGGACCTCTAATTCCCATTTTCATTTTTTACATTGTATTTTTAATTTTTTGAAAAAGAAAGTTTGCTTAATTTAAGAGGAAATCCACCCACGCACTACTTCACGAAACTTATTTAACAGGGAAATACAGGCAAATTCGAGATATTATTTCGTAATCTAAGCAATATACTTTGCATTTTATGACGGTACAGTATGAACAGAGCCTGATTATCCAAAAGGCATGTGAAGCCCATGCTTCCCCTCTAAAATTTAAAAAGGGCCCCAGAATGACTGTGAAGAGGGACCTCTAATTCCCATTTTCATTTTTTATATTGTATTTTTAATTTTTTGAAAAAGAAAGTTTGCTTAATTTAAGAGGAAATCCACCCACGCACTACTTCACGAAACTTATTTAACAGGGAAATATAAATGTCATCAATAGGATATTAATTATTCAAATTTCACTCTGATGTTTCTGTTAGAAACCATCCAGGAAACTGAGTATACAGCTATATGTGCTGAATCTATCTGAAGTATATACAGGGGACATAAAAAAGCTGTTTAATGTAACATATGTGACCTCTGCTAATCGGGGGATAATATTAGTATCATTGGTGAGTTTTTATGAATGAAGAATGAAGAAAACTTTTCCCAAATAAAAGGGGCCCCCAAAATATTACCGTGCTTACCCCTAGTTTAATCGGACCCCGAGTGTGAACATAATAAAAGTTAGTTGAAGCAAATATTGAAGTTATATGACGGAAAATATCGCTCAGTAGCAGAATGTAGTCATAGAATCATTTATAAAGGGATTTTTGCAATCTGACTAACTCGTTTAAGAGTTACAAATATGTTTAAGATTTTCTTTAAATTGAAACATGCATATTTATTTCGTCATTGTTTCATAATTTTAACATGAATAAGGAGTTTCATAAATAGTCTTTTAAGTAACTATAACTCAAAAACTATTAGGTTGAATAAGCCGCAATTTTGGATTCTCATATTTGAAGCTTCTAGAAATCGATTTCTGTTTAAAAAAAATTCATATATCTTTCAAAAACTATTCGAAATTAATTTTGGAAAAAAAAAAACTACGAAAAATCAACTTCTAGAAGCTTCAAATACGTGAATCCAAAGTTAGTGTATTCCGCCAAGTAGATTCGGAGTTATTTTTAAAAAAACTACCCGAATTGCAATCTGTTTTGGAACGATAAAAAGTGAATTTATCATTAGGAGTTCTAAATTTTGAGTCTCTATAATTCCAAAACTACTTGACCGAATGACTTTCCGTTTAGTATCTGGCGGTAAAAGATGCCGAAAAATCTAAATACGATGTCAAAATTAAGTATGAGTATTAAATTTCTTACAATTTGTTATAATTTCTACATGTAGACGACCCTTTAAGTAAAATTTATGCATAACATTAATTAGTAGAAATTATTACAAATCGATTGATACCAGTTTCATTTTTATACGATGATTTGCGGCAGAATTAGTAGCAGGTGATCACTTTTTCTTCCGGATATATATGCTGTAAAAACGACAAATGTTTCTTAATTTACGAAACTATAATATAACTACGAACGAAAATATTCAATAACCTCTTCCGAGTTATCCATGAATTTGAATATCATTTCGAGATTTATAAATTTTATTTTTACTATCGCATTTATGAAAACGAAATTTCTTTTGCTTCCACTAATTTTCGGAAAGTTTCCAAGTATTATTTATAGTGTATTAATCAGTTCTCTCAAAAAAGAATATCGGATTTTAGGATCTAAATAATATCAATTACACAGTAAAAAATTTGCGGCAAAGTATCCGGTCATTCGACCGTTTTTATAGAAAATGGTTACATAACCGCAATTTAACGTTATTTTGACCTTAATATTACCCATATTATGGTCAGAATACTGTTAAATTACGGTTATGTATAACCGTTTTCTATAAAATCAGTCGAATGACCGGATGCTTTGCTGCAATTTCTTTTACAGTGTAACCATTTTCAGCTGCACAACTGAATTTATGCATACAACAGTAAAAAAAAAAAAATAATAATAATAATAATTTTAATCTTAATCTGAATGCTGTTAATTTATCATGTTTGTATGTAAAACATATTTGTTTGCATGAAAATATTTACTTCAGAATTGATATCATCCGAAAAACCTATATTCCGGTATGAGAAAACTGATTAATACACTATAAAAACTACTCGAAAACGAATGGAACTTTGTTTCTATAAATACCTCTTCTATAAATGTCGAAAATATATTGCTTTCCGAAAATTCTACATGAAGAACGCTTTTCAAAATCGTGGGGGAACTTGGAAGTGGTTATTGTATAATTTTGTTCGTAGTTATATATTATATTTGCCTAGACTAAGAAACATCTGTCTTTTTTTTACAGTTTACGGCTGTACAACTGAAAATGTTAAAATGTTCATATTACCCTTGTAAGAATGCGTGCAATCAAATCCTATTTCGAATTAGCCATTTGAAAGAACAATTTTTAGGTTAATGTACAAGAGGCGGTCCTCTATTATAAATACCTATATGTACCTAACATTTTTTATAACTGTTACTCGATAAACATTGTGTTCTTTATACTATAATGAAAATATATTACCTTACTCTAATGATTAAAATATTACAAAAAAGGTATTATTGGCCAATCCCTTCATGTAATTGCAAAAGCAATTTATTTAGTTGTCTTTAAGGCGAAATGGTCATCAAGAAACTAAGAATGTCTAAACCGTAATAAAATCGACTTCTCTGATTTGAAGGACGTGCATGTCAATTTTTATGACTATCAAACATATGAATTACAACAAATAAAAAACTAATATTGAGGCTTACTAATAGACGTGACTAATTAGAAGTGTATGGAAAAAATGAAAAAAATCTATAGAAGGTTAATGATTTAAAACTACTCTCTTTAAAGAAGTTAGCTTTGCTCTAATGAGTAGATGAACACGCCTGTTTTGATTTTGTGTTTATTATAAATAATAATGCTTTATCTTTTTTATCAATAGCGGGTTCTTTAACCTTTATTGTCCATTATGATGATCGTTTCCAGGAATTTCTTTAATAGTTTATTTAGATACGTTATACATAACTAATGTAATTAGCAACTGATTTGAAGTTGTAATATGTATGAGTAAATAGTTAAAGATCATATCAGAAAATTTCACGAAAACAATAGTAAAAACGAGGTAAATTAGATAAATGTTTAAAATGGTGTAACAGAAAAGCATAAAAACATATATTTAGCGTAAAAAGTTTTTCATGCAAAATTAAAAAAAAAAAAAAAAAATTAAATCACCGCTGCTTGCCATTTTTGGTTTTGAAGTTGATTATCCGACAGTGGGTGTCTGACCATTCTTCATCGGTAATACATTTAAAGCTGTTAGATTTTTGTCCGTTAGGAGGTGCTTCTGCATCGTTTCTGCTTGTGGTTGGTTGGAACGATGGTTGATGGTTAACCTAGTGAGTTTTTCTAATTTGTGGACGGCAACAATAATGTGGCAACGGACGGCTTGTTTTTCGCCTTTGAAACTTTAGAAGCAATGTAACAACTATTTCCTGAAGATGACCATAGAAGTTGGTCCAAACTTGATATTTTTAATTTGATTTTAATGTATGTATAAGTTTTAAATTTGACATTTGTATACACCATTTAGTAAATTTGTGATATTTTATACTCACGTCTTTAATGTAGTAATAAAATTAAATTTATGCATTCTACAAATAACCATATTTTTGAATATGATCTTGAGCTCCTGAAAACAGCAACATTTCGTATAATAATCTTAAAAATTGTGGAACAAAGTTCAATTCATGAAACAAATGAAAGAAAAGAAGTATATGTTTTTTCAAACTTTACCAAATTGCAATTTATACGAGATTTTGTCCATATTTAAAGATTATTGAAGTCTTATTGCAAACAGTTAATACATATTTAGTCATCTACGATGTTACAATTGTATATCATTTCAAACAATTTTATAGGACTAATTAATCGATTGATAATAGAATGTATATTATTAAGATCGATTATAAATAATCTATTTGTTACCTAGAGTCCAATAAATTTACTTGCTTATCTTTATTTTTTCAGTGAACATAGGTAAGCGTCAGTTCTTAAACAATCTATGATAACTACCATTAAAAACTTTCCTTAACGAGTAAGTATGTTCCTTCTACGTCCAACCAAAGTAATGCAAATTACTCTGCATTTTTATTATTCTTCTACTTTCTTCATTTTTCTCTTGCGCGTCAGCTGTCAGGAGACATTACCTCTGACGCCCAGTAAAGAAATTATATATTTTTTACTGATAAAGTTTTTATATTTGATGGCTATACGATAACTACCATCAAACTATTAAAAGGTTTTCCTTGCAGAGCAAATATGTTCGTTCTATGCATACAAAAAAAAAAAAAAAAAAAAAAAAAAAAACCTTCATCAGAAAAAAGTAAAATGTACAGGCAGAAATTGCCATAATATCCTTGTGATTGGACGAGATTTTTCTGTTAGAAGAAATGAAGAAATTGCCTTTTTTTGACTGAAGAATTTCAGGAAATTTTGTGCTTAGTTTCGCGAATTTTTCGTGTTTTGAGGGGAAGAAGACAGACGTAAAAATCCCGTTTCTAATATGAAAAAATGCTAGGCAGCATAAGTGCGGAACACACCTGTGATTTGATGAAAATGCAGCGTCAGATTGGGGGCTTTCAGATAATTTTTACATTAAATTGGCGAATTTTCCGTATTTTGAGAAAATATCGGCAAATTAAAGTGGAAGTTCTCGTTTTCAACGAATTTAATCGGCAAAAAAATACGCTCAATTCACGCATTGTTTTAGAGTGTGTTTAAAATCTACTGTCCACATTTGTTTCCTTTATATTATACTTTCTTCACTTTATTCTTGTTGTGACATATTTTAAAAACATGGACTTTGAGAACTACTACTCGAAATTTCATGATTTTGTATTTACAATATTTTCACATTCAGCGGTTCATAGAAGACCGTTAACCAATTAATCATTAACCAATAAATGAAATATTTCCTTCGATGAAGGCAAACAAGATACGCTCATCTCGATTCGTAGTTAATTTTATGTCAAATAAACACGCAAAACAACAAAACCAATAGAGGAAAACGCAATTAGGTCTCAACCACTAAAAAATAATGCCTGAAGAAATACTTAAAAAATATTACTCTCTTCGGAGCATCAAAAAATGAGTGATTACTTTTTAGTCTATTTCCCAGCACGCCTAAATGAACGAAATTTTTGCGACTAACGTTGCATTTTCGGTACAATGATAATGCTAAAAATATTTTCATTAAACGAAAAAAAAGAAGGAAAGTCATTTCAATTGCTCCAAGACACACAGAGATTATATGTTGAAATCAGGCGTTATGATCAATTTATTATTATTATTTTTCGAAAGCATAACTCAGGAAATGTGGCACAAAGCGGTTTATATGCAGACAATTTATATAATATAGATTTAGAAAATATTTGTGCGTTGTTTCTAATTTATAAATTTCAGTATATACATTAAGAAACAGGCAACTTATTTAGAATTGAAGAAAATTTGGAATCTAGCTTATGATATGAATCACTGTACTTTTTATAATTTTAAATTAACCGGTTCCTTTGAGGCCGAATAAATTCAAGCCAATAAATGAAAAACTTCCTTCAATGAAAATGAACAAGACACGCTCAGTTAATGCCTCATAGTTTCATTTATGTCAAACAAACACGCAAAACTACAAAACCAGCAGTGAAAAACTCAATGAGATCTCAACCGATAAAAAACAGTGCCCAAAGAATGCAAACGACTTAAAAGATATCACTCTCTTCGGAGCATCAGGAAATGATTGATTAGTTTAATTACCTTTTCCATCGCCCCAAATGATGCGATTAACGTTGCGTTTCAGATACAATAATAACGCTAAAAGTACTTTTTTTTGTCTGAAAAAAAAATTAAACTAAAACTATTTCAATAGCTCCAAGACATTCAAACATTATATGTTGGCAGCAGACGTTATTTTCAATTTTCCTTTTTTTTTTTCAAAAGCACGCTTCTGTAAAATATGGCACAAAACGAATTATATTCAAATAGTTTTTATAATACAGATTGAAATAAATAGTTGTGCGCTTGAAAACCTCTGTAAAATAATGAAATCTCTTTGAAGTTGTGTTTCTAATTTATAAATTTCAGCATATACATTAAGGAACAGACAAGTATTGGTACTTCTCTATTATCCCGTCGACCACTTTTTATAACAAAAAACTGTCGCCAAACTGAGATTAAACGCCAAAAAGGCAGTCCCATTTACTTGATGTCAGAAGCATTATACGTATTTCTTATGTCATCAAGTGGTTTTTAATTCGACATCTGCATGTATTTTTCATTATCTTTTACTGATTTATTAGTTATTTCATTAATTAAAATAACAATTGTGTCCTTAAATTCTTATATTTTATTTATTTATTTATTTTGATATTCCAATGGCAGCGTTCTCCCATTTATTTGGTGTTACAGTTTGACGATAGTTTTTTGTTATGAAAAACGGTCGACGAGATTATAGAGAAGTACCCAAATATTTAAAATTGAAGAAAGCTTGGAATCTAGCGTATGAATTACTGTACGTTTTATAATTTTAAATTAACTGGTTCAAAAAGACCGAATAAACTGAAGCCAATAAATGAAAAATTTCATACAATGAAAACAAACAAGACACGTTCAGTTAATGCTTCGTAATTTCATTATGTGTCAAACAAACACGTAAAACTACAAAACCAGCAGTGGAAAACTCAATGTGATCTCAACCGATAAAAAACAATACCCAAAGAATGCAAACAGCTTAAAAGATATCACTCTCTTTGGAGCATCAGAAAATGATTGATTACTTTTTAGTCTAATTCAATTTCCCAGCACATTCAGATGAACGACGTTTGTGCGACTAACGTTGCGTTTCGGATACAATAATAATGCTAAAAGTATTTTCTTTCGTCTGGAAAAATAAAAAATAAGGAAAAAATATTTCAATTGCTCCAAGACACTCAGAGATTATATGTTGGCAACCGACGTTATGGCCAATTTACCTTATTATTTGTTTTTTAGAAAGTACGACTCAGTAAAATATGACACAAAATGAATTATATACAAACAGTTTATATAATATAGATAAAAGAAATATTTGTGAACCACTGTAAAATAATGAGATATCTTTGAACTCATGTTTCTAATTTATAAATTTCAGTATATACAGGGTGATTATAAAATAACTATCCCGATACATGAGCCCTTAACTATCATGTCGTTCAAAGAAACTGAATGAAGTTTTGTTTAAAGTATTTTGAGGTATGCACTCAAGAATATGAAAAACAACAGTTAAATTCTAGCCGTTACGGTTACAGTGACAAAATTTCGAAATTTTCAAATGACAACACGTACTTTTTTTTTACTGGAATATGATCTTCATAGTGAAAAACCATAAAAAGCGTTGGGACGATACCTGTAACACGAAAATCGCCGGCGCTAGACAGACTAAGAAAAAAAGTGAAAACGACCAATAAAGGACAGAGAAGCAACAGGAATTAAAAAAATATATTGTTCAATGCTAACCACCATCTGCCACATGCAAAGTGTCATCGTGTGAAGTGGAAAATTTGTAAAACACAATAAAATGTTTTGTTTTCTGTTGCTTCTTTGTCCTTATTGGTTGTTTTCACTTTTCTTGTCTGTCTAGCGCCGACGATTTTCGTGCTACAGGTATCGTTCCAATGCTTTTCATGGTTTTTAAGTATGAAGATTACATTCCAATAAAAAAAGTAAGTGTTGCCACTTGAATTTTTCGAAATTCCGTCACTGTAACCGTAATTGTTAGAATTTAACTGTTGTTTTTTCATATGATTCTTGAGCGCATACCTCAAAATACTCTTAAAACAAAATTTCATTCAGTTTCTTTGAACGGTATGATAGTTAGGGGCTCATATATCGGGATGGTTTTTGTTTTTTGTTTTATAATCACCCTGTACATTAAGGAACAGGCAACATAATTACAACTGAAGACTAGTCGTTGGGGGCCACCGTAATACTTACCCATCATGTATATGTATAATGTAAAATATTAAAATAAAAATGTGTAAACTACTTATAAAATGCATTGCAATTCAAATAAAATCGTGGCTTGATGACGTCATAAAAAGGCTCGATTACTGAATTGCTTGAAAGAGGTTTTTCCTTATAACTCCAAAAATAATACTCCTATTAACTAGCTATTTATTGCATCTGATTAAGCGTCAAATTTCCAATTAAAATATATCTTTGAAGTGAAATACAGGAATGGATGAAATACAGGGTCATGAAAAATCGAAGAGTGTGGAAAATAGGATTACAAATATCTCGGCAACTCATTATCCGAGCGACTTCATGTTTTATGCAAAATTTATGTTTTTTTATTGTTTTTTATATTTACTACTTAAAATAAACAATTTCGAAAATTTTTATATACCTTTCATCAGAACGAATATTTCGAGAGTCCGAAAAAAAATGTTCCGGTTAATCGAGGTTATTGAAATGAAATAGGCTTCTTCCCATTATTACATACTAAGTACATACCAAATTACAAGTCTCTATCTCAATTTGTTCGGGAGATAGAGCGTTTACAGACACACACACAGACAGACGGCAAATTTTTTTTTCTAAAAATATGTTTTTTGGAATCTCCAGTGTCTGAAACGTGTAAATCCGTCAAAAAATTTTTTCGATTTTCAAAACGATTACAAGACTTACTCTATACTACGTATGATGGGTAAGTAAAAATTTAGAATCTAGCTTATGAATCACTGTATACTTTTTTATAATTTTAAATTCACTGGTTCATATAAGACCGAAAACAGTGTAACTAATAAATGAAGAACTTCCCCCAATGAAAACAAACAAGACACGCTCGGATAATGGGTTCGTACTTTTATTATGCGTTAAACAATCATGCGAAACTACAAAACCAGTAGTGAAAAAATCAATGAGATCTCAACCGATAAAAATCAATGCCTGAAAAACGCAAACGACTTAAATGTATCACTCTCTTCGGAGCATCAGAAAATGATTGATTTCTTTTCAGTCTAATTCAGTTTCCTAGCACATCCAAATGAATGACGTTTTATGAATGAGTAATGCGACTAACGTTGCGTTTCGAGTCCAGTAATAACGCTAAAACTATTTTCACTCGTCTGGAAAATAGAAGGAAAAGAATCTTAATTGCTTCAAGATACTCAGCTGATTATATGTCGGTAGCCCACATTAAGTTTGGTTAAATTTTTTTTTTCGAAATTATGGCTGTACAGGTATGATACAAGATGTATCGTATGCAAATTATTTAAATAATTTAAATGGAGGAAACATTTTTGTACTTAAAAGTATCTTTGAGTTCATGTTTGTAATTTATAAATTTTAACACACACACATATGAGGAGGTCGAGGCAAGAGAGTGCCAAGCCACATTTTTGAACTTCTGAGATATTTCAATTTGGAAAATTAGATCAAATACTCAAATCAAGATATATAACCTATTTTTTTTTTTTTTTTTTTGCCAATGTCCTAGTAACATTTGATATATTCTGAGTAACAATATGGCATTACATTAATGATATTACAATTCTTTTTTTGTAAATTAGCTATCTTCATGGGGGGCATAAACATCTGGGGCAAAAACGAAACCTGTCACATATGCTGCCACCAAGTGACATTAGAAACAAATTAAGTGTTGGATATTACAATTTACAATATTAAGCAACAGATTACAGTGTTAGATTTATTTCACCAAAAATGTGGCTTGGCACTTTCTTGCCCCGACCCCCTCATATATCGAAACGTTTTCTTAAACCTTGATACAACGTATTTTTTTCTTTTCAATGTAAAAAGAGTTACTCCAAATCAAACTCTGATTTTTTTGGCATCTAAGAAACACAATAAAGAAATTTTGTAAGCTGTTATGATTTTGTGCAAGTATATAAAACAAACCAAATTTTTACTTGACAATTGACTTTCGTAGGCTTTGCAACACAGCTATTATGAAATGAACAAACTTACTTACATTGAAATAGCGATTTTCAGAAACATTAATGTGCATAATATTTTAAGGTAACTTACCTGAAAAAGAAAAGAACAAAATTAGCATAAAAAAGCAAATTTTAGCATAAAACATTAATAATAATATAGCATTAGAAAATTACTAATGGATTATCATTATTAATTAATTACTGGAAATAGTTTTATTAAAAAATTGGAAATGTTTTTTTTACTTAGTAATCTACAGTAAAGGAGGTTTACGTCTTTGTAAACTTGTAAATTTTATTTTATATTTTATACAAGATTTTCAATGACACTATAATAAATGATTAAAAAATAACCATTAAAAAGTGTATGAAATCACCCAATTGTTACATCCATAGTTCAAAATCCCCAAACTTAAGTTTATCAGGAAAATTACATTCAAGAATGAACCGTTAAAAAGAATTTCAGAGAAAGTGAAAAAAAGTGATGTAATTGTAAATAATGATAATAAATAAATTTTTTGTATTGAATTACCATTATTGACATATTACCAGCACAACATCAATACTATGCTTATCATCATTAATGAATAACATAAAACAGCTCTATTTTATGTATTTACAAATGTTTGATATTTTTAATTTACAACTTTGGAACATATGCAAATTTTATTTCGAATTTTGAACTGCTTGCGAATCAAATATAGGCACACGTCTAAAATTTAACAATTAAAAATTTAGAACTTTTATGTTAGCTAGGCGCATGTGATAAATCGCCAACTATTATTGTTCCCATCGAAATTATTCATATTGCATTAATTCTATTTCAAATATAAACCTTTCACTCAATTCATTTAAAATACATAACTTTCATTTAAAATACGTGTATTGCATGCATTTAAAATACATGACTTTCATTCATTTCATGTAGAATACGACAACAACAATAACAATAAAAATAATAATGATAACTACAAACTAAAACATTTTATTTTAACATTAAAGCATTGTTTCTAATTTACACACGCAAATACTAAAAGCTACTATTGACGAGATTTGCTCCCGGCTAAAATAAAAGTATCAAAACTTTTATCTCCATGAAAGATTTCGCTTCGTGAAATATATCAAAGGAAAGTTTCTGAAACTCTAAATAATGAGAGATAATTCGTAAAAAAAAAAGTATCTTTTATTATTTCAAGGGCAGTGGTTGCAAACTCTGCCATTTAATTTTAGTCCCAAACTGCCAAATGGCAAACAGAATATTTTAATAAAATTTTGCTTTTATAATGTACATGAAGACAAAGTAATTCTCTTCTAATAGATTATTTTGTAAATTATGTTGTCAGTCAATCATTTCATCATTTTATAAACAGAATTACTCAGCGCCTGAAAGTGTTAACAGGCATTTGGAGAAAGCAGAAAAAAGAATAGAGATATTCTCGAAGCTACAAATTAAGACTTTTTTTTTTATATAAAGTGAGAACACAGACTAGACAGACAAATCAATGTCGAACACTTTTCAACTATACTGGAAAATGTTAAAAAGCAGAAAATCAATGCTTAAAAAAATTCACAAGATTAATGACCACACAGGAAGTTCTGAGAACATATACGGAAAAACCACTTGAACTCTTGAACCATTTCAATACAGATCATGACCGCACACTTCCAGTTATTATTACGACCAAGGTGAATACGCCGATGTTCCGTCTTTTATTTTGACATAATATATACATGTGAAACACTCTCCAGTCGAGACAATAGAGATTTCGAGTATGTAACAATAGGGAAGATTTCTGGTGTAACATACTACGATGCGGAAATTATGTCTATGAATTTCACTGGTTCAACCATTTGTTAACGCCATGCCATCATTGTATTTCAGATAGAGGATGGGAGATTAACAGAGGATATTGTACGAAAGGTCAACAGAGAAGAGATAAAAAAAATTGCCGTAAAAGTGGACAGTAATGCAATACATCGGGTAAAAGGGCAAGTTGGGGGAAGTTTTAATTTGAGTTAAGATTTTTATTTATTTATTTATTTATTTTTGGTAGGATTAAGAAAATGTGATATAAAACTAGGGAACATTAAAATGAATCTAGATAAACGTTTTAATGTCTCTTATTGCTGCTATGAAATATCTTGCATCTATAATGCGCAAAACGAAATGTCGAGTGTTTGCTCGTGCAAAGATGAGCGCCCACTGAAAGGTTAAATGCTAAAATCTTAATCTGTGTGGTGAATCCAGCCTTTCAAAATGAATCACGCAGTGCAGACTGCAACAATTTATGCAATTTACAGAGTTTAGACAAAAGCAAAAAAGAAAAGTTATTCATATTAAACTCTTAAATAAATGTTAGCGAAAGAGCATAAAAATTTCACCTGACTATTACCTTCTAAGATTGCATTTTAGTTTTTAAAAATTCATTGCATACACTGTATTTAAAATAATGTATAAGCTTCTAGGTTACCAATTACATAACTTAACCCAGCAAAATAACCATATAAATAATGAAAACCTGCAGTTAATTTAATTAAAAAAAACCTCTTAAATATAGTCAGATAAGAGAAATTCTATGTTGAACCTGAATTTAAATAAATTAAAGTACCGCTGTTGTTGTTGATTTATATAATTTATCTAGATATTACAACTATGAAACGTTTATTAATATTAAGAAGCTGCTTGAATTCAGTTTAAATGTCGGACAAACATTCATGTAAATTATTTAAAATTGCTTTGATCATATCAAACAAAATTATGGTGAAACATAAATACAGGATTTTTGCCCTAAAAAATGCTAGCGAAAAAGCAAAAAATTTATAAAGAATTCCAAAAATGTATTTATTTATTCTGACAATAGATTTTCAAATTGCCCTCCACCAACTTCTAGACACGCATGTGCATGTTTAATCGTGCTCAATAAAACTCTTTTCAACATGATATGCTACCGTAATATCACCAATAATGTTAAATGATTTAAGCTACGTAGCAAAAATCACATCTAAAGTTTTGTTTACATATAGTAAAAGATCAGTAGAAGTGCATAAAAAATTATGTTTGAGTAGATATCAATGAGATCGTTGCTTTTAAAAGCTAAGTGGTGAGATTGGATTAATCACAGTGTCTAAATTCCAAGCTGAATTAGATATAATTTCCGTATCATGCTCAACAAAATAAAAAATAAATTGCGCAATAAATGTATTAGACAAAATTAAAAAAAATAAATTAAAACACGCATAAACAACGCCTGCATTCAGCATTTAAAGATACACAATTATTATAATACAGACATACATACAATAAATACAATAATCCAAACTTTATCCATGTTGGAGTTTTGTATTTATTGTATGTATGTCTGTATTGTAATAATTGTATATCTTTAAAAAAATAAATTTATAATATATATTTTTTTTTTTCGATTACATGAGAAAATTTCTACGATGAGCCTGAATGTACAAATTTTTAAATATCTTTGACACCAACTGATTTCTTTGAATTTATATAGAAAACATCATTTTTAAGAACTTACTATATATAGAAAATGTTCAGTAAAAAACATAAAATATTAAAGTTAAATTGACTCTTACAAGAATATTCAATTTAGAATCTAAATAATGCCATTGCATTGATCATAACGTCCAAGCTTCGAGATGAATTACATAACTTCCGTATCATAATTGGCAAAATAGCAACATTAAAAAGAAAGTATACGGTAAAAGACAACGGGAATGAACAAAAGTCTTGTTTAAAGTCAGGAAAAAGAAAAAAGCACCGAAAAATGATAACATCAGAGAATATAACATGGTATTTAGGATCCACATAATAGCACTGCTCAATGCATTGCCAGGCAAAAGTTGCTCAAAATCCATCGGCAGTGACCCGCTACTTTCGATACAAGCAATTGTAATGGATAGATCGGAATCACAAAAGATGAGGAATGAATATCATGGTTGGGGTTAAATCATTCACGCGTAACGCACGTGCGAAGAGTTGTTCGTTGCGCGAGTTATTTTATACGAGTGAAAGGTCAATGCTGAAAAATTGCTCCTTTTAAAAGAGTTCTTTACATTCTTTCATGATCCATTATAATTAGAATATAAAAGATTTAGAGATTGGATGTTCATAAAAAAAGATGCGGAAACTTATAACCAGAGAAACGTGATTTCTGAAATGTTGATCGCATACTTAGCTGCTTATAATGATAAGTAAAAGTGTATAATGCATGCACTTTTAACGAAGCAAAACGTTTTTAACATTTTATACTATCCAAAGCTGAAACAAACGTTTCAGAGTCTACACTAGCCACAGGAAGAAACGCTCAAAAAGCTAATGTTAAGTCTATGGGAAGGCTATTTTCAAATTTCTCGCTCGCATTTTAATATTTTTTTTTGTTCATAGGACAGCTGAGGTTGATCTCTAACGTTGTCTGTTCTTACCTTTTTTGATTTTGATTAAAAAAATTTTTTATAAGCGGACATTTGCAATTTTGGAACCGGTTGGAACTGAAAGTAAAAGTAGCCTTATATAAAAAAAAAAACTGGAACCGAAATCAAAAAAGTAAAAACTAACAATGTTGGAGATCGACCTCAGCTGTCCTATGCAAAAAAAAAAAAAAAAAAAAAGAAAACAAAATTAAAATATTAAAATGCCCATACAGACCCATTAAAATACAGACCCATTTTGTAGAGGTATAAAAAAGTACGTAAACAGATTGACGGAGCAGAACTATTTTCAATAGCACGGACTTTAAAATAGACGTTGAAAGTTGCAATATTAAAATGTGATTGAATTTTATTTTTTAAATAGTTGAATTGAAAATTATTGTAATGGGTAGAATGGGGTTATGAAAGATGCGAATAACTATGTTATTTATTCCGCATCTTTTATCGACTACAATCCGATAAAAGGATTGTAATCGATAGATTGAGATCTTAAAAAGGCAGAATGAATATCATAGTTAGGGTTAAAACATTCACGGGTAAATAATATTAATAATATAATAATAATAAAATAATAATAAAATAAAAACATATTTGTAAAGAGTTGTACATTGCGCCAGTTAATACGAGTGAAAAGTCATTACTAAAAAATATCTCCTTTTAAAGAAGTATTCGCACTCTTTCCTGATAAATTATAATTAAGAGTATAAAAATATTTCTTATTATTTAAAGATTAAATGTTCAAAAGACACAGTGCATGAGCCAAACAAACGTGATTTACGAAATGTTGATTGCATACCTACGAGCGTATGATGATGTATGTAGCATATTTAAAGTATACTACAACACTTTTAACTAGGTGAAAATGTTTTTGAAATTTTAATCAATCAAAAGTCAAGAAAATATGTAAGAAATGAACTGAAGAATCTATTATACACATCCTTTCAAGTTTGATGATTTTTTACAATTACATTTCGAGGAAAAAGTAATTAAACAGATTAACAACACAAGACTATTTTCATCAGCATTCGAACTCTAAAACAGTCATCGTAAAATGCAACATTATAACGTGATTGAAGTTAGTTTTTTTAAATATTTATTGATGGAAACGATTGTAATGGATTGATAGAAATCTCAAAAGAAAAGCAATGAGTATCATGGTTGGAATTAAATTGTTCATGCGCAACGCACGCGGAGAGTTCTTTATTAATACGTGAGTAAAGACTAGTGGAATTGCTCTGTTTAAAAAAGTTCTTCGCATTCTTTCGTGAGCAATTAAAATTGGAGTATAACAGATTGCTTATTATTTAAAGATTGGATCTTCTTAAGTATAAAGTCAGCGGGTAAATCAGAGGAACGTGATTTATGAAATGTTGATTGCGTACCTAGGAGCTTTTAATGATTTTAAAAAATCTTATTAGTATAAAGCATGCAACAATTTTGATTGAACGAAAACATTGTTGATTTTCTACTCAATCAAGACCCTAGAAAATATGCAACAACTGATCTGAGAAAGAAATCATTTTCATTTTTGATGATTTTTACAGATCCTTTGGTGTGGGGGT
This sequence comes from Maratus michaelseni, assembly GCA_963931845.1. Lineage (NCBI taxonomy): Eukaryota > Metazoa > Arthropoda > Arachnida > Araneae > Salticidae > Maratus > Maratus michaelseni. Next base: position 173,993,099 of record OZ007598.1, on the reverse strand, counting down.
TGGGGGGGGGGATTTGGTAATAGCGCAGGACTGTATTAAACACCATGGACTCTAAAATTGTCATTCAAAGTTGCAATGTTATAATATGGTTAAATTTAACTTTAAAATTATTTTCATGGATAGATCGGACTCACAAAAGTTAAGGAATGGGTATCGTAGTTGGGGTTGAATCATTCACACGTAACGCACTTGCGATTTTTTCATTGAATTAAGAGTTATAATGTTAAAAAGACATTTAATAAAACTAAAAAAAAAAAAAAACACCTTAATAATAAAATCAATTACCATAGTCGTTTCAAGCTCTAAAAAAGTTCCTCATCAGTGCAAATGACAATCGAAAACCAAAGCTGTTGTTTACACACGTTCACGTTCAAAATCATGCTCTTAAAATATTATATCGCCAGAGAGTATATGTCACAATAGGACCCTATATTCTGGTGGAATTCTATATACTTCATTCAGGGGGAATTTTTGTAATATTGTAAACGAGCCTTCTACAATTTTTCTACTTTAAAATTATTGCAGACACATTTAATTATTTTAATATTTTCGAAATCTGGGATGTGGTCGGTATCAATTGAATGATTAACAAGTTTCGATCCATTTGATAAAATCAATTAATATCGATACTATTGGCTTTAAACTTCAAAATGTTATGAAGAATGTGTTATACAAATTCAAACCTAAAATCTCCTCCCCCCATTACAAAATACTGCGGTATAGTTTACAATATCCCTTGTAAAGATTGTGACTCTCTTTATATTAGCGAATCGGGTCGATCGTGCAATATCCGCCAAGAAGAGCATAAACGCGTTTACAACTCTGGCAATTTACAATCGGAACTTGTTAAATCATAACACACCACCCGCTATTAACGTTGCCGCAAATCATCATATAAAAATGTGACTGGTACTGATCGATTCGTAATAACGCGTACTAATTAACGTTATATTTAAATTTTTATTTGCGGGTCATCTGCAAATAGAAATTGTAACAAACTTGAAATTTTTCAATTCTAACACCTGATTTTGCGAGCATATTTCGGTCCTTCTGTTGATAAGTTTACTTTCAGATTCCAAAAGGAAAGTCATTCAGCCAAGTGGTTTTAGGAATTATGCGGGATTTAAGTATGCAAATATGTTTAAATTTTACTACAGTATAATATTGGAACTTTCAATATCAATTTTAAAGTTCATTCTGTTAAAAATAGAACTGTTTTGTCATTTTTTTTAGTTATTATTATAATAATTTAAACTACGCATTACAGAAGGAAGCCATAGAGATATTTACATCAAATTCAGAAACATGCAATGATATGATCCACGCAAAAATAGATAACAGATGGCGCCATATGTTATTAGAAAAAAGCAAAATGGGGGTTTTCAACAGCTTGACTGTCGATTCAGAAAATATAACATCAGTGACTGAAGATGCCTTAGAGCAACAGGTGAAAATATTTTTACTGTTTTACAGTTTTTAACAGATTGGCTAGTTTTGTGTAGTTTTAAAAGTATTTTTTAAGAATTTTGGAATTTAAATTCAAAAACACTCAATGATATGATCCACGCAAAAATAGATAACAGATGGCGCGATATGTTATTAGAAAAAAGCAAAAGGGAGGTTTTCAACAGCTTGACTGACGATGCAGAAAATATAACATCAGTGACTGAAGATGCCTGAGAGCAACAGGTGAAAATATTTTTACTGTTTTACAGTTTTTAACAGATTGGCTAATTTTGTGTAGTTTTAAAAGTATTTTTTTAAGAATTTTGGACACTGCTTGTTTATGTGTGTGAAAATAAAATAATGTCTGTGAAAATGGGTAGTCCAAAGAATTATTATTATTACGTTTTGTCAATAATTTTTCCCTCAAAATTGGATCTGTAAAAATATCCAAACTTGAAATGATTTATATGACAGGTTCCTAAGTTCAGTTGTTACATAGTTGGAACTACTAATGTTAAATTCATTTTTAATTGTTGAAATACAGGTTGCAACGGGGGTAGTTCTTTAAGCATAACTCATAAACTACTTGATGGAATGAGCTATAATTTTGTTTCGTATATCTAAAGCTTCTAGAAATTAATTTCTGTTAAAAAATTCATAGGTTACACTTAATTTTTTTCCGAAAACTGATTTCGAAAAAAAAAAAATATTTTTTGAAAATAGTTTTCGAAAAAAAAAAAAAAAATATGAATCCAAATATGATGTCAAAACTAGCTGTTAATATTGAAATTTTTATATAGTATGTTACAATTTCTATACATAGACGACTACCTAAACTAAATTTAAGTGTAGTATTAATTAGTAAATGTTATTAGTAATAGATTGGTAACAGTTACGTTTTTATACGATGATTTGCGGCAGAGTTGGTAGGAAATGCTGCTTTTTTTTTCCCCTACGACTGCACATGTTTTAAATATTTTTATGCACAATTCAAACATGAAACACTCATTTTAATATTCAGAAACTGCTTGAATTCAGCTTAAATGCCTAATTACTACCACAATAAAATAGTATTGTTTATAATAATATTTAGAAAAATTGGAGTATATATATTAATTACTCGAATTTTTAAAATCAAGCTAGAACTGTATTTATTATTATTATTATTATTATTATTATAACCTTACTGAGAAATAAAAAAATTCCAGGTCAATTTTGTATCTTTAAATATACGCAGAAATGTTTAATAAACATTTTTTTTAATGTAAGGAATTCAGGCGTGCAGCCGACTTGTTTATATAGTATAAATTGAATACAAAAAAGGACAACATATTCAGACAATAAAAAAAATATTTATCTTTTTTTATTATTATTCTTTTAAAAGTGCAGTAAATTCTAAGTATCTTCCATGCGAAATTTAAAATGGATATTGATGCTTTTTATCAACGTTCTAGCAAAATAATGCCAAAGTTCAAGAGCACTAAAACAAAATTAAACAAACGCTTTAAACTAAAAGAAATGTAAATTATTTCTAATTATACAGGAAGGTATTTTTATAAGGATATATAAAGGATGTTCACAGACTACAAATTGAGACAATAAAAGAAAATAGTTATTTTTTTTATTATTCTTTTAAAAGTGAAGTAAATTCTAAGTATATTCCATGCGAAATTTAAAATGGATATTGATGCTTTTTATCAACGTTCTAGCAATATGATGGCAAAGTTCAAGAGTACTAAAACAAAATTAAACAAACGCTTTAAACTAAAAGAAATATGAATTATTTCTAGTTACTATACAGGAAGGTATTTTTATAAGGATATATAAAGGATGTTCATAGATAAATTAAAGAATATGTCGTTGAAAATTTTGCATCTTTATGAATTTTTTTAGAAACAAATGCCATTTTTTCATACAAAAATTTTCATCCTGTTTTAATAAGTTAAAGAGCTTACGACATTCCTTTAGAATCGATGCAATCAGAGAAGTGTGAATTAACCTACTTTTTATCATTTTAATGTTTCATGCGGCCAAATAAATCTGATTTTGCAAATTCCGATTTCTTTTTTTTTACATAAATTAATGTTTACTCATACATAAGATTTTATTAATATCATTTTATAAATATCAAAGGAACATTATTTCATTTGTGTAACATTTGGATATAATAACAGTTAAATGTAAATTATTTCATTTTAGTTCTCTTAGATTCAGTTAAAGGGACCAGCAAAGTTTGAAATGACGAAAAAATGACATTTTATTATTACTTAATGTTTGAACCTTTGAAAGTTGTACAGATAGTATAATGGAAAATTTTCTAAAATTACAGTCGCACGAGCCGAAAACGTTGAGCAGCGCAAACGGGCGTCAGCTGCGAAGACAAAACTTTAAACTCAATTATCTAGGAAACACTGTTTTTAATCGCTTTTGCCATGATACTTCTTGAAAAATGTAACAAATTTACATGTTTCTGTTTTAAAAAGTAAAGAAAATTAAATTATCTACCAACTATACCTGAAAATCGAACAAACAAATTTTTTTTCAACAAAAAAAAAAGAGATACATTTTTATGAATTTTGAATTTTTTATTCGAATTTTGTTATTATTTGTTTTGTTTCAAGTATAAGCGAAAGACAATGTAAATAAGTAGTGGAAAGAAGAAATGGCAACTAAAAAATATAAAACCTGGACTTAAAACTAGTTTTTCAAGATTAATTTATGTCGTACAACATTAAAACTTTTGTGGTTGCTTTTTTACAATTTAACAAATATATCTATATATATTATAAAACACAAATAAACAAATAAAATTAAAAAAAAAAGTAACAGTGTAAATTAATTACAAGCTTACTAATCCACGATCAAACTTCTGTCAATTTTCTTTATTTCAAACCTTCCTAATCTCCTTAAATGACAGCATTCATTGAAAAAATAGAGCGATGGCGTATATTTTTCTTATTACTAAATCCCTAAAAAACAAAATTTTCTTCAACATCCCACAGAATTCAAGATAAGTTTGTTGAACAAAGGTGTGAACAGCTTATCTCTACTTTATGAGAGAGTAGAAATAGATCAGTAGTTCTTCATATCTTGTAAAATATGAAAAAAAAAAAGAAAGAAAAGGATGATTCAAAGTATACAAGCCGTGATGTTTTTATCCTGCACAATGTTTGCCTAGCAAGACTAACGTAAGAAACAGAAATAGCAACGTTAGTCGTGAATTCAAAAATTCATCTTAAATTTTATAGCCGAAGGAAATGATACAGGATGTAATAATACATGTTTACAAGGTACTTTGTTTTGTAGTGATACATTAACACTCTTTAAAGTATTCTGATAAGAAAAGTATTTTAAAGACCCTGTTCGTTTTGTAAAGATGAATACATAAATGTGTTTGTTTTCTCCGTAGTGTATTATAATAAAAAAAATCCCTGAGGGCCCGGCCGACAGGCACAGGTAGATTTCGAAGACGCAGGCCGTGGGGCGTCTGTTTATTGGGAATTGCAGAAGAAATTATATTTTTGCCATGATGTGACAGTTGGGACAGCCCACTTCGAAATCTACCCGTGTATGTAGGCGGAGTCGGAAGGATTTTTTGTTTTTAATTTTTTTTGCTGTAAAGGTTGGTCGTATAAAAAACTTGTCAATACAAACGTTGTAGATAATAGTGAGGTGATTTATAATAAATTTAAGTGAATTTGATATTTTGTGAATTGACGAAGTTATGAATTTTTTTCTTCTCAAACCCCTAACCCCCCCCTTGAGGCCATTTTTAATAATATAAAAAATATGTCATAGATAAATTTCCGACCCTTTTCCTAGAAGTAATAATAACTTTAAACGGATTCGATACCTATCATAATTAAGAAGTTATGGGGTTTTTTCTGTTTTTACAAAAAGCCCCCCCCATCCCCCCCCCTGGTTCGATTTTGACCGTTAACAAACTTGACCGAGATTTTATGACCTTTGATTTTATGTATGAATTTGGAAGAGATTTGTGCAGAATTATTGAAGTTACCTACCGTGTCCATAAAAAGTGATATAGATAGATAGATAGATAGATAGATAGATAGATAAAGTTTTGAACTGGGGTGGTATTGGGTTCTGGGAGTCATGATCGGCGTAGATCTGCAAAATTTTTCAGAAATTCCAACATAGGGGAGAATGTAATAGGTAGTATTTCTTACGAAATCTACCTAAAAAGAGTTTTTGATATACAGTAGGCTTTGTGACTAAGAATACATAATTACCAGATGTCAAATAATAATAAATATTAACTGTATTAATAAATGCTTATATTGCAATATCTTAACATTGATTATTGTATTAAGATAAAAAGATAAGCGTTTGAAACATACAATTAGCTTGGTGGAGATAAATACATGAAAGGTATTAAAAATATTAAAATACCATTTTAATCTCAAATTTAAATTAATAATAAAAGTTAATTAAATATTTTTGAATGTCTAAGTCTGCAGCTGCCCCTTTAAAGTTCTTCTTCTAGCTTAACAAATATTACTTTTAGATATTAAATTCTGTCTAACTCTAAGATTAACAGTGCTGACGCCAGCGCAATTTGCAGTTGATTGTGGTTAAAGCTTGGAGAAGCCGGTGCCCGGGAATCGTACGGGTCTTGAACCCATATCAATCTAAAACTAATTAACCAATGGGACACCTCAATGGGAAACCTTCTCCCCTGATGGAAAATATTCTAAATTCTTATCAAAATTACAGAACTCGCGCGAAAAATGTCAGAATTTGTAGTTTTGAGCTTGTTTACAAACCTTATGACCATGTAGGTCACAAAAATCGTATTTACGGCACCCGGAACTTTCGATCTAACTCGCGAATATGACTGTAACATGCAACTATGAAATAAAAGAGTTCGATCCATGAAATGATTCCCGAGTTAAATTAATTTATTACTTCCTCCACAAGTCTTTCGAGTTATTTTATGATGTCTACTTGCACTAATAATTCTATGAATTACACAAAAATGCACTTGTTAATCGGAAATATTTTACACACACAAAAATAAGACACAGAGAAATTATCAATGTTTCAAATAAGTTGGAAATTGTACGTCAAACGAGCGTTCGTACTAAAACTAGTTAAATATTCAGATCTTGGTGCAATAGCTGTTTCACTCTTATGCAAAAATGCATGAATACAAAACTTATTTTATGCGCAGATTTTCATATTATAAATATTAATTTTATTCTATGAAATTACGTTTCAATACACTTTTGCAAACAATTAATTACAATTCTGTTACATTAAAATTATACTATGCGCAAATATCCAATACAAGACAATGGGGGGGGGGGAAATCATCGTTATTATTTCACTGAAAAAATTAATTATATCGTCTGTTATTATGATATGATTAATTTCCGTAATAAAATAAGTACATTTTCAGTTGGGAACATTTTATCATTTACTGAAAATTCAAATGGAAAACTTTAGCCTAGTTTTGAAAATTACAGAACTTGAAATCCATATTTAGACTCTTTTTCCATTTAACATCCATTTCTCTGGAAACAACTATCCAAAAAATTGTCGGTAGATTATATGATTTCTATAATTAAACAATTTTAGTATACAAATTCGGTTTTTAAATTCAGTAATACGGAAATAATATATGACTTCTTCTTAAATGTGACTCCTTTTTAAATATGATGTTTAGCACAGTTTGGAATAAAAATCCTTTGCATGGTGAGGGTTGAATTAAATGGCGCATTAGCATACATTTTGGCATGGTGTTTGTTTAACGGAAAAGTACCATCATTTGTTTATTTACGCTTATTTATTTAATTACTATTATCTAAATTCATAAGTAGATGCAACAGTAGTTTAAATATATCCGAAAAAATAAATGTTTGAAAACTGTCAGTTTAATATTCATATCTCATTGCAATATCTCAACAATGATTAATGTATTAAAGTAAAATGATATGTGTTTTTAAACACACACTTCACTTGGTGGATATGAATACACAAATATGGGATACAGCACAATGATCAACGTTTTAAATAATAATAATAAATGTTATATATAAAATATTTAAAATACATTTTTCTCGTAGTAACACAAATTTTTAGTGTAACAAGACATTAGTAAAGCAAACGAATTTCTACATTTATTTCTGTTATTATTAACTCAATAAACTAGTCGTTGGGGGCCACCGTAATACTTACCCATCATGGATATGCATAATATAAAATATGAAAATAAAACATGTGTAAACTACTTATAAAAAGCATTGCAATTCGAATAAAATCGTGGCTTGATGAAATCACAAACTGTAAATATTCTATTACTGAATTGAACTACAGAAACATCCTTATAACTCCAAAAATGTTAATCATATTAACTAACGGTTTATTGCGTCGGATTAAGCGTCTCATTTCCAATTAAAATATATCTTTGAATTGATATTTGGATGAAATACAGGGTCATGAAAAATCGAAGAGTGTTGAAAATATGATTACAAATATCTTGGCAACTAATTATCCGATCGACTTCATGCTTTATGCGAAATTTATGTTTTTTTTTGTTTTTTTATTGTCCTTTACATTCACTCCTTAAAATAAACAATTTCGAACATTTTTACATACCTTTTATCAGAACGAATATTTCGAGAGTCCTAAAAAATAGTTCCGGATAATCGAGGTTACTGAAATTCAATAAGCTTCTCCCCATTATTACATACTAAGTACACACCAAATTTCAAGTCTCTGTCTCAATTTGTTCGGGAGATAGAGCGTTTACAGACACACACACAGACAGACGGACGGCCATTTTTTTTTTCTAAAAATATGTTTTTCGCAATCTCCAGTATCTGAAACGTGTAAATCCGTCAAAAAAAAAGTTTTTCGATTTTCAAAACGATTACAAGACTTACCCTATACTACGTATGATGGGTAAGTAAAATGATGTGATGCATTTTTAAAGTCTCTTTCTTTCTTTTCATCTCTTTCTTTGCAAGTTGTATTTTTATTTTTGTCAATCAGCGTTGTGTAAATTTGTTTATCCATTTTAATTAAAATGATTTACATTCCGAGTAAATGATATTTTATTATCTTATTTGTGCTTACTGTAGAGAGATATCACATTGATAGCTCTAAATAAATTAGAGGAAGATTCCTTCCGTTTCTAAAGTTAGCTCTGAATCACTGAGTACTCTGTGAACCAGACGGAGAAAATCAAAATACAGGTGAACGAGCTCTGACCTGCAAATTTAGAATGGAAATCCTCCAACTGTCTCTTCGTCCGACCTTCACACTTGCCAAAAAGAAAAAAAAAATCCAATCTGACCTTCTTCCAGAATGTTGCAATGTTTACAGGCTCCGCCACATTAACTGGGTTGTGCTACATTGATTTTTAACAATAATTCTGCAGCCTTCATTCTACTCTGGTTCACTTGGTCCGGCTCGGAACCTGATTTTCATTGTTTTATTTTTCATTGTGAAAGTGGATTGATTCAGTGTTGAGAAAACATGGAAACGACTTTGAGATAAACTTGATAAATTTTATTCCAAATCGACACTTTTAGAAGGAAATTTGAGAAACATGAAACAGATACTATGCAAAGAAATTTAGAAAATACATTCAGACCAGGAAAATAGGAAAACTTCATTATACAAATATTTCAAAGGCGCAAAATTGTTTTCTTGTTAACAAAAATGATGAAACAAATTATCAAATTAGTTACATTCATTTAAAAAAAACAACAAACATATTTGCATTAAAAATTATTTAAATCAGCTAATTTTCATTGTTTTATTTTTCATTTTGAAAGTGGATTTGATTCAGTGTTGAGAAAACATGGAAGCGACTTTGCGATAAACTTGATAAATTTGATTACAAATCGTCACTTTTAGAAAGAAATTTGAGAAACACGAAATAGATAATATATAAAGAAATTTAGAAAATACATTCAGACCAGAAAAATAGAAAAACTTCATTATACAAATATTTGAAAGGCGCAAATTTGTTTTCTTGTTAACAGAAATGATAAAATAAATTATCAAATTAGTTACATTCATTTAAAAAAACAACAAACATATTTGCATTAAAAATTATTTAAATCAGCTAAAGCGTGACTTTTTTCTATCTTTTTAATCTTCAATACTGAGTATTGAATTTAAATTGCATAAATCAAAATAAAAGGTATATATTTATAATTAAAAGAGCAAAAATATTAAAATATTTTTCAACAGAATTGCTTGTAGTACAAGATATACCAACATGATTTCTTTCCGTTTATTAAGAAATTTGATATCAGTGAATTTGGTTACATTATAAAAACTTATAATTAATTTTAATAATTCAATAAATAACTCTAAGCTTTTGGTGCAAGGGTGTGGAAATCCAAAAAGATTAAAACTCCTACCAAAACATTGAAAAACCAGTTTTAATCCAAATATATTATTTTTGTAGCTCTTTTGAATAAATTTAGTTTGAAATTTCTTTCAAATCTCATTTTTGGGTGTTTTAAGTTAAATTGAATGCTTAATATTAAACTAATTTTTTGAAAATGTCATCTGATATTCTTATAAAAACAACATATGACTTTAAAAACTGGCTATTAGTTACATGCATTTTATTCATTAATTATGTCATTTATCTGTGAATAAGAAACAGGGAATATTTACTGCCGAAAGGACTATAATATGCAAAATCTTTCCAGAATAATGACATCAGACTTCAAAGTTACGACACCAATCAAGTTACATTTAGCATACACTCTAAGAAAAAACGCCAAAAATTACAGCTAGATTTGCTGTCAATTTATGCACCCAAATTGCCAGCATATTTTACTGTAAATTGACAGTAAAACAGGTCTTAAATAATATTATGTTTGAAATTTTAGAACGAAATGTGCTTCAAACATGCTAATTTTACTGCAAATATGCCCTACTAAATATTACAGCAAAAAAATGCTGGAAATTTGGGTGCATCGATTTACAGCAAAATATGCTGACATTTTTGCCGTTTTTTCTGACAGTATATAATGCGAAAAATTTTCAATAATAAAGAAACAAATCATTTGAACAAACTAGTAAACCAAAACTTCGTTAAGGAAGGACTGGTAAAACTTATAAAAGACTCTGAGATTTTTGTCTATCTCAAATCTAAACAATTATTCGTAAAGTTTAAAAGAACTAATCTGCCAACAGCTCAGTATTAAGTGCTAGAACAACTCTGATGTTTTTGAATTCCCACTATTAGGCAGTTAAAATTTATGAAACTAAAATGGTAGATTCTTAATAATTCGTATAAGTCAGTTCTGCACGATTTGTACAAATAAAGCGGTTGCCTTAACTGTCAGATGTAGATTTAATGATATTTTTCTAAATCATTCTTAGCATTTTGTCTCAATTAAACGGTACTCCAAATAGCCGGAATCTACTGTAAGGAGAGGGAAAGATTAAAATTTTGCCAAGCTCTTCTTTTCGTTCCTACGATGAAGAAGACATATGAAAATCAAAACAAGGTAGTATCTTCCAAGAAATCCGAACTACTGAATTTCCATCATAGAATTCATAATTTTGAGATAAATTTGACTTCGATTTCTATACTTTATATTCAAACAATTACCGCCCATGTCCAATTGAAAATCGAATCTTTTACATGGTCATACAAATAATTAAGTAAATCCCAGGGATTTTTTTATAACATACATTTCGTATTATATCTAAATGAAGGAACTTCAAAATGCTCTAATAATATCAAAACATTAAAATTCTTTGATAAACCAGTGCATCGATGAGCAAAGATATAGTCAATCCACCGTTAGATTATAATGAAAGTTACACGAGGCTAGTTCTGGAATGCATTATTACCACATTCACTACACTAAAAAATCAACAAAATTTAAATATTTTAACCGTACCTTTAAAACACTTTCTAAAACTATATAACAAGAACTGAGATATGAAAGGGTTAGAATGACAGTGAAGTAAGTCAAAATTTAGAAATTTGGAGAAATGAAAGGTTTTGTGAAACTTGTTGTAGTGTCGTTGCATTGAGTGGTCCAACTTGTTTTGCCCTCTAGAGACTCTCTAAGTGAACTATGGCTTATTCGACTGGCACATTGAACATAAATTAATATACGTTCAGTGAAAATATGGCTATCTCGATTTTCAAAAATTTTAACGTACTCCACTGTCATTCTATCCCCCTCATATGTCTGAACCATTGCAGTTGCTAACCTTCCAGAGTAGCACTAAATGGTTGGGCAAATGTTGGCTAATTGTTATTTCATGTTGTTCCACAGAAAGAAATGCCAGCTTTGTTGTACCATTGAATAAAGAACCATTGACCAACAAAGGCTCAATAGTGGTTCAGGTTAGTTGTCCATAATCTTGCTCAGATAGGCTCTACATTAGAGGATCCTCTGTACCCTGCCTTTTTCCAACGATTTCTACAAACTGCCATCGATGGGCTAACAATCTGTGCTACTTGGGTTATTACTTGGTAATATAAAAAAGTTGAAAGACTGTTCTGATATCTCCAACCTAGAATGCGGGAAAACTAAACTAATTTATCTTGGGATAGAGTCACATATAACTCGAGATGTGGAGAGAAAGAAATACGTTTTCAGTTACTGCGCTTGCGCTGCCAGACGTGCATTGCTTTAGAAGGGGAGTACATTGAAGGTGATTGTGTGTAACACATGATGTTAATAAATAATATAATCCGACATAGTCTGAGAAGCCCCTCTCTGACAGTCAAAGACAAGAAGCTTATCCGAGCGCCAAACTTCAAAAAGGCACCAAAATAATATAATTCTCAATCAGATATTTGGATTAAATTTAGAGGACGATGACATGAGTTTTTTTTTTCCTTTACTCCCAAAATATCTCAGGATAGGTGCAATTAAAAAAAAACATATATTGGAGGTTAATTAATTGAACATTTGATAAAATACTTTTTGCTTATCTTTGAAATAATTATTTTATATATGTATTCTATTTAAACATCACTATTTTCTAAAATAATTTATTTAAGATAATATGTAACTGAAAAAGAATCACTGAAATATATCAAGTTTATTTCATGAAATTTATTGTACATATGAAAATACGTATTAATGCTATTTCTTTTTACAATTAATTACGATTTTATAAAATTCAGCAGGAAGTCTTCATAGTATATCCTTAATAGAATTAAATTATTCCGTTTCTTGTTAAATTTCTCTTTTAATTTTATATCATTAATATTCATACTTAAAAAAAAATACTTTTTCATTTTATATCACGGCATATTTTTTCATTTTATAATTGATTACTTACACATTGAGTAGTTACGTTAGCTCGTATAGAATTCCTAGCCAAATACTGATAAGGAAAACCTTCACCTGTTAATACAGTCACAGGATAAAATAAACTCATTTCATTATTTTTTGCTTTGCATAAATAAAATTTAACCCAGGTATTTTATTTATTTTATTTTTATTTTTTACATGGGAAACAAGAGGAAAGCAATTGTTGAAATACTTAAAAAAAAAGAAAACACCAAATTGTACAGTGCCCAATCCGTTGCTGCAGATATGACACTCGTACATCTAAATGAGCTTTTTATATAAAAGGTTTAAAGACCAAACTTTTAAATTATATATATATATATATATATATATATATTATTTATCTTAATATGTCGTAAAAATTTTCCAAAGCCTCTTCGTATTAAAAATCAAAGAAATAAAAATGTTTTAGAAAATCAATATTTTGTATTAAGATTAAGTAAAAGTTTTTTACATAAAAAATACATAATTTAATAGCTTAGGCTTTAAATCTTTTAAGTACACAGCTAATTTAAATGTATTAATGTCACATCCGCCATAATAGACTGTTATCCCCAATCAGTAATGATTCAGAAAGTTGGAACTAGAGTTCTGCATTGGATCGAGTAAGCGCGATTTTACTCGAATCCGACTCGACTCGCGGTTCGGATCCGGTCGGGTTTCGGGTTGAGGTTTGATTTATTCGGGTTGACCCGATTTCTCAAAAGAAAGTCCTGAATATTTTCCAAATGGAAAAAAGCTACATATTTGAACATTAATGAGTGTATATATGTTCAATTTTACTCAAAAAAGTTAAACTGATATTAGAGATATAATTGTAGACATTCCCATAATTATATTAATATATAGATTAATTTTATCTCACTTCGGGTTCGGGTTGACTTTAGGCAGAATTTTTGGGCCAACAACCCGACTCTTTCAGGACTCTAGTTGAAACTACGAGTCCTGCTAGAAACTAGTCATTGGGGGCCACCGTAATACTTACCCATCATGGATATGCATAATATTAAATATGAAAATAAACCATGTGTAAACTATTTATAAAACGAATTGAAATTCTAAAATAAATTTCAAGCCTCTATCTCAATTTTTTCGGTAGATAGAGCGTTTAAAATCGTGACTTAATGACGTCATAGAGTTTAAATGCTGCATTACTGAATTGCGTAAAAGAAACATCCTTTAACTCCAAAAATGATATTCATATTAACTAAGAGTTTACTGCATCGGATTAAGCGTCTCATTTCCAATTAAAATATATCTTTGAATTGAAATTTCAATGAAATACAGTGTCACGAAAAATCGAAGAGTGTGGTAAATAAGATTACAAATATCTCGGCAACTCATTATCCGATCGATTTCATTCATTATACAAAATTTATGTTTTTTTTAATTGTCTTTTATACTCACTCCTTAAAACAAACAATTTCGAAATTTTTTATATACGTTTTATCAGAACGAATATTTCGAGAGTCCGAAAAAAAAAATAGTTCCGGATAATCAAGGTTACTGAAATTCAATAGGCTTCTTCTCGTTATTACATACTAAATACATACTAAATACATACCAAATTTCAAGTCTCTATATCAATTTGTTTGGGAGATAGAGCGTTTACAGACACACACAAAGACAGACGGACGGCAATCTATTTTTCTAAAAATATGTTTTTCGGAATCTCCAGTGTCTAAAACCTGCAAATCCGTCAGAAATATTTTTTCAATTTTTAAAACGATTACAAGACTTACCCTATACTACGTATTATGGTAAGTAACAAGTACTCTCTGAGATCAATTTACTCAGCCAATATATGACACAGAAATGGAAAATGATCGTAAACTCTATTCTGATAGATTATCCGCCAAGTAGTTGAGTGGGTGTACTGCGTAAAATAATTCCATAATCACACGAGTCTACGAAAAAATAAATAATCCTATTCAAAAACCCAAGAACATTTCATAAGAAACAAAATAAAACAGCTGGAAAGAACGCGCTCAGAATAAATTTTGAGCGTGGAGACATTAAAACTGGGCCTGCATGGTATTTGGTCACGTAGACTTCGAACTCACTTCGCCAGGTAGACAAAACGAACATATTCAAGGTGATTTGCCAACTAACTGATTCAGAGAACTTTCACCTGTTACTGGTTTTAAAAAAAAAAATCAACTCTTCTTTCACTTTTTACTGGTATTTCTTCTTCTTATAAAAAGTAATCCTACGCTTTTTTCTCGCATGTGAAATAAGAGGAAAGCTACTGTCGAAATATTTCAAGGTAGTTAAATTCTGTGATAAATATTTCTGCAGAAATTTCCTTTTAAAAAATGGTTTCAAAATATAGGCGCAATTGACATCACGGAATATTTTTACATTTTATAATTGATTACTTAGACATTGAATAGTTACGTTAGCTCGTATAGAATTCCTAGCCAAATACTGATAAGGAAAACCTTCACCTGTTACTACAATCAAAGGATAAAATAAACTCATTTAATTATTTTTTGTTTTGCATAAATAAAATTTAACCCAGCTATTTTATTGTATTTTATTTTTTATTTTTTGCATGGGAAACAAGAGGAAAGCAATTGTGGAAATACTTCAAGCAAATTTCTTCAAAAAATCAAATTTGATTTCATACAAAAACGGTTTGAAATTTTTGGCAAATTAAGACATTACGGCTTTACATATTGGCCATTTTATAATAATGCCTCCATATTGTCTACCTATGCTAGCTTCTATAAATAAACCGGCAATTTTGATTATTAACTTAATGAATGGAATATAAAAGTGTTGTACTTCATTTTTCCACATTTTAAAAATACCTCTTCTGACATACTCGCGATTCTGAAATTTTTTAGAAACCAATATATTTTGAAGATTTAAAGAAACATGTATAAACACAAAATTTCTTTTGCTGCCACAGATTTTCGGAAACGTTACCGAACGTTAGTTTATAGTGTACTAGCTGAAGTACCCGGCGTTCTCCGGGATTTTTAAGAATCTTTGTGTAGAAAAATCAATTTTAAAATTAAACATATTGTACAAAGAACTTCAAAATTTTAAAATATGTCAATATTTCCATAATCGGGTTTTTATAATGATTCAATACGTTCCTCAAGCCCATATGACGTTATCTTCACTTGCTGAGGTCATAGCTACTTGCTTTCTCTATTACTCATATTGATACCCTCTTTGTCTGATTCTCAAACATTTGAAAAAGTACGTTATACTTTTCAATACAACGTCATATTAATTTTCTTTTTAATTCTCTAATGACGTCATATTAATCTGTTTTCTGTACTTAAACTCATACTCCTTGTATTATTGAGAAATATTTGAAAATTTCCGTTTTACTACCAATATGACGTCATATTAATCTTTATTTCAATTGTTGAAACTTTTTATTTCATTTTCATTTTTCATGTGGCAATCTCTCAATAGAAAATTAATTATATTAAAATTTTAATTGCTTAATAGGCGTATAGCCAACATAGTGAAAAAGTACCCAAGCCGGGACTCGAACCCGGGTCATCAGATTAGCGCACTGACGTTCTACCAATCTACGGTTCGAGTCCCGGCTTGGGTACTTTTTCACTATGTTGGCTATACGCCTATTAAGCAATTAAAATTTGAATATTATGAATGCAAGGCGTGAGAAATTTTCTCTGGAAAATTTTCCAAGTATTAAATATGAATTTAGGAAATTAATTATTTTAGAAATTTTTTTATTGTGAATTTTTAATTTTTGGCAACTGCTATAACGAAAAATGTTTAAATTTGATAGGTAAAGTCTGTTAGATTTTCGGTTTTTTATTAATTAAAAATTAACTATACATTATTTCGATTCCGGATTACTTTAGTTGCCTCGGCCGTGTTTTAATACACCTATACGTAACATTTCTTAATTCTGGCTTCCAAACTGTTGATTTGTATAAAAGTGCAGACAAACAGACAGACAAATTTTCATTTTTATATATTAGATTGATTGATTGTCTCAATTCGGAATATTGGTTTTTAGGGTGCTATAAATTCTTAATTGAACATTTTCGGCTGCGTAATTGAAGTTACACATGCAAGAGTAACAAAATAGTATTAAATTTAATTTTAATGTTAATGCTGTTAATTTATCATGTTTGTCTGTAAAAGATGTTTGTTAAACATGAAAATGTTTACCTGAGAATTGATAGCATCTGAAAAAAATCCCTGACGGCTCGGCCTACAGGCACAGGTAGATTTCGAAGACGCAGAACGTGGGGCGCCTGTTTGTCGGGAATTGCGGAAGAAATTACCTTTTTGCGATGATGCTGCAGTTCGAACCGCCTACTTTGAAACCAAACTTGTTTGCAAGCGGAGCCAGCAAGGATTTTTTTTTTTTTTTTTTTTTTTTTTTTTTTTTTTTTGCTATAAGAGTTGGTCCTATAAAAAACATGTCAATATAAAAATTTTAGATAATATTAAGGGGATTTATAATAAATTTAAGCGGATTTGAAATCTTGAGAATTGACGAAGTTATGAATTTTTTTCTTCTAAAACCCCTCTTCCCTCCCCCCCTTAAGGCAATTTTTAATTATATCAAAAATCTGTCATACATACGTTTTTGGCCCTGTTCCTAGAAGTAATAACAACTTTAAACGGATTCGATACGTATCATAATTAAGAAATTATGGTTTTTTTTTTCTGTTTTCACAAAAAGCCCCCCCCCCCCCCCCTTGGTTCGATTTTGCCCATTAACGAACTTGAACGAGATTTTATGCCCCTTGATTTTATGTATCAGTTTCGAAAAGATTCGGGAGTTGGAACCGCCTACTTCGAAAAATAACTTGTTTGCAGGCGAAGCCGGCAGGGATTTTTTTTGTTTTTATTTTTTTTTTTTTGCTATAACGGTTGGTCCTATAAAAAACTTGTCAATACAAAAGTTTTAGATAATACTAAGAGGATTAATAATAAATTTACGCGAATTTGATATCTTGTGAATTGACGAAGCTATGATTTTTTTTCTTCTAGCCCCCCCCCCCTTTCCCCCCCCTTGGGCCATTTTTAATTATATCAAAAATCTGTCCTACATAAATTTTCGGCCCTTTTCCTAGAAGTAATAATAACTTTAAACGGATTCGATACGTATAATAATAAAGAAATTATGAGGATTTTTCTGTTTTCACAAAAAGCCCCCCCATTTCCCCCCCCCCCTTGGTTCGATTTTTCCCATTAACGAACTTGACCGAGATTTTATGCCCCTTGATTTTATGTATCAGTTTGGAAGAGATTTATGCAGAATTTTTCCAGTTATCGTGGTCAGAAAAAAGTGACATAGATAGATAGATAGATAGATAGATAGATAGATAGATAGATAGATAGATAAACTTTTGAACTGGGGGTGTTTTTGGGTTGTGGGAGTCATAATCGGCGTAGATCTGCAAAAATTTTTCGAAATTTCCAACTTAGGTGAGAATGTAATAGGTAGTATTTCTTACGAAATCTACCTAAAAATCATGCTAAATCAAGAACGTAAAATCAAAATGAACATTGTTTTGTTACTCTTGAATGTATGAATTCTGTATATGCAGCTGAAAATGTTTCTTTGAGAATTGATTACATTTGAAAAAACAATATTTTGTGTTGATACCAGGTTGAAAAACTTGTTTAATATACTGTGTAAAAACTATTCGGAAACTTTTCCGAAAGTCAGTCGCATCAAAAGAAACATTGTTTTTATAAATGCTTCTTTAAATCTCGAATATGTATTGGTTTCTGATATTTCTAAAGATAAAGGCGGCTTTTTGAAATCGTGGATAACTAGGAAGAAGTATTGTATATTTTAGTTCGTGGTTAAATTATATCTTCCTAGATAAAGAATTAACATCTATCTTATTTTAGAGTGTACGATGACTTGTTGTTTCACAGATCAATCAATCAGAAAAAGATCTTTAAATATAAAACTAGAAAAAGATGTCGAATTATTTTTCCATATCCTGCATGTTTTTTTTTTTTTTTTGTTGTTGTTGTTTTTGTTTTTTTATGATGATTCTCTAGACTTGAAAATTCAAACTTTTAGTTAATAGACAGTGACCAGTAAACCCTTTTATAGCTTGGTAGCCTCTTTTTTGCAACTTTAATTCTTGTTGAATTAAATTAAATTAAAATTAAATATATTAAAATTAGATATATTAAAATAACTTGTATAGGTTAAGATCGTTAACAGACGTTCTTCTAAAATTGATTCTTTAAAATGTGGTGTTCTGAGCATAAAAAATAGGAGTTAAATCTGTCTAAAAGATGGTTAATTTTATTTAGTTGGCAGATATTCTTGTTTAGTCGCCATGTGGCGAGTGGTGACTAGATATTTTCAGGCTTGTGATTCCCACTGTTTTTGTTTTCAAATTTCAAGGAAATTATACCACCCACAAGACACACGTTTCATATTATTACGTGTCAGTCATCTGTCTGCATAAAGAAACTTTCATACGGAGATTAGTACACGTTTTCGTCTATGAATAGTTACTGGGTATATCAATCCAGACACAAGTATAGACATGGTATAAGAAACGGAAATAATTTAAAATTAAACTATTCCAAAACTGCCCATACAGACATAGACTTTTGACTAATGATTCTCTACAGACAAGATTTATGGTATTATTACGCTCCGCTGGATATTTTAATCGTTTTCATGCAGAAATGACACATAAAATTTCCATTAAATCATAATGTAGGCTTTTAATCATTGTTATATGCAGACGGTTGAATATCAGTTTCGCATCTAAGTTTAATATTTTATCTATTATTTTTAGCTGTAATGAGATTTTATTTTAAATGTGTAAGAAGTCATTTTATTATAACACAATCAAAGTTCAATCGGATCTCAATTGGAAGAGCATTGGCAATTTAAGCTAATGGTTGTGGGTTCTATTTCCAGCTTAGACACATTTTTACTGAGTTGGAACATTTTAAAACGGTATGATATATTTACCAATTTGATTGTGTTAAAATAATAAAGTGAATTGTCCCGCAGTGGCGCAGACGATTAAGCTCGGTTCCCGTCAAGATCACGGAAAGTGAAGCAGCATCAACCATTGTCAATGCTTGGGAGGGTGAGAACCTCTCTCGACTGTGGCTGCTGTGGGACCGTGTACGTTAATGGGAGCTGGTGCACGTAAAATCTGTTCGTGGCTTAAATGTCCTACAAGTTTGAAATCGATACATCTGGGGGTGCCAATCCAGGTATAGGTTTCTCTTCTGGAATTGGTTCAAAATTAGGAGACCAGCTCTAGAAGTCCAACCTCTCTTAAGACTCTGGCATCCCTTCTTTCAGAGAAGTGCCATGGCACTTTCTCTGACACGACAACAACAACAACAACAATAAAGTGAATTTACGTTTCCATCGTTTAACTCCTTCGCGACGAGCGTCACGCATTCGTGACTCATAAATTGCACAGAATCCTTCATTATTCTTAACGGTAATTTTTAATTGAAAATTTTGCCTTATTTAATCAAAGCATTTCTGCAATTTATTAAAACAAATTTTTACTTTTAATAACCGGTGATAGAACATTAATAATTTCGTAAAAAATACTCGTCGCGTAGGATTTAATGAAATTCCTTTACCTGCGGCTTATTCTGTTGAGCTGTCTACGAGGCAGACCAGATGCTAATGGTCTAAAAAATCCCTGACGGCTCGGCCTACAGGCACAGGTAGATTTCGAAGACGCAGACCGTGCGGAGCCTGTTTATTGAAAATTTCAGAGGAAATGACCTTTTTACCCTGATGCGGCAGTAGGGACCGCCCACTTCGAAATCTACCTGTGTCTGTAGGCGGTTCGGCAGGGATTTTTTTCGTTTTTAAATTTTATTTATTTATTTTTTTGCTGTAAGGGTTGGTCCTATAAAAAACTTGCCAATATAAAAGTTATAGATAATATTAACAGGATTATAAATTTAAGCGAATTTGATATCTTGTGAATTGACGAAGTTTTGAATTTGTTTCTTCTTAAACCCCTAATCCCCCCCCCCCTTGATATAAAAAATCTGTCATACACACATTTTGGGTGCTTTTCCTGGAAGTAATAATAACTTTAAACGTTAAATGTTCTATCTGACAAGATGCTAAAATAACGGAATTTACAACAACAAATTCAAAATAAGCCAGGTGGCGCTCTCTATAGAACATTGGACTCAATCATGTAACATATATTTAATTTTTTGCTGTTCATATTTATGAAAGTTTTCTCCTGAAGATGGTTATAAAGAATAACCGAAACGTCGAGTATTGTTTATATATGTAGTTTTAAACTCATATTTAATTAAACGAAATTTACGTTGGAAGCAAATGTTTGATGAGTATTTATATGTGCAACGTAAAGTCCTTATTAATTAAGTTCAACAAATACAAATTAAAAAATAAATAAAATAAAAAGTATTTGACTGACTTCTGCAGGAAAATAGGCAAAAATTGTTTTCCTGTTTCAATATTTCATCGATGACCCCCTCATCAGATATAGATTTTGTAAGCATTCAACTGTCAGACATTTGATGCCTTGGGCAATGAATATTTCCCGAACATATCGGTTAATCCAGCCTTTACAGAATTTCTTCATAGATAAAAAAAAAATGATAAATTTCATTAGAAAACTTGGTTTATTATTTTTTCTTAATTAATTCATAAAAATATTTTGTACTTTTTGAAAATCAGTGACGGGGGAGGGGTGTAATATTTTTTTACTAGCGACTAGAATTTTTTGCTGGCTACCAAATTTTATTAAATTAGTAAAACCCTGCTCCTAACCATTTTTTAGGGATGGTGGTCATTCAAATTTCAAATCCCCGTCTCCAATCCTATAGGTATGAAAGGCATTCACATTTTTTCCAAATTTCGAATCAGAATAATAGAAAAACTCAAAAAGAGTTGATGAAAATGATGAAAATTAAAACTTTAAACTCAACTAAAAGTTCTAAATCAACTTGTAAAATAAAATAAGATAAAAATAGTCATACAAAATGTATGACTGAAACGAAATCTGAAAAAAGAACAATCGAAAATTTGTAATGTTTACATTATACCTTCAACCTACAGTGTGCTTCATTGTAGCTATCAAAATTCTGTTCTCTTTTCCAGCAAAGAAAAATGATTTTCAAATACTTATGCATACACACGTCCGACAACTATGTTTTTGCATAAACATGAATAATTACACTTTATTTCGATGCTTAATGTACATTTTATGCGTGTAAACTTCTCAGAAAAGAGAACGATTTAGAATTACAAACGTGATATATGAACGATGCGAAATTTGAAATTCTAACATTATGAAATGTATCTCGTTGAAAAGAAAAAAAGACAACGTAGAATGCATGGCTCATTTTTCAAGTATTTTCTTCACGGCCAAATATTTTAATTTGTTATTCATAACTTTAAAGGTGTAAATTACAATGCTTGTTTCTAAATGATTTAGCTTAACGTTAACAACTTTTGTGGAATGTCAAATTGTACAAATGTGAATACTTTTGAAATTTAAATTATACACAGCAGCTTTTTTCTTAAAATGGAAATTTCATTTTAATTCCGGAATTAAATAACTAGTTTGTTAAATTTATGTATTTAGAATATTTACCCAACTTAATTACATTAAAATGCACAGTTGTCACTAGATCTTCAAAAAGTGAAAGTTGAATGATAGCTGAATTAATTATATGGATTGAACATGATTTGATAAGTATGTTTAAAATAATACGTTAAGGATGTCGAGTTTATGATATAAACCCTCTGAATCACGTGTGTATAACTTTTACCAACCATAAACTAGTCGTTGGGGACCACCGTAATACTTACCCATCATGGATATGCATAATGTAAAATATTAAAATAAAACATGTGTAAACTACTTATAAAATGCATTGCAATTCAAATAAAATCGAGACTTGATGACGTCACAAACTTTAAAGGCTCGATTACTGAATTGCTTGAAAGAAACATCCTTATAACTCCAAAAATAATAATCCTATTAACTAGCGGTTTATTGCATCTGATTAAGCGTCAAATTTCCAATTAAAATATATCTTTGAAGTGAAATTTGGATGAAATACAGGGTCATGAAAAATCGAAGAGTGTGGTAAATAGGATTCCAAATATCTCGGCAACTCATTATCCGATCGACTTCATGCTTTATGCAAAATTTATGTTTTTTATTGTATTTTATATTCATTTCTTAAAATAACCAATTTCGAAAATTTGTATATACCTTTTATCAGAACGAATATTTCGAGAGTCCGAAAAAAATAGTTCCGGTTAATCGAGGTTATTGAAATGAAATAGGATTCTTCCCATTATTACATACTAAGTACATACCAAATTGCAAGTCTCTATCTCAATTTTTTCGGGAAATAGAGCGTTTACAGACACACAGACACACAGACGGACGGCAATTTTTTTTTCTAAAAATATGTTTTTCGGAATCTCCAGTGTCTGAAACGTGTAAATCCGTCAAAAAAAATTTTCGATTTTCAAAACGATTACAAGAATTACCCTATACTGCGTATGATGGGTAAGTAAAAATACCAACAATTAGGTAGCAAAGTATTAATGCTAACAAACATAAATACTGTTGTAAAGAATTTTTTAGATCACGTAAATTTTGTTACTCGTAATTTTCTAATTGATAATGAATGTAGACATTATTCACAATGTACTGTTTAAATGACTGTAATAGATATTTATGTTATCTATACATATATGTTTGTTTATGCTTATAAAACCTATTTCATTATTGGAATACATTTAAAGATTCTTAATTTTAAATTTCTGCATGCTAGCTAATAGCTTACGGAAGAATCTCTCTATAATAATTTCTATAATATATCTCTAAACCTTCCCACGAAACAATATTTTCACTTATGAATAACCAATTTATCATCAATTAAGAGTTTTCATAAAATTATTTAAATATTAATTGAAAATTTTGTTTAATTTCAAACAAAGTTATAATAAAACATCTTATAAAATGTTTCAATATCAATTTAACTCAAGTTTACATTTTAAAGCATTGTATAGCATTTTGTTTAATTTCATTAACTTAATAGCAGTGCATTACACTAATTTAATTACACGGAATTTATTTTTTTATTTTTAGATTTTTAGTATTTAATTTCAAAATAACGTTAGTTAATTATATTAATAATCAATGCTGAGTATAATAATAGTACTTTAATTTAATTTAATAAATTGTTCATGAAATGTGTAATTTAAAATTATATGTTAAACAACAATGCCATTTTTTTTTTATTAAATACAAACAATTATTTTTTAATTTTTGATTTTTAGTATTTAATTTCAGAATAACGTTAATTAATTGCATTAACAATCAATGCTGAGCATAATTATGTTAATTTAATTTAAATGAATAAATTGTTCAGGAAATGTGTAATTTAAAATTATAGTTTAAATAATTCTGCCACTTTTTTTTATATCAAACAATTAGTTTTGATTTTATTTTTGAATTTTAGATTTTTAGTATTTAATTTCATAGTAACGTTAATTAATTGCATTAACCATAAATGCTGACGCATAATAATGTTAATTTAATTTAAATGAATAAATAGTTCATGAAATGTGTAATTTAAAATTGTAGTTTAAACAAGTCTGCTATTTTTTTTAAATTCAAACAATTTGTTTTTATTTTATTTTTGAAATTTAGAATTTTAGTATTTAATTTAATAATAACGTTAATTAATTGCATTAACAATCAAAGCTGAGCACAATAGTGTTAATTTAATTTAATTGAATAATTTGTTCATGAGATGTTTAATTTAAAATTATAGTTTAAACAACTCTGCCATTCTTTTATAAAACACAAACAATTATTTTTGAATTTTAGATTTTTAGTATTTCATTTTATAATAACGTTAATTTATTGCATTAACAACCTATGCTGAGCAAAACACTGTTAATTTAATTTAAATGAATAAATTGTTAAATAATTTAAAATTAAAGTTTAAACAATTCTGCCATTTTTTTAATTCAAACAATTAGTTTTGATTTTATTTTTTAATTTTAAATTTTTAGTATTTAATTTCATAGTAATGTTAATTAATTACATTAAGCATTAATGCAGAGCAAAACAGTGTTAATTTAATTTAAATGAATAAATTGTTCAGGAAATGTGTAACTTAAAGAATTATTAGTTTAAACAATTCGGCCATTTTTTTTATTTTAAACTCAAACAATTAGTTTTATTATATTTTTTTCAAGACAGGTTTTTTTTCCCCTTGATAAATTCAATACAAAGGAAGTATCTTCTGACCACAGTTTTAAAATCCACATTTTTTTATGATCAATTTCCAAAATTCGGCAAAAAAAAAAAAAAGAGAGGTGTTTTAAACTAATATTTCCAAATAATTTTCATTAGTTTCAACATTTTTTTCATTAAATTCAAACAATTAATTTTGAACTTACTTTTTAATTTTAGATTTTTACTATTTAATTACATAATAACGTTAATTAATTATATAAACAATCAATCTTGAGCATAATAATATTAATTTAAATTAATTGAATAAATTGTTCATGAAATATGTAGTTTAAAATTATAGTTTAAACAATTCTGCTTTTTTTTAAAATTCAAACACTTACTTTTGATTTGATTTTTGAATTTTAGATTTTTAGTATTTAATTTCATAGTAACGTTAATTAATTATATTAGTCATTAATGCTGTGCATAATAATATTAATTTAATTTAAATGAATAAATTGTTCAGGAAATGTATAATTTAAAATTGTAGTTTAAACAATTCTGCCATTTTGTTAAATCAAACAATTAATATTGATTTTATTTTTGAATTTAAAATTTTTAGTATTTAATTTCATAGTAACGTTAATTAATTGCATTAACCATTAATGCTGAGCCATAATAATGTTAATTTAAATGAATAAATTATTCAGAAAATGTGCAATTTAAAATTATAGTTTAAACAACTCTGCCATTTTTTTCATTAAATTCAAACAATTAACTTTGATTTTATTTTTTAATTTTAGATTTTTAGTATTTAATTTCATAGTAACATTAATTAATTGCATTAACCATTAATTCTGATCATAATAATGTTAATCTAATTTAAATGAATAAATTGTTCAGGAAATGTGTAATTTAAAAATATAGTTTAAACAATTCGGCCATTTTTTATTTTAAACTCAAACAATTAGTTTTATTATATTTTTTTCAAGACAGGTTTTTTTCCCCTTGATAAATTCAATACACAGGAAGTACCTTCTGACCATAGTTTTAAAATTCACATTTTTTGATGATCAATTTCCAAATTTCGGCAAAAAAAGAGAAAGAGGTGTTTTAAACTATTTCCAAATAATTCAAAACAATTGAAAATGGATTTTCTGAACCAATTTGCTCTCCATTCAGTGATCCGTGAATTAACTGTCACATCAAGACAGGATGTGAAGGATCACTTAGTTTAACTGAGGCATCAAATATCACGTTCCACACGTTAACTTGTTTTAAAATATTCAGTGTTCTAATTTAAATAAATCGTGCTCTGAGAAAAACCCAGATATTATTTTTTTTTAATATTTGAAATGTTTCCATAGATAAACATTAATTAGCAGATATTATTTTTAATTATGCGATGTTGTAATTAGATGTGAAGTGATTTGAAAGATATCAGATTACCGTTACAATTCAAAGTTACTAAAGTGTTGTAATTGAAATGTATAGTGCTTTGAAAAACTCATTACTTTTTTTTTTAATTTAAATTATTTTATGAATGAATTAAAATGCTATGAAGCTTCAATGTACTCATTTTAAAATATGATATTTTCAAAGAACACATTATTTTTTACGATGGAAGTTATCGCAAGGATAGATTACCAGATATTACTTTAAATATTAGTGTTCTATTTTAAATAAATGGTGCTTTGAAAAAGCTCAGATTATATATTTGAAATCATTATTTATATATTTGAAATAATAAATACTATATATATATATATTTTTTTTTTTTTAATTTACATTTGAAATGTTTCCAAAGATGAATATAAATTAGCAAATATAAATTTAATTATTTGGCGTTTTAATTAGATGTATGGTGCTTTGTAAGATATAAGATTACTTTTAAAATTCAAAGGTACTAAAGTGTTCCAATTGAAATGTAAAGTGCTTTGAAAAACTTATTTCTTGTTTTACTATTATGTTACTGCCATATAAACAAAAGTTTTATTACATATATATAATAATCATAAATTGAAATACGAACTCATACTCTTTTGAATAATATCCAGACAAGGAAGAAGAAATAATAAAATACGTAACCAAGAAAAGATAAATGAAAATGGAAAATAGTGAATAATAAAATATTTGTAGAATTGTGGCAGAATCTTCAGGCCTAAATTACCACAGATTCCACCAAAAATGTACTATTCCATCCTTGTGCAAGCTAAAATAAACTAAAATAATACAAGATTTCGGCAATCGCACATTAATAGACTGAGAAAATGAATGAAATAAGAGATGGAAAGATTCAAGTGAAGAAGAATTTCCTCATAAAATATCCCAAATGAACATGCATTAGTTGAAAAAAAAATATTTGAATTAAATTACTTGCATTAGTTGAAAATTTTGCCAAAAAATAGTTAAAAATTCAGAAGAGGTATCCAATTATAAAAGAACGACATGGGAGAATAGTCAAACCAAGTTGTCACAGAAGTTTAAATAACGCGATAAAACCAATGTTTAAAATAATTCAAAGATAAATATCAATGATCAGATATTACTATAATTATTGAATTGAATTTAAATATATGGTGCTTAGAATGATATCTCATTAATGTTACGTTTCAAATTATTCCAAAGATCAGCATAAATTGTCAGATATTACTTTTTTCGTGTTCTAATTAAAATGTATAGGGGTTTGAATGAAATCATTACTTTTATATTTGAAATTATTTCATAGATGAATTGAAATAATCAGATATTACTTTAAATATTCAGGGTTCTAATTAGATGTTGGGTGCTTTGAAAGATATCAGAACGAAGTTACTAAAGTGTTGTAATTGAAATGTATAGTGCTTTGAAAAACTCAGATTATCCTTATGTTAGTAATTATTTTATACATGGATATCGATTACCGTTACTATTACTTTAAACACTGAGTATTGAGTTTTAAATCTATGGTGTTTGAAATAGCTCGTATTACCTTTGAATTTAAATTTATTCTATAGATGAACATCATAAATTGTCAGGTATTACTTTAAATATTCAGTGCTCTAATTTAAATATAGGGTGCGTTTAAAAAAAAACATGAATTACTTTTACATTTTGAATTAGTTCACGAATGAATATGAATTTGCAGATACTATTTAAAATATTCCGATTTCTAATTTAAATGTATGGTACTTTGCAAAAATTTAGAATGCTTTTATGCTTGAAATTATTCCGTGATTTAACATAGATTATAGATTATCAGGTGTTTTTTTTTTATGTGTTTGGTGTTGTTATTAATATACATAGTTGCTAATATTTATAAATGATGCTTTTAAGGAACTCGGATATGTTTTATATTGGAAAGATGAATGCAAATTGTTAATATGAATTTTAAACAGAGTACAGTAAATTTTCAGACATCAATTTGTAAGACCAGTTATAGATATGTATACGCTGTTAAAAATTTTGGAGTAAAATAATGAGTAAATGGAGTAAAATAATGAGATATACCAAAATTTGGTACTTCTTAATTTTCAAAACCACCATTTCATGTATAACCTTGGAAATTGGCTAAGTTGAACCAAATTTTGGTGCTTACTCGACAGTCAATCAGAACACTGATTTATGCGCATGTCTACGGCGCATTTATGAGATAAGAGGAAGAATTCAATTTTTCATCGCCATTGCTAGATTAAAATAAACGGATATTAATATTAAGATAATTATTTGTGGAACGGAAGTGTAAGTCCTATTTAGTTTAAATCTTGTATCCCTGTAGATTTTATATCCTATGAATAGGAGTTAAATAGTTTTTATGTTTTTTGAAAAAGGATTGATCTTGTGTTTAGGTGCGTTCGTACTTATATAAATACGTAGCACCTATTAGTCGTCGTCTGGTCCGTCCGTCTGTCCGCATATAACAGCGCAAACACTACCCAAACGAGTGGTTTGAAATTTAATATGTACAATCGTCGCAGAATTTTGTCGAGTCATTTCAAATTTTATGAAAATCAAATCAAAACTTAAAAAGATATTAATAAAAGTCTTGTTCATTCCATTAAATCCTATCATACGTAATTAATTCAATGACATCCCATGAAAGGTATTGATTCTAGGTTTCCATGGTGATTGATTCCTATTTAAGATGGAGTCATATTATTTACGTATTACTGAATTTAACGACCGAATTTGTATACTAAAATTGTTTCAATTGCAATCACATAATCTACCGCCTTCTGGAGAAATCTATATATTTAAAACGCTAAGCTTTTTCTTTCGACAATCCGCGAGAACAAACTACTGCATCAAATTACACCATTCTTTTTTTTAAATGACAGATATTTGGACACAGATTTGTTATCGTGCATTCGTTTGTTCGAAAATTTAATTAATTAGCCGTATTTTTCAATTAAACTTTTACTTCTGCTTATGACGTCATAAAGTCGGCAACTCCCACTGTTGCAAGGCATAGAGTTTATTCTGTAAACTCTGTGGTTCGCCAATCTTTTGACATTAGCTAATATCAACTAGGTAATATTTTAACATCTATATATTTAAAACGCTAAATGTTTTCTTTCGATAGTCCGTGAGAACAAACTGCTGCATCAAATTACATCGTTCTTTTTTTAAATGAAAGATATTTGGACACAGATTTGTTATCGTATATTCGTTTGTTCGAAAATTTCATTAATTAGCCGTAATTTTAAATTCAAATTTTACTTTTGGTATGACGTCATAAAGTTAATCGCCAGAGAATGCTGCAACTTTTCATAAAATTGAAGTCTGACTCTGACCGTAACTTCAAGCTATCTGGGCAAGGTAGAATTGTAAACAAAGCTCGAATACGTTATAAAAATATCAATGTCACCAATTTATTTACTTTTAACATTTGCTGAAACATTAAAACTAATAGAAAAAGATTAAAATATATTAAATTACTCATAATTCTTTAAACGTTAATAAATTTTATTTATTAAATAAAAAATACCCTTACATGGAACAGAAGCAGCAGACGCACAGGAATTGACGCTATTTATTTTTTGAGCTATTTTCGCACATTATTTTTATTAAACACACGCAATTATTAATTAGTATTAATTAGTTAATTTTAAATTATTTTAAATTATTTATTTACACACGTTTTCAATTTTATTAACACCAAGTTGCCATACAAAGCAAAACTCGCCATTTTGGCGAAAACAATGCGTCTGCGACATCTGTGCCGATTTAATCAAAATTGTTTGGGTGCACCGCATCTTGCAAAATTAATTAAATCCATGATCATTGTTTCTTTAGGAGATTAAAAATAAGAAAATTTAATTCTTAACGAAATACAATTATTTGGTCGTAAATTTTTTCTTAGTTCGGGCTTAGTTAATATTCTGGTACTTCTCTATTATCCCATCGACCACTATCCATATAAAAAAACTATCATCAAATTATTCGCCAAACTGTAGCGCCCAATAAACAAATGGAAGAAGGTTGCCATTAGAATCTCAGAAAAAAAAAGAAAAAAGAAATAAATTTGGAAAAGCCCAATTCACTAAAGTATCATTTATCAGTAACTTTAAACAATAAAATTTACAATATATTAATGAAAATAGAAACAAAAATAACCTTGGAAATTTATTTAATTAAATTATTTTTCTTAATTATCTCTCTCGACTGCCGGATAAATGTTTGTGACGTCAGTTAAAATTGATCTATTGAACGTAACTGCGCATCGCAACAATTTTTCAATGCTTTTTCGCTTTTAATAACATGTTGTCGAAGATAAAATTTCTATTTTAATTAATGCATTAACTAATAAATCAGTAAAACATCATTAAAAATACATTAAACGTCGAATTAAACATCACTTGATGATATAACAAGCACGTGTAACACATTTGACGTAAAGTGAGTTTGACTCCACGATAATACATTTTTGGCGTTAAAATCCTATAGTTTGGCGATAGTTATTTTCTTAATGGAAAGTGGTCGACCGGATAACGGAGAAGTATCAAAATTCTTATAAATCGTATGAAATTGAAGGGCATATGTATTTAATGTGTTTAAAAATACGATTAATGTTTCTCAAACTTTGAATCTGAAAAACAAGCGAGTACGAGGTATTATTACGTATTACGTAGGTCGCGGTACGAGCACCATCTGGACAGGGTATATACGGCAGATGCCATTTTTCAGTACAATTATATACAAAATATATTTTTATTTGTATACATGGTGGTTAAGCATAAAAGCAACGTATATAAAGTACGTGTGAAAAGTTTGCGCCTGTGAAAATGACGCTATGCTTATCTTGAAATGCATTTTTACATTGATAAATCTAAAGAGAAAAATTTATAGGATTGTGTCAACATGATGTAATTTTAACCGATTTTAAATTCTTCATTATAAAGAGTAGAATGTATAACGATTGTGACAAACGGCGCTATTGTTTTTGTTTTTATCGCGCTTACATCACTTCTAAATATCGTACAATTTCAATTTATACATCATCAATTAAAAAAATGTTAGCTTTCGAATGAAATTTATTTGAAAACTGCCGCTTAATTTAACAACATTTTAAATAATTTTCAAGCATGAATTATTTTTTTAATCTATCTCAACAATGGCCGCCAGTTTGCTTCAGTAATATAAACTAGCACCTGGGAAAGTTGCCACAATTGGAAATTGATTTCCCTAACCAACCTAAAAAGTGAAGAAAATAATAATAAAAAAACCCTCTGAATAAATCATGAAATTAGATTATTCATAAGCATTTTGGCGCTAAACTGAAATCTTTCAAACAAAAAAAAACCGATTTTCAATTTATGTTCAACATAAAATTGTTATCATGTTAAATTCGTGTTAATGTATGTGTTGCATCAGAATATGCTTGGAATTGTATTTTATTATTATTTTAAAGATCCATGGTGTATTTCACTGTATAAGAGGGAAAAGATCACGAATGTAGAAAAGGGATAATCATGATTATGGAAAGGGACCGAAAAAACTATACAAATAAATTATACTTGAAAACATCAAAAATCTGCATCATCGGCAGATTCTATATTATTATTGTAAAAAAAATTTTCCATCTTTACATAAAAATTGATTAGCTTAAAACAATGGATGCATTTTAGAAAATATGGATTTGAAACGAACAATGATTAAAGAGAACATTTTAAAACTTTTTAGTATTTAAGCATTTTAAAACTTTTTTAACGTCGAATTTCGACGGTGCCTTTGAACAGATGCAATGCATATGCACATAGAAGTTTACACGGTTGCATTATTACAGGGAGAGAGATGTGTGCTTTATTTACTGAATATGATATGGACGTAGGAATATACTATTTGTATGATACTTCATAGGTCCACGAAATTTTCTTTTTGCAGTGGTGAAAATGGCGATAATGTCGAACTTATTTGCACTAAACAGTTGTTTATGGATTGTTTGTTTGGAGTTTGGTACTATATTTCACTGGGAGAAAAAACTTTTAAAATAAAATATTTAAAAGACTTCATACGCACCCCTTCTTATATAATAAAGAAGCTTATTTTACTGATATTGTTATAGTATTTTTTTTTCGTCAAGTTTTGACGGGTTCCATCTAGTAGATATTAAAAGTAAAAAGAGTCTAAATATGGATTTCAAATTCTGAAATTTTCAAAGCCAGGCTTAAGTTTTCCATTGGAATTTTCAGTAAATGTCAATAAAAGATAAAATGTTTCCAACTTAAAATGTACTTATTTTATTACGGACATTAATCATATCTTAATAACGGACGATATATTTCATTTCACTGAAACTAGTTATAGTAGGAACGGACCTCATTTGTCACGTTTGACGTACAATTTCCAATTTTTTATAGTTTAATGTTAAATTGTTGATTTCACAAGCGACAGTTTTTTATTATATGCCTGCTTCGTCTAACGGCATGAAATCCATGAAATCCATTAAATAACAAAGCTTAGCAAAAATTTATCATGATTTCATTCGTTTGGTCGTTATGGATAAACAAATGCGTGATAAATAGTTTATTCTTCCTATTCGATAGTATGATGTGAAATATTTTAATTTGCCACTTTTTGAAAATGATGATTCAGAAAGAATGTTGACTCATGACCCCATTCATAGGAGATGTAAACATTAATTTGCACCGAGTTGAGATTGTGTTTACTCATGTTGGATTTCTTCTGTTTTTCACAGTTTTCTGATTATAATCACACATCAGTGTATTATTATTATTATTATTATTTTAGAGTGAAATATGATTATGATAATATAAAGATATGTGTATGTCTTAAAATGAGTTAATGTCTGTATTTCATAAATACAAAAAACATTTGTATATATTACCAATTTTTATAAGCAGACATTATATAGTCATTATAAACTTGAGTCATTAAAAAATGGCCAAAAGTTTTCATAAAAACCATCACTACATAATAACGTTATTGTGTAGTGATGGTTTTTATGAAAACTGTTGGCCATTTTTTAATGACTCATGTTTTTAATGATTTCTATATAATGTTTGCTTATAAAAATTGGTAATATATACAGATGTTTTTTATTTATGATTATGATATTACGAAAAGTTCCCTCGTTGAAAAATAGCATTACACAGGGAAAATTCTCTTTTACATATTATAGTTTTTAATCTAAGAAGTGAAACTTTTTAAAGAGTATTCTTTATGGTTAATATTTTAAATTACTATTTAGAACCCTAAATCTTCATATCCAATGTTTCAGATTAATTTGACATTTATCAAATTTTTCAAGTAAATAAAAACATTTATTTGTGGACATTTCATTTCAAACATGCTCAACAAATTTAGGTTAACCACTTCAGACTTAAAGTTTTTAGTAATAAATATTCTCGAATACGAAAGGTGATAAAAAAAAAAAAATTCTTTTGTTTTAACAATGAAAAAAAAAATTAATTGCTTAAATGGGTCATTTTTACGAACAGGTACAAAATAGCAATAACAAAAATATTTTATAAAATCTGTAATCTCTAATCTATAAACTAATCTATAATCTATAATATAATCTATAATCTATAATATGTAATATGTAAAAAATCTTAAAAATTGCACGGATGTTTTCATTTATGCTTAATGAATAACCTTATATTAGTGGTGAAGTTTTCTATTTCATTTTTCATAAGTTTTTGATTTTTTAAAATTCTGACATGGCCATTGGAAGGGACATTTACATTACAATAATTGAGTAATTATTGGACGTAGTTGGTGTACATATATTTTTTTATAATTAAACTCTTATAGCTATATTATTATTTCATTACGTCTTTCAATAATGTTAAAACAAACTGGGATTAAATATAGTATGATTTGTGATAATTAAAAAATATTTAATCACTTTTATTTTATGTCAAAATTGACATTAAAGCTCTAAATATATAGATTTACAGTTTTTCGTATTGGTCACGGATATTTATATTATTCTTTCACACAGACAATTAAGAATTCTGTAAGAATTCTATAAGAATATTTTTGTTCGAGTTTTTAGAACAAGAGCTAAGAATTAAATCGCTTCTACGAATGCTCATATCAGTTTTAGGACTTCATAACAATCAACGACAGAGAGTAATGCGCTCTTAAAATATATTTAAGGTTAAAGTACGATACATATATAAAAGATAATGGGACAGTATCATTATTAATAACTATGTAAAAGGAAACCTTCCAAATATCGATGGTGATAACAAAGAATGCAAGACAAATTATTACTAAGTGTAAAAAAGAATCAATAATGATCAGTAGCTGTTAGCTCAATATACAGCGCAATATTTCCTCGAATGACTATTTTATGATCGACGTAACCTATATAAATAATGCAGGTAAAAGGTCTTGTAAAATGTTTGATATATTTTCCTCTAAACTTGCTATAGAAAAATTAAACAGGAAAATTTACATCGTGACAAGTGTTCAATATGAAATACATTCAGGAAAATCCCTTCTTCCTACACTGTGAAAAAAAAATGTTTCTTAATCTAGAAAAATGTAATATATCCACGAACCAAACAATACAATAACCTATTACCCAAGAATCCAAAAAGCATTCTTTATCTTTAGAAACTTCAAAAACCAATATATTTTCACGACTTAAAGAAACATTTGTAAAAAGAAGTTTCTTTTGCTGCCACTGATTTTCGGAAACGTTTTCGACTAGTTTTTATAGTGTATTAATCAGTTTTCTCAACCCCAAATATAGGTTTTTTGAGAGTTATCACTTCTCAAGTAAATATTTTCAAGTTCAATCAACATGTTTTACACACAAACATGATAAATTAACAACATTAATATTAACATTAAAATTCATATTATTGTGTTACTCTTGCATGTGTAAATTCAATTAGGTTGCTGCAAATGTTTAATTGAGAATTGATAGCAGCCTAAAAACCGATATTTCGGTTTGAGAAAACAGATTAATGTAACACACTATAACTACCCGGAAACGTTTCCAAAAGTCAGTGATAACAAAAGAAACATTTATATTTTAAATGCTTCTTTAAATCTAAAAAAATATATATATTGGTTTTTGATGTTTCTAAAGATAAAGAAAGTTTTTCGGAACTATGGGTAACTCGAAAGATGTTATTTTATATTTTCGTACATGTTTATATTATAATTCCATAAATAAAGAAACATTTACAGTGTACAGAAATAAATATATGTTATTTCAAAATAGACATACTCGTAGAAAATACTTATATGATGTCAGTCACCATTTATAGACTTTTCAAGCGAAAAAGAGAACTTTTTAATTTGAATTTTCACCATAACCACAAGAGATAAAAAATCTTCTAACATTGTTACAATTTCTTAAAGCAGTTATAAAACTTATTAGTAGCAAAAGCACTAAATAAAGACTTCTTACGATCAATTTAGTCTCAACATCTGGTAAAACTATAAACTAGTCGTTGGGGGCCAGCATAATACATACCCATCATGGATATGCATAATATAAAATATGAAAATAAAACGTGTAAACTATTTATAAAATGCATTGCAATTCGAATGAAATCGTGGCATAAACTTTAAATGCTTCTATTTCTGAATTGCGTAAAAGAAACAGCCTTATAACTCCAAAATTGATAATCATATTAACTAACGGTTTACTGCGTCGGATTAAGCGTCTCATTTCCAATTAAAATGTATCTTTGAATTGAAATTTGGATGAAATACAGGGTCATGAAAAATCGAAGAGTGTGGAAAATACAATTAAAAGTATCTCGGCAACTCATTATCCGATCGACTTCATTCTTTATGCA
Organism: Maratus michaelseni; assembly: GCA_963931845.1. Classification (NCBI taxonomy): domain Eukaryota; kingdom Metazoa; phylum Arthropoda; class Arachnida; order Araneae; family Salticidae; genus Maratus; species Maratus michaelseni. Next base: position 173,956,868 of record OZ007598.1, on the reverse strand, counting down.
AAATTTGTTTTGTTTTTAATTGTCTTTCATATTCTCTCCTTCAAATACAAATTTCGAAAATTTTTATATACCTTGTATCAGAAATAATATTTCGAGAGTCCGAAAAAAAAAATAGTTTCGGATAATTGAGGTTACTGAAATTCAATAGGCTTCTTACCATTATTACATACCAAATTTCAAGTCTCTATCTCAATTTGTTCGGGAGATAGAGCGTTTACAGACACACAGACGGACGGCAAAATTTTTTTTCTGAAAATATGTTTTTCGGAATCTCCAGTGTCTGAAACGTGCAAATCCGTCTTTTTTTTTTTTTTTTTTTTTTTTTCGATTTTTAAAACGATTACCAGACTTACCCTATACTACGTATTATGGGTAAGTAATAATGGAGTATTATCATCATTAATACATATGAAAAAAGGGAAAACTTGACGAAAGTTCAATGATAGATAATGTGGATACTAGACAACCATTACTAAATGGCAAGAAGAGTCAACAATGAACAACTAGCCATTAGACAATTATAGTGCAATATTTCCTCGGATGAGCGTAACATGATTGACATAACCTACATGGATAATGCTGGTAAAAGGTCGCCTGGGAGAAAATGCCTGGTACTTTCCCCTCGGAATTGGTTAAAGTTAAGTTAGCAGGAAAAATTATACTATGACAAGCGTTTGATTTGAAAATCATCCAGGAAAAAAATTCTGAAAAGAAAATAAGATTTTGAAATTACAGAAACCTACATTTAGAAGTAGAAGTTCAAAGGAATTATCCAGTTTATGTGAGGAGACAGTATGTTTGTAAGGTATGGGAGTTCGCGTGCGCGTTCTCTATCATGTGACTATCTCAGGGGTTTAGGAGTGTTTTTTGACTTGAAAAATATGCCTATTTTATGAAGTTGTTTTGACGTCTCGGAATAATACGGTCGATCGTCATATTTAAGACAGCATGAGATCTCATGTTTAAACATAATAGTCCGGGAGTCAGCGTCACATTTTTTCAATCAATTTTAGCGTTGATGGTTTTGGTATATATTTTAGATTAGGTAATGCAGATAACGAAATCGCCAGTCAGCTGGAGCTCCAGACAGGGGTCTAGAACTTTTTTTTTAGTTCTAGTTTTGAACAACATCAAAGCTTTATATTCTCCGCTGATTTAAATCCTTGACAATGGCTTAGATTATAGCCGAAAGTGCTAGGAAAGAGTTGTGTGCAGCTGATATCTAGTGTTTTAAAGTTTTTAAAACGTTTGTACGTATGTTTTTATCGGACGCCTATTTTAGTAAAGTGTAAAATAAATCATTTTTCATAAAAATGTTCTCATGTTTCGGATAAACAAAGGTGAATCTTTCGTTTCGGATATTCTTTATATTATTAAAGTTATTTTGAAAAAAAAAAGCAGGCTTTAAAGCGGAAAAACTTTCATGTCGCCTCAACTTTCGATTATGATTAGAATTTAAGACTAAAAAAATGTTTTACTTTCAATTTTTTTAGAAATATGAAATTCGTTCGCTGGTATGTAAGATTTTGGAGAATGTATCTTTTAGTTGAAAATATAAAACAGTTTCACCGCTTTTCAGATTGGTGATTTTATCTTCCTATAATTAAAAAAAAAAAAAAAAAAAAAAAGCTTCCACTATTTATTATTTTAGTTATTTTTTGGAATTTACTCATTTCGCATGTCATGTTTTAACATGTTACACGCGTAATTTTAATCCGACAGTTTAAACGCATCGAAATTTAAATATACATTCTTATTTTCTAGTTTTTCTGTGTATAATATATTATTTTGTGAATATCTCGTTAACATGTTTATGCAAGATGTTGTTCGTTAATCTGACATAAATTTTTATTAATTTCAACTTATTTATTTCCGTGTCTGTGTGCATTATATTCCAAAAGAAAATAATGGTGTAAAATACTATTTTTCATGAAAATATTTTCAGTACATTACATAATCATTCCTTCAAATATTGTCAAATCTTTAACAGTTTTTAAGAAAGTATGCAATAAATGTTATTTGCATCTGCATTTAAACTTTCTAAATAATGATCGGATATTCACATAAAAAATGATTATATTCTAGAAGAAAATAATGTGGTAAAATACAATTTATCATGAAAATATTTTCAGTACATTACATAATTCCTTCAAATATTGTCAAAATCTTTAGCAGTTTTTAAGAGAGTATTAAATGTTATTTGCATTTAAATTTTCTAAATAGTGATCGGATATTCATACAAAAAAATGATTATATTCCAGAAGAAGATACTGAGTTAAAATACTATTTATCATGACAATATTTTCAGTGCATTACATAATTATTCGTTCAAATATTGTCAAAATCTTTAGCAGTTTTAAGCGAGTATGCAATAAATGTTATTTGCATCTGTATTTAAACTTTCTAAATAGTGATCGGATATTCACACAAAAAATGAAATGTCGTCTGTAGAAATATTTAGTATAAAATCATGTTGTAAGCAACTTTTACATTTGTTTAATTTTTACTTATTAAACCAATGATAAACCAATTTCATAACTTTGTATGTGTGCAGAGCTATATATATATATATGTATAGATATGTATGTATACAACAACTATGTATTTCCGTAGAAACACAGTATTTTCATTTGAAAATGATGATTAATTCTAAGAATGAGAAGTGATTTTTGCCGATTTGTTTCGGAATTAATGAAGATAAGATCTTCATTAATTCCGAATCACCATCCGTTCAACATCAATGATAAACCAATTTCTTAACTTTGTATGTGTGTAGAGCTATATAAATATGTATAGATATGTATGTATACAACAACTATGTATATCCCTAGAAACACAGTACTTCCATTTGAAAATGCTGATTACTTCTAAGAATGAGAAGTGATTTTTGCTGATTTGTTTCGGAATTAATGAAGATAAGATCTTTCAAATGACAGGGAATTAAAGTTTCGAGTTCCGCTTTTAAAGAAACCATACAAAGATAAGAAGATAGATCTCAAAATCTTTCCCGGATGATTCCGTCAATCACTTTGTTTCGCCAACTATAAATTTATTTTGTAATACATATACATATTATATTTACAATTTATAAATTATATATTTATGTACGTATTTTGTTTTTTCAGAGTTTAGTCATAATTTATTTACTTTATAAGCAGGGCTTTACAAATTTGATAACATCTGGTAGCCAGAAAAAAATACTAGTCGCCAGTAAAAAACATTTACCCCCCCCCCCTTTCCCCGTCATTGATTTTCAAAAAATACAAAAGTTTTTATGAATTAATTGAGAAAAAATAATAACAAGCACAGTTTAGAATTATTAGTTACATAGTTTAAAATAGTACATAATTTAGAAAGATAATATAAACTATGTTTTCAAATGAAACTTATAAAAATTACAATCACTCATAATCACTTATATGTTGACAACTTATATAAACACAAAAATCAAATTTAAAACTTACAAAAAAAACTTGAGCATTTTTTAGCATTGTATCTAATTTTAGAAGCCACAGAGGCTGGATTGACACTATTTCTTACTGTTTTATTGAAATATCCCCTCTCCCTCCACTTTCTAATCACGCGAATGACATATACTATAGCTGAAAAGAATAGTGTTTTGAATACATGAGTTGGAAAATGCCTTTTAAAGTTAGTTCTTCGATTAAAATTACGAAATAAGAGGAAGATCACTGTTTGCCGCGCACGAGTAGGGGTGGGGGAGAGAAAAAATGCCAATTTTCATTTCTTAAGGTCAATTTTTTTATAAAAATCCCCCCCCCGAATTTTAAATAACTTGGTCGCCAGATCAAAAAACGTGGTAGCCATTGGCGACCTGACGACCGCATTTGTCAATAATCCCTGTTTATTAGTGAATATGATTAATTGGTTTTAAGAACTACAATAAAAAAAAAAAAACACTTTTAAAAATGTTTTTCGATTTGCATTTTCTACGGCTCTAGCAAGGCAACCTTACAACTCTAGATCTTTCAACAGGTACTTTCAAAACGTTGTCTGCATGATCCTTATCAATCAATTTTATTGTTTGTCTGCTTTTGTAATAAAATTCATTCAAATACACGTTTGAATGCTAGAAGAAATATAGTGACAATTATAAGCGAATAAGCACGTGAATATAAATTTGTAATTAAAAAATTATGTAAATATAAAACATGAATTAAAAAAAAATGTGAATAAAATTTTTTTCATTATCTTCATGCCGTATAATTATTTCTCTGCCAAAGGAGAAAAAAAAACAATGGAAATGTTTATGAATATTAACAAATTTATCCTACTCATCTCAATGCTAAAATAACTATAAGCTAACATGTAAATGTTTTGAAAAGGAAAAAAAAAAACATTCATAAAAAAATTACAAAATCTCATATAAACTTTTTTTTAACTTTTAAAGAATAAGGTATTTAAACATTAGTTATTTAAACAACGTTTTACATTAAAAAAAAAAAAAAAAAAAAAAACTAATCTAGCTACGACAAAAATATTGTAATCTATATTTAATTTTCCATAATTAATTAAAACGTTAAATGTTTAAAGAATTCTAAGTTAAAATGTAAATTCATTAAAAAGTTTAAAAAATTTTAAATCATAAAGTTTTGTAACTACCTTCTTGTTATTACTTTTAATTATTTATTTATTCAAAAGCTTAAATATAATTAAAAATATTCTAATATTTATTTAATTTTCCATAATTAATTAAAGCGTTGAATGTTAAAATAATTGTATGTTAAAATGTAAATTCATTAAAAAGTTTAAAATTTTTTAAATCATCATTAACTGCTAAAAATAATGATAAACTGATATACAAATTTATTCAAAGAAACATTATAAATTTGTTACAATCATTGAGTCGTGTCGTATAAGCAGTTATTTTTAAATTAAATTTTAAAAATTAAAACAGGAAATATTATTTCAACTGTGATATGACTAAATGCTTAAACAATTTTCAATTGGTAAGAAAGTTTATTATAAAAAGAAAAATATATATGTTGCTTTTTCCATCAAGCAGTTTTATAAATAATATTTGGAAATCTTAAGCTTATTTAAAAATAACAATAGTTAATTTAATATCAAAACATTGCAAAACGTTTTATACAAAAACACAGTATGATATTCTAACTAATATGAATATCCATAATTTTAATATTAAAATTAACTAAAATATTGCAAATGCTAAAATCACAATAAGCTGATATTAAAATTCATTTATAAAAGAAAAAAAAATGTTTTAAATCATAAAGCTTTGTAAATAATATATAGGTATTTTGTTCAATTTTTTTTAAGCTAAAATGATGCCCAAATTTTTGTCTCTTTTTAGCTTAATATAGCTCGTGCAAGGATGAAATCGTACATGTTTTGTGGAATCTATATTAATTTGGGCTTGCTAATTCTACTATAAATTTGACAAAAATTTCAATATTTTTATTTATGAATAATTCATCATAACACGTATAAGTTTAATTTTTTACCGATTTGTTAATGATGAATTCTATGTGTATTATGGTTATATATATATAACCATTAGAGAATCAGCAATTATGTATCACCAGACTATATATAATTATTCAAAAGAAAAATATCTAAATAATTAAACATTAAATATGTAAACAATATAAAATCTTTTATATGAACAAACATGTGCAGTTTTACTATAGCTGCAATTTAAATATCTTTAGTTTCAAAACTTTTTCGAATTAATTTAAACTGAAATATGAATTCTTTGAAAAATAAAATAGTATATATATATATATATATATATATATATATATATATATATTTAAACTTAATCAAATAAAAAAAAAGTGATAAAAGCTATTTTCAATTTGTTTTAAATAATTTGGCCTCTATATCTGATTTCTTATTTTTGATAATAAAGTAAGTTTTGTAAACAATATTTTCATGTGCTTATTAAACAAAACTTTAAAAAATATAAATATGCACAAAATTTAATTTATTTAACATTATTTTAATAATGTAAATAAAAAAATATAAATAAGCTCACACTAAAACGCAAAACAAATGAAACATTTCAAAGAATATTTTCTCTCGGTAATTATTCAAATATTATTGTAATAAAGTCAACCCGTTTAACATAATTATTCCTATTTAAAATTGAAATTCAGATATCTACTTCAAAATCTCATACCTGAATAAGAATCCAACATTTTGAGAGGGCGGCCAGGAATAATCGCATTTGCTAACGTGCACTCCTGCATGCCTTCAGCATGCAATAAACTTATCTTTGTGAAGTTGCTTCTTTGCCATTTGTTTTACATCAAACAGTTGGCCATGACGTCACGGCACTCACCTGTGTTGGAACACGTGGTTTCGTGACGTTGCACAGACTGCCGGTCGTACAACACGCGTGCCGCTATCGAAAAGCCGGAAGGGTTTATGGGAAAAGTCATGTTTTGGTTACTTAGCAAGGGCTTCACTGATGAGGGTTTATGATGGTGGAATTGCTTGTCGGCAAGGGCGGGAAAAGGTAAATGCCCCGAAGCTGTTGAATGCTCGAAGAAGAAAGAAATCGCGAAAATGACATAAAGACATTCGTATGATGTTCTAGAAAATCTGCAAATCTGAATAGGTGTTTTAATTAAAGATTAATTAATTTATAGAGAAGAACAGAGACGTAAGGTAATGAGAGCGAAAACAAAAAGAAACGTGAGATTTCTCTTTTCTTTGTTTTTATCTTTTGTTAGTCTCAATTTTCCTTCTTTCTAATTTTCTCTTTCGTTTCAAGCCAATTATTTGTTTATTTTTCATTACGTTTTCGCTAATATTGAAGATAACATTTCACATTAGAAATAATTTTAAAACATTTAAAGATATTTTTCTTTTTTTGAATGATTTAACTTTTAGAGCGTTTTTTTTTTTGTTGATAAAATATATAATAAAAACATGTGATGTTCCACAAAGTCTGAAAATCGAAATAAATATTTACAGATTAAATAATTACAGATAAAATAATTAAATTATCGAGGAAAACAAATAAGTAGGTTAATGACAGAGGAAAGGTGAGACTTTCTCTTTTTTATCAATATTTTATTTCATTTTTTTAATGAATTATTTATTATTTTCCATTAATTTTTCGATTACTTTGAGATTACTTAAGGACTTTTTGTTTAATATTTTTATTTATTCATTTTCCATTAATTTTTCGATTATTTTGAGATTACTTAAGGACTTTTTGCTTAATATTTTTATTTATTCATTTTCCATTAATTTTTCGATTATTTTGAGATTACTTAAGGACTTTTTGTTTAATATTTTTATTTATTCATTTTCCATTAATTTTTCGATTATTTTGAGATTACTTAAGGACTTTTTGTTTAATATTTTTATTTATTCATTTTCCATTAATTTTTCGATTATTTTGTTTCATATTTTTATTTATTTTCCATTAACTTTTATTTTATTAAAGGGCTAGAATCGCTTTTCCCTACCATATGCCAACATTTGATATTCTTTACCAAGTCAAATGCAATTACATGTTAGTTTTATAATTAGAATTCAGTATTTTAAGCTTTTAAGGGTAGATTTTTCTTTTTAAATTATTTTTGCAAACTTTTAGAATATTTCTGCTGAAAATAGAATAAATATGATAACCTACAAAGTATGGAAATCTGAACAGCTGTATATTACAAGATAAAATAATTAAATTATCAAAATATGAAATACGTGATACGTGAGTGATAATGATATTTATGTTTTTATTTTCCTTTGTTCACATTTTCTGTTTATTTTACATATTTCATTACAATTTGTTTCTTCAGAGATATATTTACTTATTTTAGTAAAATTTTCTTTAATTATTTTGCAATCAAAATTTCGATGTTAATCACTTTTATTAAGAAATAGGTTTTTTTTTTAAGGAAAGAAATATGTTATGTAAATAAAAATTAAAATAAATAGTTTTAAACTAATATATATATTAGTTTAAAACTATTAAGGTAACTATTAAGGTAAACTATTAAGGTATTATATATATATATGAGAGATATATATGAGAATTAGCTTGAGTTTTACAATTTTACTGAAATAAAATTTCATTAGGACTTAGTTAATATATGTAACACAATCTATCATTAAACATTAATTCGAAACTTCGTCATGTTTCGAAATAACATCTGGTCGTTTAAAAATTTAAAATTAATGTTCTCAATAATTCGTAATAATGAAAAAACTTTATAATAAAAATAAAAAAAAAAGTTCTGAAGATCAGAAAAATATTCTAGAATACTTAAAACGACCAAATGTTGTCTCGAGGCTATTTAATTTTGTTTTTATTATTAATTTTTTTCTCTTTCAATGCCCAACTCGCCTCCGGCAGGTGGGTATACAATCTGCCCTGGCTTTATTCCAAGAAGATACACCTGGCCACTTATCCTGTATTTCGTATTTAAAATCCATTTCAAACTATGGCGTTAGAACTATCTTGGGTCTCTTACCCCTTTTTTAACTAAGATATCGGATTGAGCATGAAATCAATTTAACAAATCAAAAGTAAGCTAGTTTAAGTTACTATGAGACACTTAAGTATTGAGATTGTCTGCGAGTATGACTTATCTAGATGTTTCAGAATACTTTGAGTTACAATAAACTTTAGGTCAATGACTATGAGAAAAAAGATTTAACTCATCACTATTATTCATTTAAATGATAAAATAAGTCTTATTTTACGAGCGGTTTACAACGACACAATATATTACCATTATGTGTTTCTAATATTACCTATTTGTTTTTAATCGTATGAAAATAGGTTTTACTTTTAAGAAAAAAGGAAAATAAATTACTGCAACTGAATCTTTTTAGTGTAATACCTTCATTGGTATTAATATCAAAGTCCTCCAGTTCATTTCATGTCCCACAAGTTGGGCACATAAATGAACCAATATGTGCCCAATTGATTAATTTATGTGACAACTGTCAAAACTGAATAATATATCCATTAATGAAACACATTTCATCTTAAAGCACCAAAAAGAATCGCAATAATTAACAGGGGTCAGAAAAACTCCTTTTATTTTGCGGCAAACTACAACTACCTTATAAAAATGTAGTTAAATATAACTACAACTACTTATTTTAAAACGTAGGGACTACAAACTACTTTTCAAAAGTAGTCACTACTTCAATACTTTCAGATTTTGTCAAAGGATTTAATTTACACTATAGATTGAAGACACTGATTAAATAATAAAGCGAACCTCTTATTATATCGCGTCTGCCGGGATACAATTAAATAAATGCGACATTACCGAGGACATTAAAAACTAAGAAAGATAAGAAACAAGAAAATGTTTTGTGTTTGTCCCCAAAATGTTAGTTTATGTACACATTACAAATTTCGTAGCAAAATTAAGAGAGATATTACACTGTAGAAAATTACAGAAAAACAACTCTAAATGCAAACAATAAATAAATCTGTAAATAAATTCCAAATAATAAGAAAGATGGCATTAAAACATGAAGACCTAATAACGAGTAAATAGACAAATGTTGCCAGCAAGAAAGTCAATTCCTCTGGTTAGTAAGTTATTTAATCATTTTATCAACAAGTGTGGAAAAAAATCTATGACTTCTTGCGATGCGTTGCTAATACACTGACTGCAGCTGAGATTTGAAAATTATTGAGCAGAGCAAATTTAACACAAAAGAAGAAAGTTTCGACCACGTGATTTGCATAATGGCACATTTTTTCCCTCTGAAGTAGCGTCAGCTTTCGATACAAACTACTGATTTTTTGTATCGCACTACTCGCTACACTACATTGTTCAAAATGTCGCGCGCTACACTACAAACTTCTGTAGAAAGTGGCGACTACTATAGTTTCGCTACTTGTAGAGCACGACTTCCGCCCCCTGAATAATTATAATAATTTTCAATTGAACAGTGAAGATTATTAATTTACAAAATATTCAGCATCACGAAAGTATGAGCTAAGTTAAACCATTTTGCATTTATCCTACGCAATATGGATGAGCTATCCATATTCTAAAGATATTAATCTACAACAATGAGCAGTTATGCGCAAAGCGGATGTTATTTTTATATCCGGCTTCTCGTCAGTGTGCTGGAAAATTTCACCACTATGCATCATTGGTAAAACCGTTGAAAATATTTTAAGCGAAGAAACACAACGTTTTCAGTTTGGTTATGTCGCCGATTTTTTTTTTTTTTTTTTTTTTTTTTTTTTTTTTTCCTTTTTCAACGAAATGCAATGCCAAACGCACTAAGATTTTAGAAACGAAAATGTGCTACTTCAGAAAATGGTAATTTTTTTTATCAAAGTTGTTTCCTATAACAAGAAATAATTTAGCACAATAACAATTTAAACTAAGTTTTAAAAAAAATATTTTATGTAATATGGTCATAGTTCATGTTGTGTTTAAAAATCTGTTTGATTAATCTACATTTACTTTATTTATTAATTGCTCTTTATTAAATGAAAAGAGAACAGGTGATAATAAAAATAAAATGAAATACAGACATCTGTAACATTCGTGAGCTACACACTGTAAAAAAGACAAACGTTTCTTAATCTAGAAAAATATAATATACCTACGCACGAAATATACAATAACCTCTTCCGAGTTAACCACCGAAAATTCCGAAAAGCGTTCTTTATCTTTAGAAACCTCAAAAACCAACATGTTCCCGAGATTTAAAGAAGAGTTTGTTAAAGCAAAGTTTCCTTTGCTGCTACTGATTTTCGAAAACGGCTTCGAGTAGTTTTTATAGTGTATAAATCAGCTTTCTTAAACCAAAATATCGGTTTTTAATCAATTCTCAATTAAACATTTTCAGCTGCTTAACTGAATTTATACATACGAGAATAATAAAATAATATTAATTTTATGTTAATATTAATACTGTTAATTTATTATGTTTGTCTGTAAAACGTGTTTGATGAGTATGGAAATGTTTACTTGAGAATTGATAGCATCCACAAAAACCTATATTCCAGTTTGAGAAAACTGATTAATATAAAACTACTCGGAAATTTTTTTTGAAAATGAGCGGCAGTAAAATAAACTTTTTTTTTAAATAAATGCTTCTCTAAATCTTAAAAATATATTAGTTTCTGAGGTTTCTGAACATAAAGAATGCTTTCCGGAGTCGTATGTAACCCGAAACTGGTTATTAAGTAATTTTATTTGTGTCTAATTTTAGTCTAATTCTATTATCATCATCATCTAAGGCACCAACTTTTTAAGTATATGATTAATTTACACTTGTTTTAAGAAAAAGGTAAAAACATATTGTATTAATACACATTATACACATTATTGTATTTACGGCTTTTGCAAATAAATTGATTTATTTTTTTAAAAAAATTATAAATCTTCCAAATTTAGTTAATTTAAATATCCTTATAGGCTGTTGGTTTAAATATTTAATACCGTTTATTTGGTCGCAAAGACGAGTCAAGGTATATTAGAACGAAATGACAAATACATTTCTTTAGTCTAACAGTTCTCAGTAGCGTAAATAAATTATCTAAAATTGATGTAAGAGACGAAAATACACACTAAATGTACTTACAGAGATAAACGTTGTTATTTTTCACACTCTTATCTCATAGATATGTCAAATGTTTGAAGGTTACTTACCTGAAAATAAAAAAGGGAATATTTTTTAATATTTTATTACATAAAGAAATAAGCACAGAAGAGAAAAATGAATTATATGTATAATGATATATTTTTTGAATTATTTTCACATTTTACAATTTTATTTTTGTAGTTTTATTCAGACATTTACGGAAAGAAACTTAAAAGTAAATCAAGACAGTACAATAATAGACTAAAATGTGGAAATATTAGCCTGTTTATTATGATATATAATATTCATGAAAAAAAAAAAGTATTTTTTCATTAGAAACACTTTATTAAGAACTTATTTTATTAAATATTTTTAACTAAAAAATTCTCTTTTAGATGTAACGTTTTCAAAACATAAGATACAAAATAAACATGTTAAACATTTTACAGTTCTATAATTATATAAATGTAGAAAAAAAAATTCCAAACTACTTTTTTAAAATTCCCTTTAATATTACTCAAAATATGCATGCTTTCTTTCTTTCTTTGTTTTTTTAATATCTCAGTTTAAAGATTGTATAACCCGTAAAATTGTGAAAACAGAAAAAGAAAATTCATTTTCTTCTCACTAATTTATGCACATTTACTGAGTTCAGTTCCTCGAATACTACTTATGCTTACTTAATTACTAACGAAGAAGAAGAAAAAAATCAATATAATGAACTGATTACTGCAATCAACATGAAACCTGTTATAATTAAATCTACTAGAGTATGATTAACACTTGAATTCAATTTTCTTTCCATAAAAAGTTTAATTAACTTCATTATCGATAAACAGAAAAGAAAATATATTTCCGCAATTGTAATATCATGAGAAACAAAACAAAAACTTAATAAATCAGTGATATGAAAGTGAAGTGATTGCCCGAAGGCAGGGATTTCGTGTGATTTATCTCATTAAAATGAACAAACTAACATATGGAACTTTGGAGAAAAACATCTAGACATTCTATTGTATATGTAAATTATTAATTATATGGGCTACATAAAGCTTTTTGTGGTACATATAAGTTAATAATTACATGGGCTGCATAAAGCTTTTTTTGTCGTATAATTATAAATAAATATGTCGTATAATTATGTCGTATAATTCTAAAATTAAATTATTATAAAAATCCTAGTACTGAAAAAATTCATTAAAAATATATTATATATTAAAAAGTATTATATATCATAATTAAATATATTATTAAAAATATATTATACTTCAATTAATCTAAAGAGTTTTAAAAAACATGTTTTGACTCACCTAAGAGTAGGGAAAAAATGCAGGTCATTTTTAATTTCTTTTTCCAATTATTTAGAATAAATTATATTGTCTATAAACATAATCAATTTATTTCAGAAAATGGCGATAAACACCAAAAACATTCTCTCAAGCATATTGAAAAAGTGATTTTGGCAAATTTCATCTTTAATCTGATATGCTTCGTATTTTTTTACCTATAATGTTCATAAGCAACCATTTTCCAGTATACACATGTTTTAATCCATAATTAATTCAAAGACTACGGGATAAAAAAGGGGAGGGGGTATTTAATATTTTTAAAAATATGAAATATCTTTGACAGAAGTTAAAAATTACCAAATTGCCAAAAATATATTTTCAGACCTTGTTTAGGAACTTGTTTTTATGATTATATCGATTGAAAATTTAAAGGAAAATTAAAAGAAAACTTTGAAGTAGATCAACAGCTTTTCAATCTGCGCAACATCTTTCCTCCATTATAATTAATTTTTTAAACCATCTGAATTTTAGCAATCCATTTAATAATTAATACTTAATTTCATCTATTTTTTTAGATAGAGTTTAAATAAAATTTATCTAACTGGATCTTTTATTAGCATAAAGTGCATATAACGCCTTTATTAACTAAGAGATGAATACTGGATTAACAGTGCAGAAAACAAAAATTGCAATCCTTTGGTGCGCGAGCACCATCTGCACCACTCTTACTACGGCTCTGAAGTTAGTTCAGTTAGGAATATCCAGTCTTACATACATATATACATGCATGCATTTAAGAGAGGTCAATGTATAATTTTTTGGCGTTTTGTTTCCTTGTTGGCGTAAAATAGTAGAATACATTTTGTATCGATCAAAATCATAAAATGAATATGAATTATTAATTATATTTGATTGAATGCAATTGATATAAATTGTTAATTATATTTGAATATTTTAAAATGCATTTCATATGAAATACCAAAACAGAATGCAAAAAATAAACCAAAAATACTTGAAAATATCAACAAAACAATTATAAACTCCAAACAATATTTTGAGAAGTTTGGGTAAAGAGATATAAATGACAACAACAATAACAATAGCAACAAAAAATCAAAATGAAACAAACTAGTATTTTGATACACATACAAACGTAAAAATATCAGATATAAATGCAAGCACTTGAAGATGTTAAGAATTATGAGTTTATGTAAAACATCGGCAACTAAAGAGGTATGGAATTTGATGCCCATAATAATAACTAAAACATATGTGCATTATATTTAATTAAGCGTTATTTTCAAAATTTAAAATAAAAGTATGTAAATCAACCTGACTTCCCCACAATTCGTTTCACAGAATTCTGAATATTTAGGTCTTCTTTATCCTCTTAAAAGGAAAAAAAAAACCCTTGAAATTTGCATAATCTGCAGCATTAAAATTTCTTTCACTTTTTTTGCGTGAAGAAGGATTTTAACGATTTTCGCTGGCAAAAGATACACTTAAAGCTAAAATAAATTCCCCCAACTCTTCAAATTTATAAAATACTCTACCAAGCGCAAAACCCATTCATCTGCGTTTGTCATTTGAATAAAATATTCAAATGTTTACTGAGAAATGTTTTTTGAACTGAATAACGGGATTGCAATGGAAATAATCGGGCGATTTCATGAGTTTACTGTATGAATATCATGTGTCATATGATATTAAAACATAACAATGAAATAAGAACTCACTATTTTTTTTTCATATCATGTATTCCTGGTATCTGTAAACACCATCTGTAACAAAGTTCCTGCCACATATGATTTTACATGTGAGCCATCAATTTAATAATAATAATAATAAAAATCCTGATGCGAACTAGCAATTAAAATAGATTGGTTGAGAGAAGATCAGAAAAATAATAATAATAATATTTCGCACATCCCGGAAAAATAAAAATCGAAGGGAGTTTAGCGAGAGAAGCACGGAGGCCATAAAAACCTTATTTTTGCGGGAACGGAGATTTTTGGTCATATAGCCTTAATAAAGGTGAGTTAATTGAGTAATTTTGTAAGAAAAATAATCTGAATTATCATATAAATTAGAGCCCTTCATCAGGTTGAGTAATCCGATTTTACCCGAACACTGTAATAAAGTTACTCCCACACACGATTTTACATGTTAACAATCAATTTAATAAAAAAAAAAAAAAATCCTGATGCGAGCTAGCAATTAAAAGAGATCCAGTAATCCGATTTTACCCGAACCGAACCCGAGGGTTGGGTGTTACTTTTTTTTATGTCGGGTTCGGGACGGATTGACTCTAATTGTTTCGGATTCGAGTTGGTTTCGGGTTGAGTTTCGATACTTACGGTGTTGATTTCGGGTTGACACGATTTTTCAAAAGAAAGTCTAGAATTATGTTTCATTTGAAAAATCATATATTTAAATATGAGTGATTCTTTGCATTTTTATTTTTCTACATAAAATATAGAATTGATATTAGAGATATAATTTTACACTCTTTTTTCGTAATTCTATTAAATCATCTATCAATTTTCTTTGATTTCGGGTTTCGGCTCGGGTTCAGTTTCTGGTTGACGTAAATTTTTGTTGGAATTTGTAAAATATATTCCAATAATTTGAATAATTCTAAAATTAGTGCATAATTTCGAGATGCAAAAATATCTTTATGCAAACAATTTTATATCATTCACATTACCTCTATATATTTTTTAAAGAAAATAGCAGCATATTCAAAGAAATAAGAAAAGCCTAAATAAGTTTTTGCTATCCTTTCTAAGAATCCAGAGAAGAAACGAAAATAAGAAAAATTACTTATCGATCTAACGAAAAATTTGAAGAAATTCTTCAAAATTGACGTAGATCGATAAATAATTTTCCACATTTCAATCGAATTCTGTATATTACAATATCCTTTTTCATTATTGCTATACTATAATTCTTTCCTTGAAAAGGATTTTGACATCTCCTCAAATATGGATTCTTTGCATGATATAACTAAGAAAATGCAAGAATTTTTGGAATTTTAAAACTAACAATAATTTTGATGATTTACTCAGTTTGTATGATAGTTACAAAAGTAATTTTCTTCGGTGTTTCGAATTATGTAGACGAAGAAATTTCTCGCAACTTGTTTATCATCAGTATGTTTTTTTCAATTTGCAAGGTAGTTACGAAATTCATTTTCCCCTGAGCTTCAGATTTAATAAGTGCAAAATAGACAAAGAAATATTTTGATACTTATTTATCAGAATGTTTTTCTAATTTTGAATCTTGCCAAAAGTAGTTGGATATTAATAAAATATTCATGCCAGTGTCAATAAACTGTTAATGACTTCGGTTTGTTTGTCCATTTGGAAAGTTAAAATGACTGCGAAAGTAAAAGTAAAACATTTAAACAATTTTATAACAAACGGTAGTTTTGATAATTTATTCAGTTTAAGAAGAGACATTAAGAAATTTATTTTCCTTACTTGTTTATCTACTTCTTTCACATTTTGAACTTTCTGAAAAAAAAAAATTGGATAATAAAAGACCCTTTCCAATATGAATGAAATATGAATGAATTTGAAGTGTTTGTCTAATTTGAAAAGTTAAATTGACTCGGATATTGTAATTATGAAGCATTTTAACAATTTCCCTATTGACAAGAGTTTCGATAATTTACTCAGGTTAAGAAAATAAATTAAGCAATACCTTTTCTCAGTACTTCGGATCTAGAAGGTGAAAATTTGAGAAAGAAACATAGTCGGTACTTATTTGCCAGAATGTCTTTCCAGTTATGAATATTGTCAAAAATAATTGGATATTAATAACATGTCAATGCCAATGAAATGTCAATGACTTCAAATTTTTTTTGCCCGCTTGAAAAGTTAAAATGACAGTATTAAGTTAAAGTGCAACATTTAATTTTAACTATTATTTTTTAACTAACAATAATTTCAATAATTTATTCAGTTTAAGAAAATAAGTTAAGAAATTCGTTTTACTCAGTATTTCGGATCTAAAAAGTGAAAAATAGACAAACAAATATTTTTCTACTTATTTATCAGGGTATCTTTCCAATTTTAAACTTTCTAAACACTGGATAAATTCTTTAAATTTCTGACTATAAATAATTATTATTCTAAATTCTATAAATTACTCTAAATTCTGGATAATAAGAGATCCATGTCAATGTCAATGAAATGTGGATGACTTTAAAATATTTGTCAATTTGAAAAGTGAAATTGACTGTGATATTGTAAAAATAAAACAGTTTAACAATTTTAAAACAAACAGTAGATCAATAGATTCAATAATTTATTCACTTTGCATGACAGTTAAGGAATTCCTTTTCTTCAATATATCGGATATAATAAGTGAAAAATAGACAAAGAAATATTTTGGTACATTTTTAAAAGAATGCCTTTCAAGTTTTGAACATTTAAAAAAAATACTTGGGCATAAAGAAAATATCCATGCCAATATCAATGAAACATCAATGAATTCGGTATGTTATCCAGTTGGAAAAGTTAAATTGACTGTGTTATCGTCAAACTAAAGTATTTTAACATTTTAAAACTAACAATGGTTACGATAATTTGTTCGACTTAAGTTTGAATTCCTTCTTCTCAATACTCCCTATCTAATAAATAAATAATAAATAAATAAATGTTTTTGTACTTGTTTATTATAATGTTTTTTTCAGCATTGAATTTTTTATATAAATAATCTGATATAAAAAATTAAAAAAAATCCATGTCAATGTCAAATGAAATATCGGTGACTTCATTTTTTTTTTGTCTGTTTGAAAAGTCACGTTGACTGGGTTATAGTAAATGTACTTTTTAACAATTTTAAAACTAACATCTTTTGTTTTTGGCGATTTTGATTTGACTTTTGATCCTAAACAATTTGATTTTAAGCCAAAAGGTGTCTTTTTTTTTTTTTTTTTTTTTTTTTTTTTTTTTTTTTTTTTGATGCAGAAAGAATTGAAATGGCTATACAGCTGGAAAAATAAAAGAAAAAGCTGTTATTAATTTTATTTAAAAAAAAGAAAAAAAAGAAAAACAGTTTTGATGAGAGATTTTAAGCCAAAAGGTGCTTTTTTTTTTCAAGTGTACGATCACTGGCGCCCGGCTAACCGAAAAGTACCTTTTTTTAAATTCAAATGCAAACTATATTAATGGCAATATACTTCTATTTACTTCTACATATATGAAATTTCGTTCCGGCTGCTTATAACTCGAGTTCTGCTGAATGGATTTTCGTAGAGCTTAAACTGTATAAGATAATTTTTCAGGGAAGGTTTTATTGTATAACATACCGTTCTGCGTAGCTTAGTTATAGAATTATTCTGGGAAGTTCTATAATCAGATCAATCCGTTTATGAAATATTAGCCTTTTTAAAAGATTTTGCCGAATGGATTTCGATGAAACCTACACTGTTAGGTAACTTTCTAGGGAAAGTTTTATTATATAACATATCATTCTACGTTGCTTAGTTCTAGAATTATAGGGGGAAATTCGAAAATCAGGTGATATTTTTTTAATCAAATATTAGCTTTTTCAGTATTTGATTCGGATTATGAAAGATTAGCCTTCTGAAAAAGTTTTACTGGACGGATTTTGATGAGAATTGTATTGTTAGTCAGATGCTATTTCAGGAATGGTTTTAATGTACTACATATTGTTCTACGCTGCTTAGTCAAACAGTTGTGTGAAGGTTATACAGCCAGGAGAACCCGATTCCGAAAGATTAGCCTTTTTGAAAGTTTTTACTGGGCGTATTTTTTGCGACTTGCATTGTTAAGTAGATAATTTGTAAGGATAGTTTTAGTATATTTTATATTGTTCTGTTTTAGAATTACGTGGAAAAGTTCTATAATCAGATGAACCCGATTATAAAAGATTAGCCTTTATAAAAACTTCTACTGAATGGATTTTGTTAATTAGTTTGCATTGTTAGTTCGATAATTTTTAGTGATGGTTTTAGTATATTGCATATAGTTTTATCATTCTTTAGCAAACCTTAACTGTAAATGACCAAATAAAAGAGTTGGTCCTTAACAGCTAAAATTTTGACTGCACATTAGAAAATATAATAGCGCAATCATGTCATTTTTCAATAATGTGGAAGGATATTCCAGGTAAATATACAGATTGCTTTCAAATACAAGGTCAAATTAAACGATATATTTTGTTTGCTTCAAGGTTCATTTGTAGAAACTGACCAGCGCAGCGGGCGTAGCTTGCTAGTTATTTATAATTTATTTAATTTGTATTATTATTAAGAAATTACTTTTTTAAAAATTATTTTGGATCGATTAAGTGAAAACATACAAAACTATTTCGGACCTTTTTCATTAGACTGTCTTTTCCATTTTGAACATGATTTGATAAAGTTTCTCAAACAAATTAGATGTTTAAAAAAGTTGGATATTAAGAAAAACTAGGGCATCCAACCCGGGATTCCCGGGATGGACAATATATGTGAAAGCCTTCTATTTTGTTCCATTGAAAACTCTTACAGATTTTTTACATTTAATATTTTACTCCCTAACAGAACTTTTTTATATGAAATATATCATTATATATTCATATAAAATTTTGACATGTATTAAAAGCGGCAATTTCGTTTTGGACTCGTGCCAGAAGTTTATAGCCTAAGAAATCGCTAAAAATTTCGATATCTACTGCAAATTTGTATTATTATTATTCTGATAATTTCAGTGGCTTTTAAGCGCTTATTTCAATTACATATCTGTTTTTGTGTTTTATTTATACTGTTTTATTGATTGATTAATATCGTTTTAATTTCGTTATGGGAATATTAGTTGGAAACAAATGCTGAAATTTTTATATTGTTTAAACTGCAAGTGGATTAATATTTTGTAATCGTCTTCAAGTGATAAATGTAAAAAAAAATAATCATGCTTGAAATTTAAATTTAAATGCTATAATAAATGAGTAAATTGCGATACAGTTTTCAAACAAATTACATTTGAAAGTAGATTTTGTCCCTATACAATGGTGTAAAAATTAAAAATATCCATATTTAGAAATTAAAAAATTTACAGTATCAAAAATCTCAAAATCGAAATTTCATCGTCAAGTGTTGCCATTCGCAAAATGACGTCAGCGTTACGCACGGACACGTTTGTCCTTTATAATATAGATAGATAGGCTAAAAAAATTATAGCTACTTGTTTATCAGAATGACCATCCAATTTGAACCTTCTTAAAAACAGTTGGATATTAATAAAATATTCAAGTCAATGTCAAAGAAATGTTAATGACTTCTGTTTGTTTGTCCAGTTCAAAAGTTGAAATTACTTCTAAAGTAAAAGTAAACCATTTTAAGAATTTTAAAACAAACAATAGTTTCCATAATTTACTCAGTTTAAGAAAATAAGTTAAGAAATTAATTTTCCTCAATATTTCGGATCCAGTAAGTAAAAAAAAATAGACAAAGAAATATTTTGGTACTTGTTTATCAGAATGACTTTTCAATTTTGAACTTTCTCAAAAACAGTTGGAGATTAAGAAAACATCCATGTCAATGTCAACGAAAAGTCAAAGACATTGATTTCTTTGCCCGTTTGAGAAATTACATTGATTGTACTAACGTAAAATTTACGCATTTTAACAATTTTATTTTAAAACTAACAATAATTTTTATATTTTATTTAATTTCTATTACTGTTAAGAAATTACTTTTCCTTATTTACATAAGATTGAATAAGGGAAAAATATACAAAACTATTTATAGTCCTGTTTTATTAAAATGCCTTTCCAATTTTGAACATGCTTTGATAATGTTCCTGTCTGAAAATAATTGGATATTAAGAAAACTTATAGCTATTAAAAAAACTTAGATATTAATAACCGTAATTTAACTATATTCTGACCGTATTATTGCTCATTTTATGGTCAGAATATAGTTAAATTACGATTATGTGACTGTTTTTGTAGAAAACAGTCAAATGACTGGACAGTATGCTACAAATTTATAATTTATTCAAGTTTAGAAATTCCTTCGTATCAGAAGTACCTTTGATTTCATAAATGAAAAATAGACAAAGAAATATTTTAGTACTTTACTTATCAGAATGATTTTTCAATTTGGAACATTCTTTTATAACGTTTCTTAGAGCATTTGAATATTAAGAAAAGGTGGATATAAATGAAATGTCAATCACTTCAATTTATCTGCTCGTTTGCAAAGTTTAATTGACTGTGTTAACGTAAAAATATAGTATTTTAACCATTTTAAAAACAACAATAGTTTCAATAATTTATTAAAGTTGAGAAAAGAAATTAAGAAATTCCTTCGCATCAGTAGTACTTTTGATTTCATGAATGAAAAATTGACAAAAAAATATTTTGGTACTTACTTATTAGAACGATTCTTCAATTTGGAACACTCTTTTATAAAGTTTCTTAGAACATTTGAATATTAAGAAAAGGTCGATGTAAATGAAATGTCAATGACTTTGCGATGCTATTTGTCTGCCAGTTTTGTCTGTTTATGTTTAAAATTAGTAAAAAACTAAATAAATCTCGAGACTCTCACATTTGGCATTAAATGTGAAAGCATTAGTATATTTTAATAATCGATTTTAGTACTCTATTAATAACAGGAGAAAATTTTTTAGACACTAAGATCTCTATAAGAGTAGCATATTATACAAGAAGCATTTCCGAGCATTCTTTTACCAATTCAACTAACCATTTTTATTTCCCACAATAATGCACTGCTTTATTAGAGGGTGTTTAAAATTTAGAAATATATATGTCACACATAATGATTACATAGCATTAGTACATAGCAATTGAATGATTACAATTACTCTGTTACATTTTATATTTTGAAATTTTACATGGGAACTTTTTAAAAATTGAATAGAGAACCATTTTTTTTTTCATTTTTTTTTTTAAATCTGTATATATTACTTTTATATTGTGTCTACGAAATTACTTTTCCAATGTGATAATAATAATTCTTTAAAATAAAAGCTATAAATGTAATCTTGCATATTTGTATACTGAGAATAAGGCCTGCATCAGAGCATATGAAATTTACTATTAATTTATTTACACCTGTAATGCCGTTTGGAAATTTATTAAGGTTAGCATAGTACCCCCCCCCCCCCCTCGTCTAGATATTTCCAATATTTTTTAGGTTAAATGTGTTCAAGATAGTTATATATATATATATATATATATATATATATATATATATATATATATTATATTAATTAGTTTCATGTACAAAATTTCTTCGTGTGACATATTGCAGAGTGAATATAAATACAGGTCTTATTCAACAAATACTAGTCATAAAATATAAAAATACAAAAAATTATAAAATATAATTTCTACCAGAAAAACTGTAAAAGATTTTTAATCAAAAAAAAAAAAAAAAAAAAAAAAAAATTGACTCATTTTATTTTATGAATAGAATTACATACTCTGTTACATATGAATATAATTACATGCTATGTAACATTTTATATTTTGAAATTATGCATAGGCACTTTATAAAAATTGAATAAAGAACCAATTTTTTAATTTTATTTTAAAAATATGTATATATTACTTTCATATTTAGCCTACAAAATTACTTTTCCAAAATAATAAAAATAAACTGACATGAAATGTGCTAATAACAAATTTGGAATTGCTCTTTTAAAAAGTAAATTGCCCACCGGTGGGGCATACCCCTGTTGAGAACCACTGGTTTATATGCAACAATAATGCGAGAACCTTAAAAATATATATATAACACGAATAAAAGAAAAAAAAATATCCTAGTGAATTCTTGACCTACTACATCGGGATAAAAGTAGTGCTGTCAAATATCCCGATTTACACGAAACGTCCCAATTTCAAGATGGTCAAAGATTCAAGGAACTATTGCAAAGGACGCCATAAATTCGTTATTTTTATAATACTAAATTCTAATAAAAATTATAATAATTAAAATAAAAAATTTCAATTATAAAATCATTTATCGTTTTAATTCACTTTTACAAAAATGATTTTACATAAAAAAATATATTTGTAAAAATAGGTTGTAGCCAAATAAGATCAGTGAATAATAAATAATAATAATAATAATAATAAAGAATAAAATATGTCACAAGTAGGAAAAATATTAATTTCGCGATACTGAAAAACAAAATTTTATGCAAATCCACGATAAAATGTATCGAAGCATAGAAATAATTCATTTATCTGTTCGTAAATTTCAGAAACATTTTAATTGAAAAGTACATGCATATGAAAATATTGCAAAAACAAACCTTACCAGAACACAAGACCAATCACTAATTTAAAGCTATTTATATCGTAAATTGTTTTGTGTGCAAATTAGTCCAACGGTCCGAAAGGAGAAACAAGCATTTCCATCATGAATTCGAAAATGCCAATTTAACTGCCTCCTTTTTTTCTCATTTTTACTGCTGCCATCTAGTGACGAAAAGCTCAATTCCCTATTTATTTTTAGTATTATTTTGAACAGTTCCGTACAATTTATTGTTCATTTTTCGGGCATAGAATTAAAACTGTTTCTTTATTCACTCATAAAAATTGTTTTCTCATTATAAGTTCAAAATTACGTTTACAATTACACAATTACACAAAAATAAATTTGTTATTGCTTTTAATAATTGTTTGATTTATTATTTTAAAGAATTTAAAGTTTCATAAAGAAAGAAAATGTCTGGATGATAAACATCTTGAATGAATATATACGACTTTTGATATATTTTTAAAATAAAATAATAATAAAACTAAAAATGTGATCCACAATAAAAAATTATCGACGCAAAGAAAGAATTCAGTTTTCTGTTTATAAATTTCAGAAGAACTTTAATCAAAAAGTACATGCATATGGAAATATGGTAAAAACGGTTATGTATTCGGAACGGATTATCCATATGTAGAAATTAAAAGAAACCAGTGGTACTGTGCATGTTACAATTTTTAAAATATATTTTCAAGAAACGAACGTCAATCTAAAACGACGAAATATGTGCACGAAATATTGTTTAAACGGTATTTTATTCATTAAGTAAGATTATTTCGAGGGAAAACATCTAGTCAAAATTAACTTTTTCAAGTTAATTTTGATTGGATATTTTACTCGATATAATATTACTTAATGGATAAAATACCGTTTAAACAATATTTCGTGCACAGATAAGTTCATTTACTCTCCTCCCCCCCCTTCAATTCAAAATGAAAATTGAAATATTTCTTTAAAGATAGGCACACACACACATATGTATAATATTTTAGACTTTTTACACGTACATAACGACTGAAAAAATTTATTTTGACTGGATATTTTCCTCGAAATAATCTTTCTTAATGAATAAAATACCCTTTAAAGAATATTTCGTGCACAGATAAGTTAATTTACTTTTTTTTTCTTCCATTCAAAATGAAATTTGAAACATTTTTTTAAAAGATGCACACATACTCATGTAATATGTAAGACTTTTTACGCCTACATTTGATATATATATATCAACTTTTTCAGTTACTCCTAATGGACATTTATTTTTAAAGAAAGATCATAAAATTTATTTCCGCAGTCTAAACACATGGAAAAAAAATTAGATTTTTAAAGAATTGGATAAAGAATATATTATTTTTATTTTATTTTTCCAATCATAAACTACGTGATTTTAAGCTAAATGATGCTACGTGATGTTAAACTAAATCATGCTACGTGATATTAAACTAAATCATGCTACGTGATGACTCCAGGAAAGTATGTTTCAAGAATTTTACAAAACGCGGAACTTCAATCAAAAATAATTTTGACTGGATACATCATTTTATCAAAATAATTTTGGTTAACGAATAAATACCGTTTATGCTTTCTGCTTGTATTTATGCATCAATATGTTTTTATTATTATTATTTATTTATTTATTTCACTTTTTTAAACTCTTCTCATATCGTTTCGTTGAATCCCGGATACATATTTAATGATCGTGTTTTTAGAAAAGCTATGTTAATAAATTTTATTACATTGTTTTATTTTTCATGCTGATAAAGTTTGGTTGTTTTATTGCTTCGGGCATTTATGAAGGTATTATTCACTCATTCGTTTATTTTATGATATTGTTTAATGTTTATGTCGTAAAATTTGAAAGCGATCTAATTTTATCATCCTAGACATATTATAAGCACTACAGTATTGTTAATTTACAGATTTATAGAACTGTTGAACTGGTAAATTTTGATTGCGTTGACTTATTTTTAATGCTTATGAAATTGAACTGTTTTGTTATTTCTGATATTTCAAATGTTTGCCACACTTTTCTGACTGTTTCTCAATATTGAGAAATAATTATACCATGATTATATATTTTTAAATGTGACTTTTCTGTATATATGTGAGATTAATATACTATATAAAAAAACACTGTTGTACAAATAATTCAAGATTTCAAAAAATAAAAATAAATAAATAGGAAAAGAGGTAAAAAATGTAAAAATTGCAAAATGACAAAAACTTTATTATACAGAAGTGTTCGCCAAAAAAAAAATTTTTTTGACAGAATTCATAGGTCAAAAATAAGTCTTGTCAACCTTTGTCCTTAATATATATTATCGACTGTAAATAACTAGACTTAGATCTTCCTTCAAGTTTTGTCGTGACTAGACATGTGATAGTGACCTATCTCGTGATCACACGTCAAAATTATTTCTTTCAAATCCGTTCTCCTACTTCTATTATAGTATATTTCTGGATTTTTAAAAAGGCCATTCTTTGAATTTTTCTTAGATAATTCACGTAGATGGTCATTCTCACAGAAAGGGTGCAATTAGCTAAAAAACAATTGTTTTAAACTATTGAATTTCTAGAATCTAATTTTCTGAAAAACAATGCGCATCAGGATTTCAAAACTTTTCAAATTTCTCTTTATGATTGAGACCTCCTTATACTGCATACCATACAAGTTGTAAATTTCCAACTGGACGAAAAATGTCCGGCCAGGATTCGAACCTGGGATCGCTTGGCTGAAGCCGCCACGCTCTACCACTGAGCTATCCCGGTCGAATCTGGAGAGCATAATTCATCCAGTTAACCTTATTGATCAAAGCATCTGGTCTGATATTTTAATCGATTATACAGATTAAAATATCTTTTCTTGATTAAAATATCAGACCAGATGCTTTGATCAATAAGGTTAACTGGATGAATTATGCTCTCCAGATTCGACCGGGATAGCTCAGTGGTAGAGCGTGGCGGCTTCAGCCAAGCGATCCCAGGTTCGAATCCTGGCCGGACATTTTTCGTCCAGTTGGAAATTTACAACTTGTATGATTACTTTACCAATTTGAAAAATTGTGTTAAAAAAAAAATAATCTACTGCATACCATGTTTGATAAATGACTGAAAAACTAGACAATATCAATAAAATATGCAAAGTCCACGGAGGGGAATTCCTTAGAATGATATAAACTAAGTTTTGAATTTTTCAGTACTTTGTTTTTCTTTATTATCTATATTATCGATTGAAGATAGCTAGACTTAGATCTTTTTTCGAGTTTTTTTTGTGACTAGATGTGTGATCGTGACCTATCTCTGACCTAACATGCCAAAATTATTCAAATTTAATTATTCAAATCAGTGAAAATTATTTACACATCAAAATAAACAGTTCAATTTCACGAGCATTAAAAATAAGTCAACGCAATAAAAATTACCAGCTCAACAGCTCTATAAACCTGTAAATTAACAACACAGTACTACTTATAATATGTCTTTATATATTAATATACTTTTTCTTTTAGTTATTCTCAATGCCCACGGAGGGAGACTATTTTGGCTAAGGCCAAAGTTCATAAGTTAATTCCTTAGTAAGAAAATAATCATTTAAAAAAAAATATTAAGTTAGAATTTAACTAAAGACGTTTAACTAGTTGTTATAGAAAAAAAATGTAAAACAAAATGAATTGATTAAGAAATATTTGTTAAAAAAAAATGAATATTTAAGTACTTTGGTTTTTGGGTTGCTATTCTATGAATAATTGCAATAGGAATTACTTATAGACAGCTTGTTTTCAATTTAATATTATTTGGTGATTTTTTTATGAATATTTATATTTAAGAATAATTTGGTTTTCTATGAAACTGTACTTTTCAAACTGTAAGAAATTCTTAGTTGAAGCAGAAGCAGGTAGATATGATGCAGCATCCTGTTGAAGAGACTTTTTAGGCAATTTGAATTTCTCCAGCTAAGAATAATTGCAATAGGAATTACTTATAGACAGCTTGTTTTCATTTTAATATCATTTGGTGATTTTTTTTTATGAATATTTATATTTAAGAATAATTTGGTTTTCTATGAAATTGTACTTTTCAAACTGTATGAAATTTTTATAAGAAGCAGGTAGATGTGATACAGCATCCTGTTTAATATACTTTTTAGGCAATTTGAATTTGTCCAACTATGAATAATTGCAATAGGAATCACTTATAAACAGCTTGTTTTCAATTTAATCATGTTTATTAATTAATATGTATTACTTGGTGATTTTGTTTAAGCGTATTTATATTTAAGAACCAATTGGTTTTCTACGAAATTGTACTTTTAAAGCTGTAAGAATTATTTACATCCTGCAGGTATATGTGATATAGCATCCGGTTGAAAAGAAGTACACTTTTTAGGTATTTTGAATTTGTCCAGCTAGGAATATTTGAAATAGGAATTACTTGTAGCTAGTTAGTTTTCAATTTAATATTATTTGGTAATTTTGTCATTCGTATTTATATTTAAGAATCAATTTGTTTTCTACGAAATTGTACTTTTCAAATTGCAAGACAATTTTGCATCAAGCAGTTATGACTGATAGCATCCTGTTCAAGAGTATGTTTTACAGTTAATTTGAATTTGTCCAGCTATGAATAATTTAAATAGGAATTCCTTATAGATAGCTTATTTTCAGTTTAATATTATTTAATGATTTTATTTATGCGTATATTTATATTTAGGAATTAAATGGTTCTCTCTGGCAAGGGTGAGTTTCTAAATTAACAATTTAACTAAATAAAATGTTAAACCATCGTTGTAAGGTGCATCATAATCCTTGAGTAATATATGGTTTATATTTCTTAGTCTACTACAAAGCACATTCCCAATCACCGTCTATTTCGGTAATGAAATAAAAAGACAATCTCTAAAATTGAGGATTTGTTATATAGAATAAGGGGGGGGGGGAGGCGAGGGACAGACCTGAAAATTATGCAGCGAAAACTCACTAAAAATAAAATATATCAATAAGAAATACATTTAAGTGTTCATATACAATTACATTTATTGTTCGAGGTATATTTCTGTTCTAACTTCTACACTTTAAAGTATCGTGTTATGGATCGCCGCCGAGCCGAAGATTCATAAATAAAGTTTTTTTTTTCTTACACATATTCAGGGCCTGATCTTTGCCTAAGACTTGACACAAGAATTTCGGAGAGCGATTGACCATTCGGAGGACCATAACTCAGTTCATAAAAAAAAAAAATGTCGTCATTAGTTTATGATGTAAGATTTATTTTCAAACTGGATTGGCTTCGCGAGCAGAGTTCCGTATACTGGGCTAAAATTTTATTTTTTCGGCATCACTATTTTCGAATAATAACTTTCACTTATTTAATTGCTGACATTCAATGAATAAAAAAGACAAAGATTATTGTTCGGAAAAGGACGTGTTCAAATTCAAAGATTTTGCACACACGAAAGGGTTAATACACATTTAAGTTATTTTATACTTGAAAACATCAAAAGTACCTATAAATGTTAGGAAGTTGCTCATATTCAGCTTCAAATGCATACCATCGTATACAACCATCAAGCAAATGACAATAGGAGGCTCAAAATTGGGTAATTTGGGCTCTGCACACAATATATTTTTCTAGATGCACTGACAAATATAAACTCAGGCATAGAATTTATAGGGTCGTCTTATAGGGCAGGTATAAATGATATCACAAAAGATGTACCAAAATTTATACTCTGTCTTATCTGAAAGGTCGTCTTATCTATCAAACTACATAGTGTATGAGGATTTTTAAGAATTGTTTCAGAGCTAACAATATTATAAAAACAAAAATACTTAATTTAAACTGTAGATGATTGAAGAATGAATATTCATTCATTCTTCAATGATATAATATTCATTTTTGCTGACACTCATTTTTTTTCAGTAATTAAAAGGTTACCACAATGCATCTAGACGCTATAAAAACTCCCTTTTTTATCTTTTTATATTTTTTTCTTCATGGTTTTAACTTTAGCAGTTGTAAATAAAAATACTTTATTTAGACATTAATTGAGTGGAGGAGAAAGAATATAAAACCGATAACCTTCTCTCAGATGCGTATTACTTTATTTTCATAGACACTTCCTTTCGAATAAAAGAAAAAAAAAAGGTTATCATATGTTGCATTCAAACACTATAAAAATCTTTCTTTAATACATGCTTTTAGCGCTAACAGTTCTTAGTAAAAATAGTTTAGACAATAGTTGATTAGAGAATGAATACAAAATTGAAAACAAAATCTAAAACATATCCCTCAGAGACATATATATATTTTTTATTTTCATAAACTCTTTTTCGAAAAAACAAAAGATTACCATGAAGCATCCAGACACTATAAAAACTTTATTCTCTCTTTTAGTTACACGGTTTACTGACTACACTGATGATGCTTACAATCCACAAATCTTCAACACTTGAGTTGCAGCTATACTAACACCAATATTGCACGCACATAAAAAAGGACATGCAAAGAGTAAAGCAACAACAGATGCAATGCTTATAAATCCTTTTCCCATAGTTCAATCCGATGTCAGAGAATAAACCGACACTTTATCTTCTTAATAAAATTGTGCCGTCTGGATTTTTGAAACTTTAATCTGTTTTTGGGCGTGAGAATGGTCTTACTGAAAGAAAAAAAAACACCTTTTGTAATATCATGTGGCAACGACCACATGATGGCACATTGGCAGCATGGATGTGTATCTTAAGAAGATAACGTTTCAGAGTTTTTCTTCTTTTCATGTCTATTTCATAATCATTTGGTAAGAATCAGGAATATTCCCAAATTGAACTTATGCTGAATTCACGTGCAAATAAGTCAGAAGTAACTAATCCATTGAATTATGGGAAGATGTATGCTCTAATAGCTGAAGAGTTTATGGCTGAATGTGACAAATCTTTGGTTCACAAAAGCAAGATTAAAATATAGAGAAAATGCTTAAGTGATACAAAGAGGACACACTAAAGTCTTATAAAAACCTTTTAATGATCGACATATGTTTCAGCGCTCTCATATACGGCGCCATTTTCAAGATATATAACGATAAACAAAAAGTATTCTCGCAAATTTTTGAAAATAAACTTGAAAACATAAATCACGAGATTATATATGTAAAAAAGCAGGTGCTTGAAATAGTCAACTGTAAACGTGAAAATTAATATTTCCTTATTGTCTTTTAAATCTGAAAAGTACCTCATACCAAATTTTAGGTAATTCAAATGAGGTGGATTCATTGCAAATGAATGCAACATTCCACCTCATTTGAATTACCTAAAATTTGGCAAGAGGTACTTTTCACTTAAAAAAAAACAATAAGGAAATATTAATTTTCACATTTACATTTGACTATTTCAAGCACCTACTTCTTTACATATATTATCTCGTGATTCATGTTTTCAAGTTTATTTTCAGAAATTTGCGAGAATATTTTTATTTATCGTTATATACCTTGAAAATGGCGCCGTATATGAGCGCTGAAATATATGTCGATCACTAAAATGTTTTTATAAGCCTTTTGTGTTTCGTCTTTGAATCCCTTAAGCATTTCATCTATATTTTAATTATAATTAGGGGTCTTATTATGCGATTATGTAAAAGCAAGATGTTTTGTTGATGTTTTTCCAGCTGAAATCTGATAGTCAATATATCATTAGTCTCATAGCCAATAGTATCTGATAATCAATTTACTATTAGAGGAGACTTTTTTCCCGAAGTTCACTTATGTGTAATCATTTGGTACAAATTAGAATATTCCAAAAGTGAACTGATGCTAAATTCCCAGGAAAATAAGTCAAAAGTAACTAATTCATAAAATTATGGAAATATGTATACTCCAACAGCTGAAGAGTTTATGGCTGAATTTTGAATGCGACAAATCATTGGTTCACAAAAGTAGGATGTTTTGGCGACATTTTTCCAGAGTAAATCTGATAGTCAATATATGTTTACTATTAGAAGAGATTACATTAAGTTTTAACATGTTCTCAAATACCTTTGAGATAAAGATTGGAAATGGCAACTATGAAACACAAGAATACTTTTAAACATAATTCTTACATTTTACATAAACATAAAACAATATTTTTAAAAAGTGTTTCCAAATATACAAACTTGATTTCACTTGCATATATATATAAATAAATTTGTATTTAATCGGAGAGTCTTTAATCCTTACATAGAAATTCGAACCTATTACTGAATTTCCATTTTTAATAAAGTAACAAGAACGAGGAATCATTCATCAAGCATAGATTATGAAACACTTTTCAACTCTAACAGAATATTGTTAAAAAATTTCATTTTTTCATACAATGAAATGGATCATAGCCCGTCCAGTAACTGAATTCTTTTGTGCGTCTCTGTACATGAAGATATATGAGTCTTTGCTACGCAATCATTCATCTATAGAAACCATGTTGAAGTGCACCTCATTGATCCTTTTAAATTGCATTACGTTTGAAATAGCATAACATCTTTAAAATGCATCGTAAATGATTTTCCTCCAAAGGTCACCATGTTATGGAATTCTTTTGTGCGTTCCTGTAAACGAATTATAAATGCTATGTATTCTATACACCTGGGAAAGCTTATCGTAGTCCACCTCAGTGACGTATATCAATTTCATTATGTTTGAAGTATTGTAACATCAGTAAAATCTCTCGGAAACGACTTTTGCCCATGGACCATAATGTAATGCAATTTTTTTATGTGTCCCTGTAAACGAGATATGCATGCTACACATTCCATTTTCATTAACAAACATTGTACAGTACACATCAAAAACATATATCAATTTCATGGCAATCCGAGTATATTTACGTGAATTAGAGCACAGACAGATTTTTTAGACAGATCAAACATTTCAACTATCTTGGAAAGTGTTAAAAAGAATAATTAATATTTCATAACGTGAAAGCTTGAAATGCGTTAAAATTATATGTAAATAAACTTGAGAATTTTATCAAAACATGTTTTGAAAGAAAATGTACTGATAATCTGACAAATCCCAATTACTCAATTTTTATCTCTTTTGACATAATTCTGGTTAATTTTCTTTTTCTGGGAATCATAACGTGGATTTTGGCAGAAAACTCACATATGTATCTAAACTGACATTCAAGATTATTAATTAGTAGCGATACAAAATATTTCAGTTTTTAATTTTAAATATGACGTCATTATCCATCTAATTTCATTATATACCGAATTTCATGCTCCTTGTTTTTATAAAAGCATACAGCATTAGACATACGTAACCGTGGAAAATGTTACATTTATCTATACTTAAAGTAAGTATTTTCTGAGCTGTTTTCGGAGAAAGAAGCAAATATGGTAAAAACTGGAAGATTTTGGCGATTAAATTTGAAAGAAAATGTACAGATAATGTAAGAAATCTTGGAACAGATGTGTTACTATCACGCTAAAATGTAAACAAAAGATTGGCGACTGTTTGTTTGGCGCGATTTCCAAGACTGCGCCAAACGAATAACTTAATACAATGGCTAGGTTGCCATTAAAGAAAAAAATCCCCTAAATTTGGCGACTTTTTTCTTTTTTTTAACCGATAATTTTTTTTTTTTTTTAGCGTGAGTGT
Source organism: Maratus michaelseni (assembly GCA_963931845.1). Taxonomy (NCBI): domain Eukaryota; kingdom Metazoa; phylum Arthropoda; class Arachnida; order Araneae; family Salticidae; genus Maratus; species Maratus michaelseni. The sequence goes on along the minus strand of OZ007598.1, from coordinate 173,924,086 downwards.
AAAGCATCTAAGCCGAAATCTTTTTTGGGAATTAATTCATTTAACGATGTTTTAAAAGAAAAAGAATGGATAGAAAAAAAATACACACATCGTTCCTTACAGCCGCTATTTCCGTCAATGCGGTTTGCGGAAGCTGAACAAGTTTCCACTTCCTTTTCCTAATCCACGCAAAATCTACAGCTTAGAGGGAGATTCCTTAATTCCACCGATTACGGGACACGGAATGTTTTCCATACATTGACACTGAGACGCACTCTTGTGGATTCCTAAGAATTATTAAGTTGTCAGCTGAACATCCGGCGAATATTTGTCCACCTTTAAATTTATTAACAGCCATGATACACAGGGTTAGAAAAATCAGTTGGGTAATTTAGTATTTTATCTACTCTGTACAAAAAGAAAAATGTTCCTTAATCTAAAAAAATATAATATGACAAAGAACGAAAATATACAATAACATCTTCCGAGTTACACATTTTTCGTAAAAGCGTTTCTTTATCGTTGGAAACCTCAAAAACCAATATATTGGGTCATCCAGGACCCGACTTAGACTATCTAGGGCCCCGGGAATCAACCTTTGATTGATGGATTCTCCCGGTTTTTCCCTGTTTATTCAAGACTATTTTATATATCGGGATACGACAAACTCCAGACTGTAGCAGGATTATCATTTAAAAATCTTAATTAGACCTTTAATTCGTTGTAAGATTCTTTAAAATTGACCAATTATTTCCCGAATTTTTAAGTGTTGAAAGATTGGTTGATTGATTGATTATCTCGTTTTTTTTTCTTTTTCCCCTGTTCTTCAAAAACTATTTTATGTATCAGAATGTGACAAACTCTAGATTGTAGAGAACATTATTTGTCTGTCCTTGATACGTTTAGCGTTTGTTATGCAACTGTTTTTGAGTCTATTCCGGGCAAACAGGCAGAAAGGCAGACAGACAAAAAAAAAAAAAGAAAAAGGAAAAAAAGTTATTTTTTACTATATATTATATACTATATTACATAGTATATAGTATAGTATAGTATATATAGTATTATACTATATACTATATTACTGTAAATAGTCGAATGAATTTGGAAATAGGTGTTTTTCTGAAAATTACAGACATACACTTCAATTGCATAGATACCTATGCATAGATAAACCGTATCGACAGTTGCCGAGTGTTTTAATTACGTTACTCACTTTTATTTTGCAAGCATATAATCCAACACTAGACTCACAAATTAGCATTCTTATTTCTAAATTTATACTTTTTTCTTGTATTTCAATCGAAAACGAAATGTATTTTTATATGTAACCCTGTGTTTTAAAGTTTACCTTGAAACATATATACTCCTTTCGACATATGTAACGATAGACCGCAACTTGAGTGTGATCCACTGAGCTTCACAATAGACCTAACACTCTATTCTGTTGCATTGAATCCAGCGGTCCGCCCATGAATTCAATGCCATAGAATTTCAAGGAAAATTTATGGCAAAACACAGATATTCACTCATAGATTAGTATGAGGTAGATATTTTGAAAATTTGGATTTTCTTTTAAAAATAGGACGAAGTTGCTACAATTTTCACTGATGTATACACTGATGTGTATTTTCACTGATGTGACTAGCGTAGCAAACCGTTGTGATGTATTTTATATGAACTTTCGAGTTTTTTCGAGAAAAACAAATCTAATTGTATTCAACATTTATAAAATATTTATAATATTAATTTTATATATAAAAAAATATGTAAGTAAGGTATTCTATATACAATGAAAATGTATAAGTTATAAGCTAAATATGCAATTAATATCATTTATAAATCCTAATTAGACCTTTCACTCATCGTAAGATTCCTTAAAATCGATGTGTAGTATTCTTATTTCTCAATTTATACTTTTTTCTTGTGTTTCACTCGAAAACGAAATGCATTTTTGAATGTAAGCCTGTGTTTTAAAGTTTACCTTGAAACATATATACTCATTTCGACATGTGTAACGATAGCCCGCAACTTGAGTGTGATCCACTGAGCTTCACAATAGAGCTAACTCCCTATTCTGTTGCATTGAATCCAGCGGTCCGCCCAGCCCATGAATACAATGCCGTAAAATTTCACTGATAATTTATGGCAAAACACAGATTACCTTCCATAGATTAGTATGGGTATATATTAGTATGGGTATTAGTATATTTAAAATTAGATTTTTTTTTTTTTTTTTTTTTTACAAATATGAAAAAGTTACAATTTTCACTGATATGTATATTTTTATTGAAAACACTACATATTTTATTTAATTTCGTCACAAATATTTAATTTGGTATTATTTAAAAATAAAATTTTATGTAAGCTTAAGAAAAATATAAGTATTACTCTTAAAAATGTAAAAAGGTGTAGAAATAACCAAAAGTGATAATATGTATGCGGAAAAGTTTAAAAAAAAAAAGTCTCTACCCCTTGACTACTAATTTTTTTTTTTTTTTTTTTGTGGGATATTTTAAATCAAATTTAGCACAGTTTTTTAATAAGGTCTAAAAGCCACAGAACCGGTGGGAGACCAGTGGGACAAGCAGACATGGTTTTCCAAGCGTTTCAGGGACTGCTGTGTCCAGTGGTAATTTATAAAGTTGCACTGGGACATGTGTCCCACTGGGAGTCTAAGGGTTAAGAAAAGTGCAGGTATTGAAAGTATGTTGCAGTCGCGGCAAAAAGTGAACAGTTGAGTTAGCTCTCCATTCTATTATGGAGCTCAATGGTGTGATGTAATCAAGTGGTCATCAGGTGTCAGCAATTGTGGGACTACTGGTCTAAGTCAGTAAATAACTTTAACCATTGATCATAATAGAGAACCATTAAAATATTCAGTACTTATTTATTATAGGGGCTTTGGCATTTTTATTTTTTAACTTGGCGCAATTTGGGATTCCGAAAGTGAGATTTATCGCCAAATAATATAAGCTGCTATATGAAAACAAACATGATGAACTATTACGCTTATTTATGCATTTAATTATATTATCTTTGTTTAACGTATTTAAAAATGGATCCTAATAACATAAATAATATACTTCTGTTTGTATATAAAAATAAATATATGGATTCTTTGTATTAAATATATTGCATAAACATTGAAGAAATTGCTTCGTATACAAAATTGCGAATAGGTTGCCAGAAAAAATATATAAAATATTTTCTTCTCTTTCCAAAGTCATGACCTTCGAAAACTTGAAAAAAAAATATTTACGACGTGAAATGTGAATCAATGAAATTCGTTTAAAAAAGTAAGAAACAAAAAGATATTAAAGAATCCAAAAGAATGCTAAACTTTTCTTGGAAGTATGTCGCAAGGAGGTTTTTTTTCCTTTTAAAGGTTTCAAAAAACACTGTAGCGCTTTGAATTTTGCTGGCTAAGTTTAGAAAAGTATTTAAAATGAGCTCTACAGTTTCTGATTATGATCGAATTGCGTTTTGAGAGTATATATACAGATTATTTTACAAGCTTACTAGTGAGTTTTATTTAATTTTGAAGCTTTTCTTTTCTTTTTTTTCAATTCCTACTATTAGCTCACACCCTCTATATATTTATATATCTTGTTCAAATTTTCAATCGTTAATAAAGTTCTTTTTATTCACCCACTCAAGTTCAAATAATTTTTTTTTAAACTTGTAGTGGATGACACTTGATGTTAATACAGTTTTTTCAAATATTAATTCATTAATTTTAGTTTTATATTTCATTTCTGTTCAAAAGTATAGACTCACTCCTTATTTTAGTCTCCTTTGCCCGCGCGCCGCCTGATCTTTGTCCGTGAACAGCCCCATTATCTTTTTACGCGTGAATGTTTCGCTTTGGTACTTCATTGTGAAGCTTGGTAATTTTTGAAGTTCAATATTTGAAAAACGGCATAATCATTTGATTTGAAATTTATATCAAGAAAAATACAATTCTTTACCTTTCTAACGCAGTTTGTCTAACAATTTTGTGAGAAATACTTTTCGAGCTATTAATTTTTGAGGTTTTAGCTATTTATTTTTTATTTAATTTTTAATACATTTCAAAAATGTCTCTGATATAAGATATTTAGCAGGATATAAATTTAGGAATAAATACCGTCAGTGGCGAAGCGTGTAGATCGCTGGAAAAAAATTTCTTTTTGACCTAAGTAGGAATTGACTTTAATTTTTTTATCGTATATATTATTTAATTAACCGAGCAGGGGTGAATAACTTTTTGGAATAAACGAATACAATTCACAGAATCATTCAAAATGACTGGATGGCTTCGCAATGTTCAAATTGCAGTCTGAAGAACAATGTAATTTTCGGCAAAAAACATTTCAATAATGCGTAAATTATTTAAATTACAATACTATAAATTTTACATTGAATTGCAAATTAATTATATATTAAACTTGCTCAGAAATGTCCTTTCCTAAACATTGCATTCATTTTTTTCTCAGTTTAAAGTTATCTAAAGCTATTGTAATTTCGGCTGTATTATTTTCATTGATACTTTAAAAATAAATGCGATTCTTACATTTACTCATCCGTATGTTTACTGCGTTTTAAAAATAATTCGCTGGCATAAATTCCACTTTCTAATTCACTCACTTAACAATAACTTTAGTAGTTTGAAACCTTTGAAAATTCCTATGTAAGAATAGTTGTCTTAAAAGTTTTCCCATTCCCCATTTTAAATGATTTTTTAATTTGATGTTCCCAATTGAGAACATTAGCCTCGAAAATGTTACTGAGTTTTTAGAGTAATTCGCTGACATAAATTCACCTTTTTAATTCATTCACTTAACAACTTTTGTAATTTAAAACATATATGAAAATTCCTACATAAATTGTCATCGCTCTTTTTAAATGATTTTAAAATTCAATGTTCCAATTAGGAACATTGACCTGTAAAAGTTTAATATATAAAAAGTCAGAAACAGAACAACGCAAAAGTACTGTTTACTGATTTTTTTAAAGTAATTCGCTGATATAAATTCACAATTTTATTTCACTCACTTAACAACTACTTTTGTAATTTAAAATATATGAACATTCCCATATAAGAACAGTTATCTTAGACATTTCCAATATCTTATTAAAAATTTTTTTTCAATTTAATGTTTCGAATTGGAAACACCTTTTACACCTGTAAAAGGTTAATATATTCAAAGTCAGAAACATAACAATAAAAAAGTACTATTTACTGAGTTTTTAAAGTATTTAGATGATATAAATTAACCTTTTTAATTCATTCACTTAACAGCAACTTTAGTAATTTAAAAAGCTGCGAAAATTCCCGTATAACAACAGTTATCTTAGACATTTCCAATCTCTTATTTTAAATAATGTTTCGATTTGATGGTCTTAATTGGTAGCATTGACCTGTAAAGGGTTAATATATTCAAAGTCAGAAACATAACAACAAAAAAGTGCGGTTTACTGAGTTTTTAAAGTAATTCAACTTTTTAATTGACTCACTTAACAATAGTAATTTAACACGTTGAGTGCCACCATGTATATGAATTAAGCTTTCATAGGGGGACATTATTACATTCGATTCAGCTGTAAACTAATAACTTTAGTGATATTTATTAAAACTGTAAATAGAAGTTATATATATATATATATATATATATATATATATATATATATATATATATTTAAAAAAAAAAAAAAAAAAAAAAAAGTGTTTTATGCACCACCGGCTGTCACGCAACTTTTTTTTTTTTTTTTTTTTTTTTTTTTTGTTAGGGATTTTTTTTTTTTTAATTTATAACGGTACCAATATTGTTTTCATTTTAGTAATAACCAGAATTAGCAATAAAAATCGATCCAAGTTTCTTTTATGGGAAACGTAAAAATGATGAATTGAGTTGTTTTATTATAATGTTGATGAAATAAAATTTTGAGTTGTAATCAAAATATGTTTTTTATTCCTTCTATAACTCATTCGAAATATAAGATTAGAAATGAATTTTAAAAAATGCTTTATCTAGGTAACATAGAATAACAGTAATGTATGTTACTGGAGTGTCATCAAAATTTATATGCTTTTAAATTTAGATTTACATATGACCGTCGGAGGTACACACGGCACTCTAATAAAAACATAGTGTGCACCGCCGGTGGTACACATGTAACTCTAATAAAAATAAAGTGTGCGCCACCGGTGATACACATGGCACTCTAATAAAGTGTGCACCGCCGACGTTACAGATGCACTCTAATAAAAATAAAGTGTGCACCGCCAGCGGTGCACATGGTACTCAACGTGTTAAAAAGCTATGAAAATTCGCATATAAAAATTAGAAATTTTCCATCCGCCATTTTAAACGATTTTTCAATTTGATGTTCTCAGATGGGAACACTGACCTGTAAAAGGTTAATATATACAAAGTCAGAAACAGAACGACAAAAAACTATATAAAAGAGCAAGTACTTCGACTATCAGGATTTTTTTTTTCTGTACCATGTTTAATGCATAGGAAGTTTAGTTTAGTTACAACTCATTGATCCGTACTGTTTCTTTAGTACGAGGTATTGATTAAGTTGTGTTTAATCCTGCGTAAATCCGCCTTTAAACGCAATGTACATATGTTTAGAGCAGAATAACACAGATGTTGTTCGGTGAGTTACTTAACAATTGGAAATCATGAATAGTTTACTGAAGTACACTAACATAAGGTTTATAATAAGACAGTTGTTAAATTAGCCTCAGTAAGTTTTCATCTGTTGAGCCGGTATCACGCTTTAGAAAATCTTATCTATAAAGTTTTAAGTATAAAAAATATGTTATTGAAGCAAAAAATTAGCAAATGTTAGATATTGTAAAAGCACAAATATCAGAAAGAAATTTTAATACTCACAAACGATAAATTCAACATAATTAAAGAAAAAACCTCGACGTTTAACGAAGAAAATGTTACGTCAAAGTATACTGTCTTACACAGCAATTGATAATATACACATTTAAAAGTAAGAAACAAAATCATGCACAAACTCATAACGATGAAATTAAGGAATTTTTTTTTTCAATTCCCACTATTAGTTCACACTCTCCCTATATATATTTATATATCTTGTTCAAATTTTCAATCGTTAATAAAATACTTTTTATTCATCTACTCAGCTTCAAATACATTTTTTTAAACTTGTAGTGGGTGACACTTGGTGTTAATTCAGTTTTTTCAAATATTAATACATTTAATAAATTAAATTAATTAATTTTAGTTTTTGCATCATAAAAAGCGACTAAAATAAGTAGCAACGCTTAAGATATCGGAATATCTAGTCATGGCGTAGTGGTCGGGACCTTAAGTTTAGTTATACGGAAGATTGCGGAATCGATTCTCACCGTGGCAATGTTTTGTTATAAACAAAACTCACTTAGAAATGCGAAAAAAGAAAAAGCAGAAATATATCTAGTTTGTATATAAGGTTGTTCTTGAGGTCATTTTTTTTTTTTTTTTGGTGGTGGGGAGGGGGGGGGAGGTCCTATAATGTTTATTTCACCATTATAAAAAAACAATTCTAATAAATTTAATTAATTAATTTTAGTTTTATAGGGGAGAAATTTTTTTTCTCTTATATAAGATATTTAGCAGGATATAAATTTAGGAATAAATACCGTCAGAGGCGAAGCGTGTAAATCGCTGGAAAAAAATTTCTTTTTGACCTAAGTAGGAACTGACTTTAATTTTTTTAATTTTTTATATTACTTGTGTCTTTTAAATACACGCTTTATATATTTCTGCCTAAAATTGAATTAAATGATTTAGAAGAATTGTCATTCTTCGAGTCTAGCCGCACAAAAGTACATGGAGTACTTATTAGAAGTATGTATCATATATACAAAGAAAATCTGGAATATATATTTTTTTATTAAATACTTAATACGACAGGAATAGTGTTGTTCAAAAGAAATCCAAAGTACTGAATATTTGATTTGGTTTTTGTACTGTTTCGATACTAACATTATTATTATTATTATTATTATTATTATTATTATTATTAGTATTATTTGTTGCCAGTCCGCTACTCTTTTTGTTATTCAGATTGCTTGGTTTCTACCAGTTTTTTGAAATAGCATAATTCGTCTTGTTTTTGCCTTATTTAGCTTGTTGTTATAAAAAGCAAATACGTTAAAACGTTATACTTGTTAAATAAGGCTAGTGTTCCCGTTTGGTATAGGAAATTTCAAATTCGGATACCAAACGTGATGTCATTCGAAGAAGTATAATAGTTTAGGAATTATGCAGGTTTAAAGTTTGAAACTCCGAATGTTAAATTCAATTTTAATCGCTGCAAAACACATTGCAATGTGGATAGTTCTTTAAGCATAACTCAAAATTACTTGACGGAATGATTTTGGATTCAAATATTTGAAGCTTCTAGACATGGATTTCTGTTGAAAAACTTCAGATTGCTTGGTTTCTACCACTTTTCTGAAATAGCATAATTCGTCTTGTTCCTGCCTTATTTAGCTTGTTGTTAAATTAGGCGAAAGTTAAACAAGGCTAGTGTTCCCGTTTGGTATTGGAAATTTGAAATTCGGATACTAAACGGGACGTCATTCGCGGAGAAGTATAACAGTTTAGGAATTATGCAGATTTAATGTTTGGAACTCCGAATAGTAAATTCAATTTTAAATGCGGCAAAACATATTACAATGTGGATAGTTCTTTAAACATAACTAAAATTTACTTGACGGAATGGTTTTGGATTCAAATATTTGAAGCTTCTAGACATAGATTTCTGTTGGAAAATTTATAGGTTACTATTCCTATTTCTTACGATAATTAATTGCAAAATATACACATTTTTGAAATTAATCTTTTATTTTTTGCTTTCGCTGACTGTTACATTAAATACTCACTTTATATTATATTTGGATAATGAATCTAACGAAAACAAATTCTAAATATAACTTTAAAAAAATCCAGGGACCGTATAAAAATTTCAATTTAGCAACTTTTACAAAGATAACTGTAACGACGTACATGACCATTAATACGATAGAGAACAATAATTGAAACATTTCCGTAATTGGAATCACCAGAGATATGTTTAGAAAAATTTTGGGTCATTAAAAGGACCCTTCCCAAAATTTTTCATTTTAAATCAGGACCCTTCACAAAAATTCTCATTTTAAAACAGGACCCTTCACAACAATTCTCATCGCAAAGCTGGACGCTTCACAAAATTATTTGTCTTTAAAATCGGTCTTTCACTAAACTTTTCCACCTCCAAACTCCTTTCACAAATTTAATCATTTAAAAAAAATCTAACCTGCCACAAAGCAATTGAACTCATCAAAGAACATATTAGTTAACTTTTTTATGCGTAAAGGATAAATACACATGAATTATGACTAGAATTTTCACAAAAAAAAAAAAAAAACTTCACAATTTTACAAAGCAGGACCCCGACAGAAAAATCTGAACAGATCCCTGATTACACTTCTAAAATAACGATTTGAGAATCAGCTATTGAACAGCTATAAAAGGAAAACCCCTGTATATTTAATGCTTTTTTTGCTTTAGTTTTATTTAGTGGATCAAACATCAAATTACTTTTTCAAATATCCTTAAGACTAACAAATGCGATAAGATCAGATATACATTCTATTTCGTTAATTACTCTCTACAAAAGAGTTCACGGTGTCAGAGAAACATAAATATTCAATAGGTTGTTGTTCACTAGACCCTCTTTTGCAAACATTTCTTCCCAATCATTTCTAAAAATTGTACACATCCATTTTCCTATAAATCACTCGTGCCTTACCACAGGTAATTCAGTGTCCTCAATTTTATATATCGGAGAAGAAGAAATAGTTCCTTGTTTAACGATTACTGTGTTATACATCTCGTAAGTTGGTTGTGTTCTAAAAAAAAGTATGATTAGAAATTTTTGTGACCTCTACTTGACTGGAGGCATTTAATGGGAAACAGAGACAAGAACAGCGATCGTAAATACTGATAGGATATTTCGCTGTAAGACTTCATGGTATATGATTTTTTAAAAAAGAAGTATATTTCTAACGACTTCTACAAAATAAAAAGGTTCTGAATTTGACCTGTAGCTACTGATTTATGGCAGGGCATTTGGAGTAATTGCTCTTGAGCCCCCACGCTCAAAAAGGATCATGAAGTGTAAAATAGACCTCATAAAAGATATAAAATCCATAAAAATTATTCTAGAGGGATTTTACAGATCTATCCCCTTCAACAGGAAATATTCTCAAGTTCCTAAGATTAATAAAACGGTCTTTGCTTGTAGTTATACTGTTGGCGACCGTTACACCTACGGTCAATCCAGTTTCCGAGTGACTTATTCATATCCAGTTCTTTATTATGTGACTGGGTACAAAGTGTCTGGTTACTTTAAAAAAAAATTTAAAAACACCACTTGTTAGAATACTTAGATGGTCATGGAAGTTGAAAGTACACTCTAAAAATGACATTTTCAAAACTGAGCAAAAAATACTCAAATCTGAGTATGTCGCATAGTCAAAATGGCTCTGAATCAAAATTACTCAAGTTTGAAACATGTATACACTCATATCTGAAAACATGCACATACTCAAGAATAAAACATCATGTGCTCATATTTGAGTATGTCCATGATTCAAAAATGAGTATGAACTGACTTTTATGTGCTCATTTTCGAGTATTTTCATGTTGCAAAAATGCGTTTGAAATGATTCTAATCATTTTTGAGTATGTACATGTTTCAAAAATGAGTATGAATTGACCTCTAGATGCTCAGTTTGCAGTATGTACGTGTTTCAATATTCTGAATATTTCATGTATTTCAGAATTGAAAGCATTGAGTCGTCCTATTTGAAACAAAAAGTTTCATAACAAACTGAAAACATAGATTTACTCAGATTTGAAAGTATAATTTTTCTCAATGTATTGCTGAAATACAATTTTTTTTTTCATAAAAAACACCTTGTATATTTTTTAATAGTTAGCACTTCAGTCTAGCATAATGATAGAAACGTTATGAAATCTTAATGTCATTATGAAATAAAGGCCACGTTTGCGGTGGAGTGAAATATTAGAATCTTGTGTAAGTCGAATGTTTAAAAGATTTAAAAATATATGTAGAAACATTATTGGAACCAAATAATATATTTTTTTAAATGTACTTTTTGTACACAAAACATCACCAAAATAAAAGCACTGATGCCAAAATTATGCATTAATATGCACGCAGGTCAAAAATTCACCTTTTTTCAACGCCGTTTAAAAACTGGATGATCGCAATAAGATAAATAATCTATATATATATATATATATATATATATATATTTTAAAGTTAGAATCTAACAGATTTGCATTGTTATCATGTATATAGAAAAAATCCGTTTCATTTAATTTTCTAATTGAAAAACATTTTGCATACAAGTCAGAAGTTCATAATATCATAAAAAATTTCAGTCAATTTCTCACACAATAGTGAAAAATATAAAGTGGCAGTTGATCCCTTTGAATTTGATTTTTAAAACAGCGTTGCTCTTCAAACATTATTCCTTCGAGTAGAGTGAGTTCAATTACAAACATCTTTAAAACATTATTTAAAAAAAGTGATGCATAAAAAACAGCAATTTAGCAAATTTATGCTATAGTTATATGTATAATATACAATTGATATAGAGACAAATAAACATTAAAATCTCTTTTTTGAAAGACTAATTTAAATTCCGGTTATTTACAGTGATTACAATTACCTACAAATATATTTTTAGAAATTAATATATGGCATATTTATATTTTTCTCACGTACATAAAATTAATAAAAAATCAACTCCATAAAATTTTCTACGTGAAAAAAATTTTGCGTAAAATTCAGAGATAAAGACTTAACATGTAGTAACGCAAAAATATTCAGTTAATATATCAATAATGGTGAAAAATACAAATTAGAAATTTATCCTTTTACATCCGATACTGAAACAACATTCTTGCACCTCTATACTGCACATTAAAGCAAATTGAGTTCAATCACAACCCCTGGGTACACGGAAATTATACGAACAGTATAGGAACAAATTAACAATTAGCTAAAAATTTACATTAAAAATGCCATAATAGAGGCACTGATACCAAATTTACGCATTAATTACACACATGTTGATATATATGTTTTAAAACGTCTACATTTTTCTAACCCGTTGAACTCTTACAGGGGACATGTAATTGTGTTTCTATAACTTTGAATTCACACCAGAATTTTGGAAAAATTTTATTTGAACATAAAAAAATGCATTTTTACAACTTTTCTTATATTTTTTTCACCAAAGTTTAAAAAGTGAAATTCTGTACAAAAATTCTGGTATACAAGTCTTGATTAAAATTAAGTGATACAAAAAATATCCCGCCACCCTGTAAGGGGTTAAAAAATTTAATGATCACGGTGAGATAAAGTATCTGAAAAAATTGTTAGAATATTACATATTTACATTATTCTTACGGACATAATTAAACAATTTAATTTAATATTCTAACTGAAAAACACTTTGTCTAAAAATCAGAGGTAAAGAGTTAACCTGCAATGTCACAAAAATATTCAGTAAATTTTTCACATAATAGTGATAGATAATAATCACATAATAGTTCACATAATAGTCACATACTGTTCACCCCTTCGAATCCGATTGTAAAACAGCATCGCTCCACCTCTATCACTATACATTTATGCAAATTGAGCTCAATTACAACCCACAGGTAGATGAAAATAAAAGGAAGAATATACGTAAAAAAATGTACATTAAAAAATACCAAAATAGAGGCAGCTATGGTTAGTTAGAATAGGACAGATTTACCATTGTGCTCACGTACATAAAAAATCAATTCCATTTAATTTTCTAACTGGAAAACACTTTGAAAAATCGGAGGTAAAGAGTTAATCTGTAATGCCATAAACATATTCACTCAATTTATCACATAATAGTGAAAAATACACATTGGCAGTTGACCCCTTCGAATCCGATTGTATAAGAGCATCGCTCCACCTTTATCGCTACACATTAAAACAAATTGAGTTCAATTACAACCCGCAGGTAGATGGAAATGTTGTATAGATTATCGGAACTGGGTAAGTACAGTAGTTTTACAACCACCCGCAGGCAAATGATGATATTTAGACATGTAAGGACTGTCAAGTAGCCGGGAAAATCGGCATTGTAAAATGGTGTGAAGGTAATTGCGGGAAAGATAGTTTGACACTAGATTTAGCAAAAGCTTATTGACCCGCACCTTTTATAATTGAAACAAGTTGGAAATTGTACGTCAAACGTAACAAATGAGGTGCGTTCGTACTATAGCTAATTATATAAATATTCAGATCTTGATGATTTTTAATTCTGTGAAATGAATTATATCGTTTGCAGATTCATTTCTGTAATAAAATAAGTATCTCGGTCGCTTGACGATTCAACCTCGGAAGCTCCTATAACAAAAAAGCACTGATTTTTAAGAAACATTCTTTAAATTTCTTAATAAATATTTTTATTAATATCTCCTAAAGTTTTGATTCGATTTTTATAAAATTTGAAATATATCGACAAAATTCTGCAAAGATAATATATCTTAAATTTCAAACCATTCGGTTGGGTAGTTTTTGCGTTGTTATATGCGGACGGACGGACAGACAGACAGACGGACCAAGCGACGACAATAGGTGCTACGTATTTATATAATTACGAACGCACCTAAAAACAAGTCATTTACGATGTTCTGATTTTGAATAACTTAATGTAATTAAAGAAACAAAATTTATTCCATGGGCAATAATTCTCTTTTAGTACATGGTCCGCGAAGAATCTTATTATATTATGTTTTAATCTTTTTACTTACCCATCATGCGTAGTATAGGGTAAGTCTTGTAACCGTTTTTTGACGGATTTACACGCTTCAGACACAGGATATTCCGAAAAACATATTTTTAGAAAAAAAAAAATGCCGTCCGTCTGCCTGTGTGTTTGTCTGTAAATGCTTTATCTCCCGAATAAACTGAGATAGAGACTTGAAATTTGGTATGTATTTAGTATGTAATAATGAGAAGAAGCTTATTGATTTTCAGTAACATCAATTATCCGGAACTATTTTTTTTCGGACTATCGAAATATTCGTTCTGATAAAAGGTATATAAATTTTTTCGAAACTGTTTATTTTAAGAAGTGAATATAAAAGATAATAAAAAAACATAAATTTTGCATAAAGAATGCAGTGGATCGGAAAATTAGTTGCCGAGATATTTGTAATTCTATTTTTCACACTCTTTGATTTTTCATGACCCTGTATTTCATTCAAATTTCAATTCAAAGATATATTTTAATTGGAAATGAGATGCTTAATCCGACGCAGTAAACCGTTAGTTAATATGATTATCAATTTTGGAGTTATAAGGATGTTTCTTTCACTCAATTCAGTAATAGAGCATTTAAAGTTTATAACGTCATCAAGTCACGATTTTATTCGAATTTTATAAATAGTTTACACATGTTTTATTTTCATATTTTATATTATGCATATCCATGATGGGTAAGTATTACGGTGGCCTCCAACGACTAGTTTCATTTAAAATTCAATAATGAAAACTAAAATGTTTATCTAGTAACAAGAAGAAATTGTGATGTTTTCTCTTTAAAGAGAGTTAAATAAATTTTATATCTGTATATTTAAAACACAGCCATATTCTTTACACAAATTGCTTTCCATTAACCTTGCTGTCTGTTAATGACATACCTATCAACCCCTAACTAATCTCCATAAAATGTGGTTTAATACGTTACGAACCAGAATATATTTTTAAAGAAATGAATCAAATAAATTTTGAAACATCAAATAAAATAATCATATATTAAAAAAAAAATGTCTGCATAGAAACGTGTTTAACATAGGTCAAATTAGTCTATATTTAACGAAATAGTATTTGAAGGTTGGCAAGTATATAATGATAGTTTTTCAAATTGAAATAGCTATATATATATAGATAAATATATATAACCATTAATGAAACATTACCGAAACACCAACAAAAACTATGAAATTATGAATTAGAATGTAATAATTAATTGACAACAATAGTGTTCCCCCAACACTCTAAATATAAATTCCATATACAAAAAAAAAAAAAAAAAATTAATTAAAAATTGAAAAAAAAGTAAATTTGTGGAATTTAGGCAGAATCTTCAGGTCCCAAATGCCTAAATTACCACAAACAAAATGCGTGGTTTCATCATCATACTAGCCATAACATTGCTAAAGAATATGATTTTGCACTTTTTAAAATATATAAATAATGGTGCTAATTGATTTTAGCAATCTTTTAAATAAATAAATATATTTGTTGTTATTTTTGTAGATATTTTTACGTATCCTTTTCTTAAAATACATGTTCACATAATGTATTTGTAATTTTCAGCGAGATTTCGGCATTGAATTCAAATGATATAGCAATTATTTCACTATTATGAAGGGTGGGAGGAGGATGCGAATTATTAAATTTCTTTAATGACAGTCTCTTATCAAAATTTAAAAAGAAAATATATTTTTAATTTTATTAGATATTATTTAAGATGGTTCTCAAGAGGACCCTAAAAGTAAAATACTTATTTATTTTTCATAGGAAGAGTGCTTAAAAACGTAAATTATTATAGCTTGCAACCTTCTATTTTTTTTCTTTAAAATAAAATAAAACCAGAAATTTTATTAAATATAAGAAGTTAATAACCACATAGAAACAAAGAACTTAAACAAGTGCCATACTTCCAGAACAGGCGGCGCGCTATCGACCGTCGAGGGATCTTTCCTTTTAACACCAAGCGGAAATAGACTCGGGAAAAACGTATGCCACCGGAACAAAATTAACCCTTCTTTGCATGAGTTTTTCTTTTACAATTGTGTTTTTTTATACATATATTAAATATTAGACACCAGAAATTTTAAGATAGATTTTTAACTTTGTTCAACAACATAGTTCCCGGGAAATTTACTGGATTAATATTTCTATATAAATATAGTGGTGGCGAAGAAGTTGATTTATTTATTAAAAGTTAAATAAAAAGTGATGGAAATTTACATCACTATGCAATTAAGGGTTAAAAGTTAAATTCAATAAATTGAAGACATCGACCAACAATAAACTAAAAGATATTTTGTAATGAAATAATTTGTTTTAAAATTTTATTAGATATCATTTAACTGCTTAATCGTTGCGCCCGATAAGCGTAGATATTTATCGTTTTATCACGTTTTATCACAGAATTGTGAACATATTTCTGCTCTAAATAAGACGAAAGATTCTGTACAAAAAACTGTGGTAAAGTGCTACGCACCCTGGTTTCAAATGAAAAAAAAAAAATATATATTTAATATCGTGCATTGTAAGAGTCATTAAACGAAATAAATGAGAAAATTGCAAAATGACACGCCTTTTTGTCGGTTTCTAAAAACAATTTAAGCCAAAGACTAATGATGAAAAAATGGCATATAATTCATTTAATTTAATAACACAGTGACTGCAAAATAAAAGATGGAGACAAAACGTGACAAAGACATTAATTTTAAATAATAAGTTAAATTTATTTTATATTACAACACAAAAACACAGACTCTCAGGATTAAAAAATATTTTTTTAGCCTCTAGCTGCAAATAGTGAACTTTATATAAAATGCAAAGACATTTTAAGAGGTTATAAGTTTAAAAGTGAACTTTTGCAATCTTTAATACTCTGACATTCGGTCAATTTTAATCGTAATATTACAAAAGAACTACAAGAGGTATCGTTAAAGGAAATAAATGAGAAAATTACAAAATGACACGCCTTTCTATCAATTCTTGAAAACAATTGCAGTCAGAGACAAATTAGAAAAAAAAGGTTGTGTGCATGTAATGCATTTCGTTTTACAGAATTACACGGTGAATGCAAAACAAGGAATCAAAACAAAACGTTACGAGAACGTTAATTCTAAATGATAAATTTAACTTTGAAATAAATGCAGATAAGAACACTGGACTGCATCTTTTAAATACGATTCTTACATAACAATTCACCTGGATGCCCTAGATAACCCACAGCGTGGTATAAAAAGCGTAAAATGAATTGTGTCTAACAATTTTACGGTGTGGTTACATATGTCTCGGGTCATTCCATGAGCTCCACCCACTATGAACGAAAAATGTCATGAGTATGTCAGTTATGCACAGTGTATAAAGTGTATTGTTTAAGATTCCATTATTAAATGAAAAAAGTTCAAAATACAAACAAAGGGTTATCGAAAGATAGCTTTGAGCATGTTAAATTTGAATAAAAGAATTATTTAGAATTCCTTATATTCGACGGCAATTAACCGCTTAACAACGTCCGGGTACGATGCGTACGTTGTTGAAACTACGCAATGTTCGCAGGTACTTGATTTATGTACAACTATTTCCGAATGGTAAGATTCCATTATTAAATGAACAAAAATACAAATACAAACAAAGGGTTATCGAAAAATAGCTTAAGCGTGTTAAATTTGAATAAAAGAATTATTTAGAATTCCTTAGTATATTCAATGGCAATTAACCGCTTGACAACGTCCGGGTACGATGCATACGATGTTGAAACTACGCAATGTTCACAGGTCCTTGATTTATGTACAACTATTTCTGAATGGTAAGATTCCATTATTAAATGAAAAAAAATACAAATACAAACAAAGGATTATCGAAAGATAGCTTCAGCATGTTAAATTTGAATAAAAGGATTATTTAGAATTCCTTAGTACATTCGATGGCAATTAACCGCTTGACAACGTCCGGGTACGATGAATACGTTGTTGAAACTACGCAATTTTCGCAGGTCCTTGATTTATGTACAACTATTTCCGAATAGTAATAATATTCGTCTTATTCGATGAAAAAAAAATTGCGATTAAATAAGGAGTTTATTATTAGGCGGTAATGCTATTCATAAATACAAACTGTACGAACCCCGCTACGTGGTTTTAACGAGGCTAACGAAAAAGACAGGCTACCGCGGTGCATTCCACTTATCTTTTTTTACAGACCGCTAGAGTGACTTGATGCTCTTTTCGTACACCTGCATTGGTGCATTCCAGCATCACGTGACTCCGGTGGTCTGTAAAAAAAAAGATACGCGTAAAGCACTGCCGCAGCCTTTCTTTTTCGTTAACCTCGGGTTTTATATAATGACGTAGTCAAGGGCTTAAGTATTAAAATATAATATTAATTTATTATTATTACAATTATTATTAGTAGAAGTATCAATAGTAGGATGCTCTATGATAATTGAACATGTATATTCAATGGCAATTAACCGCTTGACAACGTCCGGGTACGATGCATATATGTTGTTGAAACTACGCAATGTTCGCAGGTCCTTGATTTATGTACAACTATTTCCAAATGGTAATATTCGTCTTATTTGATGGGAAAAAACTGCGATTAAATAAGAAGTTTATTATTAGCCGATAGTGCTACTGAAAAAATACAAACTGTACGAACTATGTGGCTTTACATAGTGACGTAGTCAAGTATTTAAGTATTGAAATATAATATTAATTTATTATTATTACTATTATTATTATTGTTATTATTATTAGTAGAAGTATCAGTAATAGAATGTTCTATGATAATTGAACATATATATTCAATGGCAATTAACCGCTTGACTATATCTGGGTACGATGCATACGTTGTTGAAACTACGCAAAGTTCGCAGGTCCTTGATTTATGTACAACTATTTCCAAATGGTAATATTCGTCTTATTTGATGAAAAAAGAAATTGCGATTAAATAAGAAGATTATTATTAGGCGATAGTGCTACTCAAAAAATACAAACTGTATGAACCCCGCTATGTGGTTTTATATCGTGACGTAGTCAAGGTTTTAAGTATCGAAATATAATATTTATTTATTATTATAACTAATATTATTATTATTGTTTTTATTATTAGTAGAAGTATCAGTAGTAGTATATTCTATGATACTTGAACAAGGAATATAATATTTTGATCACCAGGATTCTATTAGCAACCACGGATTCTTTGGTCTTAATTTTCAGTTAGATTTTTGAAAATAAATGCGTTTAACCGGGATATTTTCGCACTAATGTTTGCTATTAATTCATCAAATATTTTTGGTTTATTAGGGAAAATGTTAGAGTTCAAATTGTTCCAAAGAGAAAATATCTTGTTATCAAAAGAGTAACAATGTAAGATATAATTAATCTGTAACAAAATAATCTTTAACTTATTTTGTCCCAACAGAAATTAATCATGAAATTCTTTGTTCATCAGAACAAGATATGATCGGGTTAGAATGACAGTGGAGTAAGTCAAAATTTTTGAAAATCGAGATAATCATATTTTTACTGAACTTATATTAATTTCTGTTCAATGTGCCAGTCAAATAAGTCATAGTTCACTTAGGGAGTTGCTAGAGGTCAAAACAAGTTGGACCACTCAATGCAACGGCGACTGAACAAGTTTCACAAAACCCTCCATTTCTCAAAGTACTAAATTTTGACTTACTCCACTGTCATTGTAATCCCTTCATATGTTTTTAGTTGGAAAATTTTCTATGCCACGAGGACCTTATATCTGTAAGAAATTTTAAAATAAAAGAATTTCAATGGGGATTTTAAGATCATATATTCCATAAGCTTAACGCTATGTTAAAATAAAGCTGTTTATAACGAAAGTTTTGAAAGTGCTGAGTCAATTTCTCTATTACTTCATCCAAGTGCATAGAAACAGATTTAATTCAGATAATTAAAATTATTGGCAAAAGATCTTTCTACACAAAAATAATTGATCGAATAAACGGTTTTAAAACTGAATCGAAATTTTACATCAGTATACTTAGATACAAAAGAAAAGTAAAATTGAAATAAAAGTAAAAATTTTGTAGAACACAGCAAAAGGATCATGCAACATGCAATTAATCCTTAAAAAACGCCCATGAGGGAGATCTTAAAAGTGATTTTTTTTTTAACAAAAGTAATTAATCATGCAATTTTTGTATAAAACAAAAAGTGGTTCCACACCTGTGAGCGGAAAATATCAAAGGTCGATATGGTATAAACTCATTGTTCATCATCGCAATATATCTTTTTAGCGCAACTTTTTACTTCTTCAGTTCAACGAAGGCTTTGTATCTTGTAAAGCACTATATAACATGAAAGAATACCGACCGGAAATTTCATCCGAGGGAAGCCAAGTTTCAGATGATTAATATCAAGGGTGCAAAATTAATCATTTGTAAAAGAATTTTCAGATCTCATATTCACATTAGTTTATTTTATAGACATATCACCGTAAGAGGCTACTTCACTCAGACGAAAACACCCGCTCGCTAATGTTAATCCAATGGAGGAAATAATATGCGATATCTCGTTCGCATTTCAATATTTTTAAATGATATTTTTTTTTCTTTTTTTTTTGCATTGGATAGCTGAGGTCAATCTTTATGCACGCTCCTTTTTACTTTTTCGATTTTTGTTGCAGTTTTTTTCATTGAGGATACTTTCACTTTCGAAACCGGTTCCGAAAGTGAAAGTATCTTAATAAAAAAAACTTGTAATCAAAATCGACAAAGTACAAAGAAGCGTGCATAGAGATTGATCTCAGCTATTCAATGCAAAATAAATAAATAAATAAATAAATAAATAAATAAAATAAAATGAAACAAAAATCATTTTAAAATATTGAACTGTGAACGAGATATCGTAAATTATTTCCCTCATAGGATTAACATTAGCGAGCGGGTGTTTTCGCCTGAGTGAAGTAGCCTCTATGAAATTTTTGATTATGAAAACTCAATTTATTTTTTTCTCTATCTAATCGCATATTAACAGATTTAATTCGGATAATTTGAATTATTGGACAAATTTTATCTCTTTTATTTTACTTTTAAAGAGACAAAAGAAATTTTTGAAACAAAATTTACTTGCGGACAATGGCGTAAGATGAATTTTGAGTGTCCGTGCAGTTCAAAATATCGCATTCTCCTTAGTGTATGTTATGTTGAGTTTATTTCATCATACTGTTTTTTATGCTAGAATCTTTCGCCATCTGTAAAAATCTCCCTCGCCCCCACGGAATACGATATTTTGAATTCTCGTAAAGACACAGAATGTAGGACAATGAAAAACAAATGGAATCTTGCTAAAAAATAAAAATGCTTGATGAACACAATAAAAGGATGATAAAACATAGAGCTAACGTGCATGAAAGAGATTTTAAAAGTTTTTATTTATTTTTTCCTTTGGTACAAAAGAAATTAATCGTGCATTATTATTACTGTTACTTTTGTATAACACGAAAACGTAATAAACAACTGTCAAACAAAATTTCATTGTTAGATATGGTAACCTTGTTATTCATTAATACAATCTATCTTTGAAACGTTTTACTTTGGAAATCATTTAAATAAATTATATTTTGAATTTACTTACATTAACAGATGAAATGTTTCAAACAGCATAAAATATCAAATATTTTCAGATTACTTACCTAGAAAAAAAGAAAAATACATATTAATTACATCATTTTATACACTATTGTGCATTTAATATTTTATGAGTTATGACAAATTAACTAAAGTAATTTAAAATTGTTTTATCGTTAATCAATCTCACCTTATCTCATTAAAACATTCACGTCTCAATAACTGTTTCGTTATACTAGATCAGCTAGGATTTCTAATACATAACGCATACTGTCTACAAGCAAAGTTACGGATGCAGTGGCCTAGCCAGGGTGGGGGTCCAGATACTCTGGATGCCACTAATTTTGTAAAGTTTTCTTTGCCTAACCTAATTGAAGAACATTCTGCGATAATCAAAGCGAAGAAAACTTAACAATATTACTGGTATCCACAGCATTGGGACCCCCCCCCCCTCCCGCTACGCCACTGCACGGATGATGCTGTTTCAACATTTGTTTAATTTTTTCAAACTTAATCACCGAAATTTTAAAGGGTAATGATGCAATGGTCATTTTTAAAAGAAAAAAATATGCTATATTCTATCGCAAAAAACATATTAAAATTTTACTGTGTTTGGAATATTTTTAAGTAATAAAATATTATTTTGAAAAAAAAAATTCACGGTACTATCCAGTAAATATATAATTTCTAACGTAATCTAAACTTTAAAATTGGTTCACCAACCTCAAAGTGCTATTCATGGCTATGCAGAAAAATTCCTTGATCGAATTTGAAATTTTCTGTGTTTGGAAATCATTTAATATTTTGACAAATATAGTTCTCATTATCATTTTATGTATTTGCATGTCGTTACAGGTATGGAAAATTTATTTTTCAATTAATCTACATCATTTTGAAAAATTGAGTCGTGGATTATTATTATTAGGTTAAAAAAAGTTCAGATCTTTTCAATAACTACAAATATACTTTCTCAATTTTGATAATAAATGGAATTTTGCTCAGTTGTAATTTTTAAGTTTTGCAAAAGAGGAATTCCGCTACATTAACCCAGAAAAATTCTCTAATGGTACACTGAAAGAAAAAAAAAAGTGTTGAGTTTACAGTATAATACTGACAACTGAGGTGCCAGTGTTACATTGTAAAATCAACACTTTTTTTGCAGTGTAGCTTGTAACATCTAGTTTTAATTTTATCTGTTTAATTGAAAAAATAATTTGAATAATTATTTTAAAAATACACACATGAAACACTCTTTTTTTTAACCCATGCCTTACTACATATCTGAAAGTTTGAGTTAGAAGTTCCAAGTCAAAATATTTACTGCAGTTGATAGTTGCGAGAATTTTTATACTGAACATGTGGAAAGTTCATGGCAGTAAAATAACTTACTCCCCCATTAAATATAAATGTAAAACATGTTTTTTCAGACTGTTATTTGAATTACGAATGTTATTAAAGTATGGCGGAAAATACTTCAAATCTGTTCTCAAGTTTTGCTGATATTTGAGGAATTGCAGAATTTAATATAATCCAAAACCATTCTCTAACCATAGCTTGCAACTTATAGCTTTAACTATATCTGTTTAGGTGAAAAAATAATTTGAATATTAGTTTAAAAAGCCGTACATGGAACATTCATTTTTTATCCTATCCCTTGCCACATATCTGAAAGTTTGAGTAAGAAGTTCAAAGTCGAAATCATTACTTTAATACAGCTGATATTCTGCAAAAAAAGTGATGATTTTACAGTATAATACTGGCACCCCAGCTACCAGTATTATACCGTAAAATTAACAATAATAAACAGTAAAATAAGCAGTAATACGCTACCGCGCATGCGCAGAAGCGTATTACTGCTTATTATGTTTTGCGACACACTCGAAAATTTGATCTGTTATATCACATTTTGATTGGTAACATCGGCGAACAGTCATTGTCATTTTTTAAATCTCTCATGTTTTTAGTAGTAGAAAGTTTTATTATTCTTCATTATTGTCACTGACAAATTCTTGGTATCTCAATAATCAAAATTACATCAAAGTTTCTTTTTAAAAAAATAACATACAAAAGCAGTTTTGATTCTGTTCGGTCAGTTTGTGAAAAAAATGTCCGCATTATCCAATGAGTAGTATGCTTTAAGCGATGTCTCAACATTAATTGACGAATGTAAATGATTGGGGAAATAAAACTGTTCTCATTAACCGGAGATACGTCGTAAGCGGAAAAGCATTAACAAAAGTCGAGAGTACATATAAAACACTAGTTTTTGGTCTGTATTTTACATCGACGAAAATATTTATTTTGCAGAATTTTTTTGTTTTACAAATGACACACACGCATCTTCACTAATCAGCTTTTGTAATAATGGTGTTAACTAAAGTCGAGTGTTTATATAAGACACCAGTTTTTGGTCTGCATTTTACATCGACGAAAATATTTATTTTGCAGAATTTTTTTGTTTTACAAGTGACACACACGTGTCTTCACTAAGCAGCATTTGTAATAATGGTGTTAACGAAAGTCGAGTGTTTATATAAGACACTAGTTTTTGGTCTGCATTTTACATCTACGAAAATATTTATTTTACAGATTTTTTTTTTTTTTTTGTTTTACAAATGACACACACCTATCTTCACTAATCAGCTTTTGTAATAATGGTGTTAACGAAAGTCGAGTGTTTATATTTGGTCTGCATTTTACACGTACGAAAATATTTATTTTGCAGATTTTTTTTTTGTTTTACAAATGACACACGCGTGTCTTCGCTACGCAGCATTTGTAATAATGGTGTTAACGAAAGTCGAGTGTTTATATAAGACACTAGTTTTTAGTCTGCATTTTACATCTACGAAAATATTTATTTTGCAATTTTTTTTTTGTTTTACAAATGACACACATGTGTCTTCACTAAGCAGCTTTTGTAATAATGGTGTTAACGAAAGTCGAGTGTTTATATAAGACACTAGTTTTTGGTCTGCATTTTACATCTACGAAAATATTTATTTTGCAGAAATTTTTTTGTTTTACAAATGACACACAGGTATCTTCACTAATCAGCTTTTGTAATAATGGTGTTAACAAAAGTCGAGTGTTTATATAAGACACTAGTTTTTGGTCTGCATTTTACATCTACGAAAATATTTATTTTGCTGAATTTTTTGTTTTACAAATGACACACACGTGTCTTCACTAATCAGCTTTTGCAATAATGGTGTTAATGAAAGTCGAGTGTTTATATAAGACGCTGGTTTTTGGTCTGCATTTTACATCTACGAAAATATTTATTTTGCAGAATTTTTTGTTTTACAAATGACACACACGTGTCTTCACTAAGCAGCATTTGTAATAATGGTGCTTTAAATTTTTCTTCTATATCTGTTTAATTTGGTTTATTGTGTAATCCCTAAGTAGTATTATGCAATTATTATTTTCTAGACTATAAGTCAACTTTGAACAACATCGCTCCAGGACATCCAATGCTATTTCGTATTTTCAGATCTCCCACACATGGTGCTTTCAAGAATTATGAACGACAGCGAGACCTCTATGACCCATGCCCGTACCCGCGTAAATAAGTGTATTCATGGGATGCATGGGAGTTGCATCGGTTTTGAATGGTAACCATAGGGATGAAGAATGAAATCGTTACCTGAGCCGTCAATCCATTGCTGTGCAGTAATGCATAGGTAGCTTGACCCAGATTAGACCCAGTAAGAATATTTTAACGAATCGATTGTAGGCAGACTCCCGAAATTTTTGTACACCGCATGTCTATTGTGGTATGGAGGGTCCATATAAGCATATGAATACCTGGACACAATTTCATTTTTAACTTATAAAATACACAATAAAATGAAATAAAAAGAAAGAAAAGAATGTATGCACATTGTAAACGAGTAAAAAAAGTAGTATTGTGAAAGTCAGACAACAAATATTACATAATTTTTTTAAAGTTTTTTTTTAACCTAGCAGAAAATTTATTTTTACTGTTAGGTAATTTTTTATACTATGTCATCAGTATGGGAGCATTTCAATTTTTAAAAGCATTTAGCTAATGTTGTTCCTAATATTTTCTGAATAACAGTGAAAAATTGGCATAAATTTCGAAATATTTGTATTAAAACATATGAATACTGGAAACAAAATTCTAGTAAATCGGAAAAATTATATCACTTTGTCATATCTCGCAAGGCAAGGGACAAGAAAAAAAGGCGCGATATAATCGAACATATTAAAAATTTAATAAAGATGGTGAACTACAAGCAAATATTTTATATTATACATTTTTATTTGCATTATTCTTATTTACATTTCATATAGAAAGTCAACATTAATATTTATTAATATATAGACAACATTATTACCATATAATTACAATATTGATGCAATATTGGACATATGTTTCCTTGTTAATGTAGTAACAGTGCACTTGAGTTTCTAGTAGTATATTCTTTGACTTTCTAATATATATTCATATTTACATTATTCTTATTTACATTTCCGATGGAAAAGCAATGATTACAATATTGGTGCGATATTGAGCATATGTTTCTTTGTTAACGCAATAACTGTGCGTATGACTTTCTAGTAACAAAATATTATTCACTTAACATCCGATTTATTTTGATGGTATATTTGGCCATTTTCTACAATAGTTATCTACAATCAGAGCACTTACTTTTCAGAAATTCAGGAATAATATTGGTGAAAAGTTAGACATCTTAACTTAATAAAAAAATTACGTTGTTGTATTCGTGTCAGGAAAAATGCCTCAGCGCTTTCGGTGCGAAACGATTGTCAGAGCCTCGAGAGAAGTAAGCCTTCAAAAGTGGCTCTGTAATTTGGATCCTGTGCCAAACGACGAGCCTCTCATTTGGTTAGGTGCCCGGAGACTAGCAATTCACGCCCGAAGGGCATCCAAAACGGATTTAACGTGCACCGTATGCCATTGACAATTATTTAATAAATATTGCATAATCATTGATTAATCAACCCTATGAGCGGTGAATCCATCTTTATTCCGTCACGCAGTTAACGAATTAAATGGTGAAATGAAACATTTAAATTTAGACTGATTTTTACTATTGAATGTATATATAAATATGTAAAGTATTGAAATATCATTTTACATTACATTTGAAATACATTGTATAGATTTTATTTTACGGAATGCTAAGGAGATATGCAAAAATATGGCTTAACGCTCAAACGGTTAACAAAACATTTACCTTTACATTTGAAATAATGATTACCTTTTATACATTTCTTGGAAAAACAACAGACTTTTTTCCGAGTTGTGAAGCTTTTTAAATATTCATAAACATACTATTGAATGTATATATAAGTATGTAAAGTATTGAAATATCATTTTATACGCTAATACATTGTTTAAATTTTATTTTACGGAGTGCTAAGAAGATATGCAAAAATCCTTATATATTATTTCTCCTGTCAACATCCCTTTTTCTAAGAAAATATGAAACGCAGAACAACGAATGAGATACCATATGAAAGGTTTTTGAACCGGCTTCTGACGTAGCCCACTTAACAATTCGTTAAAACATGTTTTTGATTAAAATTTGCTGATAATTAAAAATTAAATCGGCATTGTTTTCATAAAAGAAATGAAAGGTTTTCCTGAAATTATTGTTGCCAAAAAAATAAAATACCACATTATATGATGCTCAGAAATTATAATAAAAAACACCGCACGGGTTTATTTTATACTTATGATTAAAAAGCGAAATTGAAATTGAAATGTTTAGATTTATATTTCTAAGTCTCATGTTTTTCCCAAAGCGGATGACGTCATCCTCTAATGCGGTCAAAACACGATTGTTAATTTTTTTTTTCTCGCGCGTGCCTTTAGCAATCTTGGATCAGTTTTTAGTCTAACTTTGATGGAATAAATTAGATGATATTCTGGCCTTGACTAACAACTAAATGTTGTTTGCAGATATTTTTATCCTTGCTTTTTCTTTAGAAGATTAAACCTGCATCTAATAAATATTACATATAGATAAAAAATGGTACTTCTCTATTATCCCGTCGACCACTTTTCATAACAAAAAACTATCGCCAAATAAACGGTAGAACGTTGCCATTGGAATATCAGAATAAATAAATAAATAAAATATAAGAATTTAAGGACACAATTGTTATTTTAATGAATGAAATAACTAATAAATCAGTAAAACATAATGAAAAATACACGCAAATGTCGAATTTAAAACCACTTGATGACGTAATAAACACGTATAATGCTTCTGACATCAAGTAAATGGAACTGCATTTTTGGAGTTTAATCTTACAATTTGGCGATAGTTTTTTGTTATGAAAAGTGGTCGACGGCATAATAGAGAAGTACCTAAAAAATATTAGATTTCAGTGCAAAATTCTCGCACGGGCCCTCTGGTATGGACTAACGCTCAAACGTTTAACAGAACATTTGCCTTTACATTTGAAATAATGATTACCATTTAAACTTGAATTACCTTTTACACATTTCCTGGAAAAACAACAGACCTTTTTTCCGAGTTGTGTAGCTTTTTAAATATTCATAAACATATCATCGAATGACGTTCTAAGCCACGCGACTCATTATCATTTTTTTTCTGCATGCGGTGAAAGCACATAATTAGCCGACACGCAAATTCGCCATTATGGAAACACAATCTCCCTTAATATTGCCAAAGTTAAACTTCCGGTGAAAAATTCCGGCCATTGTATCCAAACGTCTTTGACACACAAACAATGCCATAAAAAAGAAAATTTAAAAAAGAGTTACGATAATTACAGCTTGGCAAAGCGACGGAATTGATAAACCCATTAGTTTTAAATTCAATTAGGAGTTAAGTGGCTATTGAAAATTTAATGTGAATATACTTTTCACTGAAAGAATCTTCTATGACAGTTAGAAAAACGAACAAATTTCTGATATTGGTAAAAATAGATTTCGTCCTGAAAAAATTACGGTAAATTCATTTTATGTCTAGGCACAGATAGGTACGTATCAAATATAAATTTCACGTATTCCAAACTCAATCGTTACAAAAACTTGGGGATCCAACACGGGCTTTCCAAGTTACAGAACGAAGGTGAAAATCATTTTTTTTTTTCATTAAAAAGTCGAATGGATTTTTTCCATTTAATATACAGGGTATCCCAAAATTCGACTGACAAATTAAGAGGGATTATAGAAGGCGTCAAGAGGATGAAAACTTACTATAGTACAAGAGGGTCGCAAACCCCGTTTAATGGGAGAAAATCGCAAAAATAGTTATGAAGGGTGTGACGTCGAATTGAACAAAAAGGGCCAATAATAAATAGAAAAAACATTTATATGACGTCATAAATTATTACAATGTATTGCAGTACAACGTCAGAAAGGAAACGACGATACATTTTTATAGAAATTGTTCGAAGTTGCGGCCACATAGGTCATTGCATAGCTGACACCGACGGACGAAGGATTACCGGACGCGTTAAAATACATTCCTATAAAAATGTCTCGTCGTATCCTTTCTGAAGTTGAACTGTAATGCATTGTAAACATGCTTTACATCAAATAAATGTTTTTCTTTCTATTTATTATTGGCCTTTTTTGTCTCGTCGTCTCCTTTCTGAAGTTGAACTGTAATGCATTGTAAACATGCTTTACGTCAAATAAATGTTTTTTTTCTATTTATTATTGACCCTTTTTGTTCCACTCGACGTCACACCGTTCATAAATATTTTTGGGTTTTTCTCTCACTAAATGTGGTTTGCGACCCCATGTTCTATGGTAAGTTTTCATCCTCTTGATATCTTCTATCACCACTCTTAATTTGTCGGTCAAATTTTGGAACACCCTGTATATTTTTTTGATTGCGCAATGACAGCACCAAAAAGCATTTTACATGAAAAAATCAATTATGTATTCAAGTAAAGTTTTTAAATATACATAAATAAAAAAATATATAAATAAATGCGGTAATTTTGTATTAACCACATGTTAGAAATTAATAGCCGAAGAAATCATCAAATATTTCGCTACTTACAACAGCTTTCCTGATTGTGGTCATTTATACAATTTAAGCACGTTGTTCAATCACATGCCTGTTAATTTTGTGATTTATTTATATTATTTTATTTATTTATTGAGGAAGTTTTAATTTCGTTATAGAATGTTATCCGGAAAAAATTATGAACCATTTATATTGTTTATTGTTTTAAGTGCAAAAGAGTTATTCTGTCAAAATCGAGCTGACCACAATAAAAATAGTTTTTTTTTTTTTTTTTTTTTTTTTTTTCTAATCATGCTCGAAAATTATTTTAAAAACTATAAAAAATCAGTAAATTGAGGTACAGTTTTTAAGCAAATTGCAGCTGACAGAACATTTACCCCCTATTCGACGGTGTAAAAATTGAAATTGTGTGCGATGATTAGAAGTTTAAAAAAAAAAAAAAAAATCAGTAAATGCGAAATTTATTGGTCAAGTGATTCTGCTACCGTCAATATATAACATCCACTTTACTTACGGGCATGTTTTTGCTTTGTAATTTATATTTTGGTGAATGTTATTTTAAGATTGTATAACTACCAACTGAGTAAATAACAACTCTTGAAAACTTTTACAAGAAGATCAACAATAAATGTGGTAATGAACTTTAAAGTTACAAAAATATTTTCTTTAAATTATTTTGGATTTTACCTTTTCACGCCGTTTTCGGATATCGACCTGAATAAATAGTCAATTTTATGTAAGAGGTGAATTAACTGCATAAATATAATAAAAAATAAGAATAAAAGAAATTTTAATAAAAAAACAAAACAAAACAGGTGATTGATGATTTCTTGACCAATCTTGAAATATGTGGTAAAATGTTACTTTAAACTTTAGTTTTTGATGGATCCGTGGTTTATATACGTAAACAACTAATGTATAACAATAAATGAATAAATAATAATAAAAAGGACTGATAGAGATGGAAATTAATATAAGCTATTTTTAGACTCATGCAAAAGTACAAATTACATTGTGATTTTTCTATAAATAGGGATAAATCAGAATCAGTTTTCTGAATAATTCTTAATACGATTTTTGATGCGTACAGGAACCAAATTTAATGAGGTTTTATTTCCAATTCCCGTATTTTAAATAATTTTGAAGTTATAATAAGAAAATGATCGTTTTTTACAAAATTTAATGAAACTATTCTTATAAGCGGGCCAATTTTATATATCATTAAGGTAATATAATAACATACGAGACTAAATAAATTACGCCTATCTAAAATAGAGTTTGATTTATTTATTTATGTTTTTATTTATTTTATTTTATTTTATTTTTTTGAATGTCTAACCTTAAATGAGACAAAAAAAAAAAACATTATCAAAGGTAAATTATACGTCTACTTCAATACAACTCAATTGTTTTACTTTTATTTTCGTGTTTTACAAATGACGTTTTATATAAAATATTTATAACTAAATGAATTAAAATTTTGTGTCTCTGACCGCCTTAAAATTATTTATAACATAATTTTTCTTTCAAAATTTTTTTATCTAAATATATATTACATATTTCCTGAAAGCGACCTGAAAAATTATTATCTTTCTCACATGAAACAAATAGATTGACGAACTTGTAAGGAATTAAAAATATTACATATTAACTGGAAATAATAAAGAATAAATTGGTAGTTTGCTAATTTTGAAGCTACTGAACTTGAAGCAATTTAAAAGAAAACTTATTTTTACGTTAAATTGTTCTTGGAAAATGTAAAAATGAGAGCACAGTAAAATACGTTAACAAGCATTTTGTTGCAACTGCAGGCGGTTTAATTTCTGCTAAATCGAATAGACAATTTTTTTTTTCAGAAATTAATTTACAGTATAAAAAAATAAAATCAAGGAATTTTGTTATTTTCTTACTATAAATTGCAATGCTTAAGTTTTAAATGTGTTAAAGAATGTGTCGAAATAAAGTGCCATTAAGACAACAATCATCTCAGGCATGCGTGGTTTGCCAACCCTGCCGTATATTTACAAGTTTGAAACTGTACGTCAAACGTGACAAATGAGGTGCGTTCGTACTATAACTAGTTTTATAAATATCCAGATCTTGGCACAATATCTGTTGCACTCTTATGCAAAAATGCATGAATGCAAAATTTATTTTATGTTCAGATTTTCATATTATAGATATTAATTTTATTTTATGAAATTAAGTTTCAATACACTTTTACAAACAATTAATTACAATTCTGTTACATTAAAATTATACTATGAGCAAATATCCAATGCAAGACAGTGTAAAACAATCATCGTTATTATTTAATTGAAATGAATTATATCGTCTGTTATTATGATATGATTAATTTCCATAATAAAATAAGTACATTTTAAGTTGGCAATATTTTATATATAATTTTTTATTTTAAGGAGTGAATATAAAAGACGATAAAAACATAAATTTTGCATAAAAAATGAAGTCGATTGGATAATGAGTTGCCGAGATATTTGCAATCCTATTTTCCACACTCTTCGATTTTTCATGACCCTGTATTTCATTCAAATTTAAATTCAAAGATATATTTTAATTGGAAATGAGACGCTTAATCCGACGCAGTAAACCGTTAGTTAATAGGATTATCAATTTTGGAGTTATAAGGATGTTTCTTTTACGCAATTCAGTAATAGAGCCTTTAAAGTTTAGGACGTCATCAAGCCAAGATTTTATTTGAATTGCAATGCATTTTATAAATAGTTTACACATGTTTCATTTTCATATTTTCTATTATGCATATCTATGATGGGTAAGTATTACGGTGGCCCCCAACGACTAGTTTAAAGTGAAATAGAATCAATCGATTGAAATATATATATATATATATATATGCGGTTCTGGTCTAGAGCAGAAAAATAATGTCGGTTCAGTTCCGGAACTGAAAAATCAATTTAGGTTCAGTTCCGATTTTCATTCCATCAGAAATAACGATTTTTTCCCTTTTTTGGTTTGGTTTGGTTTAGGGTTAAAGTCCTAAATAAAATAATATTCATAACGAAACCTGTCTATTCTAAAATACGAGTAGTCTTTTTTTAAACTTTATTGTTTATTTTTCATTTTTTTTAAATGAAATAGTATCAATCGATTGAAATAAATATTTAGATTGTTATGGAACATAACATCCCAAATACAATAAATTACATTTCCTTAGGCTAAAATAATCACCATTACAAATGTCTTGGAATGATTAATTGCGACAACATCTTACAACATCCAATCATGAAAAAAATTCTTGAATGATTAGTGGTGAGTGGATATTACTCAGACCTTTCAATCAGGCACTTCATCCACTTCATTACAGAAATCCACTTAGTAAGTTGACGAATACATGTTTTTCATCATATCATTTGTGAAATATAAGTTAAACTAAGTTTTGGCTATTGACCTTTGGCGTGTGGTTAATACGGAAGTATCGCTTTTAATAAATTTCAAAACTTTATTCCAATGCATAATTGATTTTACTTATTTATTTTTTTGAATTATGTTTTTTGAAGTTGTTAGAGTAAAAAAAAATATATATTAAATATAAAAAAATGTATTAGAGTTTTAAAAAATATATAAAGGCTTTTTCACTTATGTCCTGTAACCCGGGAATGCGGGTTGGATCCCTTTATATAAATAAAAGCAGCAATGAAAATGACTTATATTTTATATAGTCGTGCATTTATTTCTTAGGAATTCGAAAGCAATTTAAGAAGCTTAGAAGAACGAGTATGTCTACAGTAAATGGACAAAAAATGCAAGACATTCAAAGCTGAAATATATAAATCATATCATCTTGGAAATGTTACTTAAAATACTCAGAAAAAGTTAAGATGTTAAAAGATTTATAATAACGCACTTAATATAAATGCTGCGTGAATTACTAATCCACTAACATTCTAATAAAGAATACACTAAACTTGAGAGCTTTTTTGAGAAGAAAGCATTATAAATCATCCAATTTATGACTAGTTCTTCTTACAACAATTTAAACGAAATGTAAATTCAAAGATAAACAAGAATAAGTCATGAAATGTTTACAACATATCGTGGATGAGATAATTTCTATCCACTGGAGAGTTTCTTAAAAATTTGAAAGGCATTTAGATAGCTAACAGGAACTTGAATATCTGCTGTAAATGAACAAAAAAAATGCAAATCATTTAAATAAGATCAACAGGTCACGCTTTTTGACTGTTTTATTTAATAATCACGTATAAATGTATCATCTTGGAAGTAATACTTAAAATTCCCCAGGAAAAGATAAAAGATTTCAAGCCTTATAATAACACGCTTAATATAAATGCTGTGTGAATTACTAATCCATTAAAAGTTTAAGAAAGGAGCACTATTTCAAACATGAGTGATTTACTTTGAGAAAAAAAATTAGAAATCTTCCATATTATAAAATCAAAATTAGTTCTTGCGACAGTTTAAATCTAGAACATATCAAAGCTGAGAGAAAAATATTCGTGGAATGTTTATGTATATAATATGATCTATGAGCTCTGATTATTTAATAAATCTTTTAATTTACGAGCGTTTGGAAAATTTTCAAAAAAGATTTACTGAGATATTTCATAAGAGAAAAAAAAAGAGAGAAAACAAAGGAAAGAAGTAAGAGAAAGAATGAGATGATTTTAAAGAAATGAATCGTTATTTTCAAGTACTGTAGCAAAGAAAGTTCCGATTCAGGAGAAAAAAATATTTTGCCGCGCTCTTTATTTTGACTAGCTATATGTGTATATACATGTGTGTATATGTGCATGTATATGTTTTTGTTTGCATGTATGTGTGTATATGTGCATATATGTGATATATGTGTATGTATGTCTATGTGATACATGTATGTATGTGTATATATGCAATGTATGTACGTATGTATGCGTTTTTTGTATTCATATATGTATATGAGTGTACGTGTATGTTTGTATTCATATATGTATATGGGTGTATGTGTTTGTTTGTATTCATATATGTATATGGGTGTATGTGTTTGTTTGTATTCATATATGTATATGTGTGCATGTGTTTGTTTGTATTCATATGTGTTTGTTTGTATTCATATATGTATATGTGTATATGTGATATGTATGCATATATGTCTTTTTTTCAACTAATGGAAATAGTAAAGACTAATGAGAATAGCAACACATCTGATGATTTGTACTACAACAAATATTACAGCAATGGTTTTTATCCATGATCGGGGTGCTTTTATCATAAATGAGGTGATATTTTTGGCAATTGAAAGAAATAAGCAAATATGTCGCATAAATAAAATATGATAAAAAAGAAATCTTAAAATAGATAATGCACTCAAAAATTTGAAAAATGTAGAAAGATAAAATTAATTTATTTCAAGGTCAAGTATTTTTAAACCACTTTGCCATATGTGTATCAAAATAGCATTATGCTTGCAACATTATTAAAAAAAAACAAAAAAAAAACAAAAAAAAAAAAAAACAGATTTTTTGTTTACACCGTTATAACGAATTCTATTTTACACATGAACTGAAAACCATTAAATGATCATTAAACTATATTTAGCGATCATTAAAAAGTTACTTTATATTTGCAGAAAATAGCGAAAGATAAATATAAAAGATACAGATAATTGAAGCAGTTTAAAAGTATCTTTGTAACTAACTGCAACACATAGTTTCGGTAGATGTCACCTACTTGGCGATGCATGTCTTCATTTCGCGCTTTCACAGATACTTAGGATTCAAAATAAAGCAGGTAAAAGCTGTCTTTGATTTACTTTTATTTCACTCAAATATACATTTTTTGAGCAAACATTGAGCGAAAATTATTCAATGTATGTCATCCCTAAATGAATAAAATTTCAATTCAGTTTCCAAATAACTGAATTGTATATTTTATTTTTCTATAATTGTGATTCATTTTCAAGTGAAACTAATAACTAAATGACTATTAAGTGATCAATATACCACTTTTATAGTGAATTAGGAAGTAAATTTTGGTAGTGTTATGCAAAGGATACTTTAATTTTAAACGTATAAAATCGAAATTTGCTGAATAATTTGATAATCTGGATCTTTGCTCCTATAGTGACTTATTATGCAGTGGTATCATACTACTTCATCAATACCGGCAACTTCGGTACAGAAACGAACAAAAGCTTTAGTACCAGGGACCGAATATAGTTACTGCCTCTAAATTACACATTTGAAAGTTTTCCGTGAAAGTTTTCTGTGAAAAATAGCACTTTGCTCCTTAAACTATCACATTTTTAGAACAGACTCAGTTACGTCAAAATCTATGTGTTTTCTTAAAAATTTATCTTATTATACTAAAAAAAATTACTTAACGACACCGCTGTCGTTATTAAATCTATTGTGTTATTTTTATCGGCTTATTCAGCAAAAACTATTCCATATAAAAACATAAAAAATTGGTAGTTTCATAGAGAAATGTATGATAAATATTCTGAAGCTGACATTTTTTAAATCGAAGAATTATTTTAAGCGGTATTTAGTTGAAATAAATCAAAATAGTTCAGTTACGTAAGTTTTATAGGATTAAAAATTATGCATAATAATTTAACCATCTTTTACAGGTTTATACTTGACTAAATTGTGGTGTGGAGTGTACTATCATTTTTTTTTTTAATTAGTCTATTTTTTTGAGTTTTTTTCCCAATTTTTTATTTAAAATTTTATTATTTGAATTGAAGATTTAATTCATATTACGAAATAGACTGTTTTTTCTGATGTTGCCAAGTCTTAAAGAGCCTGAATGATAATATTTCCAAACACTGTATTTTCAGTTGAAATATATATTTACACTTGGATATTGAAAATAAAAGAAAACTTTAAAATAATTAAATTATTATGTGCAAAATGCATTTGAGGGTAAAAATTACGTCATATTTAAAACAATATGTGTGAAACAAATTTTTTTTTTATGTGTTGTAGTATTTTTCATTGATATGTGCAGCACGAATAACAGTACATAAGATAAAATTTAAATGACTATTGTGTTTTTACATTTCCAGCCTATTTTTATCATAAAATATAATATGTTACTTCTACTATTCACCAAAATCTTAACTTCCTAAAAGTGGTACAATAAAAAATGAGATTAGTTGAAATTTAATCAGCATGTAAAATACGATCACAACTTGACCATCATTTGCGCATGCGTGAACATCGTGTAGGTGTCTTTTTTGAAGTAGAATTTCGTGACCCATGCCCATGACAAAAATTTCATCCGATTTTCATTATGCCAGAACAATGGTCACTCTTGCATTGCCCTCGTTTTTACGGTAGATATAATGAAAAAAATAATAATGTTAGCAAGTGAATTTTGGTCTATAACGAAATGACATTCTGTTATAGAACGAAGAAAAATACGAGAGTAAGAACAGGATAATACATAATTCCGTGTCACGATCTTGGATAAGAGAAAATAATAAGTATTTTACCTTCAAACATCCAGGTCAAGTGGACGGAATCAGAAACAAAAATCAAGTATACTTTAGTTTTTTCGTAAAAACAATTAATTAGTTCAGAAAAATACTGTGTTAAAGGATTGCATATAAAACTAAGATTAAACAAAGATGAGTAGGAATAATTGGGAAATACAGTTTTACTACAACAAAGAGAAATAAATAAAAATTGGTTACTTATGACAAGTGATTGTTTTTCTACAACCCCCTTCCTCTACGTCGAAACATACTGTTGTCTCCAAAAATGTCCCTGTTGGACCGCAATTGAATTTTGGAAATAACAAAACAGAAAATTTTGTTGCAGCAACGTTTTGTTGGATCAACAATTATTTTTGGGGAGAAGGATGAAAAAAATATCCAATAAAATCAAACAAAAATTTCTTTCCTGTTTAAATAAGATCCAATAACAATTTTGTTTTGGATAACATTGTTTTTTTTTCGATAATAATGTTTCAGAAACGATGTTTTAAAATAATGAACAAAAATTAAGTTATTGATATTTTCTACCACCTGAGATATTTACAAATATGAAACAATTAATCATATGTTTAATTATTAAAAAAAAAAAACTCTGAAAATGCTTTTCTTACATATACATGGACATACATGATTGGAACTTTCCCAAAACACAATTCTGTAACATGCCCATGACAAAAATCTCATCTGTTGTGCCAGAACAATGGCTACTCTTGCATTTCTTACATTTTTATGAAAGATATAAGCGGGATATGTTAGAAGTGAATATTTGTCGATAATGAAATTACATTCAATTATGCAATATAAAAAACAGAATATCGGATAGAGCAGAATTTCGATGTTTAGGATAACAATAGATATCATATCGCATTGTTAAAGATAATTAAAAATTTATAAAGGATTTATTATTTTGCCTTGGAATATCCAGGTCAAGTGGACGAAATTCGGAATAAAATCAATTGTTCTATATTATTTTGGTAAATGCAATTAATTGGTTTAGAAAATTACTGCGTTAAAGGATTCGTTTAAAACCGAGTATAAAAAAGTCCTTCCGGCCTGTACCGGGAGGAAAAGGTAGCTTTCCTATATCTTCGTTTTAAAATTTTAGCTAATGTTACACGAAAACAGCAAGTTAAAATGCAAAAAAAACGTTTACAAAAGATTCGTTAATACTGAATTTGAATAAGAAATTCGCCAAATTATTGAGCAATAGCCAAATTGGCTTCATTTATGAAGACTTATTTTGGTCGCCAAATTTGGTGATATTTCGCCAAATGTCGCCAATTTTGCCAATTTTGTCGCCAACGTCGCCAATTTTTGCGCTAACGTATATGAATATATAGTTTTATGCGTATGATTGGAAAAATTATTACAACATTGAAAGAAAATAATATGCGAGTAATCGCGTTAATGTGCTGTTTTGTTTCAAAATGTCAGCCACCCTAGAATTTCAAACTGCTCTATCTCAGCCATTTTTTAAGATAGAGGTAAACCAAAAAATGCTCTGGAATCCTTGTATCAAAGCCTAAAACGTAATTAAAAAATAAATTTTAATTTTTAATTTTTTTGTATATTTATTTTAGTTTTAAATATTTAATTGGCCGCCATCTTGAAACAAAATGGCGGACCAAGCTGGCCAACGAACTCGGTCGAGACATTGGTTAGCTTAATACACACAATTAGTTTCATCAAAATTGATTTATAAATACGAGCGTTATCGTATGACATAGGTCAGATATATATATATATATATATATGGATATATCTATATATATAAATCAACATTTGAACGGAGGGTGGTTTTGGGGTCTGGGGGTCATGATCGGTGAAAATATATCGAAATTTTCCGGAACTGCTTTCCTCCGAATGGCTGCAATAGGTAGCTTTATACTTTTTTGTATTGAAAGCTACCTAACAGATAATTTGTGTAATTGTGCAATTTTTCCCCCAATTTTTATTCAAAATTGCATTATCTGAAATGAGTTTCATTTCATAGTTTGAAACAAGCGTTTTTTTGCCTACTGTTGCCAGATTTTAAGAAGCAAAAATAATAATATTTGCTAACAGTTTTGAATTAAACAATTATATTTACACATGAATATTAAAAAAGAAAGAAAACTTGAAAATAATTAAATTATTGCGTGCGAAAAGCATTAAATGGGAAAAATTACATCAAATTTAAAACAATTTATTATAGCGTCGTTTATATAACGTTTATTATACTGTCGTTATAAAAGTACGGGAGGCAGTGACATTTTTTTTAAAAGAAAGTAACTATTAAAGAAAATAATAAGAGAAAAAATAAAAAAGAATTTATATAAAGGGTCGATTTCTAAGTACTTAATAAATGGAATAATAAATAGAAATTGAGCTATTTACAAAATAAATCTTCAGCAGCTGAAACTTGTTATGTAAATAAATAAATAAATAAGGATTTAATTATTATTTCCTTATTATTTACTATTTAGAAATTCCACTTCTAATACAAGTATTATTTGTGTATACGTCAACGTAGTGTGGATGAACATATATGAGCACCACGTACGTGAACATAAATTACCATTGCGTAAGTGAACATATGTGAACAAATCCTTTCGGCCATAATTCTCCTACCCATGTCCAGTACAAAAACACGACCAGATGTTAATTACACTAGAACAATAGTTACTTTTCTATTGCTCTCAATATCGTGGAATAAGCAGGAAATAAATTATGTTAACAAGTGAACGTCTGTCCATACCGATATAACATCCTCTTATGTACAGTAAAAAAAAAAAAAAAAAAAAGAGAGAGAGAGAGAGAGAGAGAGAGACGGAGAGAGCATACGATACGACAGAATTTTCGAATGTCACGTTGTTTGGTATAATATAAAATAATAAGACTCAGAATTTTGCTTCGAACTATTTAAGTCAAGTGGACGAAATCAGAAACGATAATAAATTAAATATTATATTATTTTGATAAATGCAATTATTTACTTTAGAGAAATAGCCTGTTAAACAAATTCGCTTAAAATTAAACTGGAAAGTAAATGACTGAATAAATGAAATAGAATGACTGTAATTGTGAAATATTATTTTTTTTCAAAACAACAACAACACTAATAATGATGGTAATAACAATTATTATTATTATGAAATTAAAATTAATAACAGTGACTCATAACAAGGGCTATTTTTAAATGTTTAAAATGTGTAATAATAAATAGAAAATGAAAACTTCACGTTTTTAAGCGGCAGTTTATTACATATAAAAAATGAATCAGGATTTTAATTAAAACAAACTCCACTTATTCTCACACCATACGTTAATATCTGTAAGTGAACACAGCGTAGGTGAGCATACATGAATATAGTCTTCCAGAAACATAATTTCATGCTCATTACAAAAATCTCGTCCGATTTTGATTATACTAGAACAATGGGTATTCTAGCATTGCCCTCATTTTTTTATAGTAGATATACAGAAAAAATAATGCTAGCAAGTGATTTTGGTCGATAGCGAAATGACATTCTGATGTAGAATAAAAAATAATAATTCAGAGCCACAGGATAGGACATAATTCCGAGTGTCAGGATAGTTAGGATAATAGAAAAATAATAACACTTTGCTTTAGAATATCCAGGTCAAGTGGACGAAATCAGGAACAAAAATAAATTGCACCATGTTATTTTGGTGAATGCAATTAATTAGTTCAGAGAAATATTGTGTTAAACGATTTTAATAATATTAAGCTTGAAAATAAGAGAGTGGTGTAATTGTGAAATACTTTTCTACTATTGGGAAATAAATTAATGAGAGAAAAATAATAGATATTTTTTTTTTTTTTAAAAAGAATGTTTTTTAATTCTTCATAACGAAATACGGAAGAGAAATTGAGCTATTTATAAAATTATCAAAAGTTTATGAAAAAAACTGCAATTTTTAGACCAACATAATTCCCACTTACCTTAATATTGTATAGGCGAACACATAATTATCGTACAGATGACATGAGAGACATCGCGTAGGTAAACATAATTTTGTAATATCAATTATAGATTTCCGCGATTTTGTGCGCATAACAGAAATCTAGTCTCGATTTTAGTTATTCTAGAACAGTGATTATTCTTGCATTATTCTCGATGTTACGGAAGATATAAGTGAATAATTATATTAGTGAACGAATGTCGGCTAGGAAATGATATTCAGTTATGTATAATAAGAAATAGGAAGAGAGTGTAGAATTCTGAGTGTCATGTTGCTTAGAATAAACAAGTAATATAAAAACTTTTTTTTTAAGTCAATTCCTACTTAGGTCAAATAGAAATTTTTTTCCAGCTATCTACACGCTTCGCCACTGACAGTATTTATTCCTAAATTTATATCTTTCTAAATATCTTACATAAGAGAAATTTTTGAAATGTATTAAAAATTAAATAAAAAATAAATAGCTAAAATAAATAGCTAAATAAATAGCTAAAAAGTATTTCTCACAAAATTGTTAGACAAATTGCGTTAGAAAGTTAAAAAAAAAATGTATTTTTCTTGATATAAATTTAAAATCTAATGATTATGCCGTTTTTCAAATATTGAATTTCAAAAATTACCAAACTTCACAATAAAGTGCCATAGCGATGTTACAGTTAACGATAATACAGTTTTTTTCAAATATTAATTAATTAATTAAATTTTATTATTTAATTTTAGTTTTATACTTCATTTCTGTTCAAAAGTATAGACTCACTCCACATTTATAGTCTCCTTCGCCCGCGAGCCACCTGATCTTCGTCCGTGAACAGCCCCATTATCTTTTTACGTGTGAAGGTGAGACTATAAATATGGAGTGATTCTGTACTTTTAAACAGAAATGAAATATAAAATTAAAATTAATTAATTAAATTTAATTAATGAATTAATATTTGAAAAAACTGTATTAACATCAATTGTCATCCAGTACAAGTTTTAAAAAAATTATTTGAACTTGCTAGGATGAATAGAAATATTTTATTAACGATTGAAAATTTGAACAAGATATATAAATATAGAGAGAGTGTGAGCTAATAGTAGGAATTGAAAGAAGATAATAAGATCGACAATTTTGTTTTGGAATCAGTTATTATTCTGGTAAACACGGTTAATTATTTCCGTGGAAATACCGTATTAAAGAAATTCACATAAAAAAAAGAAAAAAAACATGGACGTAAAGAAGAGTTAAGTAGTATTAAAGCAATTTTATTGAAGAAATGGGAAGATAGTTTAGAATTCCGAGGGGCCCGATTCTGAACTCATTCGATATGATTTCAAGGGAATGTGTTGTTGCCATGGCAATAACAAATTCTTTGGCAGCAGAATACAGTGTTCGGAATTGGGCATGAATATAACAAGGAGTAATCGCCTGCAAACTCGAATACTGCTTGTTAAATTCATTCCCAGTTCGGAATGCTGTATTCCACTGTCGAAGAATTTGTTGTTTCCATGGCAACAATGCATTCCATTGAAATCATATGGAATGAGTTCAGAATCTGGACCTCGGAGCAAGATTGTACAGGCGAATGAGACCCACTCCATAGCCTTAATCTCCTTCCTTCGCATCAATGCTGAGTGCCGTAAGTTTCGGCTTCGACTGATCGCCAATCACTGTCAGCGCCATTTATTGTTTGAAATTCGAACTAAAATCAATAATCACTAAAAAAAATCCTGACATCATACATAATGATTTTTTTAAAAATATCTGTCCCTGTTTGCAAGTTATTGAATTTTAAAATCCATCAGTCATTTTTGGGACATCTGGAATGATTTACAGTACATTTGAAAATTAAAAAGCGTTTCAATGCTAAATAAAAGCGAATTTACGCATATTTAGATGTGTAAATCTGTATTAAGAATATTTTATTTCAATTTTGTTTTCTTTAGAGGCTTAAAAAAGACACATCTCATTAAAATAACAGAATAATACATATTTTACTTATAAAAGACAGAATTGAAAAATTATACAAAACTACAATTACATGATAAAGTTCTTTCCCGTTCTCACTAAATAAATACAGAAAATTACTCTCGTCTTTGAGTTAAAAATATTCAAAAATAAAAAGAATGTAGATCACACGGTCTAATAATCAACCATCTGATTTTCCTGTATTGAAATAAATGTCTTTCTTTGAAATTTTATGCTTCTCGCTTTCAACAAAAAAAGGTGTTTCAGAGAACAAACGTTGTAGTGACGCATAGTATAAATTACATCTTTATTCAGTTGTTTATAGGATATTACACTGGTTTTGTTAAATGAAGAGAAGAATCTAACGTAGTTGTTTATGATAACTTTCAGTTTTTAATGTTTATGTTTAGTTCTTTACGATAATTCCTTAAATAATTACTGAATTTTCTCTGTTTGTTCAAATAATGAAGGTAATTGATATATGGTTTTACTCAGGCAATTAAAGTTAGAAAAAATGATTCAAATGTAAGAGAAACGTGTTTCAGAGAACAAACGTGTAGTGACGCATAGTATAAATTACAGTTTCATTAAAATGTATATAGGATATTACACTGATTTTGTTAAATGAAAATAATAATCTAACGTAATTGTTTACGATAACTTTCAGTTTTAATGTTTATATTTAGCTCTTTACGATAATTCTTTAAATAATTACTGAATTTTCTCAGTTAGTTCAAATAATAAAGGTTTTTTTTCATGACGGTAATTTATATATCGTTTTACACAGGCAATTAAGGTTATAAAAAATACTCAAATTTAAGAGAAACGTATTTCAAACGTACAGTGACACATAGTATAGGTTATCTCTTTATTCAAATGTACATGGAATATTACACTGAGTTTGTTAAATGAAAAGAAGAATCTAACGTAATTCTTTATAACTTTAAGTTTTTATGTTTATGTTTGTTCTTTACGATAATTCCTTAAATAAATATTAAGTTTTCTCTGTTAGTTCAAATAATGAAGTGTTTTTGTTTTTAAATGAAGGCTTATTTACCACTTTAATAAGGCAATTAAAGTAGGAAAAAATTACTCACATGTAAGGGAAACGTGATTCAGAAAACAAGTATGTAGTGAGTCATAATATAAATTATCTCTTTATTCTAGTTTTTATAGGATATTACACTGATTTTGTTAAACAAAGAGAAGAATTTAACGTAATTGTTTATGATAACTGAGTTTTTTATGTTTATATTTAATTCTTTACGATAATACCTTAAATAAATATTCAGTTTTCTCTGTTAATTTAAATAGGAAAGTATTTTTTATAAATGTAATTTATGTACCATATCAATCAAGCAATTAAAATTGGAAACATTTAATCAAATTTAAGGAAATGTGTTTCAGAAGACAAATGTGTAGTGAGGCATAATATAAATTATCCTTTTATTTCAGTTTTTATAGGGTACTACGCTTATTTTGTCAAATCATGCTGAGTTAGGAGAAAAAACGGGTGTAATTACACAGTGGAAAAGAGAAAAATGTTTCTTGATCTTGCAAGAAGGTTTACACAAATTTTATATAACCACTTCCGAGTTACCCACGATTCTGAAAAAACGTACCATTATTTTCAGATACCAATAACTTTTCTAGATTAGAAGCATTCCTAAAACAAAAGTATCTTTTTCTTCCCATAATTTTCGAAAACATTTCTGAACAGTTTTTACTATACATTAATGAAATTTCTCAACCAAGTATCAACACGAAATATTAGTTTTTAAGATGCTACACTGCAAAAAAAAAAAAAAAAAAAAAAAAAAAAAAAAAAAAGTGTTGATCGCGCATGCGCGGTAGCGTATTACTGCTTATTTTACTCTTTATTACTGTTAATTTTACGGTATAATACTGGCAACTGGGGTGCCAGTATTATACAGTAAAATCCACTCTTTTTTTTTTGCAGTGAATCAATTTCCAAGTAAACATTTTGA
Source organism: Maratus michaelseni (assembly GCA_963931845.1). Lineage (NCBI taxonomy): Eukaryota > Metazoa > Arthropoda > Arachnida > Araneae > Salticidae > Maratus > Maratus michaelseni. Next base: position 173,879,235 of record OZ007598.1, on the reverse strand, counting down.
TGCTGAGCAAACATGTTCAAAGACAATTATGCTAAATCAATAGCGTAAAATGAACATAATTTTGTTACTCCTGCGTGTATCATTTCTGTTATGCAGCTGAAAATGTTTACAGTAGAATAGGTAGCATCCGAAAAACCCATATTTCGTGTTGATACCAGGTTGATAATATTGATTAATAGACTGTAATAACTACTCGGAAACATTTCCGAAAATTAACAAAAGAAGCTTTTTTGTAGAAGTGCTTCTTTAAATCTCGGAAATATATTGGTTTCTGAAGATAAAGAGACACTTTTTAGAATCGTAGATAACTTAAAATTTTATTTCCCTAAATTAAGAAACAATTGTATTTTATACAGTGTATGACAACTTTTAGTTTTTAATGTATTTTGTAAGTTTTTGAATAAATATTCTTTGCATAAATATTCATTTTGTATTTCGTACATATAGTGAAATTTTGAAATGCATACACATGAGCAAAGAAGAACGAAAGAAGAATTTTGTCAAATTTAAGTACTACTTTATTTGGGTAATTAAAATTGAAAAAGTTCATTCACTTTCAAGAACAGAGGTGTTTTAGTGAACGAACGTGCAATGACGAAAATGATAAATTACTCCTTTATTTAAATGTTTAAATGATATTGCACAAATTTTATAAAATGAAGATGAATTACGAAAAGCATCTGGTGTAATTGCATATGATAACAGTCGACGTTTTATTCCTCTAGGATATTTCCTTAAAAAAAAACTTTAACTTTTTTCTTTATTTTTTGTTCGGATAATGATGGTCAGAAATGTGTACACGTGAGCAAGAAAGCGTGACAGAAAATTTATCAACCACTTTTCTCGGCTAATTAAAGTTGTTGGAAAAGTTTAAAACAGTAATTAGTGGGTAAATATAAGTAAACAGAAAAAAATGAAAATTTAAACTGAAAACTCTTTTAAGTTTATTGATAAGATAAATCCAGAATTAATTCTGTGTTAAATACAAACCAAGTATTTTTTTAAATAATTTTTTTGGCCGATATGCATGTTGTAATTACTCTTAACAAGTTCCGTGCGGATGAATATGCGTCAGAATATGCGTCAATTTAGCTGGGAGAAGGTCGCACGAAACAGCTTAATCCGTCTATTCATTTTTTAATTCTGTGTACTTGTACTTATCCACTGTCGCCAGAAAAAAAAAAAAAGAAAAAAAGAAGAAGATTACCTTATGCTATTTTAAGAATTGTTAATGTTAGAAAAAACGAAAGGTACCAATCGATAGAAGAGAATGCCGATTAACTGACTTTATTAATTGCACTAATAACTGATATAGTGATTTAATCTCTGAGACAGTCTATGCACGGACCCGGGCTTGGTTCTAAACCCGAGTTCAGCCAAGCCCTGCGGGACCAATTTCTTTCATTAGACTTGGGCTTACATTTTTTCCATTCTAGGACCAGGCCGGACATGGCATTCATTTTTTCAGTCCCTGGCCTTACATTTTTTTTTTCTGCAGATTTTTTCCTGGCTACAACTTCATTCTTCCGTCCAAATTTGTGATGGCTTAGCATTTCATTTCTTATTATGTTATATATCAATTTAACCAAATATTCATAATTTTAATTTGATTTAATAAATCACAGAGATATTTAAAAAAATCTGATTTTTCGTTTGTAAAGCTTTAAAATTCTGCTTTTTTAACCATCATTTTCTTTCATTCTAAACAAGATTGATTTCTTACTGAATCTTCATTTGCATGTAATTGTCTCAGTCGTTTTTTAATAAGTTTTTCTGTACGCAGACTGAGAAAAATGACACTTTCAAATCTGAATAAATTAATGTTTTCATTTTGTTATGAAACTATTTGTTTCAAATAGGACGATCCAATGCTTTCAATTCTGAAATACCAGAAATACTCAGAATATTAAAGTATGGACATACTCAAACGGAGCACATAGAGATTAGTTCATACTCATTTTTGAAACATGAACATACTCAAAAAGGATTAGGGTCAGTTCATTAATTATTAATAATCAGAATATTGAAACATGGACATACTCAAAACTGAGCACATAGAGGTCATTTCATACTAATTTTTGAAATATGGAAATACTCAAATATGAGCACATGATGTTTTGTTCTTAAGTATGTGCATGCTTTCAGAAATGAGTAGATACATCTTTCAAACTTGAGTAATTTTGATTCGGAGCCATTTTGACTATGCGACGTACTCAGATGGGAGTATTTGTTGCTCAGTTTTGAAAATGTCGTTTTTAGAGTGTGATTGTCCAAATGGTCATTAATATTATTGTTCCATGAATTGCAGACATATAATATGAAAAAAAAATATTTTACTAAGGAAGTGGGCTTTTTGAAAAATTGTAATTATAAAATAGTGGGCTTCAGAAATAACGGCATATTCTGTAGAAATTGAACCGGACGAATTTTCAGATTTTGTGCCGGACCGAATTTTCTGTTTTAGTCTGGCCGAGCAGGGCAAATAAACTTTTTGGACGGGCTGGTCCCAGACATGGAAATTTCAGCCCGTTTAGACTCTACCGTCTACTACATATTAAAATTTGATTCTAAAAAAGACATTTTCAAAACTTAGCAAAAAATACTCAAATCTGAGTATGTCACATAGTCAAAATGGCTCCGAATCAGAATTACTCAAGTTTGAAACATGTATATACTTATTTCTGAAAACATGCACACATTCAAGAATAAAACATCATATGCACATATTTGAGTATGTCCATGTTTCAAAAATGAATATGAACTGATTTCTATGTGCACATTTTGAGTATGTTCATGTTTCTAAAATGAGTTTGAACTTATTCTAATCCTTTTTGAGTATGTCCATGTTTCAAAATTGAGTATGACCGGACCTTTATGTGCTCAGTTTTGAGTATGTCCATGTTTCAATATTCTGAGTATATCTAGTTTCAGAATTGAAAGCATTGGATCGTCATATTTGAAACAAAAAGTTTCATAACAAAATGAAAACAACGATTTACTCAATTTTGAAAGAAACTTTCTCAGTGCTGAACACGCTTTATGAATTTTTTCGAAACCTTGCCAAAATACCATTTTTGAAATCGATCGACAAACCGAAATGTCCCGGTTGTCAAAATGGCGATCACTTTCGAAATAACCTTGAAAATTTCTTAATATGAACACGAAATGGGTTAATTTAAGAATTTTTTTTTCATAACCCCCCCCCCCCCCAACACTCCCCGACATGATTATTTTTAAACATATAAACATAAAAATCAATGTAGACATTTAAGAATAAAGTAATATTAATTTTTAATTTATTTTATTTTTATTGTCAATACTTCTTAATTAGGATCATTTTTAAAGACGTGAAAGCAAAAAAAAAAGACAAAATATATATATGGTATCGCATGGAGGGTTCAGGGGAGTACGAAAAATTTGTCTTTCCTTTTTCTCGTATTTAACTCACTGCGTCATTAACTCGCATTTCAGGAATTTCTTTTTTATTCAGAAATTCCGAACCTATACCGGAAATTCCAAAAGAAGAATTTTTTACCTTATGTACTCACGAATTCGTCTATCATTAAATAAAACAAAATTACTATTTACAATTTCTAGTATGAATTTGGAATTTTTGAATTAAAGGGAATTATCTGAATTGACGCACACGCATCTGTTAATGATGTAAATAAGTTAAGTTTTTTTTTAGTGATTAAGTCTTCTAGTAACTTTTTCCTCAAAGAATTTTACGTCATCCGGGAAAAATAAATACAGCGAAACTTCCATTTAACGAAGACTCATCGTTACATTCAAATGCTTCGTTATGAAGAAAATTCGTTAAATAGAATTCAACTTAAATTTATGACACATGTATACGCATGACTCACATAAAATGAAAAGTATACATAAAATGGAAATACTTGAAAAATGTATTGAAATTCGGGCAGTCATTTTTTTATGCAATGTAGATATGAGAATAATTTAATGAGAGTAATGTAAAAAAAAAAAAAAAAAAAAAACATAACAAAGAGAATTAAACAAAAACTAAAGCATACCTTTCCTTTTTTCATTTAAATGTTATTAAATATGTGTGTTTTGATTAAATGATTCAAATGTGTTCATTTTTATACAGTCCGCTGAAATAAATTCATACATCCATATCCATCGCAACAGCAACCTCTCCGTTTGAATGCACGCACGAGAGTGAAATAAACTTCGTTACATAGAATACATTTTTCGTAATATGAGGATTAATTTTCATGTTAATGATGTTCAAAGTCAAGGTTCTGCAGAAAAACTCGTTAAGTAGAAAACTTCATTAAATAGGGACTTCGTTAAAGGGAAGTTCTACTGTATTGCGTTTTAACATTAGAGATAAAGATCTCTTATTAGTTAATGAAATTTCAAAATCCAGAGAGAGGCAATGACGTTCCACTGCTACCACTTGCGCGCACATGTTCAGAATTCAAAGTTCATAAATAAATATGAAATTAGGCTATTGTTGATCATGATTCATGCATTTCGTTTGAGAAAATTTTCCTTTGAGTATAAGCGACATACACTCCAATATTTATGAATTATTGAAAGCAGAATCAAAATTCAGGAAAAACTGAATCCTACTTATTTATTTAAAAATTTAGCGTCGATTTTCGACGACTGTAAAAGATAAAATATCCATCTTGTAAAGATAAAAAATTCCATCTTGTGCTGCAATTGTAGCGTTTCTGACATATATAAAGAGTGAGAGATTCGGAGCTGGGATATCGTCCTTTGTAGCTCAGTTGTAGAGCCTCAGAGCGCTATTCTGGGGCCCCGGGTTCGATTCCCGGCTTGGGACATTTCACACTCTGTCAGTTTAAACACTTAGTTTAGCAATGAAAAATCCACTTGTATGTTACTCATTAGTTTCGGGCGAATTTCACACCTGGAAATTTAATTGGAATTCACTCCGATGTTATGTCGGTTTAAATTACAAAGTTTGAAAAGTAATTTAAAAATAATTCTAAAATGTAGAACACACGCTCTGATGAATAACTAGTTAAATTTCTCTAATTGTTATTCTAACTTTTAAAGTTCTCGCATATTTATAGACTATCTTTACAGATATATAAACGCTGATGTTACTATAATCTGATTTATATGTC